>CM051237.1:356830368-357430368 GCA_027917425.1 Gastrophryne carolinensis
GGGGAGAGAGATCAGGGTTATTATTCCAACCTCTTCACAGTACCCAAAAGGGACGGTTCCATCAGGCCCACCCTGGACTTAAAGCTTCTCAACAAGTTCATCAAAACCAGACGCTTTTGCATGGAGATCCTGTGCTCCGCGATCAGCTCTTTGCGCCCGGGGGACTTCATGACCTCCATAGACATCAAGGATGCTTACCTTCATGTGCCAATCTTCCCAGGGCATTAGCGGTTCCTCAGGTTCGCCCTGGAGGACCAGCACTACCAATTTGTGGCACTTCCCTTCGGTCTCACCTCAGCCCCCAGAGTGTTCACCAAGGTGCTGGCGGGGGTGATGGCCCTCCTCAGAGCCGGGGGCATTCGCATTGTCCCTTATTTGGACGACCTTCTCATTACATCTCATTCTCTCCAGCAGGCAGAATTGGATACCCAGACGGTGGTAACTACCCTGGACACGTTCGGATGGGTGATCAATTATTCCAAGTCCTCCCTCTCCCCGTCCCGAGTGACCCCCTTCCTGGGCATGAATCTGGATACCATTCAGGCCAGGATTTTTCTTCCTCAGCAGAAGGTGGATTCTCTTCAAGCTGTGGTTTATTTCATGCTGTCCAGCCCTCGTCCTTCCATCAGGCAAGGGATGCAATTGGTGGGACAGATGGTGGCCTGCTTCGAGGCAGTCCCTTACACTCAATTTCACATGAGACCCCTTCAGCTCCATCTCCATTCAGTCTGGGACAAGAGTCCCCTGTCTCTGGATCAGGCTTTTGTTCTCTCTCCTCTGGTCCGGCGGTCCCTCCTGTAGTGGCTGGACTCGAGGAATCTTCTGGGGGGCAGATCTTTTCTGACTCCGTGTTGGGAGACGGTCACTACGGATGCCAGTCTGTTGGGTTGGGGGGGCTACTGGAGAGCCCTCCAATTCCAGGGGCTGTGGGGCCCTCAGGAGGCTCACGCTCCTATCAACATCCTGGAGCTGAGGGCGGCTCGGTTGGTGCTGGTATAGTTGACTCCTCACCTTCAGGGTCTGCCGGTACAGGTTCGCTCCGACAACCAGGCGGCGGTCGCCTATATCAATCATCAGGGAGGGACTCAGAGCAAGAGTGCCCTCAAGGAGGTGTCGTTGATTCTGTCCTGGGCCGAGGACAATGTCCCATGCATCTCAGCAGTTTATATTCCGGGAGCGGAGAAACTGGAGGCGGATTCCCTAAGCAGGGGGGCCTCTCGCTGGGGGGAATGGTCCCTCAACAGCGAGGTTTCCTATCCCTTTGTCATCGTTGGGGGATGCCGTACGTGGATCTGTTTGCTTCTCGCCACTATCACAAGCTGCCAGCATTTGTCTCCCTGTCCCAGGATCCTCTAGCTCTGGCGGTGGATGCTCTGTCGCTACCCTGGCAGGGACTCGGTCTCGTGTACCTGTTTCCTCTTCTGAGCAGGGTTCTGCACAAGTTGGTGCAGGAGAGGGTGCCAGCCATTCTGGTGGCTCCCAGGTGGCCAAGACAGGTGTGGTTCACAGGCGTCGTGCTGCTGGCAGTGGCTCGGTACACTCTACCCTTGGTTCCGGACCTTCTCACTCAAGGGCGGCTCTGTTATCCCAATTTACAAACTCTGGCTTTGACGGCCTGGCTGCTGAAACCTCCATCCTGAAGGAGGAAGGACTGTCTGATTCGGTTGTTCGTACTCTTGTCAGGGCTGGGAAGAAATCTTCCTCTACTATCTACTATAGGACCTGGCGGACCTACATTGACTGGTGTGAGTCTAGGGCCTTTCCCTGCCGTGTGTTCTCCATTCCTAGGATCCTGGAGTTCCTTCAACATGATTTGGATTTGGGTTTTCAGCTCAGCACCTTGAAGGGTCACGTGTCCGCCTTGGCTGTTTTCTTCCAGAGGTCCTTCGCTCTACATCCTCTGGTCAAGACTTTCTTCCAGGGGGTCGCTCATGTGTTTGAATTTGGTGTTAAATATGTGGATAACCAGCTCACCCCCTGTGCATATGATAATCCTCTAGCACGGATTAAAGAAAACTCTTGAATCTTTTCCAGTTTAGACATCCATAGAAAAATCCAGCTTGGAGGATTAAAACGTAACTTTTACTGGGAAAACAACAAATAAAAACATCCATAGGAAAAAATGACGAAAAAGCACAGCCAGTGTCAGTATTGATGGCCTGTGAAACACCCCATACTCCTCCACACACCGTGACGCGTTTCAGGCCAACATGGGCCCTTAATCATACAAAGTATACACATAAAGATTGGTTTTAAATAACATACCCAATGATTAGAAACAAAGCGCTCACCTGTCCCATGCAGCCGCGTGACGACCAGTCCGTCTCAGGTAAAAGACGTCACAATATGCGGCTCGGGCTCTCAGCGCAGGCAGGGGAGACATTGGCTCCTCCCCTGCTATGACCTAGACGACGAGCCCCCATCCTAGTGAGCAGCGATAGGCTAACAAGTCCTCCAATCGCAGGAGGGTGCTTGGACTAAACACGCACAACCCGCTTAATGCAGGCACGGTCCCCGTATGCCGTTTAATATTAGGAGTTTTGTACATCTTGTAAATTACAAATAAAGATATGTGCAATGCCCCATTATGTTTAGACTTTATCAAAAATACAGCGCATCTAGAACTCATCTACTAGGCGGCGTTACATACACAGCTCGGGCTCTCAGCACAGGCAGGTGGGAAACAGAATCCTCCCCTGCTATGACGAGCCCCCCTCCTGGTGGACAGCGATAGGCTGACAGTTCCTCCAATCACAGGAGGGTGTTTGAAATACACACGCACAGCCTGCATGATGCAGGCACGGTCGCAAAACACTGTTTGTTATTAAAAGTTCAGCACATCTTATAGATAAAAATGTACGGTAACTCATTGTGCTTACACTCTATCACAGTCATACTGCACATGTGGACCTAAATATGGCGGTGGCTATTAAACATGTCAAAACCCACCCCTATATTATGGTGAGGTTTAAATACCCGTCACGTTCATTTCAAAATACACCGCATATATTAAAGATTTTAAAAGGGGGGGGAAAAGGAGAAAGGGAGACAATAGGGGAAAATAGTTCCTCACACGGTCCCAGGACCGATATCCGTCCACATACACTACACAATCAGATCTAACCATAACCTTACTTATAAAGTGTGACTACAAATTCTATCAAAGCACATATTGTAAAAAAAGATCACTATGATTGTTGGCGATCAGACATATCTTGTTACTCTCCCAAGATATATTAGCCCCACAAATACTAATAGCAACATGACTGTCCCGATTGCAATATAACTGGTTGGGATAAAATATCTTAGTGTTTAAGCCCGTCCAATCGGTTCTTGACCCAAATGCATGTCATTTTCCTCCCAAGATATATTGGTCCCACTAATACTGGTAGTAGCATGGCTATCCTGATTACAATATACCAGGTTCAGATAGAATATCATAATACTCAGGCCAGTCCAACCGATTCCTGACCCAAATAGGATAACTCAAAGAATAAATAAAATGTGGTCGCACTCATAATACACACACTGAAACCTATGACCATCCTACCCCGTCTGTTCGATCTAATCGTGGATGGGGGTATATTGACCCAATATGCTCGTCTAAGGTCATCTACATTAAAAAAGAAAATATATATATTCCAGGTGTCTTCCCACCACCAATTGTGAATTAAAACCATCAAAAATTAACAACATATACTTCAAGTGTGATAGTAGGAGTATCGGTTAATGAATTTTCTGATATAGAAAAAATGATTCTTAACAGAAGGTAACCCTTAATAATTGGTAAACAAGGATATATCAAGTCTATCGTTTAACCCTTGAGGGCACCGTGTGTCCAACAACAAAATCCATTTGGCCTCTGCTTTCAACAGTAATTGCCACGAATCGCCCCCTCTTATGCTCTTCACAACCCGTTCAATCGCTATAACTTGTATACAATCTGACCTCCCTTCATGACAGTGACACACATGACGTGCCACATTTGATTTAGGAAAGGGTGTTTTGATCTGATAAATGTGTTCCATGATACGGGTTTTTAACATGCGTGAAGTGCATCCTACATATTGGAAACCGCACAGAGTGCAAGTAATCAAGTAGACCACATTCTTGGTATTACAGTTTATGAATCCAGAGATGGTAAAAACCTTGCCGGTTGTTGTGGACCTAAATTTGTTCACCTTCTGCATATGTCTACAGCATGAGCATCTGGTGCTTCCACATGGAAAGCTACCTCTTAGGGATAACCATGTCTCTGGCTTCCTAGAGTCCGATTTTATCATGGACGGAGAAAGTCTCGTGCCTAAAGTTGGGGCCCGTCGTGCCACCACCCGTACTCCCCTTCTAACAAGGGGTAGCAAATCCGGATCTGTGCCCAGGATAGGAAGATTCGATTGTATGATTCTTCTAATGTTGTTAAATTGTAAGCTGTAACTAGTGACCATAGTAAATGCATGTTCCTTTTTTGCATTCCTACGTCTTGTCCGATTTCCCACCTTATTTTGGGAGGGTATTGAGCTTTCTGGAAACAAGATATCCTGTCTGCCTCTTTTTAGGGCTTTTGCTCTCATCTCCTGTAACAAATTAATTTTATACCCTCTTTCCAAGAGTCGTAATTGAACGCTGTCTAATTCCTCCCTGAGATGATCAGGATTACTGCAATTTCTGATTGTGCGTAGGAATTCCCCATAGGGGACCCCTGTTATGGTGTGTCTTGGATGGCAGCTGGTGGCAAACAAGGTAGAGTTACCCGCACTGGGTTTACGGTGTGTCCATGTGGAGATCATGGATCCTTCTCCTGCATGTTCCAAAAATAGGTCCAAAAAAGGGACACTCACTGTCTGGCACTCTGCCGTAAACACCAAATTCAGCTGATTATTATTAAGATGTGCTATGAAAGGGTCTATCAATTCACGTGGGCCTGTCCATATACATACAATATCATCGATATATCGCGAATACCAGAAAACATGATCTTTGAACGGATTTCCTGCTGAGAAAATAACATTCACCTCCCACCATCCCATATATAAATTTGCTAGGGAGGGGGAGAAGGGAGAGCCCATCGGGGCCCCCTGTTTCTGCAAGTAAAAAGTGTTGTTAAACATGAAAAAGTTGTGACCCAGCAAGTATCTAAGAGCCATATCAATAAAACTTTTATGCTGTTTGAATTTGGTGTTGTCTGTCCTTCAGTGTCCTCCATTTGAACCTGTGCATGAGGCTGCCTTGTCTATCCTTACCCTGAAGGTTGCCTTTCTGGTGGCTATCACTTCTGTTAGGCGTGTTTCTGAGTTGGCGGCTTTGTCTATTCAGGCCCCCTACTTTGAGAGACACCGGGACAAGGTGGTTTTCCGTTTTAAACCTGACTTCTTGCCTGAGGTTGTCTCTGCCTTCCATCTCAATCAGGACATTGTGCTTCCTTCTTTGTGCCCTAATCCTGGTAATCCCAAGTAGAGGGCCTTGCATTCTCTGGATGTTGTCAGGAATTTGAAATACTACCTGGTGGCTACTGCGCCTTTCAGAAAGACGGACGCCTTGTTTGTGGTTCCCTCGGGTCCCAAGAAGGGGTTGGCTTCTGCTAAGTCTACTATTAGCAAATGGATTCGTCAGGCTATTGTTAGGGTCTATTCTACTAGGGGGAAGGATCCTCCTTTCCGTGTTACCTCTCATTCTACCCGTGCTGTTGGGGCTTCCTGGGCCTTCCAGCACCAGGCTTCTGTTGAAAAAGTTTGTAAGGCTGCTACGTGGTTTTCTGTTCATACCTTTTCCAAGTATTACAAGGTTGATGGGCCTCAGCGGATGCTGTTTTTGGTCGTAAGGTTCTGCAGGCGGCAGTGGTTTGAACTGCGCGTGCTGCATACTTAGAATAATACACTTCTGTGTTTACTCACCTTGTAGAATTGGTATTATAAGTATGCAGCACGTCCTGCTCCATCCCACCCTGATTGCCTTATTCTTGGGTCCTCTATATGGTGATTGTTTTCCTTGTTAACGTTGTTGAATTTGTTATTGGAGGATCGCCCTACCTCCCTCCTTCTCTGCCCAGCCGTCACCGGCATCTGACAGCTGAACTGCTGAACTGCCGGGTGCCCCGAAGACGCCCGGCGGTGACGGACGAAGGGGCAGGGCTAGAAGTTAAGATGGCGGCGGCCATCGGAGATCCGGAGGGAGGAGGGCTGTTAGGCTGGTGTTTAAAGGATTAAAGGTGTAATACCACTAATAAAGTGCGAGCGCGTGTATCTCTATTATACTAGTAGACCGGATTGGTACCACATTATAAATTATAAAGTACTGATATGCATAAGAATTAACATGTGATTTCTATGTCTCTCACTTAAAGTGGACCAACACCCAGGATTTTCACTATCCTGGGTTTTGGTCCACTTCCGCGGGGCACCCCGATCGGCCCAGAGCCGCTGTGGTATGTACGGACAAGCGACGGACAACCACAGCGGCTCTGAGCGCGCTGGAGGCCACGTCTTGCGCTTCCTTCTAACAGGGAGCGCGCCCCCGCCGGCCATTCACAAACGGCCGGCGGGGTGCGCGCCCTGCTAGAAGGAAGCGCGAGATGCGGCCGTGCATGCGCTGTAGGAACGGGGATAAGTTAAGGTTTCTGGGCGTCCTGGGTGATTTCACCCCCCGATTTCGGATGCCCCCCGGGGAGGGATCTGATCGGCCCGGGAATCTTATAGATTCCCGGGCCGATCCCCCCTGGGTGTTGGTCCACTTTAAGGGACCCATATCAACTCTGATTCACAATACCCATGATGTCCACATACGCCGTACTTAATACTTAATATTTAAACTCAATTAATGAGTGTCATAATAGACACTGAGGGAAAAAAACAAAAAAAAAACACAACAGCCGATGATCAAGGTCCGTTGGAATATATAGTTCATGCTTAAAAACATCCGATAATAAGATTAAAAACCATGTTGCGGTGGGACAATATAATTAATATACTCTGAGGCTATATTGTGACCTAATATCTCTATAATATAATATCTATAGGTCTGTAAATAGTGAAATGTCCAATCTGTCATGTAAGCCATGAGGGGAACGTGTGCCCAATTTCATGATCCACTTTGCTTCAGCTTTCAGCAACTTCTTTTGAATATTGCCCCCACTGGAATTAATTCTCACTTTCTCTATAATAGTGACCTTAGGACAGCTTGTGTCACCATTATGTGATTGTAAAACGTGCCTTGCCACATTCAATATCGGGCATTGCACTTTTGTTTGATAAATGTGCTCCATGAAGCGGGATTTAAACATGCGCATGGTGCATCCTATATACTACATCTGACATTAGTAGTGCATGTCACCAGATAAATTACTCATTTGCAGTTGCAATTCAGAAATTGAAACAATAAGAACCTTCTCCCCGTCGTTGAGGAATCAAAGCGGTTCGTTTCCTGGATATATTTGCAACATGTGCAGTGGGGATGCCCACACGGGTAACATCCCTTTTGTGAAAGCCATGTACCAGAATCCTTAGCAGATCTCCAAAGCATTGATGGAGACAACTTTGTTGCTAAGGACGAAGCTCTGCTGGCTACCACTCTAATTCCTTGTTGTATGGTTGTAGATCAGGGTCCGCCCCCAAAATTGGACATAACGATTCTTTTGATGTCCTTAAAATCTCGACTATATTTCGTCACCATAGTAAGGGGTGGTTTTCCTGTAGTTTTATTGATTGAAGAACCATTGGGGAAAAGGATTTCATTTCTGCTGCGTGACAGGGCCTTCTGACTTGCCTTGTACAATTTTGTTGTGCTGTAACCCCGATTCCGGAGTCTCTGGTGGATAAGATCTTATTCTTGGTTCAAGGTAGCTTCCTCATTGCAATTTCACCATAGGGGATACTTTCTATCATATGGCAGGGATGACAGCTTGTAGCATATAATGTGGAGTTTCCTGCTGTGGGCTTTCGATATGTTCTGGTTTTTATGGGGGATCCCACACTCGGGGTTTCCAAAATCAAGTCCGAAAAGACTATCTTCTCTTTTTGATAATCTGCCGTGAACTGTAGATTTAATTGATTTTCGTTTAAATAGGTTACAAATGATGCCACTAGTTCTGGGGGCCCAATCCAGATACATATTTATCATCTATGTACCTCGAGTACCAGTAGATGTGTTTTCCATATGGGTTGCTTTCCCTGAATATAGTTACCTCCTCCCACCATCCCATATATAAGTTGGCAGGGGAGGTGGAGAATGGTGCGCCCATGGGGGCTCCCTGAATCTGTAGGTAAAAAGTGTTTTCAAACATGAAATAATTACGTTTAAGAAGGTACTCAAGTGCAAAATTCACAAATAATCTGTAGTGTTCATCAAGAGCCGTATATTTTTTCAACATAAATGATACTGTTTCCAGGGCTAACCGATGTGGTATACACAGATAAAGAGCAGCAACGTCCATAGTCAGCCAGCTCCCTTGTGATGGCCATTGTAGCTGATGTAATGCTGTATCCTTGATGTATCCTGGAAGTCTCTTGACAATGGGTTGAAGTTGTTCATCCACCCATTGACCTAGTCTCTCATTTAATGATCCTATACCTGCTATTATTGGACGCCTCTTGGCGGTCGCTCAGGCTTATGTACCTTCGGCAAATGATGAAAAATAGGTTGGATGATCATTGAGAAGTTGCATTGCTGTTTTTGCCGTCAGAGCTCCTAGTGCCACACCTTCCTTCAGAATCATTTGTAATCCTTTAGTATATGTTCCCGTAGGGTCACCTCTCAATTACAGGTAAATATTAGGGTCCGATAATTGGCGATGTGCTTCTTGGATATATGTTGATTTATCCATGATCACTATCATGCCCCCTTTGTCAGAATTTTTTATCACGATATCTGTGTTGTCTTCTAATTCATTTAACCCTTTAAAGCGGACCTTCACTCTGAATAAGAGTCTATCTTATATGTTTCCCCCACACTGTACATACAGATTGCTCACATTAAAAATCATCCTACCTGCATCTACTGCATGTTATGAGCCTTTAAACATCCAAGATGGTGGCTTATGGAAGCCGCCATTTTATCAGGCAGCCTGCAAACAGGAAGTGCCTGCAAACAGGAAGTGACTGTGCTGCTCTGCATTCTGGGACTGCTGACCTTTCCCTGACCCCAGCTCTGCTCTGTCTGAGCAAAGCACAGCTATAACCTGCCCCCCTGTATCTATCCCACTCTCCTCTCCTCAGTAAGTGTGATGCTTCTGAGTCAAGATGGCGGCGCCCGTATCCTAAATTCCTGAACAGAGTTGCAGCCCAGTGGGGGAAAGAATAATAAGTTAGTGGCTAAAAATGTAAAATATATTAATTTTAGATGCTGGGGAATCGTTTTTTAAGAGTTTGGGCTTTTCATTAAATCATGGTGAAGGTCCGGTTTAAGTGCCAGCCTACCAATTTCTCCCGGTTACAGCGGTACCACATATATATAGGTAGACACCCTTTCCTGCCCAGGAGACTCCCCAAACTGAAACAACGCTTTAGGAGATTTTCAGATAAAATACAACTATGCTATGCAATATGCGCACCTTGCAGTTTTTCAAGAAAAACAACCCTTTACATTTGAAATACCCCCAACAAACTATATATTCCCTAGAAGTATACACCTCAGGCTTTCTAGGCGTACCAGGCTTGTTGACATAGGTGCATTTTTCTGGAAGTAATCCCTCAATGTATTCTTTGGTTACACAGGGTTTCCCTAAAAAAGAATAAAAAAGCAGAATCAAAACCACATTTTCCTAAAAAAAACTATATGCAAACCAGAAAAAAACTGAAAATCTGAAAAAGCAACATCCCCCAAACAGAACAATACCCAGAATGCATAGGTTCTGTCAAGGAGAGAGTTGCCAAACACCCCAAAGTAAAGGATGCGCATAACGGTAATTTTACTTCAAATTTCAGCTCTGCAGACAAAGTGCGCACCTTGTGCTTTTTCTACCAAAACAACCCTTTACATTTGGAATATCCCCGATAAACCATATATTCCCTGAAAGTACACATGTTAAGCTTTCTAAGCGTACCGAGCTTGTTGTAGTGGGCTCATCTTTCTGGAAGTAATATCTCAAAGAATTCTTAGGTTGCACAGGGTTTCACAAAAAATTGTATAAAAAAGCAGAATAAAAAACACCTTTTCCTAAAATATCAATATGCAAATAAGAAAAAACAAGCTAAATCTGAAAGTGCAAGGTCCCCCGAGCAGAACAATACCCAACATGCATAGGTACCTGTAACCTTTTAACTGCCAGCCTACTTGAGATTTTGTCACCCTCTGCTGACAGGATATTTTTCACAATTTTGTGTGATGTTTAACTGTGATTTTTGCAGGAATTTCCAAGAAAATGGCATATTTTCTTTTTGTGGCAGAGTTTAGACTTTAACATGAAATGTCTTGTTTGTATTTTTTCTACTTTTTTTTATATATTTTTAAGTAAATAAGTAAAAAAAAATTAAAAAAATATTTATATTTTTTAAATTGTCTCCTTTATTTTAACAAAAACATTTATTTTATTAAAGAAAACCATATTGCACGTGAAAGCCCCATTTCTCCCGATTACAATGATACCACATATGTATCGGTAGCCCGCCGTTCCTGTCCAGGTGATCCCCTAAACTTAGAAGAGCACTTTATAACATTTACAAATAAAATACAACTACTATCCACATAGTAAAGGGTTAAATAAAAAAAATTGGTGTGGGGTCCCCCTTCACGGGGGGGGGGGGGGGACACCATTTCTTGGGGGAATATAAGGGTTTTTTTGGGAGGCAGGTAATGGGGGGTCTCGGGATTAATGGCAAGTCACCCACTAGCCGCAGGTGACTTGCCAGACCCCTTACCAGTTCACAAAGGGTTAAAAGTAAAAAAAACACACGTACACACTTTTCCAAAATAACTTTATTAAAAAAAAATATTTTATTATTTTTTTTTAATACTTACCTCCCATCCATCCCTGTATCCCACGCTGATCACTTAGGCTTCTGCTCTCCTGCTGCTGCTGGAAGCCTTTTATACCTACTGGGTTACAGGTAATATAGGGTTAATTAAAAAAAAAATGACAGGGAGGGGGACCCCATTTTTTGGGGGGATTTTTAAGGGTTAAAAAAAAATGGCGTGAGGTCCCCCCTACCCAGCGTAACCAGCCTGTGACCAGCTATGGGGGCTTGTAGAACAAGGGCGCAGGGGCCAGCTTTAGTGGCCCCTGGCCCTGCCGGCTACAAGCCGTCATCGCCTAGGGCCACGACTCTTCTGCCCCCCCCCCGGGCTTTGGGGAGGCAGGTAATTTGGGGGACCCCTTACCAGTTCACAAAGGGTTAACAGTATAAAAAAAACACAGACACAGTTTTCAAATATGTTTATTAAAAAAAAAAAAATATTTACCTTTACTCACCTCCGATCTTCATATGCAGTGTCCCGCGGCGATCATATGCAGGTGACGGCTGGGCAGAGGAGGGGGGAGGCAGGCGATCGGAGGATCGCCTACCTCTCTCCTCCTCTGTCCAGCCGTCACCGGCATCTGACAGCTGAACTGCCGGGTGCCCCGAAGGGGCGGGGCTTAAATCCAAGATGGCGGCTTCCATCGGAAGCTGCGGCAGGAGGAGGGCTGTTATGCTCCCCTCCAGAAGACGGAAGAGCCGGGGGGGTGATCGGAGCCCCCCCCCCCATGAAGAGGAGAGGCGGCAGGAGCCGGCGGGCGCGGAGGTGAGTAACTGTCTTTTTTTTTTTTTTTGCAGGCAATCCCGGCGGCTGCTGAAATGGGGGGGGGGCACCCTATTTTGGGCACTCCCCTGCAGCCGGAGGAGCCCCAATCGGCGATCGGAGCCCCTCTGGCTGAAGAGGAGACCCGGCCGGATCGAAAGAGGGGTCAGGTAAGTGACTTTTTTTTTTACTTTTTTTACTGTTAGTGGGGAAAGTCAGGCACGTAAAATTTACGTGGCTGGCACTTAAGTGACGGAGAGGCAACCACGTAAATTTTACGTGGCTGGCATTTAAAGGGTTAAAGCAATACGTTTGGTCTTGGTCAAATTCGTATAACCCTTTTTGTTGTAGCTGGCCATAGAAAGATTAATTTACTCTTTTTCCACAGTTTCTTGATATAATTGGATGGCTTGAGATCATGCCTGTACAGGATAAAATTTGGGATTTTTAAAACTGGGACATGTTTTGTCCATCAATTTCCCCACTTCATTTTCTAGTTCCAAATCCCGTAGGTTGTTTAATGCAGAGACCTCTGGGAACGACAGATGTAACCAGCTATGATCCTGGCCCAAATCTTGTTTTAATATGTCCTGGTCTGACCCTTCCTGGGCTCCTTCACTCCACGCAAAATGCTTCTTCAGGGTCAGCAACTGAATGAACCCGTTTAGATCAATCAAGAGACTTCCAGGATACATCAAGGATACTACAGAAGTCTTAAAAGCATCACATCAGCTACAATGGCCCTTCACAAGGGAGCTGGCTGACTATGGACGTTGCTGCCCTTTTTTCGTATATACCACAACGTTTAGCCCTGGAAGCAGTATTATTTATGTTGAAAAAGTATACGGCTCTTGATAAACACTACAGATTATTTGTGAATATTGCACTTGAGTAACTTCTTAAGCGTAATTATTCCAAGTATGCATCACACCCTGCTCCAGAATGATTCATTACGTCTGGGTTATAGTCCACAAGAGGGCGCTTTACTGCAGAGATGGCAAAAAAGAGGCCCCTCCTGGTCCACATATATCCGGGATCTCCCACTAATTTCCCAGTTTAGTCTCTGCAGTCGGCGTCAACAGTCAAGATGATGGCTCTCTCTCTCCTTACAGGAAAGCCGGGTAGCACCCGGCCCCCCTTTTGTCCTATTTCCACCCGGGCCATTTTAAAATGCCTCCCAGCTACGGCTGCATGGTCCGGGTGAGGATAGGTAGCACCTATTAGAGGTGCTTTTCACAATGGAGCTAGACTCCACCGCAAATCCCCCACCAAAGGGTAGGCGGTTTTCAAGTTGGTGATCCTGATAAGGGATGCCCTGTCCGTTTTACTGCCCTCATTACATAGACCCGAATGTAACCATGGGCTGTCCCTCTGCCTCCCTGTTCCCGGTTAGTGGAGGGGGGGGGGTATCCACGGCTATTGTATTTTATATGTATGTGTGCTTTTACTTGTGTGTGTGCGTGATTGTCTTACGCACGCTGGCAGCTGCCAGCGCGCTCTCCTCCATCGGCTCCTTCATTTTGATCAGCCCGTGCGCTCTGCGGCGGCGGTGGGCCGGTGACGTCACGGCCGGCTACCAGCCTATTGGCTGGGAAGCGTGGCCTGTTAGCTGTCCCCGCGCTCTGGAGGGGATGGGCCTAGTGGTCGGTGCGCTCAGCAGTGGCCCACCCCCATCCTCCTTCTCTTCCTGCTCTCCGTCCGGACGCCATCTTGCGATCCCTGTCGGTTCTGTGAGTGCCCATGCGGGCTTACCTTCTTCAGTGATTGCTTACTATTTCATGTGATGGCTGCTAGGGGACTCTGTGGGAAGTGTATGTATGTATATATATATATATATATATATATATATATTGATGTATAAATTACTATTATGGGTATGCACGCGGGGATTTTTTACTCATGTGAGTTTTCCCATTATGTTTTCCAGGGGGACAACCCTAATTAGAGGTTTCTCCCGGTCCTGTGGCCCACCCCCCAAAAAAAAAATAATTAAGGGGGATCTTTAATTTTATCCTATAAAATCCTCCCACTAACGGACATTTAAGGGGCATCCCGGGTAGCTGATTAGCGTAATTCCCGTTGGTCATTGCGACTACCTAAAATCACCATATGGAGGCTCCCCAGGATACTGTGCTCGGGGCCCCCTCGGGGCAATCCCAGCTGTGTGGTGTGCGGGGCATCCCTTGTCGGTGATAATGTGCAGATTTGTGTACCATGTGCGCAGCAGGCGACCTTGCGGCTGGGTCAGCTCTGCTGGTCTCATCCCCCACACCTCCGTGCCTGGTTATGACCCCTAGTGACATTAACACTAGTGGGGAGTCGCAATCCGATGTTTGCGCTAGACTGGCCAACATTGAGAGAATGATTGCTAGTTCTGCAGCCAGGAAGGCTCCAGCTAAAAGATGGCACATTGCACCCGCTGCGCCGGCCTTTGCCTCTGATTATGATGATTTTCTTGATTTGTCTGACTATACCCCGCTTGAGGAGGGGGAATTATTCTCGGACTCTGATGATCAGCAGTACCTTGGCGCAGATGCCGGTACAGAGCGTGGGGACGCGGACGACACCCATAGGCTGCTTACCCAAATATTTGAGGTACTTGACATTTCCCCCCCTGCGGCGGCACCTAAGCAGCAGGGGGAATTGTTTGGTATCGTTAAGCCACGGTTGGAATTCCCAGATCAGACGCATTTTAATAAGCTGATTCTTAAGGAATGGGAGAAGCCTAGCAGGCTTCCCGTTATCCCTAAGGGGTGGGATAGGAGGTATCCCTTTCCCGCTGACACGGTCAAACATTGGTCAACTCCCCCCGAGGTGGATGCCCCCGTCCTGGGGTTGTCCAATACGTCCGTTGTGCATTCTCCTGATTCCACTACCTTGAAGGATAGTGAGGACCAACGTATTGACCAACTGGCCTCCCATGCTTTTGCCTGTACGGGTTCGGCCTTGCGCCCAGTGTGTGCTTCTGCTATCACAGCCATGGCTATTAGGACCTTGATCAGGGGCATTCTGGATGGCTCCCATGAGGATCTTTCTAGTGCGGAATTGGGAGCTCTGTCGCAATGTGAGTATTGTTAGTATACAGTACGTCCTGCTCCAAATCTAATACTTACAGTTGGGATATACTCCGCCAGATGGCGCTGGACTGCAGAGACATCGAAAATAGGCTCCTCCCGGCCCCTCAAATATCCAGGGACCTCCCACAAATCCCCAGAATTTCTCTGCAGTCTAGCTGCGAAGGACGAGAAATGGCTCTCTCCTCGCAGGTGAGCGGGGCTATTAGCCCGCGGCCCTGTGGGACTATTCCCACTCGTTCCACTAGTAATATGCCTTCCAGCGTTGGCTGCGCTGGTCGGGTGAAGGTAGGCAGTACCGCTTTTAGGTGCTTAGGAGCGCTGCTCCACCGCAATCCCCCACCAAAGGGTAGGCGGTTCAGGCTTATGGTGAGCCTCTATGGGATGCCCCTCCCGCACTAGTGCCCCCTTGCCCCTGCCCATCGGTGGGCCCTGTTTAAGTGGCCGCTGTCCTCCCTCATCCTGTAAATACGTATGCTATGCATTCTGTGTTTTACACCTTTTTCTGTTTAAGTATCTTGTCAGCCGCCGCGCTGGCTTGTCTTACTGTCTTTTAAAATTGCCGCTGCCGCGCGCTGACTTGGTTCCGCGTTTTGCGGCGGCATTACCTCAGGCACTGGTGCGCCATCATTGGCTGCTTGCACATTCTGGCTTCGCGCTCTTCGGGGGGGCGGGACCCGTCTATGGCGCACTCCGCGTCATCCCTGTTACTGGCCCGCCCCTCGAGGTATACCGACGCCATCTTTATCCTGCTTGGTTGACCCATGCGCGGCGGACCCCTACCTACCGCGGTCCGTAAGTGCCCTCGCGGGCGGCTTTATATTTTTCACTTTTTTTACTGTGTGCTTTACAGGCCTTGTCTGCTTATGCCTTTCAGGCGGGGCGAACCCTTTTGGCTTCTCCCGGCCCTGTATTAATATATAACTTGCAGGCTTTGTAAAAATAATACTCCCACTTCCCTAGCGGGTTATTGGGGCATCCAAGGTTGCTATATAGCGTTATTCCCTATCGGCGTATAGCGCCGCTATAATCACCATATGAAGGCATCCCAGGATAATGTGACCGGGGTCCCTTCGGGACAAGACCGGCTGTGTGTAGCGTGTGGGCAGCCTCATTCTGACGCTGACAAGGTGCGGGTCTGTGTACCCTGTGCTGAGCAGGTGCTTGCATTGCAATCTGGCCTGCCAGGGGCTGCACCTCATTTCACTTCGCCTACTCCCCCAAGCTTAAATCTCACTCCTGCTGAGTTGCATACTAGTGGGGATTCTCAGCCTGATGTGTCTTCTAGACTGGCTACTGTTGAGCAGTTGATTGCTAAGTCCTTAGTGCGTAAGGCCCCTGCTAAGAAGCGGCACTTGACACCTAATGTCACTGTTTTCCCTATGGGAACTGAGGAGTTTTGGAATCTTTGTGGCTATATCCCGTCTGATGAAGGGGAGCTCTTTTCTGATTCAGGCTCATCTGATGAGAGACCAAGGGGTCATGACGATTCTGGCTTTGACCCCTGGGCCCCGGATGACACTGACAGATTATTGACCCCGATTTTTGAGGCTCTGTCCATCTCTCTCCCTGTTGCGGCTCCCAGGCAAAGAGGTAAGCTTTTCTATACGGCTAAATCACGTTTGGAATTTCCCAAGCAGGCACATTTCCATAACCTTGTGCTCAAGGAATGGGACCGCCCCAGTAAACTTCCCGGGGTTCCAAAAAGTTGGGATAGGAAGTATCCCTTTCCGGCTGAGGTGGTAAAATGTTGGTCACCCCCCCCCCCAGGTGGATGCCCCGATCCTAGGGCTATCTAACACCTCTGTCATGCATTCCCCTGACTCTACTACCCTGCGGGATGCTGAGGATCGGCGCATTGACCAGCTGGCATCCCACGCCTTTGCATGTGCGGGGACAGCGCTGCAGCCGGTCTGTGCCTCTGCCATTACTGCTGTGGCCACTAGAACCCTTATCAGAAATATGCTTGATAGTTCCCCTGATGATTTGCCTTGTGAAGTGTTTAATGCACTCTCCAGTTGTGATGTTTTTGTAAATTTTGTCCTCTCTGCATTGAATGACACCATCAGAATATGTGCCAGAACGTCTGCCCTCGTGGTGGCTATACGCCACTCGGTTTGGCTGCGCCAGTGGGCTGCTGACAACGCTGCCAAGAAGGCCCTCACTGGGTTTCCCTTTAAAGGACTGCGCCTGTTTGGGGACCGCCTGGACCTTTTTGCTAAGGGAGGCAGGTTACCCCAGCGCAGGCGGCAATCTCTGCCCTTTTGGGGTCAGGGTTCCTTCTCCTCCCCTTACGGTGGTGCAAGACAGGGAAGGGGGGTTTCCTTTCCTGGGGCCCGGGGAGATTTCTGGGGTAGAGGCAGAGGACGTGGACGTCCTGGCTCCTCCTGGGGTCCCAAAGCAAAATCCTCTCCCAAGCCCCCTCAGGCATGATGGGGCGCCCTTCACCCATCCGGGTGAGTCATCTGCCAGGTCCCCTTAAGAGAAAAAGGCATCGGCTTTTATTCCAACCTATTCATAGTACCCAAAAAAGATGGTTCAGTCAGGCCCATCCTAGACTTGAAGATCCTCAACAAGTTTGTCAGGGGCAGGCGCTTTTGCATGGAAACTCTGCCATCAGTTCCCTGCGCCAAGGGGATTTCATGACTTCTGTGGACATCAAAGATGCTTATCTTCATATTCCTGTGTTCCCAGGTCATCAAAGGTTCCTCAGGTTCGCTCTGATGGATCTACACTACCAGTTTGTGGCCTTGCCCTTCGGCCTCACTTCAGCTCCCAGGGTGTTCACCAAGGTGCTGACTGGCGTGATATCTCTGCTCAGATGTCAGGGCATCCGCGTGCTTCCCTATCTGGACGACATCCTCATCACTTCCCAGTCTCTACATCAGGCAGAGTTGGATACTCAGCTGGTGGTGTCCACTCTGGAGTCATTTGGATGGGTGATCAACCACCCCAAGTCTTCACTGTCCCCTTCCTTGGTAACTCCATTCCTAGGAATGAATCTGGATACAGTTCAGGCAAGGATCTTCCTTCCTCAACAGAAGTTGGACAGTCTGATTGCACAGGCTCAGTCCCTCCTAGCTTGTCCCCATCCCTCCATCAGGCAGGGGATGCAGCTGGTGGGCCTGATGGTGGCATGCTTCGAAGCGGTCCCTTATACTCAGTTCCACTTGAGGCCCCTGCAACTTCACCTATTGTCAGTATGGGACAAGGACCCAGCGTCCCTGGACAATGTCTGTGTGCTCTCCCCCCTGGTCAGGAGGTCCCACTCATGGTGGATGTACTCAAGGAACCTGGGGGGGGGGGGGCAGATCCTTTGTTGCCCCTTCCTGGGAGACGGTCACCACAGATGCCAGTCTGTCAGGTTGGGGGGGTTTCTGGAAGTCCCTGCGGTTCCAGGGGAGGTGGGGCCCTCAGGAGGCCCACACAGCTATCAATATCTTGGAACTGCGGGTGATCAGGCTAGTTCTGGCTCACTTGACTACTCACCTTCGGGGCCTGCCTGTTCAGGTGCGCTCGGACAACCAGGCGGCAGTTGCCTACATCAATCATCAGGGAGGGACCCGGAGCAAGGGGGCTCCAGGAAGCGTCTCTGATCCTGACTTGGGCGGAGGCCAATGTCCCCTGCATATCAGCTGTGTACATCCCGGGGGTGGAAAATCGCCTGGCGGACTCTCTGAGCAGGGGGACCTCTCGCCAGGGAGAATGGTCCCTATGCAGCAGGGTGTTTCAATCTCTTTGTCACCGTTGGGGCCAACCAGATGTGGATCTGTTTGCGTCCCGCCACAATCACAAGCTCCCAGGTTTTGTCTCTCTGTCCCAGGATCCTCTGGCCTTGGCCTTGGATGCACTAGCAATGTCATGGCAGGACTTTCAGTTCCTGTATGTCTTCCCTCCAATCCCTCTGCTGGGCAGGGTTCTGCACTAGATTGCTCTGGAAAGGGTGCCAGCAATTCTGGTGGCCCCCAGGTGGCCAAGAAGAGTGTGGTTCGCAGACGTGGTGCAGCTGGCAGTAGATCAGTACGCTCTGCCCTTGGTGCCAGATCTGCTCACTCAGGGCTCACTACGCCATCCCAATTTACAAACTCTGGCTTTGATGGCTTGGCTGCTGAAACCTCCATCTTGATGGAGAAGGGGCTGTCTTCCTCGGTTGTGGATACTTTGATTAAAGCTAGGAAGAAGTCTTCCTCTTCCATTTATTACAGGGTTTGGCGTGCCTTCATTGACTGATGTGAGTCTAAGTCTCTTCTCTGTCGTGTGTTCTCTATTCCCAGGATTCTGGAGTTCCTGCAGCATGGGTTGGAGATGGGGCTCCAACTCAGTACTCTGAAGGGTCAGGTTTCTGCCCTGGCTATTTTCTTCCAGAAGTCCTTTGCTCAGCACCCTCTTATCAGGACTTTTTTCCAGGGGGTCACTCATGTGCGCCCCCCACGTAAGCCTATGGTGCCTGTTTGGGATCTGAACTTGGTTCTGTCAGCCTTGCAGGTTGCTCCCTTTGAACCTGTGCAGGATGCTGCCTTGGCCATACTTACGCTCAAGGTTGTATTTCTGGTAGCTATCACTTCTGTCAGGCGTGTGTCTGAGTTGGTGGCGCTTTCCATTCAGCCCCCCTACTATGAGAGACACCAGGACAAGGTGGTGTTTCGTTTCAAACCTGACTTTCTGCCTAAGGTAGTGTCTGCCTTTCATTTGAATCAGGATATTGTTCTTCCTTCTTTGTGCCCTAATCCTAGCAATGCTAAGGAGAGGGTTTTGCACTCTTTGGATGTGGTTAGGTGTCTGAAGTACTATCTGGTGGCTACTGCACCTTTCAGGAAAACTGATGGTCTTTTTGTGGTCCCTTCTGTTCCTAAGAAGGGTTTGGCTCCTTCCAAGTCTACTATCTGCAAGTGGATTCATCAGGCTGTGATTCAGGCCTACTCTGCTAAGGGGAAGAATCCTCCCTTCCGCCTTGCTGCTCATTCCACTCGTGCTATTGGTGCCTCTTGGGCTTTTCAGCACCAGGCTTCTGTTGAACAAGTTTGCAAGGCCGCTACTTGGTCTTCTGTTCATACCTTTTCAAAGTTTTACAAGGTTGATGTTAGGGCCTCAGCTGATGCTGCTTTTGGCCGAAAGGTTCTGCAGGCGGCAGTGGTTTAAACTGTCTGCTGCTGATTTTTCTTGGGGATCCCACCCTACTTATGGACACTGCTATTGGATGCCCCAAGTGTAAGTATTAGATTTGGAGCAGGACGTACTGTATACTAAGAATAATACAATTCTGTGATTACTCACCTGTAGAATTGGTATTATGAGTATACAGTACGTCCTGCTCCAACCCACCCTTGGTTGCATTATCTTGGATCCCCTGTATGGTGATTGTTATCCTTGTTATAGTTGTTAGTTTGGATTGTTTAATTCTCCCAGCTTCTCTTTAACTGCTTTTCAATGCTGGGGATTTGTGGGAGGTCCCTGGGTATTTGAGGGGCCGCGAGGAGCCTATTTTTGATGTCTCTGCAGTACAGCGCCATCTGGCGGAGTATATCCCAACTGTAAGTATTAGATTTGGAGCAGGACGTACTGTATACTCATAATACCAGTTCTACAGGTGAGTAATCTCAGAATTGTATTTTTTCATCACTTACGTCTTATCTGCCTTAGATGACATCATTCGGATGTGTAGCAGGACCTCGGCATTGGTAGTCTCTATCCGCCGTTCGGTTTGGTTGCGCCAGTGGGCAGCTGACAATCCTGCTAAAAAGGTGCTCACGGGGCTTCCCTTTCAGGGTTTGCGCCTGTTTGGGGATCGTTTGGATCTTTTTGCTAAGGGAGGTAAGTTGCCCCAACGCAAAAAGCAGCCGTGACCTTTTCGGGGTTCAGGCTCTTTCACTCCCTCCTTTCGTGGGCCTAGGACAGGCAAGGGAGTATCCTTTGCTGGACAAAGGGGAGATTTCTGGGGCAAGGGCAGAGGCCGTGCCCAACCCGGATCCTCCTGGGGTGCAAAACCCAAATCCACTGCCAAGCCTGCTCAGCTATGAGGGGGCGCCCTCACCCTTGCGGGTGGGGGGGGGGCGACTGAGGCTCTTCGCTCGAGTCTGGGGCAAACAGGTTGCAGACAAATGGATCCTGGAGGTTGTCTCCTCCAGGTACAAGCTGAAGTTCGCGGACTGGCCTCCTCACAGATTCCTCAGATCTCGGGTTCCTACGGACCCTCGGGCAGCGCAGGGACTGTTGTTGCCGGTGCAAAACCTTCGGGCCATGGGGGTCGTTCGTCAGGTTCCCCCCAGAGAGAGAGGTCAGTGTTACTATTCCAATCTCTTTACAGTGCCCAAAAAGGATGGTTCCATCAGACCCATTCTGGACTTGAAGATTCTCAACCGGTTCATCAGAACCAGACGGTTTCACATGGAGACACTGCGCTCCACTGTCAGCTCCCTGCGCCCGGGGGACTTTATGACCTCAATAGACATCAAAGACGCTTACCTTCATGTGCCGGTCTTTCCAGGACACCAGCGTTTCCTCAGGTTTGCGGTAGGGGAACATCACTACCAATTTGTGGCTCTACCCTTCGGGCTCACCTCTGCACCCAGGGTGTTCACCAAGGTACTGGCGGGTGTGATGGCCCTTCTCAGAGCCCAGGGCATTCGCATTTTTCCTTATTTGGACGACCTTCTCATTACGTCTCCTTCACTCCATCAGGCGGAGTTGGACACCCGGACGGTGGTGGCGACACTGGAGAGGTTCAGGTGGGTAATCAATTACCCCAAGTCCTCACTCTCTCCGTCACAGGTGACTTCTTTCCTGGGCATGACGCTGGATACCATTCAGGCCAGGATTTTCTTACCTCAGCAAAAGGTGGACGCTCTTCAAGCGCTGATTCATCTCTTACTGTCCAATCCTCATCCATCCATCCGGCAATGGATGAGACTGGTGGAACAGATGGTGGCCTGCTTTGAGGCAGTGCCCTTTGCTCAATTTTACATGAGGCCTCTTCAGCTCCATCTCCTGTCGGAGACAAGGACGTCTCTGTTACCCCAATTTACAAACGCTGGCTTTGACGGCGTGGCTGTAACCTCATTTGTAACCTATTTAAACGAAAATCAATTAAATCTACGGCAGATTGTCAAAAAGAGAAGATAGCCCTTTTGGACTTGATTTTGGAAACTGTGATCCCCGCCATACGATAGAAAGTATCCCCTATGGTGAATTTTTACATGCCATAAGAAATTGCAATGAGGAAGCTACCTTGAACCAAGAATTAGATCTTATCCACCAGAGACTCTGGAATCGGGGTTACAGCACAACAAAATTGTACAAGGCAAGACAGAAGGCCCTGTCACGCAGCAGAAATTAAATCCTTTTCCCCAAGGGTTCTTCAACCGATAAAACTACGGGAAAACCACCCCTTACTATGGTGATAAAATATAGTCGAGATTTTAAGGACATCAAAAGAATCGTTATGTCCAATCTTCCAATTTTGGGTGGCGGACCCCGATCTACAACCATACAACAAAGAATTAGAGTGGTAGCCAGCAGAGCTCCGTCCTTAGCAAGTTGTCTCCATCAAGGCTTCGGAGCTCTGCTAAGGATTCTGGTACATGGCTTTCACAAAAGGGAGGTAACCCGTGTGGGCATCCCCGCTGCACATGTTGCAAATATATCCAGAAAACAAACAGTTTTGATTCCTCAACGACGGGTAGAAGGTTCTTATTGTTTCAATTTCTGAATTGCAACTCCAAAGGAGTAATTTATCTGGTGACATGTACTACTTGTCAGATGCAGTATATAGGATGCACCATGCGCATGTTTAAATCCCTCTTCATGGAGCACATTTATTAAACAAAAGTGCAATATAATGCAAATGTTTTACAATCACATAATGGTGACACAAGCTGTCCTAAGGTCACTATTATAGAGAAAGTGAGAATTAATTCCAGAGGGGGCAATATTCAAAAGAAGTTGCTGAAAGCTGAAGCAAAGTGGATCATGAAATTGGGCACACGTTCCCCTCATGGCTTAAATGACAGATTGGACATTTCACTATTTACAGACCTATTGAGATATTAGGTCCCAATATAGCCTCAGAGTATAATAATTATATTGTCCCACCGCTACATGGTTTTTAATCGGATGTTTTTAAGCATGAACTATATATTCCAATGGACCTTGTATCAGACTCAGGATTGATCTTCGGCTGTTGTGTTTTTTTTTTCCTCAGTGTCTATAATGACACTCATTAATTGAGTTTAAATATTTAGTACTAAGAACGGCGTAAGTTGACATCATGGGTATTGTAAATCAGAGTTGATATGGGTCCCTTAAGTGAGAGACATAGAAATTGCATGTTAATTCTTATGTATATCAACAATTTACAATGTGGTACCAATCCGGTCTACTAGTATATTAGGGATACATGCACTCGCACTTTATTAGTGGTTTATTATATATGAGGACTATTTCCTTTTATTTTATACAAGTGGACAAAGGATCCGTTAAACTCTGTTTTCACAAATGTCACTTTTCCCTGTTCTTTTTGAAAGGCTGCTATATTTACTGCTGGAGTTATAACTGTCTAATATGAAATGCTGCTATGATTATAACTCAGCTCATCAGCAAGCGGCTATTCATATGCCATCTATATGCTGAATTGTTTCCTGCTATCTATATGCTATTTCAATCAATATGCTGCTTGAGCTTTGATTGTTCAACATGAAATGTTGCTATGATTTAGCTCACCAGCAGGTGGCTATCTATATGTGAATTACATGTCAGATTTGTTGGCTGCTAATTGCTGTTATGTATTGTGGTGATTAGCTCTGGTAGACAGCAGGATGTTTGCAGTATAGAGGCTCAGAGGCGAAAAGTTAAACTTAAAGTCCGTGTTTATTCACACCAAAATCCATAAAAGCATATGCCCTTTCGGGTTACATCACCTTTTCAGGAAAATGCAGCATAAGTCAATCAGACAGGAAAACAGCGTTTTTAGTCCTGGGGCAAAGTTGCTGCTTTGCAACCGAATCCACCTCAGGTCCGCATGAAACCGCCTGCATAGGAGTTTTCAGCCAGGCTCACAGAGTCTCACTCCACAAGTGAGCTCCAGTCACAGACAGTGCACAGCTGATTCCCCAGGCTATTTAAGCGGCCTGTAAAACCCGGACCTGGGTAGTGGGATGGGAGTTCCACCCTGCTCTACTCCATCCCAGTAAAACCGTCCCGGGTTAGCCTTTCGGCTATACTAACACTTCAGCACCAGACTGCCATTAGCAGCTGATGCTGGGAAACAAAACATACGGTTTTACTGCACCAAGGCCAGGTACCTTGGTGCCACATACCTTCCGTCAATGACGGCCCCTTGCACCACATACCCCCCCCCCCCCCTTTGTTCAGCCCTGAGGGGGTGGACACACGACAAACAATGTGCCCGGGACAGGGCATCCGCATTACCCAACAACCGTCCCGCTCTGTGCTCTATGGAGAACTTGAAATTTTGGCACATCCACTTGAGGGGAGAATGGTCCGTAATCAGACGGAAACTTCTCCCCAGCAAGTAGTAGCGAAGAGACTCAAGGGCCCACTTAATGGCCAAACACTCTCTCTCCACGATACTATACCGGGTCTCCGCAGGTGACAATTTGCGACTCACGTAGACAACGGGGTGTTCTTCCCCGTTGACTTCCTGAGACAGTACAGCACCGAGACCTACCTCAGAGGCATCGGTCTGCACTATAAACTCCCTCTTAAAGTCTGGTGTCACCAACACCAGAGACCCACACAGGGCAGACTTCAAAGCGGAGAACGCTTTTTCGGCCTGTTCATTCCATTTCACCATGACAGACTTGCGTCCCTTTAACAGGTCTGTCAATGGTGCCGCTATGGTGGCAAAATTGGGAATGAACCTCATGTAATACCCCACCAACCCCAGAAATGACTTCACTTGGCGGGTAGTGTTAGGACGTGGCCAGCTACGGATGGCTTCTATTTTGTTAACCTGGGGCTTGACCACTCCTCGCCCAATCACATAGCCCAGGTATTTCGTCTCTTCTAAGCCTAAGGCACATTTTTTTGGGTTTGCCGTCAAACCAGCCTTCCTGAGGGAATCCACTATGGCCTGGACTTTGGGCAGGTGACTTTCCCAATCCGTACTATGGATAATTATATCGTCCAGATAGGCCGAAGCATACCGACGATGTGGCCGGAGGACAATATCTTGGCAGCCTCAGTCAAGGCTGACGCTGACAGAGCACGGGTCTGCGGACCGTGTGCTGAACAAGCACTGGCCCTGCAATCAGGTTTACAAGTGGCTGCATCTTGCTTCAATACACCTGTCTCCCCGTGTTTAAATCTCACTCCTGATGAGTCGCACTTGAGCGGGGATGACCAGCAGGGGGTTACTACGGCTGAGCAGGTGATGCCTGGTTGGCGGAGCGCTTGTGCGCTGGAAAGAAGCGGTCCCTGACGCTTCCTGGTTCTATGTTTTCCAAGGAAACTGAAGAGTCTGCTGCTATGCAGGTCCTCGTTCCTTCGGATGAAGGTGGACTGTTCTCAGGTTCCGGTTCCTCAGACGAGATACCTTGGACCCGTGATAATTCTGGCCCTGGTTCCTGGGGCTGGTGTGACACTGATAAATTACTTATAAAGATCTTTGTAGTACTGTCCATCTCTCCTCCGGGAGAGTCTCCCAAGCCCAAGAGGGAGAGTTTCCACACGGCGATGCCGCGCTTGGAATTTCTGGAGCAGGATCATTCCAGGCTCTTATATCTAAGGATTGGGAATCACCTTGTGAACTTACAGGAGTTCCGGGGGTCTGGGATTGGAAGTAACCTTTTCCCCCTAATGTGGTTGGCTGCTAGTCGGCCCCTCCCGAGGTGGATGCACCTATTATTGGGGTTGCTAACCCTCCCTTCATGACAGCCTCTACTCATCGTACCCTTCGGGATGCTGAGGACCGGCGCATTGACAGTCTGGCTTCCCACGCCTTTTCGTGTGCAGGGACGGCTCTGCGCCCGGTCTGTGCCGCGGCCGTCACTGCGGTGACCGCCAGGACCCTTCTTAGGAAGATACTTGACCACCAACCGGAGGATCTCCCTTGGGAGGTCTTTAAGGCACTGTCTGATTGTGATGTTTTTGTGAGTTTATTCTCTCAGCGATGGATGACACTGTTAAAATGTGCACTAGAACCTCGGTTCTTGTGGTGGCTATTCGCCGCCTGCTTGGCTGCGACAGTAGAGGGCTGACAATGATACTAAAAAGGCTCTTACTGGCCTTCCCTTTAGAGACGACGCTTATCGGGGCCCGGTTGGACCTTTTGGAAAAAAGGAGTAAGGCACCCTCGAGCAGAAGGCCGTCTCGGCCTCCCAGGGGCAGGGACACCTTTCCCCTTCCCTACGTTAGTGTCAAGCGCGAACTAGAAGTGTGCTTCCAATTTTTTGGAATGGAGACCCACCCCAGGGGGGGCAGGCAACGCCCTGGGTCCTCCGGCTGTGCGAAGTCCAAATCTGCCGAAACCGCACAAGCGTGAAGGGACGCCCTCGCCTTGTTGGGCGAGTGGACTGCCGCAGCACTGGGCTCCTATCGCATAACCCTGATAAGGTTATCAGGGTTCTTCTAGTCCCTGTTTTCCCTTCGGGAGTTGAGGCAGGCCGAGTTTGGTGTGTAGGGTCTGGGCTCTCTTACAGGTTGGCCCTTGACCTGTGATTGCATCCACTTTACCCTTCCCATCCGGGATGAAGCAGTCTGACCCAGGTTGGCATTCTGGGGCCTAGCATTTATACCTTCACAGGCAGTTTCTACATGGTATATACCTGTTGGGCCGCAGGCGCTCTAGTCCAGTAGACCTCTTGATGCATGTGAGGATTTATAATCCCTTTTTAGTCCCCTGTGCCTTCAGGACACCTAGGCCACTTCCAGCCAGTGTTGAAGGTCCAACTCTGCGCATTGGGATATTGTTTTGGTTCCTCTCCCAGATGACTCACCAAGGCGAGTATGGGAGTGGTGTCTTGGACGTTGCCGTGTGTCGTCCGCGCTAGGTTCTACTTTATTGTCCTTCTTTGCTTCCTATTTTTGCATCAGGCCGTGTTGGCTATTGATTTGTGGCTCCTTTGGGAGTCCTGTGAATTGGTGCTCAGGCACATCACTTACTTAGTGTTCCCCGGTTCGGTATCCCCCTACGGGGTGGCATTGCTCTCGTTGCTCTTGGTAGCATGGTTAAGGTGACAGCACTTTTATGGTTGTCTGTGCCTTTTTTCTCGGGGATCCCACCCTACTTATGGACACTGCTATTGGATGTCCCACATGTAAGGACTATGTCTGGAGCAGGATGTGCTGTCTGCTTAGAATAATACAACTCTGTGAAGTACTCACCTGTAGAGTTGGTATTATATGCAGACAGCACGTCCTGCTCCACCCCACCCTGTTTCACCTTGTTCTGGATCCCCTGTGTGGTGATTATTATCTTGGATATTATTGCCAGTCTCTGGGTGGTTGTTTTCCTCCTGGCTTCTTCTCTCGCTGCTTGTCAATGCTGGGGATTTGTGGGAGGTCCCTCGGTATATGTAGGGCCGGGAGGAGCTTGTTTTCTTCATGATACTGCAGTGCACGGCGCTGAAGGCGGAGGTATACCCACATGTAAGGACTATGTCTGGAGCAGGACGTGCTGTCTGCATATAATACCAACTCTACAGGTGAGTACTTCACAGAGTTGTATTATTTCTGACCAATAGGAGGCGTTTTCTTAGGAGGCTCGTCCACACGGAGCCTCTCATTGGCTGAACGCAATAACCAATCAGAGGCCAGGGCGGGGTGACGTCACACGCCCGAAACGCATTACAGGTCCCTGTGGTGGGGCTGTCTATATGCTTGGTCTGGAAGATGCTTGCTTGACTTTAACCATTTCTACAATTTTTATATGTGGATTTATGCTCTGTTTTAAAAGAACCTTGGATTAAAAGCTAAGTTTTAACTTATTCACAAGCTGGACACTTTACTGCTGGATATTCATTTTAGATGCTGGGGAATAGTTTAAGGGTTTGGGCTGATTTTTTAAATCATGCTGAAGGTCCAGTTTAAGTACATTTAAACACAGATTGCATGGACTCCTGGTCAGTATTTCAATAGCAAACAATAATCTTACAATTGCAAAGTAATAGCAAATAGCATAAGTAATTTGCTATTACAATAGCAAAGTAATCTTAGTTTGTTTTATTAACTCTGTATCAATATTTTGGGGTGAAATATGTGCAAAAAAATAAAATAATCTATTTTTACAATTTGTAGTGCCTTTTTTTAAATAAAAAATTTATGTTTTTTTCAATAAAATCATATTGCGTGTAAAAGCGTCATTTCTTCTGGTTACAACGGTACCACATATGTATTGGTATTAACCCTTTCCTGCCCAGGAGACTCCCCCAAACTGAAACAGCTCTTTAGGAGATTTTCAGATAAAATACAACTGATATGCACACCTTGCACCTTCTCTGGAAGTACATACCTCAAGCTTCCCAGGCTTGTTGACATGGGTGCAGTTTTCTGGAAGTAATCCCTCAATAAATTCTTTGGTTTCACTGGGTTTTTCACAAAAAAAGCATAATCAAAGCCACATTTTCCACAAAAAAAAAACAATATACAAACAAGTTAAATCTGAAAAAGCAAGGTCCTTTGAACAGAACAAAACCCAACATGTAAATGTCTAGGAAAGAATTGCCCAACACCTCAAAGTAAACCAGGCGCGTAAGGGTAATTTTACTTTTCAGCTCTTCAAACAAAGTGTGCACATTTTCAACCAAAACAGCCCTTTACATTACCCCCACAAACCCATATATTCCCTGAAAGTACACACATTAAGCTTTCTAGGCATACTAGCTTGTTGTAATGGGCTCATCTTTCTGGAAGAAATTCCTCAAATAATTATTTGGTTGCACAGGATTTCCCTAAAATAGTGTATATAAAATGCACCTATATGAACAAGCCTGGTATGCCTAGAAAGCTGGAGGTGTGTACTTCCAGAGAATATATAGTTTGTGGGGGATTGTGGGTTTTTTAATAAAAAGTGCTGTTTCAGTCTGAGGGAGTCTCCTGGGCAGGAAAGGGAGAAATGGGGCTTTTACATGCAATTAGATTTTATTGACAAACTTACAATTTTTATTACAAAACAAAACTACAATTTTTTTTGCACATGTTTCACCTAAAAATATTTAGAATACTCTAAAACAATGGCAAACCAGACATTTCAAAGCCCAGACCCTGCTGAAAAAAACAATATATAATTTTCCTATGAAATCCCTGGAAATCTCTTTAAAAATCACAGTTGAACATGTGTAGCAAAAAATAGTGAAGTAGTCTGGCAAAAGAGGGTGACAAAAACTCTAGGAAGGATGGCACCAAAAAGGTTAAAGGCAAAAGATTACTTCCGATATTCATTACTTGTACATTGTTACTCCTCTCTAGATGCCCAAGCATGTTGAAACTGCACATGGTGCATTGAGATATTAACTTTAGGCTACAGTGGAGCATGCTTGAATCATCTGCCATTTTTTGATTAAATATCTTGTGCATGGAAATGACTTTCAAATTGTATATTCTCAGATGGAAGATACCTCTTTCTCATTTACATTTTTTGGAGAGGGCTACAGTCAAGACCAAGATATTCAACAAGGCAAACCTAACCTAAAGATATGTACACAGGTTTCGGGACCAGGTAAATACTGCTTTTCTATCACAACTATTTTATAGTCATACTGTTAGCCATGGCTATGTCAACTCTAAAAATATTTGATGTATGAGCACATTAGAAACTAGAACGTTGACAGCTTATAAAGGCTGATTGGTCCATCTATTTTGCTTTCATATTTTCCTTTTATCTTTATTATCTTTTATCTTAGAGCTTTATCTCATTTTATCTTAGAACTAATATGTTTATCCCAGATACGCTTACTGTATTTTTCACCCTATAAGACGCACCTGCCCATAAGACGAACCTAGGATTTGGAGAAGGAAAACTAGAAAAAAATATTCTAAGCCAAATGTTGTGCTAAAACACCCAATTACAGACAGTGTGGCGTTCCCCCATCCCATTCCAATAGGCAGTGTGGGATGCCCCCATCCCATTCCCATAGGCAGTGTGGCATTACCCCCTCCCATAGGCAGTGTGGCATTACCCCCTCCCATAGGCAGTGTGGCATTCCCCCCTTTTTACTCCCCATAGGCAGTGTGGCATCCCCCCATCCGATTCCCCCTATAGGCAGTGTGGCATTCCCCACCCCATTCCACATATAGCCAGTGTGGCATTTCCCCCTCCCATTCCCCATATAGGCAGTGTGGCATCCGTCCCCATTCCCATATAGGCAGTGTGGCATCCCTACCCATTCCCATATAGGCAGTGTGGCATCCCCCCATTCCCATATAGGCAGTGCGGCATTCCCCCCTCCCATTCCCATACAGGAAGTGCGGCATTCCCCCCTCCCATTCCCATATAGGCAGTGTGGCATTCCCCCTTCCCATTCCCCATTCCCATATATGCAGTGTGGCATTCCCCCGAATTCCCATATAGGTAGTGTGGCATCCCCCCATTCCATTCCCCATATATGCAGTGTGGCATTCCCCCGCATTTCCATATAGGTAGTGTGCCCCCCCCCATCACATTCCATTCCCCATATAGGCAAAAAAGAAAAAAAAAAAGTAAACTCACCTTGTAATCCTCCCCGCTGTCCCTGCCGTCTTCAAACACAGACATACGGCCTTATACAGCGGTGGGCGTGGTTGACGCTCGAGCATCAGCCACGCCCACCCCTGTATAGTCCGGGTGTCTCTGTCTGCTGGGGCCATGGAGAAGTGGCAGAGAGAGTGCGAGCGGCGATACCTCTGCTGCTCGCACTCTGTCACTTCTCCACGGCCCCAGCAGACAGACACCCAGACTATACAGCGGTGGGCGTGGCCAATGCTCGAGCGTCAGCCATGCCCACCGCTGTATACAGCTGCCTCCGCCGCTTCCTCGCTCTCTGCGGCGCCAGCACACAGAGTGAACACCTGGCCCCCAACGGTATCGGCCACGCCCCCCAACGGTAACAGCCGGTGTCTGTGTGTGCTGGCGCCGCAGATACAGCTGCCTCTGCCGCTTCCGGGACTGCGCGAGCGATGGAGAGGTGAGTTTTCCCCCCACTTTTGGGGGAAATAAGTGCGTCTTATATGGTGAAAAATATGGTACATTTACTTGCTGTTGATGTTACAACCACATCTGCTATTTCAGGAGTTTTTCGGAGTTAGTTGCTTCCTAAAACACTTCCCTCCTAAACCTTATTCAAGCCTTAAAACATATTTAAAACTTCCATTCATGTCCCTCCCCCCATTTTTCTTCTTTCATCCAGACATTGCAAGTTATTACAATATTGCAATATTGATTCTGAATCTGAACTCTGATCACATTGACTCCTGATCATAAGTATCAGTATGCCCTTTATCTGGCTGTTTTATATGAAGTGCTGTAAGTAATAAAATGCATTTTGTCATTTTGTTTTACTTTCATGTTGCTTTAAACAGAGCCTGCCTATGTTGCAACTCCAATAGCAATGGTGCAGGCTGGAGTGACCATTTTAAAGGAACCAGAATCTCTTCCAAAAAGGTTTGTGAAATGTCATAAATGCATCTTTTACATATCACTACTTTATTCTAAGTATGTCACACACCCCACTTCAAATATTAATTATTACACTTGGGTTATACCACCAGCAGGTGGCGACGTTGCAGAGAAGTCATGAAAAACGAGCCCCTCCTGGTCTATACATACCTGGTACCTCCCACTCATTCCCCAGTGTTTCTTCTCTGCAAGATGGCGACAAGACAGAAGAAAGAAGTCTCCTGCTTGCAGGTAGCCGGGGTATCACCCCGGCCCCCCCTTTCTGGTCTATTTCTGCCCGGCCTTATGTTTATTATCCCCCTTATTATATATGTAGCCTCCCAGCTTAGGCTGTAGGCCGGGCAAGGGTAGATGGCACTTAAGGTGCCTAGGAGATTAGCTCCTCCGCTAGACCCCATATTATGGGGCAATGCGGTTATCCGGTTTTGGTGATCCGGATTTGGGATGCCCCCGCCCTTTAGTCCCTATCAGGTTGTCCTTACCCCGCTTGGTCCCTTCTCCCTGCGCTAGTTGGGGGGGGGGCTTGTCTGTGTGCCTGGGTATGCTTTGCTACTGACTGTGTGCGTGTGTTTTACTGTTGTTGGATGGTGTGGGGCGGGGCCGGGCGGCGTGTTTATGTTGCCGCCGGCCCGCCCGTTTGTCCAGCTCCCTCTTATGTTTGGGGGCTCCATTGAGCTCCCCGGTTTTGTGACTCTCCGATGGGCAAGGGGGGGCGGGTCCGGGCGGCGGCGTGTGTGCCGCCGGTCCGCCGGTGTGCCCCTGTTTTTTGTCGTTTTTTCCGGGGGCGGCTGCGGGCGGGGCCGGGCGGCGTGTAGTGTGCCGCCGGCCCGCCTGTCCCTGTTAAAACATGTGCGGGCGCCATGTTTGGCGCCCGCTGTCGTCTCCGGTTCTCTGGAGGTGGAAAGGGGGGCGGGGTCGCGTCCTGCGTGGCCATAAATTCACCATATGGAGGCTACCAAGGATACCGGACACGGCCCTTCGGGGCAGTCCAGGCTGTACGGTGGTTGTGGGGCTCCGCCCCCAGGGGATGTTACTATATGCATTCCATGTGCGCAGCGGAACATTGAGCGCCAGTCCGGCACCCCGGTGTCTGGCTCTTCACCGCCGTGCCGTCTCCGGCTCCTCCTCGCCTGTTCCGGACCCCGTGTGACGTTGTCATGGGTGGGGATTCGCAGTCCGAGGTATGCGCCCGATTGGCTAGCCTCGAGAAGATGTTTTCCACTGTGGTTGCTCAGTGGGCTCCGGCTAAGCGGAAACACTTGTGCCCGCCTCCGCCGGACTCAGATGTTGAGGTTGTTGAGGCATTGGAAGTTGGGGAGCTATTTGAGGATTTGGACGATCCTGAGGTTCAGCAGCTGTAGGTGCTGAGGGTGACCAGGCCTTGGGGTCTGTTTGGACACCCATTCCATATTGGCTCAAATGTTTGAGGTTTTTGGATTTGGATCCTCTTGAGGCGGTTCCTCCGCTAAAGGGGCTAGTTGTTTGAGGTGCCCAAGCTGTGCTTGGAGCTTCCCAGTCAACGACATTTTGTTACTGTCGTCCTTAAGGAATGAGAGCAACCTACGCGTTTCGTTGGTGTTCCGCCTAGTTGGGATAGGAAGTATCCTTGTCTGGCGGACTTGGTGAAGCGCTGGTCTGCCCCTCCCGAGGTTGAGGCTCCGGGTTTGGGGCTATCCAATATGGCAGTATTGCTTTTTCTTTTCACGACTATTCTTATGGATGGCGTGGATCGCCGGATTGGCCAGCTGACCCGCCACGGTTTTGTCTGTGCGGTTTTGGTTTTGAGACCTGTCTGTGCTTCGGCACTTTTGTTGTTGGCGGTGAGGCCATTGTCTGATTTATGTGCGGTTCTTGATCTCGCCCTCAAGCGTTGCGAGTCCTTCGTTCGTTTGTCCTGGCCGCTCAGGATGACGCTATGTTGATGTGTGGCAGGGCTACGGCTCTGTTGGTAGCTGTCCGGCGGTCTGTGTGGTTGTGGCAATGGACTGCTGGTTTTAATTCCAATAGGTCGCTTACGGCTCTTCCCCTTTTGGGTTTGTGCCTGTTTGGTGAGAGTTTAGATTTGGTTGCAAGGGAGGTATGTTACCTCAGCGCAAGTAAGATTTGTCGTTCCTTTCGAGGGGCGACCCTTTTCAAGCCTTCTTTCGGGGAGCCAGAACTGACTGACTGAGGCGCAGGCTCCTCGGCCCCCAGGGGTGCTAGCTGGAACAGGGGTAGAGGCCGTGGCCGTCCCGTTCACGCCTGGGGCGCCAATTCCAAATCAGCTGCATAGTCCGCTCAGCAATGAGGGGACGCCCTCACCCTTGCGGGTGGGGGGACGGTTGCGATTCTTCTCCCGGGTATGGGACCTGGCGGTCTCGGACAGGTGGATCCGGGAGGTGGTGTCGGCCGGTTTACAAGCTGGAGTTCGAGTCCCGATCTCCTCCTAAGATTTTCGGGTCTCGTGTGCTCTCAGACCCTTTGGTCGCGCAGGGGCTCCTGGCGGCGGTGAGGAATCTTCTGGATATGGTAGTCATCTGCCCGGTCCCCCCTTTGGAGGTGGGCCGCGGGTATTATTCCAATCTCTTCTCCGTGCCCGAGTTGGACGGGTTGGTTCGTCCCATCCTGGATCTGAAGTTCCTCAATGTGTTTATTCTTCCCCGGAGGTTTCGCATGGAACCTCTGCGTTCTGCCCTCAATTCTCTGTGGCAGGGGGATTTCATGACGTTCATAGACATCAAGGTGCCTATTTTCATATTCATGTCTTCCGGCTCACCAAAGGTTTCTTCGTTTCGTGGTGGAAGATCGGCATTTTCAAGTTGTGGCTCTTCCGTTCTGCCTTTCCTCGGCTCCAAGAGTGTTCACCAAGGTGTTGGCGGGCATGATAGCCCTTCTCAGAGCTCAGGGGATTCTCATGGTGCCCTGCCTGGTCGATCTTCTTTTCATGGCTTCTTCTTTCAGTCAAGCGAAGGTGGACACCGGGACTGTGGTATCCACTTTGGAAAGGTTTGGCGGGTGATCAACTATCCCAAGTCCTTTCTCGTTCCGGCCAGGGTGGTGCCCTTTTTGGGGATGACCTTGGATTATTGCTAACACAGAGTTGTTCGGCCTCTGGCCAAAGTTTTCTTGGTTCATGGATTGGCGCAGCTTCTTCTTCTTCCAATCCTTGCCCGTCCATCCGGCTAGGGGTGAGACTGGTGGGGTTGATGGTAGCTTCCTTTGAGGCAGTTCCCTTTGTTCAGTTTTCTCACGAGGATGTTTCAGTTTCATCTGTTGGCGTCTTGGACCGGCGACCGCGGTCGTTGGATCGGTCTTTCCGGATGTTCTCCCGGGTTCGGCAGTCTCTCCAGTGGTGGATGGTCTCGGACATTCTCTTGAGGGGCAGGTCCTCGGGAGGCCCACTTGCCCATCTACGTTCTGGAGTTGAGAGCCATCAGGTTGGTTCTGTCTCAATTGACGCAGCATTTACAGGGTTTGCTGGTTTCTGGTTCGGTCGGTCGATTGGTCGGCGGTTGCTTACCATCGATCCCTTGGGAGGGACTCGCAGTCTGCGTGCCCTCAGAGAGGTGTCTCTGATTCTAGCTTGGGCAGGGACTCATGTTCCTTGCATTTCGGCAGTGTACATTTCAGGACTGGAAAACACGGAGGCGGACTTCCTGAGTGGTTGCTCCTTCCGCTGGGGGGAATGCTCTTTCCACCTTCAGGTTTTTCGGTCGTTTTGTCTCTGGTCTGGAGGTGGATCTGTTTGCTCCTCGTCACTTTTACAAGCTTCCGACCTTCGTGTCGCTATCTCAGGATCCTCTGGCTCTGGCGGTGGTTGCCATGTCCCTGAGCTGGGGGGACCTGGGGTTACTTATCTGTTTCCTCCGATCTCCATGCTAGGCAAGGTGTTGCGAAAGCTGGCCCTGGACGGGGTTTAAGCCTTTCTCATGGCTCCAAGGTGACCTAGGAGGGTGTGTTTCGCAGACTTCGTTTGTCTGGCGGTGGATCAGTGCGTTCTGCTTCTTTGGCTGGATCTTATCATACAGGGTCAACTGCGTTGCCCCAATTCATCAACGCTGGCTGTGACGGCCTGGCTGCTGAAACCTCCGTCTTAGGGGAGGAAGGTCTTTGGATTGGGTATTCAGCCTTTTACTAGTGCCAGGAAGAGGTCCTCTTCTACCATCTTTTATAGGATTTGGAGATCTTATATTGATTGGAGTGAGGCTAGTTCTTTGCCTTGTCAGGATTTTGGAATTTCTTCAATAGTGGCTTGACTCTGGTCTTCAGCTGAGTATCTTAATGGGGCAGGTTGTTGCCTTGTCTGTCTGTTTTTCAAAATTCTTTTGCGTTTCCTCCTTTGGTCAAGACTTTCTTCCAGGGGGTCTCGCATTGTGGCCTCCTTGGAGGCCTTTTCTCCCTGTTTGGGATTTGATTTTGGTTATCTCTGCTCTTCAGGCTCCTCCTTTGGGCCTTTGCAGGTTATTGTTATTTCTACTCTGACTCAGAAGCTTGTCCTTTTGGTGGCCATCACTTCAGTTCGGCGTGTTTCGGAGTCGGCAGCCTTTTCGGTTCAGGCTACTCACCTTGAGAGACATCAGGACAAAGTGGTTTTCCGTTTCAAACCGGACTTCTTTTCCATAGGTGGTCTCTGCTTTTCACCTTTCCCAGGACATTGTTCTTCCTTCCTTGTGTCCTAAGCATAGGAATGACAAGGAAAGGGTTTGCACTGTTTAGATGTGGTACGCTGTGTGAAGTACTGTTTTACTACATCTCCTTTTCGTTAGACTGATGTCTTTTTCGTGGTGCACTGTTGGGCCTAGGAAGGGTTTGGCTCCCGCTAAGTCTTCCATTAGCAAATGGTTTCGTTAGGCTGTTGTTGGGGCCTATTCTACCAAGGGGAAGGTTTTCCCTTTTTCGTATCCCTGCTCATTCTACTCGTGCTGTGGGGCCTTTCAGCACCAGGTTTTGGTTGAACAAGTTTGTAAGGCTGCTACTTGGTCTTCTGTTTACACCTTTTCCAAGTTTTTACAAGGTTGATGTCTGAGCTTCAGCTGATGCTGTGTTGGCCGCAAGGTTCTGCAAGCTGCAGTGGTTTGAGTTTTGCATTATGGCCTTGTTGGATACCCGCCCTTTTTCTGGACACTGCTTTTGGATGTCCCAAGTGTAATAATTAATATTTGAAGTGGGGTGTGTGACATACTTAGAATAATACCATTTTGTGAATACTCACCTGTAAAATGGGTATTATAAGTATGTCACACACCCCACTTCACCCGCCCTTTTTTGGTATCCCGGATTTTTTATAGGTGAAGTTTCGTTTACAGTTTGAGGGTTACCAATGGGTTTTTTCCTGGTACCTTGTCTTTACTGCTGTTTTGAACACTGGGGAATGAGTGGGAGGTACCAGGTATGTATAGACCAGGAGGGGCTCGTTTTTCATGACTTCTCTGCAACGTCGCCACCTGCTGGTGGTATAACCCAAGTGTAATAATATTTGAAGTGGGGTGTGTGACATACTTATAATACCCATTTTACAGGTGAGTATTCACAAAATGGTATTTTTATATATGCCATTATAAGATATGTTTTTGGTGCCATGTGCTGGTCGTTTGTCTAACCATTGTCTAGCATAATAAGATTTCTGGGTGCTCTGAGAGACACCACTTGTGCAACAAGACTCTCAACCATGCCCCATCTTTCTTTATGCAATACAGTTTAATTAAAAAGCTACCGTATTTGGGTTCCTACTTGGTGATGGTGATACTTTCTAAATACTGTTCACACACTCAGGATGTCCTTCCCATTTAGCAGTGTATTTTTGGTGAATGCTCTGTAACATCATTTAACTAACTGTAAAACTTTAAAAAGAACATTTATAGAATCTGAGTAACTGAAAAGTACATTTTGAAGTTTTTTTCTTTAGATACCTGCACTAAACCATTATGCCTCTGAAAATGTGAAGGGGGACGAGAGCTGCCCAATTTGTTATTAGCTGTACTACAAGTGGTCTCTCCCAACTCGTTGGGACAACGTGTTAAAATATGAACAGATGCTGTTGCCATGCCAAAAATGTTTAGCAGCTTTAAAGGCATATTGATTTCTTGCCTTTCTGTAAGAGGCCCTGCATTCTCTTGGTCATAACTATTGGATCATAAGTGATTTCCAACTAAGAGAAAGAGGTCTTCAAAGAGACTGTCCCCTTCATCTTATATACAACTTGGAGTGAGAGAGCCTTTCAGGCCTTCTCCTGCCTTTTTTTATTTTTTGTTAAAGTGGACGTGCATTAATCCTCCTAAAGAGTCCTACATTGGAGGGTGCCTCTATGTGGGACAGGAGAGTAATATATAGGAATAGTATAGAAATAGGAGTATCTCATTTTTTTTCTTTTTCCTTCTGCTCTTCCTGATTGGCCCTCTGGAAACCTGCATGTTTGGGTTTTTATTTTCCTATTTTAGATAACCCAGATCTATGATGCTACCAAGCCCTAGGGCTAGTTCACCATAGTTTTCTCTATTGTAGCTAGGCTGGATTGTCTCCCTTGCGGTTGTCCCTTTTGGAACTTTGGAAAGCTTACTATTTCTGGTGCAACAGGTGGGCACCTCCAGATTTATGGAGTTTCTAATATTTTAACCCATTTTGTTTTTCAGTGGAGGAGTTTATACACCAGGAGCAGCATTTTCCAAAACCAAGCTGATTGAGCGACTGGACAAAGCTGGCATTCACTTTACTGTCATTAGCAAGACTGAAGTCTGAGTAGTTCACATGTGTGGCTGACTAGATTTCTTAAAGCTCTTTTATAACATAAGCATAATGCAGTTAGTTTCCATTGCAAAAATTGTACTAATTATACATAACAATGTAATTTTTTAGATTATAAAATAATTGTGTAGATGCTGCAACGCTGGAATACAATTCCATCCAGGACAATTTTAATAAAAATCCATGAAAAATATATTAAAATGTACATTATGACATGTGAGGATAAAAAAAAGTGTGTATTTGAAAGAGATGGCGATTTATTATGCAGCACTGTAACCATTATATATTTATGCATATATCTATCAGCACACACAAATTACCCAACCTTGCTACAAACATCTGAGCTAGCTACAAACGCCTGTTTTCTACAAACATCTACCAGCTTGCTACAAAATAGTAAAAAAGTTAACCCCACACCCCCTGATTAACTACCTTACCCTGTACTATGTCCCATTCTACACTAACCAACCCCCTTATTACTTATTTCCTCCCAATATAGCAAACCACCACAATATATGTACTTGCTCTGTGAGACCATCAGCAACAACCACCCCAGCCCATTCTATACAAAACCCTCTGAAGAAGGCCAAAACTGGCGAAATGCGCCCGAGATTTATCACTGTTGGGCAAACAAACCTCCATACTTTGATTGACCAAAACAAAACCCTAACATTTGGTTTAACGTAGTTAATGTACATTACAATACCACTTGTATCATTGTCTAAGGACTTATGTATGCTGTTTTGCGGATGTTTTTGCTGATTCCACTTATAGTGTGGCTTCCACATGTATCTGCAGATATATGCAACCAAATCTCTGTCTTTCCACATAGCTAGACATGTTTGTTGCTTGATATTTAGTTGATGAGAGGGTTAAACTGGGCGGTAAATTAGTTCCCAGGCCCTGAATAATAATAATTTTGTATAAATAATAGTGATTGAGCTGCTCCCAACCCCCTTCCACTTATATGACTATATGTCTGTAAAATAACCACTTGCATGACCTATGATTCTTTTCCACAGGCAGGCTACATACATTTCAACATAGAGCGGTTACATAATAAATCACCACCTCTTTCAAATACACACGTGAATTTCACCTTTTTTTCCCCGACCGTTAACACAAGACCCATTTTTTATCCCTAAAAATCCTAAATTGTAACACTATTTGGTGTGAGTCACTATACGCCCTTTTTGTTTTGGAGGCATCCAAAATACAAGGATACTGCCACAATCCTTCCGTTTTTCTAATATTAATGCTATGTCGTGCAGAGGTGCCCGTTGCCTGTACCTTAAACTACGCGGCCAGAGCAGAGATTCCTCCATACATGTTCATCATAGTGCAGGGCTTTGTATTTCTTTAATAGACACTTTAGCCCTGTAGCAGATACAACAATAATTTAGGCACTTCCAGTCAATGCAGCATGAATATAAAAAAGGGGATGTAAAGATTTTTTTTTTTTTTTATATATATATTCTTTATTTTTCGTTTTCAGCTTACAGAAAAAACCAAAAATAAAAACAAACAATAAAGCAGCAATAAAGAAAAAAGAAAATGGTACAGCTTCTGATTTGTAGTACATCAAATGTTAAGCAATGTCAAGTAAGTTAGGCGAAGATACCAGCAATGCGCTGGAGCCGTCCCATTTGGGGCAGGGGGGACAATTTCTGCCTCCCAGGACGGGAAGGAGCCCCCCCGGCGCCACCCCATTCCCCAAGAGCCTCTTCCGGAGGGGGCCCCATTGGGGACAGCCCTCCGTCATCTCCCAGAACAACTATGGAGGCGCCGACCGGGCATTCCCCCCCGGCCGAACCAAGACCCCAGTGTAATAATAAAAGCTCGACACGTTAGATATCTTATAGAAAAACTGTAGGAAAATGGTGGATGAGGGCAATGGGGAAGGGAGAGAAAAAGGGGGGAGGAGGAAGGGAGAGCCGGACTAGTGAGGAACAGAAGGGAAAGGCAGTGGGGAAGGGGAGAAACGGGAGAGAGCAAACGGCACGGCAGAAGGAGGGAAGCACTCCCACCCATCAAAGGACATCTTCCAGTAGGGTCCTATAGTCCTATGTGGTCGTGAACTCCTCCCAACTGAACCACTTGAGGAGTTGGCTCTCGGAAGATTCGGTTTGCGCTGCAATCAGGCCGTCAGATCTCTCTATCTCTGCCACTCTAATTAGCCAAGAAGAGATAATCGGGGGTGTTGGGGTTTTCCAAAGTGCGGGGATGCAAGCCTTTGCCGCATTTGTCATCTGTCTCAGGACAGATCGCTGATATATTTTGGTGGGAATCTCCGAGTGGTGGAGGAGGAAGAAGGCCGGATCCCATGGGACCACCTTCTCAGTCATACGCTGCATTATGTTCCTAACCTTCTCCCAAAATCCTGTCAGTTTAGGGCACGACCAAAATATGTGGAGGAAATCTCCCCTCTCTGAGTTACAACAGCATAGGGGGGAAGCGTCTGGGAACCACTTGTGCAATAGGGTTGGGACTCTATACCACCGAGTAAGAATTTTATAATTACACTTCTGGTATTTAGTGCAGGTAGCTGTTTTATGCGCCAAGCGAACAATCCTATCTTTCTGTTTTGGCGTGAGGACGACATCCAGGTCCCTCTCCCATTTCACCAAGGAAGGCAAGGGGTCTAGGTCTTGGGGGCTCACAAGAATTCTGTAAACGTAGGAAAGAACATGTTGTACGGCCCCCTCTCTTCACATAGCCTCTCGTACGGGGTAAGTTCCCTGAGCCCTCTGACCTGTTGCTTAAGGGATGATAGGAAATGATTTAATTGCAATTTCTGCCAACTGTCCCAACTAGGGAGGTTCCTTGATTGCGCAATTGCATTCCCATCTCCCTTGTATGTAGAAGTGTCTGACCCTGCCTATCCCCTCCTCCCTCCACCTCTCCGCCGTCCCCCTCTCCATGCCTGATGCAAACGCGGGATTCCCCAATACAGGGAACAGGGGGGAGAATGCCGGTGACACGCCCTCCAGAGGAAAGTACTTGTGACAGACTTTTAGCGAGGCTCCGATTGTAGGGTGTTTCAATTCCGCACCTAGAGCCTGTCTTGGGAGCCAAGGGAGAGAACTTAAGGGGGAAACTGAGCAACCTTGTTCTATCTGGACCCATTGTTTGTGTTGCTTATGTCTACACCAATCCACTATTCTCGTCAGGTGTGTGGCAGCATAGTAGAGGCCTGGGTCGGGAAGGCCTATTCCCCCCTTGTCCTTCGCCCTGACCAGCAACCTCCTGTTAATCCTCGGGTTCTTTCTCATCCAAATGAATTTAGAGAAAAGGGCCCCATTTTTTGTAGAAACGTGTTGGGGATACGAATTGGCAAGGCCTGCATCACATATAGGAGGGGTGGAGGTATATTCATTTTCAGTGCATTACACCTTCCAAACCAGGAAAGCTTTTTAAGTGACCATTGCCTCTAGATCTCTAGAGAATGCTCGGAGAAGCGGAGGGAATTTCAGTGAGAAAATCTTGTCGAGGGACCTGCCCAACTTCGTGCCCAGATAGGTGATGCATTCCTTAGCCCATCTAAAGGGGAAGGCTTTCTGGAGATTAATTTCCCTAGTCGACGGAATGTTAATGTTAAGTGCTTCAGATTTTTGCATGTTTACTTTATAGTTTGATATGTTCTTCTCAAGCTCTTTTATGAGATTTGGGAGAGTCACTTCCGGGCTAGTTACAAAAAAGAGCAGGTCATCGGCGAAGGCCGCAACCTTGTATTGACCAGAGGGGAGAGAGATCCCCTGTACATTAGGTTTTTTCTCACTCTACAGAGGAAGGGCTCCAATGTCAGGATAAAGATTGGGGGGAAAGGGGGCATCCCTGCCTCGTCCCGTTCCCGATGCCGAAAGTCTCCGACAGAAAACCGTTCACCCTTACTGAAGCAGTGGGATGTTGATAAAGGCTCGCTATCCAGGACTGCATGCAGGGCCCGAGCCCAGTATGGTCGAGGATCCCGAACATAAAATCACAGCTTACTCTGTCGAAGGCCTTTTCGGCATCGGTCGCGAGAAAGATCGAGGGGGGCCCCCTTCTAGGGCAGCCTGAAGTAGGTTAAGCGCCTTTGCGCTATTATCGCGTGCCTCCCTATGGGGCATGAACCCTACCTGATCCAGGTGTATTATCTGATGAAGGTGGGGAGCCAGGCGAGTAGCGAGAATTTTGGCGAAGAGTTTGATGTCATTGTTAAGGAGAGAGATCGGTCTATAGCTAGAGCAGACTGCCGGGTCTTTCCCCTCCTTCGGTTTGACCGATATGTGGGCACGGAGACTATCTATGGGGAGTGTGATGTCCGTCTTCAAGGAGTTGAGGACCCCAAGGAGTCTAGGCAATAGGATTGCCCCGAATTCTTTATAGTATAATAGGGGGAGTCCTTCTGGCCCTGGTGTTTTCCCATTGGCTGACCCTTTAACGGCTAGCTCCAGCTCTTCCTGTGTGATTGGGGTTCTAGATCCGGCAGCATGGCTCGGGGGAGCCTGGGCATTCCAGAGTTTCTGATATACTCACCTATCTCTGCCCCCCTACGGTTTGGGATATTGTATAAGGACTGGTAAAACTCCCTAAACACTCTCGCCAGTTCTTTGTCTGTGTGAACCATGTTTCCCTTCAGATCACGAATTTTGGGGATATAGCTTTTGGCTCTTTACCCCCTCAGAGCCGAGGCCAACAGGCGACCGCATTTGTCTCCAGTTTTATAGAAGATTTTCCTGGTCTTAATGAGCTGGAGTTTGGTTCTGTCACTGTACATCGTCCTTAACCTGGCGGTCAGGGTAGCCAGATGTGAAAGGGCCAATGACTGCTTGTGGAGATTTCAAATTTCCGAATCTCCCCAAGCAGTTCCAAAATCTGTTTGCTTCTTTCCTTTTTAACCTTGGTCCCGTGTTGAATCATCAGACCCCGTAATACACATTTATGTGCTTCCCAGATCACGGGCGGGCTGACGTCAGGGGTGGAGTTGGTTGAAAAGAATTCTTGTAGGTTTTTTGTCACATCCTCTTTAAAGTGGACCAACACCCAGGGGGGGATCGGCCCGGGAATCTATAAGATTCCCGGGCCGATCAGATCCCTCCCTGCGGGGCATCCGACATCGGGATGTCCCGCGGGGTGAAACCCCCCAGGAAGCCCAGAAACCTTACCTTAACCCCGTTCCAATGGCGCATGCGCGGGCAGCGGCCGCGTCTCGCGCTTCCTTCTAGCAGGGCGCGCACCTGCGCCGGCCATTTGTGAAAGAGGGACGCGCGAGACGCGGCCTCCAGCGCTCAGAGCTGCTGTGGTTGGACGCCGCTTGTACGTGCATACCACAACGGCTCTGAGCGCTCTGATTGGACTAGCTCCCGCGTAGGAGCGTGATTAGGTGAGTTTTTCCAGGCGTTCTGGGGGGTTTCACACAGCGGGGCACCCCCGATCGGGGTGCCCCACCGAAGTGGACCAAAACCCAGGATAGTCAAAATCCTGGGTGTTGGTCCACTTTATTTATCGGGTCTTGGATAAGGGCATTATTCAGTCTCCAGGACCAAGGACGTGGAACCTGTGCCTGTGCTGCCAGCTTAAGCGTGATTGGGGCATGATCTGAGAGAGTGATGTTTCCTATTGACACTGCCGTTACCTAGAAGAGTTACCTGTATCAAGAAGAAGTCTATCCTCGAGTACATATTATGTGGTGCAGAGAAAAAGGAGTAGTCTCGAGCTTCAGGGTTAAGTATGCGCCATGGGTCAATCAATTGGTGGGTATGTAGGAGTTTCTTGATCCTCCGTAGTTTGGGGTAGGAGATGTATGAATGCCCTTTGGAAGTATCTATCAGGGGTTCTAAGGAGAGGTTAAAGTCACCCCCCACTATTAATTTGCCCTCTGCAAAGTCCGCCATCTTGCCAAACACCTCCTCCAGGAATGAGATTTGCCCAGTGTCGGGAGCATATATATTAACGAAGGTAAAGACCTCCGACCTAATCCTACCCTTTACAAAGAGCCACCTTTCCTCCCCACCACCCAGAGAGCTCACCTCCTCCCAGGGAGTCGCTCACCTGTACAATTGGTATTATACGTATACAGTACGTCCTGCTCCAGATATAATACTTACACGTGGGTAATCCTCCGCCAGATGGCGCTGTGCACTGCAGACATGCAAAAACAGGCTCCTCCCGGCCCTTCATATACCCAGGGACCTCCCACAAATCTCCAGCATTGAAAAGCAGTGAGAAAAAGAAACCGGGAGAAACCAACCACCAAAAAACTGGTAATAATAACAATGATTACAATCACCATACAGGGGATCCAGGATAATGTAAAAACCAGGGTGGGGTGGAGCAGGACGTACTGTATACGTATAATACCAATTCTACAGGTGAGTATTTCACAGAATTGTATTATTCTAAGTATACAGTACGTTGCTCCAGATAATACTTACACGTGGGACATCCAATAGCAGTGTCCATAAAAATAGGGTGGGATCCCCAACAAAAAAGGCACAGCAGACAGTTAAAGGCACTGTCACCTGCAACCTTGCTACCAAGAGCTACCTGAGCAAAGGCTCCAACATCAACTTCATAAAAACCTTGGAAAAGGTATAAACAGAAAACAAGTAGCGGTCCAGCAAACTTGTTCAACCAAAGCCTGGCGCTGAAGGGCCCAAAGCACCAATAGAATCAGAATAAAGAAAGGAGAAGATTTTTCCCCTTAAAAGAACAGGCCTGAGAAACAGCCTGACCAGTCCAAACGCTAACAGTAGGTTTGGCAGAAGCCGAAACCTTTCCTAGGACCAGAAGGGACAACCCATCCAAGTAAAGACCAGGCCAAAGGCCTCGTAACCCCTGAAAGCAGATGAGATCAGGCACATACGGATGGAAACGCCCGCAAACCCCAAGGGGCATCAGTCCCCTTAAAGGACAAGAGACAATCCAGGAAAAACACCTGTTGAGGGAATGTAGACCCCCTTTCTTGCAGCATTACAAGGGATAATGCCCGGAAGAAAGACAATGTCCTGAATACATAAACATAAGAAACCACCTTAGGCAGAAGGACCGGCGTAAAGCGGAACACCACCTCATCATGGTATATATATCAATAAACGAGGGCTAGCTAAACAGAGCCGCCCGCTCAGGCACACGTCTGACTGAAGTAACAGCCCCCAGAAGGACAACTGGAAGGTAAGAACAGACAGACAGCATCCAGAATAGGTCCAAAGAGAACGACCCGCAAGGCAAACAGATTAAAAAGCAATCCCAAGATCAATCCCCAAAAGAAAGCTCAACCAAGGAAAAAAGTGAGCAGAAGACTTCTATAGGAAGACGGACAGGGCAGAACCTGAACCTTCAGAGTATCGAGATGGAGAGCCAACTCCAACCCATGCAGCAACAACGCTATAACCCTGAGAACAGAGAACGCCCAACAGGGAAGCCCTAGACTCACACCAATCAATATGGGTATGCCATACCCTATAATATACGGAGGAAGAAGAAAAGGCTTGGTACTAGACTTCCCATAGTCACAGACACCGAGAAGATAAGCCTGTCTCCATCCAGCTGGAAGAATCAGCCGTCAGGTCGTCTAGACCAGAACCTGCAGATTGGGGTGACACAAAAGGGCCCTGAGTGAACAGATCAGCAGACCTGAAAGCACGTACAGGTCAGTAGTCCTCAGCACCACGACTGCAAACCACACTCCCATAGGCCACCCAGGGGCCACCAGAATCACTGGTCCCCCCTTCCAGAGTAACTTGCGCAGAACCCCGCCTAGCAGGGTGGATGAAGATAAGACATAAGCATAGAATGTCCAGGCACAACTCAAGTAAGCCTCATGACCACAGTCAGGAATACTAGGACAGAGAAAAGAAGGCCGAGAACTAGTGATAGTGACGGGCCCCCAACAGAACCACACAAGTTTATTCTCAAAGAGACAAAAGGATTAGCACATCCTGTCTCAGAAGGACATCCATAGGAGCGAATACCACTGACAGGCAGGGAACGTAGTCCTCCGCCCAGATCAGGAATATATACCTTCCAGGAGAATCATCCTGCTCTGAGTTCCACACAGATAATCAATACAGGTCACCGTCATCAGACAGACCAAGAGCCCTCAAAGAGGAGGTCCAGAAGAGGGATAGGCCAAGCAGATAGAGCCAACCCGAAGGTTCACTGTTTCAAAATCCAATAGATGTATGGGCCCCCTAAGGGCCTTACCTCAGAACCACAGGGGATTTTAGAAGGAAACTCCTCTCCCTGTCAACCTGATAGATATGGCATCCATCTACAGGAAAAACGCAAAGAAGGGGTGCCCCCTGACTGGTTCCTTGAGTACAACAGTCTCAGCAGAAACCACCTTACCAAGGGTGAAGGTACACAGACCCAGATCCAGTGAAGTTGGAATCTGACCAGCATTAACAAAATAAGTAGCAGAAAAGCCCAAGGGCACTGAGTAAAAGTCTGAGCAGCCACCAATGGGCCCACCAGCTGCAATCCTGCCTGGCGCAGAACGGGGACAGCAATGAGGGACAGAGCCCATATAACCAGATTGTCCACTTGAATGTCAAGGAAGACGGTTCTCGCCTGAACCAAATCTAAATTCAACCCCAGAAATGGAAATACCAAATAAGGGAACAAAGAGGAATTGAGGTGATAGAGCACCCAACCAAGGACTCCCAAGGACACCACCACCAGCTGAGTAACCAACTCGGCCTGACGTAGAGATTGGGAAGCAAGGAAGGACGACCGGGTAGTTCATCGCGCGGACGCCCCTGAGTCTCAGCAGAGACATCCCCGCATCAGTGCCTTGGCGAGCACTCTGGGAGCAGAAGAGAAGCCAGGTAACAAGGCCACAAACAACAGTGTTGGACCTCCAACACAAATCTGTAAGAACCTCAATGTCCATAAATACACAGTGAAAATGAAATAAGCATCTTAGATCTCCACAAACGGCAAGAGGTCCCTGAGCGTAGGACGCTGGCGGCCCAACCCAGAGAAACCGTGCAGAAACTGCCAGTGAATGTAAAATTGCCGAACCTATGGAAGGCCAGAATGGATCAGACTGCCTCATCCTTTTGGAGGAAATGTGGAAAGAGGTAGAAGTAGAAGCCCCTGCCTCTGCCTGTTAAGGGCAACCTGCAAGTGGCCCCAGACCCTGCAGGCCGAGCAAGGCCTGCACAAACACCTGAAGAGAGACAGGGACCAAAGGCACCCTGACAATCATGGGAAGGGACCGCCCAGCAACTCTATCCTGCATCCAGAGGAAACTACCTCCTGAATCCACCAGAAAGAGGCATGACGCCTCCTGATAGGAGAAAGGTGCTGCGGCCATCCCCTCACCCAGAAGGGCGAGGGCGTCCCATCATGCTTGGGGAGCTTTGGTGAAAGATTTGGACTTAGTCCTGCCGGAGGGGCCAGGGCGTTGTCTGCCAATCCTGGTAGAGGAATCTACACCAAATAGCTGGAAGCACACCCATGGTTCCTGTTTGACACTAACATAGGGGGGAGGAGGGGTGCCCCTGCCCCGAGGAGGCCGAGACAGCCTTCTGCGTAGGGGTGTTTTGCCCTTTTTTCCAAAAAGGTCCAGACGGGCCCCAAATAGGCGTTGCCCTTTAAAGGGAAGCCCAGTAAGAGTCTTTTTTGTAGCATCGTCAACACCCCACTGTCGCAGCCAGAGCAGGCGACGTATAGCTACCACAAGGGCAGAAGTTCTTGCACACATCCTAATGGTGTCATCCAGCGCTAAAAGGATAAACCTTACAAATACATCGCAACTGGAGAGTACGTTAAACACCTCCCAGGGAAGATCCTCAGGTTGATGGTCAATCATCTTTCTGATGAGGGTCCTAGCGGCCACTGCAGTGATGGCCGAGGCACAGACCGGGCGCAGCGCCGTCTCTGCACAAGAAAAAGCATGGGAAGCCAGCCTATCAATGCGCCGGTCCTCAGCATCCCGAAGGGTACGATAAGAAGGGGCTGCAATGAAGGGGGGGTTAAGAACCCCTATGATCGGTGCATCCACCATGGGAGGTGATGACCAACAGTTAACCACATCAGGGGGAAAAGGGTATTTCCAATCCCAGTCCCCTGGAACCCCTGGAAGTTTACTAGGGGATTCCCATTCTTTGAGTACGAGAGCCTGGAAATGATCCTGCTCCAGAAATTCCAAGCGCGGTGTCGCTGTGTGGAAACTCTCTCCTCGAGGCCTGGGAACCTCACCAGAGGGAGAGATAGACAATACCTCAAAAATTTTTATCAGCAATTCATCAGTGTCACACAGGCCCCAGGAACCAGGACCAGTATCATCATGACTCCTCGGCCACTCGTCAGGGGAGTCCGAGTCGGAGAACAGCTCACCTTCATCAGAAGGAGCAAAACCCAGCGGAGCAGCGAACTCCTCAGTTTCAGTAGGAAGGGGTGAAACCGGAGGCGTCAGGGACCGCTTCTTTCCAGGGCCCAAGCGCTCTGCCAACCTCGAGATAACCTGATCAGCCGTAGGCAGAATGCGCGGCACGACTTGCTGGTCGTCCCCGCTCGAGTGCGACTCATCAGGCGTGAGATTTAAGCACGGGGAAACAGGTGTATTAAACCGAGGTGCAGCTACTGGCAACCCTGATTGCAGGGCCAGTACTTGTTCAGCACAGGGTCTACAGACCCGTGCTCTGTCAGCATCAGCATGGGGCGCTGTCCACACGCTGAACACAGCCGGTCTTGTCCCCGAGGGACCCCGGTCACATAATTCTGAGATGCCTCCATATGGTGATTATCTAGGCACAATATGCCCGTAGAGATTTACGCAATAGGCAACCCTAATGTGGGAGAATAGTAGGGAAGCCCGCTAAAAATATATATATATATATATATATATATATATATATATATATATATGAGGCCGGGAGAAGCCACCGGAGACTTGACGTCTGAAAGACATAAAGGGAATAAGAGGTGTCAGGGCCATGCGCAGCTGGTAAAATATTTAATAAAGAATCGCCCGCGAGGGCACTTACAGACTAAGGAGGAGGGGAAGCGCCACCACGCACGCGCGAAGATCATCAAAATGGCGCCCAGCGAACCTCGAAGGGCGGGCCCAATCTTTGGCCGTGACGTGGAGCGCGCCAAGCCAAGTCCCCGCCCACCCCGAAGAGCGCGAAGCTCTGAGGTAGTTATCAAACACGCAAGGATAAAATCACTTAATATAAGCCTTGCAAAAGGAAGATGCCGCAGCGTCTATACGAAACCGCCGCCCGCGTGGTAGACTATTCAGAAAAGAAGGGACACACGGCGGCAGCCAAATAATAATAAGGAGCGAGGAGCGCGGCTCTGACACCCAGATGTAAATCAAGGGCAATACTATGGCCATAAGCGTGATTTAGAGTACACCGGGACCGCCACACACATACCCCCCCCCCTTTCTTTTCCCCCTAACTACTGGGGGAAACGAGGGAGGATGGCGACCCTTTACGCAGGGTCCACCGCTACATGGGGCAGTAATGCGGGAGGGGCATCCACTAGAGGCTCACCATCAGCCTAACCGCCTACCCTATGGTGGGGGACTGCGGTGGAGCATGGCTTCATAAGCACACAAGGTGCTACCTACCTTCACCCGACCAGCGCAGCCCAGGCTGGGAGGCACATCACAAGAAGAACGGGTGGGAGTAGTCCAACAGGGCCGCAGGCTGTAATAGCCCCGCTCACCTGCGAGAGAGTGATACTTCATGTCTTCGCAGTCAGCACTGCAGAGAAATCTGGGGATTTGTGGGAGGTCCCTGGGTATATGAAGGGCCGGGAGGAGCCTGTTTTTGCATGTCTGCAGTGCACAGCGCCATCTGGTGGAGGATTACCCACGTGTAAGTATTATATCTGGAGCAGGACGTACTGTATACTTAGAATATACACACACCCCTTGACCTCGAGTCCGGGGAGTAACTATGGTAAGAAATTGGAAATACCTTACTCCGCAGGGACGGGGGGTTGGAGGCCTTGAAGTGTGTCTCCTGCAGGAAAGCCACTTGAGCCTTCAGGGCCTTGAGGTTGTTCAAAATCGTCGTTCTTTTTTCAGGGGTGTTCAAGCCTTTCACATTAAAGGAGACCAGGTTAGTTTCACCCATTATAATACGTATGGAAAGACCTCAGCAGGGAAGACAGATACCAAGTAAGGAGAGATTGGTGCCCGGGTATCAGACAGGAGGCGGTGCCTGTCTTGTGCTGGGGAACTCTCCCCTTCCCCCGCCGACCGCAATAATAAAATAGAGAAACGGATAGGGGGACAGGCAAGAGTTAGTAGGAAGGGACTAGAAGACAGGGAGAGTAGGGGAAAGGGGTAGAGAACAAAAAGGGTGGGAGCGAGGAGGCACAAATAAAGGTCAAATCACGTGCCCAACTAAAGGGCCAGGGGGAACCAAAACTATGTAGTAAATGCTCTTAGCTTCAAGCCTCTAATAGGAGAGCAGAGCTTGGCCTAAGTGGGGGACTGTGTCTAGCGATGAACTTGGGATAAAATCTCCCAAAATATTAGGGCAGTTTGGTCTACTGGGCTACTAATCTAAGAGAGAAACAGGCAGCAACAAACAATCAACAACTGTAGATGGGATTACGTTCTAAGTTCCCACGAGCAACGACCACCTGCCAGCAAGGCGAAAAGTCGCTCTCATTGGGGCAGGCCGGGGTCTATATAGGGCTACCGGCCCCCCAGGGCAAGACAGATTCACAGAGAACCTCTCACCGCCGGTGGTCATCGCAAGACTTGGCCGCGCCCGCGGAACAACAGGAACAAAACGACTGGTTTAACTGAAACCTAAGACTAGAGAGAGAACTGGAAATGTAGTCCAATACAGTGGTAGGGGCGATCAAAGTTCGTTGTCAGTTGGTCGGGGCCTTCCGTCGTTACGGCTTCTTGGTCTGACCGATCTAGGTTGACGGGAGTAGCCTCTGCGTTGCCGCTGTGAGAGAGGTTCAGACGTAGATAATAGCCAAATGGGCACCATCACCGTGTCGCACCCCAGGAATGAGAAGAGGTTTTCCAAGTCCTGGTAGGTTTTGAGGAAGAACGTGTCTCGCCCCTTAGAGACTATTAGGTGGAATGGGAAGCCCCATCGGTACGTGGCGCCTGCGTTCCGTATTGCATCTAGTGCCGGCCTCATCACCCGTCTCATCTGCAGCGTACGCCTGGAGAGGTCCGGGAGGATGTGGATTCTGGCTTCATCGAATTCCACAGGGCCATGTCTCCACGCCCTCTGCGATATCTATTCTTTTTCACTATAGAAATGTACCCTGCATATAACATCAAGTGGGAACGTCGGATCAGCATTGCGCAGACCCAGGGCTCTATGTGCCCTATCGATCTCGATTGGGGTGTCAATGCTTCTGTCCAGGAGGGTGTTAAAAATGGAGGTAATAATTTGTTTCACATCCTCTCTAGACGACGCCTCTGGTATTCCTCTAAGCCGAAGGTTGTTCCTCCTAAGTCTATATTCCAAGTATGTCACACACCCTGCTTCCACTATTCATGACATATGGGTTATGGTCCAGTAGAGGGCGAACTTCTGCAGAGATGAAAGCAAAAAAGAAGCCCCTCCCGGTCCATAAATACCTGGGACCTCCCACACATTCCCCAGTTCCTTCTCCGCAGGACGGCGAGCAAGTCAGAAGATGTATGCTGCTCTTCCTTGCAGGTAAGCCGGGCTTGCACCCGGCCATTTTTTGCCCTATTTATGCCCGGACCTTTATATTGTAAGTCCCTATACTAGCCTCCCAGCCTCAGCTGCAGGTCCGAGTGAGGGTAGGAATCACCTTAATAGGTGTTCAGGGAGCCATGCTCCCCCGTGAGACCCCATATTAAGGGGTAGGCTGAATCCGGGTTGGTGATCCCTGTTTGGGATGCCCTGTCCCTATATATATATATATGTATTTATTAATATATATTGATGTGTATATCTCTTACACCCATGGTGCGGGATTTTCCCCTCCTTCCGGGTCCCCCTCGTAGCCCTCCGGGGGGGGTGGGTCTTTTCCTGCTCAGCTTTTCACTCTTTATACTGTGTGTGTGTGTGTTTGATACAGGGTGCTTGTTACTGTGCACAGATCGCATTTCTTTTTACGCGCTGAGGGGAGCTTCTTCCCCTCAGGCTGCGGTGTTGAGGGGGTAGGGCCAGGCGCTCGCACGCTCCCGCGGCCTGCCCCCTCCTGTTGGCGCTTTTTGCGGAACCCAGCCTATAGCTGGGTACCGTGCTGCTGGTTGTGAGGGAAGGGGGGCGGGGCCAGGCACGGCGCGCGATCCACGCTGGCCCGCCCTTCCTTCTCCCTCTCTCTCGGGAGCGCTGTGCTGCTGACTGCCATCTTGGGTGACACGTGTGCCCTCCTGGGGCCCCGCTTTTTCATCTTTATATTGTAAGCATAATTGTGTTCCCTTCAGTAGGTCACACTGTGTGATTAACTATTCGTTGGATATTTTCTGTGTGTGTGCGTATGTGTTTATGATCACTGCTTGTGTCTTTCAGGAGGACTCCCTACTACCTGCTTAAAAGGGGGTTCTCCCGGTCCTAGGGTCCCTAGAGTAAATTGGGCAGCCCAAAAATCCTCCCACTTGGGACTTAAAGGGGCATCCAGGGTAGCTTATCAGCGTAATTGATTTTGATGATTATGACTCCCCTGACTGGTCTGATTATTCCCCGCTTGAGGAAGGGGAATTGTTTGGAGAATCTGAGACTGAAGAACTGCAGTTCCTTCATTCTGATGCCGGGCAGGCGCTGGGGGATGCTGTGGATACCCCCAAAGTCCTGGCCCATCTCTTAGAGGTTCTGGATATTTCCCATCCAGCAGAGTCCCCTCCACAGAAGGGGGAATTCTTTGGCTCATATAAGCCACGCTTGGAGTTCCCAAATCAGGATCATTTTGATAGCATGATTCTTAGAGAATGGGAGAAGCCGAGTCGGCTTCCCGGTGTTCCGCAGGGATGGGACAGCCTTGTAGCCTGTTTGTGCTTCTGCACTCATGGCTGTGGCTACCAGGTCTGAGGTTAGGGACATGTTAAAAGGGTCCCAACTCAACCCGGCCAGTGCTGAATTCACAGCCCTTAAGAGGTGTGAATTGTTCATGAACGTTGTGTTGGCGGCTATGGATGACACTATTATCATGTGTAGTAGAACCTCGGCTCTGCTGGTGGCCATGCGTGGCCGTACGCCACTGGGCGACTGACATAGCGGCCAAGAAATCACTCACAGCACTGCCCTTCCTGGGTATGCAGCTGTTTGGTGACAAATTGGATTCTGTGGTGAAAGGTGGGAAGCTGCCTCAGCGTAAGAAGCAGCGTCGCTCCTTTCGGGGGGCAAGCTCCTTCAATCCTTCCTTTCGCGGTGCCAGAGTGGGCAGAGGTCTTGCCTACTCTAGCTTCAGAGGTGATTCCTGGAATAGAGGCAGGGGACGCGCCCGTCCGGCCTCTACCTGGGGTTCCAGGCCCAAGCCCGCTGCCAAGCCGGCTCAGCAATGAAGAGGCACCGTTGCGGGTGGGGGGGCGGCTGCGGATCTTCTTCCAGGTCTGGGCCCAGGAGGTCACAGACAAGTGGATATTGGAAGTGGTCTCGTCTGGGTACAAACTGGAGTTCTAGTCCCGGCCTCCTCCCAGATTCCTAAGGTCTCGGGTGCCATCGGATCCTCGGGCGGCGCAGGGGCTCCTGTTGGCTCTAAAGAATATCCTGGACATGGCGGTCATATGCCCGGTGCCTTTTTCAGAGAGAGGTCGGGGCTATTATTCCAACCTCTTCACGGTTCCCAAAAAGGATGGCTCCATAAGACCCATTCTGGATTTGAAGCTTCTCAACAGGTTCATCAGAACCAAGAAGTTCCACATGGAGACTCTGCGCTCAGCCATCGGTTCCCTTCGTCAGGGGGATTTCATGACGTCCATAGACATCAAGGATGCTTACCTTCATGTACCAATTTTCCCAGCACACCAGAGATTTCTCAGGTTCGTGGTGGGAGCTCAGCATTTTCAGTTTGTGGCCCTCCCGTTCGGGCTGACCTCGGCACCAAGGGTGTTTACCAAGGTTCTGGCGGGCATAATAGCCCTGCTCAGAGCCCAGGGCATTCGCATTGTGCCATATCTGGACGACCTACTCATCACAGCTTCTTCCCTCTGCCAGGCGGAGCTGGACACCAGGACGGTGGTGACGACGCTGGAGAGGTTCGGATGGGTGATCAATCATCCCAAGTCTTCTCTCTCCCCATCAAGGGAGATCCCCTTTCTGGGCATGAATCTGGATACCAGTCAGGCCAGAATGTTCCTACCTCAGCCAAAGGTGCAGAGGGTTCAGGATGTGATACGTGTTCTCCTGACCAATCCTCGCCCTTCTATCCGGCTAGGGATAACTCTGGTAGGTTTGATGGTGGCCTCCTTCGAGGCAGTCCCCTTTGCTCAGTTCCACATGAGGTCGCTTCAACTCCATCTATTGCTGAAATGGGACAGATGTCCACAGTCCTTGGATCAGTCTTTTCTGATGTCTCCCAGGGTTCGCCAGTCCCTTCAGTGGTGGCTGGAACCAAGCAATCTGATGAGGGGCAGATCCTTTCTGGCCCCTTGTTGGGAAACGGTTACCACGGATGCCAGCCTGTCGGGCTGGGGAGGTTTCTGGAAGGATCATCAGTTCTCAGGGGTTGTGGGGTCCTCAGGAGGCTCACACCCCCATCAATGTCTTGGAGCTCAGAGCTATACGCTTGGTTCTGTCGCGTCTGACACTTCACCTACAGGGTTTACAGGTTCAGGTTCGATCAGACAATCGAGCTGCGGTAGCTTACATGAATCACCAAGGAGGGACTCGCAGCAGGAGTGCCCTCAGGGAAGTCTCTCTGATTCTGACATAGGCGGAGAGCAATGTTCCTTGCATCTCGGCAGTATACATTCCAGGGGTGGAGAACACGGAGGCGGACTCCCTGAGCAGGGGATTCTCTCGCCGAGGGGAATGGTCTCTCAACCACAGGGTATTTCGGTCCCTGTGTCACAAGTGGGGGGACTCCGGAGGTGGATCTCTTTGCCTCTCGGCACAATCACGAGCTCCCAACCTTTGTATCTCTGTCTCGGGATCCTCTGGCCCTGGCAGTGGATGCCTTGTCGCTTGCCTGGAGGGATCTGAGGTTTCTGTACCTGTTTCCCCCCTTCTCCATGGTAGGCAAGGTAGTGCGCAAACTGAGGGGGGCAATTCTGGTGGCCCCAAGGTGGCCAAGACAGGTTTGGTTCGCAGACGTCGTAAGACTGGCGGTAGATCAGTACAGGCTGCCACTGTTTCCGGATCTGATCTCTCAGGGTCAGCTACGTTACCCCAATTTACAAACGCTGGCTTTGACGGCGTGGCTGCTGAAACCTTCATCCTGAGGGAGGAAGGTTTGTCGGAGGCGGTTATTCAGACATTGATTAGAGCGAGGAAGAGGTCTTCCTCTACCATTTACTATAGGACGTGGTCCTATATTGACTGGTGTGAGGTTAGGGCCTTACCTTGCAGGGTGTTTTCGATTCCTAGGATTTTGGAGTTTCTACAACACGGTTTGGATCTGGGGTTCCAGCTCAGTACTTTGAAGGGTCAGGTTTCTGCCCTGGCTGTCTTTTTTCAAAGGTCCTTTGCTTTGCATCATCTGGTCAAGACTTTTTTCCAAGGGGTCACTCATGTTCGGCCCCCTAGAAAGCCGTTTGGGACCTAAATTTGGTTCTCTCGGCCCTCCAGGGGCCTCCTTTTGAGCTGATACAGGATGTGGCACTTTCTGTGCTCACTCAAAAGGTGGCCTTTTTGGTGGCTATTACTTCTGTTCGGCGTGTCTCTGAGTTGGCGGCTCTGTCTATTCAGGCCCCTTACTTTGAGAGACACCAGGACAAGGTGGTTTTTCGCTTTAAACCAGATATTCTAAGTATGTCGCGCGAACCGCGCCGGCCCGCCCTTCTTCTCCCTCTGCTTCTCGGGTCTCCAGCCTCTGGCAGGACGGACGCCATCTTCCTCCGTGAGTGGCCCGCGGGGCCTCATTACCTTCATGACATGCATATTTATATTTCTTATATGTTATTGCATATCAGTATGTCTGCATTTTGTGTGCTTGGGCGTGATTGAGGTGCTGAATAGCCCTGTATTCTGTCTTCCAGGTGGACCCGTGTTGGATCCTAAAGGGGTCCTCCCGGTCCTAGGGTCCCTGGTCTAATTTAGGAACTCCCCATAAATCCCCCCAGGGGAAGAGGACGTGCCCGTCCAGGTCACAGCTGGGGCTCTAAGCCCAAAGACGCTGCTAAGCTGGCTCAGCAATGAGGGGGCACCCTCACCCTCGCGGGTGGGGGGACGGCTGCGACACTTCTCCCAGGTCTGGGACCAGAAGGTCTCGGACAGATGGATTCGGGAAGTGGTGTCTTCCGGTTACAAACTGGAGTTCGAGCTCCGGCCTCCTCCCAGATTCTTCAGGTCTCGCGTGCCCTTGGATCCTCTGGCCGCGCAGGGGCTCCGGGCGGCAGTAAAAGATCTCCTGGACATGGCTGTCATCTGCCCGGTGCCTCCCTCGGACCGGAGCCTGGGATACTATTCCAATCTGTTTACGGTGCCCAAGATGGATGGCTCCATTCGTCCCATCCTGGATCTGAAGTTTCTCAACAGGTTTATCCGTCCCAGGAAGTTCCGCATGGAAACTCTGCGCTCTGCCATAAATTCACGTCGGCAAGAGGACTTCATGACGTCCATAGACATCAAGGATGCTTATCTGCATGTTCCAATCTTCCCGGCGCATCAGAGATTTCTCAGGTTCATGGTGGAAGTTCTGCATTTTCAGTTTGTGGCCCTTCCGTTTGGCCTTACCTCGGCTCCAAGGGTTTTCACCAAGGTGCTAGCGGGGGTGATGGCCCTCCTCAGAGCCCAGGGAATCCGCATTGTGCCTTATCTGGACGATCTTCTTATTATGGCATCCTCTCTCAGCCAGGCGGAGCTAGATACCAGGACTGTGGTAGCCACCCTGGAGAGATTCGGCTGGGTGATCAACTATCCCAAGTCCTGCCTCTCTCCGTCCAGGGGGGTGGCGTTCCTGGGAATGTCTCTGGATACTTCTCAGTCCAGGGTGTTCCTCCCCCGGCCCAAGGTTCTTTTGATTCTGGAATTGACTCAGCTTCTCCTATCCATCCCTCGCCCGTCCATCTGGCTGGGGATGCGACTGGTGGGACTGATGGTGGCTTTGTTCGAGGCGGTTCCCTTTGCCCAGTTTCACACAAGGACGCTCCAGCTCCATCTCTTGTCGGCCTGGGATGGGTCCCCGCTGTCATTGGATCAGTCTTTTCTGATGTCCCCCCAGGTTCGGCATTCCCTTCGGTGGTGGCTGGAACCGAGCAATGTGATGAGGGGCAGATCCTTTCTGACCCCTCGTTGGGAGACAGTCACCACAGATGCCAGCCTACCAGGTTGGGGGGGGGGGTTGGAAGGATCTTCAGTTTCAGGGACTGTGGGGGCCTCAGGAGGTTCACAATCCCATCAATGTTCTGGAGCTGAGAGCCATCAGGTTGGTTCTGGCTCACTTGACTCATCAGTTGCAGGGCTTACCGGTTCAAGTTCCGTCGGACAATCGGACGGCGGTCGCCTACATCAATCACCAGGGAGGGACTCGCAGCAGGCGTGCCCTCAGGGAAGTGTCTTTGATCCTGGCTTGGGCAGAGAGCCATGTCCCATGCATCTCAGCGGTGTACATTCCGGGAGTGGAGAACACGGAGGCGGACTCCCTGAGCAGGTGCTCATCTCGCTGGGGGGAATGGTCGCTCAGCCCCAAGGTGTTTCGGTCGCTTTGCCACCGGTGGGGGACTCCGGGGGTGGACCTCTTTGCCTCTCGTCACAATCACAAGCTTCCGGCATTTGTGTCTCTCTCGAAGGATCCGCTGGCTCTGGCAGCGGATGCCATGTCTCTGAACTGGAGGGATCTGGGGTTTCTGTACCTGTTCCCTCCGTTTCCCATGGTGGGCAAAGTGGTGCGCAAGCTGGCCCTAGAGGGCGCGTCAGCAATCCTGGTGGCTCCAAGATGGCCAAGACAGGTTTGGTTTGCAGACGTGGTAAGGTTGGCAGCAGATCAGTTGGATCTGCCCCTTCTGCCGGATCTGCTCACTCAAGGTCCACTGCTCTACCCCAATTTACCAACGCTGGCTTTGACGACGTGGCTGCTGAAACCTCCATCTTGAAGGAGGAAGGTCTTTCTGATGCGGTCATTCAGACTCTGGTTAGGGCTAGAAAGAAGTCTTCCTCTGCCATCTACTATAGGATTTGGAGGTCTTATATTGATTGGTGTGAGGTCAGGGCCTTGCCTTGCAGGGTGTTTTCTATCCCTAGGGTTTTGGAATTTCTGCAACATGGTCTGGACCTGGGTTTGCAGCTTAGTACGCTGAAAGGGCATGTTTCTGCCCTGGCGGTTTTCTTTCAAAGGTCTTTTGCTCTTCATCCTCTGGTTAAGACCTTTTTCCAGGGGGTTACGCATGTGCGGGATGTGTGGGATGCCCCCCTTTCCAGTTACCAACAATGAAAATGGGATCCATAGAGACTGTTCCTTTAAATCTTGGATGATGGCTCATTGGGCATATATTCCCTCTATGGTTGCTAGTGAGTGGGATAGTAAGATCTGGTATCCAACTGGCTAGTGACACATAATGCTATTGTTTCCACTCTCTCTCGGCCGGATTAAAGATTGGAGGAGATTGTAACAAGTCTGCAGCTGTGGACATATCGCTGTTTTGATCGTTTATATATGTGTGTTCAGGTGTCTCTATGAGTGTAAGCCGAGATATCTTACATTAGTCTCTTCATAGCAGCAGCATGATAGATATTTGTATTACAATGCATTTTTGTCAGCTATATATAGCGCATGGTTCATTTTAAATAGTGTTGGAATACTAAACTTTTCCTCTGTAGCGCGAGCGGTGAGTGACCCGCTGTCAGCCAGTGGCGGACGTCTCCCTGCCTGGCGGAAACGCCCCCAACCTTCTCCTGATGACGGCGCCCGGGTCATCTGGGGGGCGCGTGTCCGCACGGCTTGGAGTGGACGTCACGGCGGCCGCATGTCCGGGTGCATATGCGGGCGGAAGCGGCGCGTGCCGGTGAGTGCCCCTCCTGCCGTACTATAAAGGCATTGTTTACTTTGAACACATCACCCCTTGAGAAGCCTTGGGCGCTTGGCGGAGCGCGCGGGGACAGCCTTAGCCCACTGGATGTAATTGATTGGCGGTATTTAATTGCTCCTTTGTTATGATCAGTCATAAGATTTGTTATCAGACCAATTGCACTAACCCCTGTGGTCATGAAGATATTCGAACAACTAGTCATGTCATTCCTCAAGGAGGCCACAGGTTCTTCTTGGGATCCACTACAGTTCGCATACAGAGCGAACAGATCAGCAGAGGATGCGGTCAATCTGGCGATCAAGTACACATTGGATCACGTTGATCGTCCCAAGTCTTATGCTAGGCTGCTATTCGTGGACTTCTCATCTGCATTCAACACCATTGACCCACAAATTCTCCATGAGACGTTGCTATCCTTGGGCATCCCACTAAACTTATCAGGCTGGATTTTTAGTTTTCTGACAGGCAGGTCCCAAAGGGTCAAACTGGGACCCTTCATTTCCACATCCAGGATCACAAACATGGGTGCACCACAGGGGTGCGTCCTGTCTCCACTACTATTCTCACTTTACACCAATGATTTCATCTCCTCAGATCCATCGGTCAAGATCATTAAATACGCTGACGACACCACCTTAGTTGGCCTCATCAGTGACAATGATGAGTCTAGCTATACGGCCCAAGTAGAAGCTCTTGACTGTTGGAGCAAAGCTAACAATCTTATACTGAATACACATAAAACTGTTGAACTTATAATTGACTTTAGGCGATCCCACCAATCACACCATCCCATTTTGATTGGTGAGGAGGCTGTCAAGATTGTAACCAGTGCCAAATTTCTTGGTACTCATATCACACAGGACCTGAAGTGGAGCAAGCAAGCGTCTGCTATCTTAAAGAAGGCCCAACAGAGGTTATTCTTCCTCAGACAGTTGATAAAATTTGGGTTGTCCAAAAAGATCTTGAAGGCATTCTACAACGGTGCCATTGGATCTATCCTGACCAGCTCATGTACAGTGTGGTACGGCGGGGCCTCAACAAAAGACAAGCAAAGGCTGAAAAGAATAACCAAGATTGCGGAGAGGTTAATTGGTTGAATAACCCCAGAGTATGAGTGGCACCTAATTACATCCTGTTCTGCATCACTGACAATTGTTAGTCACTATAGTTACCTGTACTGTATCATTATTCCTTTTTATACTTTGTTCATGTAATTGTTATAGCTCTCATGGAGTATCTCCTTGCCAAAAAAGCATTCCTTGTCTGTACACTGTACTTACTTGGCGGTTCAATAAAGTATTGAAGTATTGAAGTATGATATGTTGACATATATTTCTTTTTGCATACTTTGCTCCCATATATTTCTTAAGTACAATCTTGTATTAGGCAGTTTCATTTTTGCACTTAGCACTTTTCATATAAGGTTGTTATTGACTGTTAGTTGCACATTTATGAACTTTATTGTTTTAGAATAAGTTAAGTCAATTAGCACTATGCACTTTTATCCTATGATGTTTATTGAGAGTTTTGCACATAACTAGGAATCAAAAACATTTTTTCTTTGGCACATATTGTTCAGGGTAGATATATTTGTAGCACTTTCCTTTGGGGGGAAGTAGAGGGTTATTTTACCACACTGCTTTGGTATAGTAGCCTAAATGGTATATTGAATAGTTTCTGAATAAGTTCTTGGGAGCAGTTTCATTTATTACCAGCTGGGGGCAGCAGTATTCCCCCCATATACTGTCTGTATGGTAAAAGATACAGTAATTTTCGTGAGCAATCTATTCCCGCAGGTGAAATTGTTTGATCTTTTCTTGATGAATTCTAGCATTATTGATTGATATCTCATTAGCACTTTATATTTGTCCAGTGGTATTATTGTTTTTATCCTTGTTATGTGTGTGTGTTGTATGTGGTTTTAACCCTTTAACCGCCAGCCTACCTTGAGATTTTGTCACCCTTTGTTGCCAGACCATTTTGCACTATTTTGCGCTCCACATGTTCAACTGTGATTTTTGAAGGGATTTCCCAGTATTTCCCTGGAAAATTATATATTGTTTTTTTCAGCACAGTCTGGGCTTTAACATGAAGTGTCTTGTTTGTAAGATTGTCAGTGTTTTTTAAATATTTTTGTGGAAAATATGTTAAAAAAAACCAAAAAAACATTTTTTTTACAATTTGTAGTGCGTTTTCTTAATAAAACATGCAAGTTATTTCAGGAAATCATATTGTGTGTAAAAGCCTTATTGCTCCCGATTGCAACAGTACCACATATGTATTGGTAGACACCCTTTCTTGCCCAGGAGACAGGTAAAACTGAAAATAGCGACTGAGCCAATTTTGAAAGAAAACTCAACCATTTTGCTCTCCTTGCAGTTTTTCAACCAAAACACCACTTTTCAATTAAAATACCCCCCACAAACCACATGTTCCCTGAAAGTACACACCTCAAGCGTTCTAGGAGTACCAGGCTTGTTGTTGTAGCTGCAGCTTTCTGGACGCAAGCCTTCCCGAAACTCACTGGTTGTACCGGATTTCCCTAAAAAAATAGCAAAAATGCAGCATTAAGACCAAATTTTTCTATAAAAATCATGCGCTAACCAAACAAAACTAATCAAATCTGAAATGGCAAGGTCCCCTGAACAGAACAATACCCAACATGCATAGCTACCTCCAAGGGTAAGGTTGCCAATTACCCCAAAGCAAAGCGTATGCATAACGGGCATTTCACTTGAAATTTCCTGCTCTGCAGACAAAGTGCGCACCTTGCGCTTTTTCAACCAAAACACCACTTTTCAATTAAAATACCCCCCACAAACCACATGTTCCCTGAAAGTACACACCTCAAGCGTTCTAGGCGTACCAGGCTTGTTGTTGTAGCTGCAGCTTTCTGGGCGCAAGCCTTCCCGAAACTCACTGGTTGTACCGGATTTCCCTAAAAAAATAGCAAAAATGCAGCATTAAGACCAAATTTTTCTATAAAAATCATGCGCTAACCAAAAAAAACTAATCAAATCTGAAATGGCAAGGTCTTCTGAACAGAACAATACCCAACATGCATAGCTACCTCCAAGGGTAGGGTTGCCAATTACCCCAAAGCAAAGCGTATGCATAACGGGCATTTCCATTGAAATTTCCTGTTCTGCAGACAAAGTGCGCACCTTGCGCTTTTTCAACAAAAACATCACTTTTCAATAAAAATACCCCCCACAAACCACATGTTCCCTGAAAGTACACACCTCAAGCGTTCTAGGCGTACCAGGCTTGTTGTTGTAGCTGCAGCTTTCTGGGCGCAAGCCTTCCCGAAACTCACTGGTTGTACTGGATTTCCCTAAAAAAATAGCAAAAATGCAGCATTAAGACCAATTTTTTCTATAAAAAACATGCGCTAACCAAAAAAAACTAATCAAATCTGAAATGGCAAGGTCTTCTGAACAGAACAATACCCAACATGCATAGCTACCTCCAAGGGTAGGGTTGCCAATTACCCCAAAGCAAAGCGTATGCATAACGGGCATTTCACTTGAAATTTCCTGCTCTGCAGACAAAGTGCGCACCTTGCGCTTTTTCAACCAAAACACCACTTTTCAATTAAAATACCCCCCACAAACCATATGTTCCCTGAAAGTACACACCTCAAGCGTTCTAGGCGTACCAGGCTTGTTGTTGTAGCTGCAGCATTCTGGGCGCAAGCCTTCCCGAAACTCACTGGTTGTACCGGATTTCCCTAAAAAAATAGCAAAAATGCAGCATTAAGACCAAATTTTTCTATCAAAATCATGCGCTAACCAAAAAAAACTAATCAAATCTGAAATGGCAAGGTCCCCTGAACAGAACAATACCCAACATGCATAGCTACCTCCAAGGGTAAGGTTGCCAATTACCCCAAAGCAAAGCGTATGCATAACGGGCATTTCACTTGAAATTTCCTGCTCTGCAGACAAAGTGCGCACCTTGCGCTTTTTCAACCAAAACACCACTTTTCAATAAAAATACCCCCCACAAACCACATGTTCCCTGAAAGTACACACCTCAAGCGTTCTAGGCGTACCAGGCTTGTTGTTGTAGCTGCAGCTTTCTGGGCGCAAGCCTTCCCGAAACTCACTGGTTGTACCGGATTTCCCTAAAAAAATAGCAAAAATGCAGCATTAAGACCAAATTTTTCTATAAAAAACATGCGCTAACCAAAAAAAACTAATCAAATCTGAAATGGCAAGGTCCCCTGAACAGAACAATACCCAACATGCATAGCTACCTCCAAGGGTAGGGCTGCCAATTACCCCAAAGCAAAGCGTATGCATAACGGGCATTTCCATTGAAATTTCCTGCTCTGCAGACAAAGTGCGCACCTTGCGCTTTTTCAACCAAAACATCACTTTTCATTAAAAATACCCCCCACAAACCACATGTTCCCTGAAAGTACACACCTCAAGCGTTCTAGGAATACCAGGCTTGTTGTTGTAGCTGCAGCTTTCTGGACGCAAGCCTTCCTGAAACTCACTGGTTATACTGGTTGTTGTGGAGGTTGGTCTTCCCCTGGGGAAGGGCGCCGGAACCACCGAACTGGCCAGATTTACTTGTTGGTCATGGGGCACGGGCGCCCCTATGGGCATGCGCTCGGGAGCCCCGTGACCAAACTGAAAAAAAAAACCACACATATACACACACACTTCCTCTCCAAAATCAACATCTATTTTTTTTTAGTTTTTTTAAAATACCTTTTCTTCCGGGGTCTCTTCCTCAGCACTTCAGTCAGTCACACGTCCCTGACCCAGTAGGTGGGCGGAGTCCGGTGGCCTGCTCTCATGTCCCGCGCTGGCAATGCTCTTTAACCAATGGCTGAGGCGGGGCAGGCAGGGCGAGGAGGCCAATCAAGATGCCAGCTGTCAGAGCCGACCGAGATGGAGGCCAGGTGGGTGCGAGCGCGGCCGCCAGGGAGCACATGATCGCCTGGGGGTGACAGGATGGATGGCTGCATGGGAGGGTGATAGGATGGATGGATGGCTGCATGGGAGGGTGATAGGATGGATGGATGGATGGCGGCATGGGGGTGACAGGATGGATGGATGGCGGCATGGGGGTGACAGGATGGATGGATGGCGGCATGGGGGTGACAGGATGGATGGATGGATGGCGGCATGGGGGTGACAGGATGGATGGATGGATGGCGGCATGGGGGTGACAGGATGGATGGATGGATGGCGGCATGGGGGTGACAGGATGGATGGATGGATGGCGGCATGGGGGTGACAGGATGGATGGATGGATGGCGGCATGGGGGTGACAGGATGGATGGATGGATGGCGGCATGGGGGTGACAGGATGGATGGATGGATGGCGGCATGGGGGTGACAGGATGGATGGATGGATGGCGGCATGGGGGTGACAGGATGGATGGATGGATGGCGGCATGGGGGTGACAGGATGGATGGATGGATGGCGGCATGGGGGTGACAGGATGGATGGATGGATGGCGGCATGGGGGTGACAGGATGGATGGATGGATGGATGGCGGCATGGGGGTGACAGGATGGATGGATGGATGGCGGCATGGGGGTGACAGGATGGATGGATGGATGGCGGCATGGGGGTGACAGGATGGATGGCGGCATGGGGGTGACAGGATGGATGGATGGATGGCGGCATGGGGGTGACAGGATGGATGGATGGATGGCGGCATGGGGGTGACTGGATGGATGGCGGCATGGGGGTGACTGGATGGATGGCGGCATGGGGGTGACTGGATGGATGGCGGCATGGGGGTGACTGGATGGATGGCGGCATGGGGGTGACTGGATGGATGGCGGCATGGGGGTGACAGGATGAATGGATGGCTGCATGGGGGTGACAGGATGAATGGATGGCTGCATGGGGGTGACAGGATGAATGGATGGCTGCATGGGGGTGACAGGATGAATGGATGGCTGCATGGGGGTGACAGGATGAATGGATGGCTGCATGGGGGTGACAGGATGAATGGATGGCTGCATGGGGGTGACAGGATGAATGGATGGCTGCATGGGGGTGACAGGATGAATGGATGGATGGCGGCATGGGGGTGACAGGATGAATGGATGGATGGCGGCATGGGGGTGACAGGATGAATGGATGGATGGCGGCATGGGGGTGACAGGATGAATGGATGGATGGCGGCATGGGGGTGACAGGATGGATGGATGGATGGCGGCATGGGGGTGACAGGATGGATGGATGGATGGCGGCATGGGGGTGACAGGATGGATGGATGGATGGCGGCATGGGGGTGACAGGATGGATGGATGGATGGCGGCATGGGGGTGACAGGATGGATGGATGGATGGCGGCATGGGGGTGACAGGATGGATGGATGGATGGCGGCATGGGGGTGACAGGATGGATGGATGGATGGCGGCATGGGGGTGACAGGATGGATGGATGGATGGCGGCATGGGGGTGACAGGATGGATGGATGGATGGCGGCTTGGGGGTGACAGGATGGATGGATGGATGGCGGCATGGGGGTGACAGGATGGATGGATGGATGGATGGATGGCGGCATGGGGGTGACAGGATGGATGGATGGATGGCGGCATGGGGGTGACAGGATGGATGGATGGATGGCGGCATGGGGGTGACAGGATGGATGGATGGATGGCGGCATGGGGGTGACAGGATGGATGGCGGCATGGGGGTGACAGGATGGATGGATGGATGGCGGCATGGGGGTGACAGGATGGATGGATGGATGGCGGCATGGGGGTGACAGGATGGATGGCGGCATGGGGGTGACTGGATGGATGGCGGCATGGGGGTGACTGGATGGATGGCGGCATGGGGGTGACTGGATGGATGGCGGCATGGGGGTGACTGGATGGATGGCGGCATGGGGGTGACAGGATGAATGGATGGCTGCATGGGGGTGACAGGATGAATGGATGGCTGCATGGGGGTGACAGGATGAATGGATGGCTGCACGGGGGTGACAGGATAAATGGATGGCTGCATGGGGGTGACAGGATGAATGGATGGCTGCATGGGGGTGACAGGATGAATGGATGGCTGCATGGGGATGACAGGATGAATGGATGGCTGCATGGGGGTGACAGGATGAATGGATGGCTGCATGGGGGTGACAGGATGAATGGATGGCTGCATGGGGGTGACAGGATGAATGGATGGATGGCGGCATGGGGGTGACAGGATGGATGGATGGATGGCGGCATGGGGGTGACAGGATGGATGGATGGATGGCGGCATGGGGGTGACAGGATGGATGGATGGATGGCGGCATGGGGGTGACTGGATGGATGGATGGATGGCGGCATGGGGGTGACAGGATGGATGGATGGATGGCGGCATGGGGGTGACTGGATGGATGGCGGCATGGGGGTGACTGGATGGATGGCGGCATGGGGGTGACTGGATGGATGGCGGCATGGGGGTGACAGGATGGATGGCGGCATGGGGGTGACTGGATGGATGGCGGCATGGGGGTGACTGGATGGATGGCGGCATGGGGGTGACTGGATGAATGGATGGCTGCATGGGGGTGACAGGATGAATGGATGGCTGCATGGGGGTGACAGGATGAATGGATGGCTGCATGGGGGTGACAGGATGAATGGATGGCTGCATGGGGGTGACAGGATGAATGGATGGCTGCATGGGGGTGACAGGATGAATGGATGGCTGCATGGGGGTGACAGGATGAATGGATGGCTGCATGGGGGTGACAGGATGAATGGATGGCTGCATGGGGGTGACAGGATGAATGGATGGATGGATGGCAGCATTCCATAACGATCGCCTTTACCTGGCGGCGGCGACAGACAGATGATCAGCGGCGCGGGCGGGCGGGGGGGGCGCGGGCGGGCGGGCGGGGGGGGGGGGGTCGGGCGATCGGGCGGGGGGGGGGGGCGGGCGATCGGGCGGGGGGGGGGGTCGGGGATCGGTATTACTTACGGTCGCCCTGACCCCCTGGGCTCCGGAAAGGTTTCTGCTCCAGCGTCATCTGATGAGGTAAGCAGGGGGCGCCGGCTGATGACAGCTGCCGTGCGCCCCCTGCTGATTGGTCAGGGGAGCGATCGGGTGACTTGGTTCACACCCAGGTCACCTCCCCCTGACCCCTGGACTCCCTGCAAGCTGCTCCACAGCAACGGTCCCGCTGATGCCCCCCCGATGGCCCGGAAGGTAAGGGAACGCTAGCTACGTGAAATTCACGTAGCTGGCGTTTAACGACAGGAGAGGCAGCTACGTGAATTTTACGTAGCTGGCGCTAGAAGGGTTAATGATTGCGCGAATTAATAAACTTATCTTGAATTTTTTACCCAGTGGAGTGCCCATTTTTGGAATTCTGTTTGTGGGTTTTGTATTTTTGTAATTGAAGTACTATTTGGTCGCTACTTCTCCTTTTCGTAAGACGGACGCCTTGTTTGTGGTGCCCTCCGGGCCCAGGAAAGGTTTGGCGCCTGCCAAGTCTACCATTAGTAAATGGATACGTCAGGCCATTGTTGGGGCCTATTCCGCTAAGGGGAGGGTTCCTCCTTTTAAGATCACTGCTCATTCTACTCGTGCTGTTGGGGCTTCCTGGGCTTTTCAGCACCAGGCTTCTGTTGAACAAGTTTGTAAGGCTGCTACTTGGTCTTCTGTTCATACTTTTTCAAAGTTTTATAAGGTTGATGTGCGGGCCTCAGAGGATGCTGTTTTTGGCCGCAAGGTTCTGCAAGCTGCAGTGGTTTAAATTGGTGCATTTTTTGCTGTATTTGGATCCCCACCCATGACGGACACTGCTATTGGATGTCCCATATGTCATGAATAGTGGAAGCGTTGTGTGTGACATACTTGGAATAATACCATTTTGTGATTACTCACCTGTAAAATGGGTATTATAAGTATAATGTCACACACCCCGCTTCATCCCGCCCTTTGATATTCTGGATCCTTTATATGGTGAACCTTTTATTGTTAAGAATGTTTTATTGTCTCTTCCTGGTCCCCTTACTGCTGTCATATACTGGGGAATGTGTGGGAGGTCCCAGGTATTTATGAACCGGGAGGGGCTTCTTTTTTGCTTTCATCTCTGCAGAAGACTCTACTGGACCATAACCCATATGTCATGAATAGTGGAAGCGGGGTGTGTGACATACTTATAATACCCATTTTACAGGTGAGTAATCACAAAATGGTATTTTTACAAGTCGTTGTGCATAAGTTGAGGCTGTAGGATTTGTGAGTTTTGGTCCTCCACCCGCGCCGTTAGGTCTGCGATAGCGGATTCGTTCGCTGCCCGGTGAGACGCAACTCTGGAATCAAGTGCATAAAGCTGGCCCCGCACCTACGCCATCTCATATCTCGCTATAAGCGCCTCAAAATCTGCTCTTGTGGGGATAGCTTTTAGGAAGGAGAGAGTTTCACTATGGATGTTGCCAGCTGGCACTGGGCTGACTCGCTCCAGTGCTCTGAGGTGAAGTTGGAGTGCTTGGACCCATTGGAGAAGGGAGAGTAACCTAATTCGGAGGCGAGAACTGCATATTAGGGGGGAGGATTTCCTCCTGTGAGAGAGTTAGCAGGGGCGGGGGGCTAGGGACGCCGGCGTCCTCTGAGGAAGACCATTCCATAGAGAGATCGTGGGGTGGACAGGTCAGATTTGTTGGCTGGGAGGCTGTAGCACCCGGCGCTTCTCGGTTCCCAGCATTCCACATCATTCCCCCAGGTCTCGGGAGGCTTCTGGACCATGGGGTTCTTTGTGGGAGACCACTCACGGGGGGTATAGAGGCAGAGGAAACCACCACATGAAGAGGATTTGAGGCATCTGGAGATCCCGCGTTTTTAGTGGTGGGAGTGTAGGCAAATCTGCCAAGGCTTCCCCAGGCAGCTTGTCTCCCCTTCAGCCCATGGGTGGGAAATCGTGGGTCTGCAATCGGATCCCCTTTAGCTGGGGCATTCAGAGCAGCATCCTCCCCCCTAGCCATTCCCCGCATGGGTCTGGGCCTGCGACTGCTGCAGTTTGGGTGAATATGAATATGGGGCCCCTTGGGTGAGATCAACAAATTTATCAGAAGGAGGCTGAGAACCCTCCCCATTTCCTCCTTTCTTGGCGTCTCCCGGGGGGATTAACTGGTGCCCCCCCTGAACTGTCCTCCAGGGTCCCCCCAGCGCACCTCAGGCCAGCTATCTCACCGAGGTTGTTTCCGGAGTGTCCCGGTGCCGGTGCTGCTTCTCTGCAGCTCTGCAGTCTGACAGCCACCTCCATCCCCTCGTCCTCCGGCCACTGCGACCGTGAGTTTCTCTCCCCGCTGTGCTCACGGGGCTGATCCTTCGCCGCTGACATGATCCGGGATGGGGGCGAGCGCACCCGACTCTCCTCGGTTACGGCCGCCATCTTGGATGTCTGAGCTGTGGCGGCCGCCACTCCCCTCGCGGCTGCTTCACCTGTCATCTGGCTCCCGTGCTCTCGCAGTGAGCCCGATGATGTGTCTCCCGGCATGCTGTTGCGCAGGTGTCCTTCCTCGCCGCCAACAGACGCTTCAGATGCAGGTGAAGGAGGTGCCGCCATGAACCCGCCGCTCACGTGCTCCTCGCCGCCAGCCATCGGGTCTCTCCGCCGGACACCGCAGGCATGTGTGACCTCTCTCTCACTGTCTCTTCGCTTGTGTTTCTTCCCAGCCATCAGAAAAGGGAAAAAAGGGACCAAGTAGCCTGGTAAAATCACAGCCCGTATAATCTCAGGAGCTCTCTCCTCTACATCCGCACCATAAGCCTGCCAGGCCACGCCCCCAAGATTTTTTTTTTAATTATGTTCATTTGTGTAATTTTTTAAATTTTTATTTATTAGCATTTATATTAAGACTTGTAATTGATACTTTTCCTTTAAAGTATTACGAACTGGTAAAACTATCTTATTTATTATTATTATTTATTATTTTACCTAAAAAACCCTCAACCATCAATATCTTGCCACAAGCAGTAGAATACATTCAGGCTAAAAATTGCTCTTTTTCATTTAAATGTTCCTCAGGGGAGTGTAGAAGAGTGGAAAACTTGTCTCTGATGGACCTACACTGAACATTAGCCCCATCTCCTGTGTGAAACCACTATTAGAAACAAATATATCACATGGCTGTATAGCTCAGTAGGATAATGGCCTGTTCTGTGGAGACAAGGGTTAGGAGTTGGAGGCCAATGCATGGCAGCTTTATTTGTGAATTGACAAATTCTCCTAACTTAAAGGAACAGTTCAGGCAGTAAAAAAGGGCACTTACCTGCCAGCATGCAGGTTCAACCCCCAGAGTCCTACAAACTGCAGACCTTAGTGTTGATCTGAATTAATTGTGATATGCTTAGGACCAGGATGGAAGCTTGCTGTCTGCCCCGGAGCCTGTGGTTGGTAACATCATGTGTCCGCTGCTGCCAATCAACACTGGAGCCTTCTTTCATATGACCAGGAGAGATGTTCAGCAAGTCCGGGAGAGAGGCACACTGTCGGCACCAGAGCCGACAGCACTGAAACCTGAGCAGCCCATGTGATTGAGCCTGCAGGCTGGCAGTGACTGTGTTATCCTGTCTGCATGCCATGCCAGCCCCTCATTGCCATCATTACAGCCCCCCTTTCATTGCAATCATTCGGGTGCTTTATTCTTAGTATACAGTACGTCCTGCTCCAAATAGATTACTTATATGTGGGTATAACTCCGCCAGATGGCGCTGGACTGCAGAGACATCGAAAAATAGGCTCCTCCCGGCCCCTCAAATACCCGGGGACCTCCCAAAAATCCCCAGAATTTCTCTGCAGTCTAGACTGCGAAGGACAAGAAGCTGGCTCTCTCTTCTCGCAGGTGAGTGGGGCTATTAGCCTGCCGGCGTGTAGGACTATTCCCACCCGTTCCATTAGTAATATGCCTCTCAGCCTTGGCTGTGCTGGTTGGGTGAAGGTAGGCAGCACCGCTTTTAGGTGCTTAGGAGCGCTGCTCCACCGCAATCCCCCACCAAAGGGTAGGCGGTTCAGGCTTATGGTGAGCCTCTATGGGATGCCCCTCCCGCACTATTGCCCCTGCCTATCGGTGGGCCCTATTAAGTGGCCGCTGTCCTCCCTCATTCTCCTTGTAGCCTTCGGGGGAAAAGAGGGGGGGGTGTGTAAATGTGTATGCTATGCATTCTGTGTTTTACACCTTATATTGTATTCTTTCTGCCTTGTGTCAGCCGCCACGCTGGCTTGCTTTTCCTTACTGTTTTTCAAAATTGCTGCCACGCGTCTTCTATGTCACTATGTTCCGCGCTTGGCGGCGGCGTTGCCTCAGGCGCTGGTGCGCCGTCATTGGCTGCTTGTCACGTCCTGGCTTCACGCTCTTCGGGGGGGGGGGGGGCAGGCCCGTCTATGGCGCGCTCCGCGTCATCGCTGATACCGGCCCGCTCTTCGAGGTGTACCAACGCCATCTTTAACCTGCTTGGTTGGCCTATGCGCGACGGACCTCTACCTACCACGGTCCGTAAGTGCCCTCGCGGGTGGCTGTATTTTGATACCTTTTATTACTGTGTACTTACGGTCTCCTCCTCTTATGTCTTTCAGGCTGGGCGAACCCTTTGGCTTCTCCCGGCCCTTTATTAGTTATATAACTTGTAGGCCTTGTGTAATACTCCCACTTCACTAGCGGGTTATTGGGGCATTCCGGGTTGCTGTATAGCATTAATCCCTATCGGCCTATAGTGCCGCTATAATCACCATATAGAGGCATCCCAGGATAATGTGACCGGGGTTCCTTCGGGACAAGACCGGCTGTGTGTAGCATGTGGGCAGCCTCATGCTGACGCTGACAAGGCACGGGTCTGTGTACCCTGTGCTGAGCAGGTGCTTGCATTGCAATCTAGCCTGCCAGTGGCTGCACCTCGTTTCACTTCGCCTACTCCCCCAAGCTTAAATCTCACTCCTACTGAGTTGCATACTATTGGGGATTCCCCGTTCTGATGTGTCTTCTAGACTGGCTACTGCTGAGCAGTTGATTGCTAAGTCCTTGGCGCGTAAGGCCCCTGCTAAAAAGCGACACTTAACGCCTAATGTCACTATTTTCCCTATGGAAACTGAGGAGTTTTGGAATCTTTGTGGCTATACCCCGTCTGATGAAGGGGAGCTTTTTTCTGACTCAGGCTCATCTGATGAGAGACCAAGGGGTCATGACGATTCTGGCTCTGACCCCTGGGCCCCGGATGGCACTGACAGATTATTGACCCAGATTTTTGAGGTTCTGTCCATCTCTCTCCTTGTTGCGGCTCCCAGGCAAAGGGGGGAGCTTTTCCATACAGCAAAATCACGTTTGGAATTTCCCAAGCAGGCACATTTCCATAACCTTGTGTTCAAAGAATGGGAGCGCCCCAGTGAACTTCCCGGGGTCCCTAAAAGTTGGGATAGGAAGTATCCCTTTCCTGCTGATGTGGTAAAGTGTTGATCATCCCCCCCCCCCCCCGAGGTAGATGCCCGGTCCTAGGGCTATCTAACACCTCTGTCATGCATTCACCTGACTCTACTACCCTGCGGAAAGCTGAGGACCGGCGCATTGACCAGCTGGCATCCCACACCTTTGCATGTGCGGGGACGGCGCTGCACCCGGTCTGTGCCATCACTGCTGTGGCCACTTGTGAGGTGTTCAATGCACTTTCCAGTTGTGACGTGTTTGTAAATTTTGTCCTCTCTGCCATGGATGACACCATCAGAATGTGTGCCAGAATATTTGCCCTTGTGGTGGCTATACGCCGCTCGGTTTGGCTGCGCCAGTGGGCTGCTGACAACGCTGCCAAGAAGGCCCTCACTGGTTTTCCCTTTAAAGGACTGCGCCTGTATGGGGACCACCTGGACCTTTTTGCTAAGGGAGGCAGGTTACCCCAGCACAGGCGGCAATCTCGGCCCTTTCGGGGTCAGGGTTCCTTCTCCTCCCCTTACTGTGGAGCCAGACAGGGGAGGGGGGTTTCCTTTCCTGGGACCCGGGGAGATTTCTGGGGTAGGGGCAGAGGACGTGGACGTCCTGGCCCCTCCTGGGGTTCCAAAGCAAAATCATCCCTCAAGCCCCCTCAGGCATGATGGGGCGCCCTCACCCATCCGGGTGGGGGGATGGCTGCAGCACTTTGCTCACGTCTGGAGGCTTCATGTCTCAGATCGGTGGATTCCGGAGGTAGTGTCCTCTGGTTACAAGATAGAGTTTGCTGCCTGCCCCCCTCCAAGATTCATCAGATCCCGGATTCCTCAGGACCCTGTGTCAGCTCAGGAACTGGTGCAAGCAGTGCAAGGCCTCCTGGAGCTGGGGGTCATCTGCCAGGTCCCCTTAAGAGAAAAAGGCAAGGGCTTTTATTCCAACCTATTCACAGCACGTGTGAAGGCGCCCTTTGTCTGGCGACGCGGTGTTAGTCGGGTTACCGGCACCTCTATGGGGACACTCTACGTGGGAGGCTGAGCTGTTCTTGCCCCCACACATGCCTGAACAAACCCTATATGGAAACATAAGATTGGCTACCGTGGTATTATGTGTTCTCGTTCTGTGAACGTCCCAGCTATTGGGCAACCATGTGTATTTTTTTGATAATTTTCAATGGGCCCTCCAAGCCAGGATTCCTGTGTGCAATCACAGAGCAGAAATAAACAATAAGAAATATAGTAGAGTGAGTAGATGGGCGCTGAAGAAGCCTGGTGTGCAGGCGAAACTAGTCCGCCCTGAATTGCAACAAGATTGTTGGAATACACTGCCTAAGGATTTAATTGTGATTATTGTATCATCATGATTGTAACTTGTAGGGTATGTAATCCTGGAATATGGTAATTTGGAATCAGAGTACCATTTACTATGATATGTCTATTTATATGTATTTCAGTGCATTGAGGTACGGTTTTTAACTTATGTTTTGTATAAGTAAAATACAATGTTTTTAGTATATTCATGTGCACCAAGTTTCCTGTACGGTGGGGTTTGGTGAACCGGAGCTCTGGTGTTTACTAATAGGGGTACCCAATAACCCCATCTTTCTTTCTTGTTGCATATACTATGCACTGAGCCCGGTACCACACCAGCCAAACTACAGAGGCCACCTGGGATTGTGTTGTCCGGGTGACCTCCTCCATTTTTTTTTATTTTTCTTTTTATATATATAACTTCATTCGAAGTATAGGCAGGGTCGTATACACCAGGTTCTTACGAACCTATTTGTTTGCACTATTCACAGTACCCAAAAAAGATGGTTCAGTCAGGCCCATCCTGGACTTAAAGATCCTCAACAAATTTGTCAGGGGCAGGTGCTTTCGCATGGAAACTTTGCGCTCTGCCATCAGTTCCCTGCGCCAAGGAGATTTCATGACTTCTGTGAACATCAAAGATGCTTACCTTCATATTCCTGTATTTCCAGGTCATCAAAGGTTCCTCAGGTTCGCTCTGATGGATCAACACTACCAGTTTGTGGCTTTGCCCTTTGGTCTCACTTCAGCTCCCAGGGTGTTCACCAAGGTGCTGGAGGGCGTGATGTCTCTGCTCAGATGTCAGGGCGTCCACGTGCTTCCCTATCTGGACGACATTCTCATCACTTCCCAATCTCTACATCAGGCAGAGTTGGATACTCAGCTGGTGGTGTCCACTCTGGAGTCATTTGGATGGGTGATCAACCACCCCAAGTCCTCACTGTCCCCTTCCTTGGTAACTCCATTCCTGGGAATGAATCTGGATACAATTCAGGCAAGGATTTTCCTTCCTCAACAGAAGGTGGACAGTCTGACTACACAGGCTCAGTCCCTCCTATCTTGTCCTCATCCCTCCATCAGGCAGGGGATGCAGCTGGTGGGCCTGATGGTGGCATGCTTCGAAGCGGTCCCTTATGCTCAGTTCCACTTGAGGCCTCTGCAACTTCACAATACAAATAAGAAGTGCCAGCCTCAGATTCCTTGGACATAAACAGCAGCTCTCACTGAAGGCACAAGGCACAGAGTGCTCACGTCTGAAGATATCGCAGTCCAGAATGAAAGAGTGCCAGTCATGGATTGGGAGCCTTAAAATCATCGATCCTTTATTTGAAGCACTTAAAAATCCATCACAGCATGGTAAATTGTAAAAAGCATACAACGAGCAGGCCCCACGTCGACGCGTTTCGAACACCAGCTCTTAATCATGACCAAGATGGTTGGTCATGATTAAGAGCTGGTGCTCAAAACGCGTCGACGTGGGGTCTGCTCGTTGTATGCTTTTTACAATTTACCATGCTGTGATGGATTTTTAAGTGCTTCAAATTAAGGATCGATGATTTTAAGGCTCCCACTCCATGGCTGGCACTCTTTCATTCTGCCTCTGCAACTTCACCTATTGTCAGTATGGGACAAGGACCCAGCGTCCCTAGATGGAGTCTGTGTGCTCTCCCCTTGGGTCAGGAGGTCCCTCTTGTGGTGGATGGACTCAAGGAACCTGTTGGGGGGGCAGATCCTTTCTTACCCCTCCCTGGGAGATGGTCACCACGGATGCCAGTCTGTCAGGTTGGGGGGGTTTCTGGAAGTCCCTGCGGTTCCAGGGGAGGTGGGGTCCTCAGGAGGCCCACACACCTATAAATGTCTTGGAACTGCGGGCGATCAGGTTAGTTCTGGCTCACTTGACTACTCACCTTAGGGGCCTGCCTGTTCAGGTGCGCTCGGACAACCAGACGGCAGTTACCTACATCAATCATCAGGGAGGTACCCGGAGCAAGGGGGCCCTCCAGGAAGCGTCTCTGATTCTGACTTGGGCGGAGGCCAATGTCCCCTGCATAATAGGCTGTGTACATCCCGGGGGTGGAAAATTGCCTGGCAGACTCTCTGAGCAGGGGACCTCACGCCAGGGAGAATGGTCCCTATGCAGTAGGGTGTTTCAATCCCTGTGTCACCGTTGGGGCCAACCAGATGTGGATCTGTTTGTGTCCCATCACAATTTTGTTTCACTGTCCCAGGATCCTCTGCCTTGACCTCGGATGCTCTAGCAATGTCATGGCAGGACTTTCAGTTCCTGTATGTCTTTCCTCCAATTCCCCTGCTGGGCAGGGTTCTGCGCAAGATTGCCCTGGAAGGGGTGCCAGCAATCCTGGTGGCCCCCAGGTGGCCAAGAAGAGTGTGGTTCGCAGACGTGGTGCAGCTGGCAGTAGATCAGTACACTCTGCCCTTGGTGCCAGACCTGCTCACTCAGGGCTCTCTATGCCATCCCAATTTACAAACTCTGGCTTTGACGGCCTGGCTGCTGAAACCTCCATCTTGATGGAGAAGGGGCTGTCTTCCTCGGTTGTGGATACTTTGATAAAGGCTAGGAAGAAGTCTTCCTCTTCCATTTATTGCAGGGTTTGGCGTGCCTACATTGACTGGTGTGAGTCTAAGTCTCTTCCCTGTCGTGTTTTCTCTATTCGCAGGATCCTGGAGTTCCTGCAGCATGGGTTGGAGATGGGGCTCCAACTCAGTACTCTGAAAGGGCAATTTCTTCTTCTGAAAGGGCTATTTTCTTCCAGAAGTCCTTTGCTCAGCACCCTCTGATCAGCACTTTTTTCACTCATGTGCGCCCCCCACGTAAGCCTATGGTGCCTGTTTGGGATTTGAATTTGGTTTTGTCAGCCTTGCAGGGTGCTCCCTTTGAACCTGTGCAGGATGCTGCCCTTGCCATTCTTACACTCAAGACTGTCTTTCTGGTGGCTATCACTTCTGTTAGGCGTGTGTCTGAGTTGGCGGCGCTTTCTATTCAAGCCCCCTACTATGAGAGACACCAGGACAAGGTGGTGTTTCGTTTCAAGCCAGACTTTCTGCCTAAGGTAGTGTCTGCTTTTCATTTGAATCAGGACATTGTTCTCCCTTCCTTGTGCCCTAATCCTAGTAATGCTAAGGAAAGGGTCTTGCATTCTTTGGATGTGGTTAGGTGTCTGAAGTACTATCTGGAGGCTACCGCAGGAAAACTGATGCTCTTTTTGTGGTCCCTTCTGGGCCTAGGAAGGGTTTGGCTCCTGCCAAGTCTACTATCAGCAAATGGATCCGTCAGGCTGTGATTCAGGCCTACTCTGCTAAGGGGAAGAATCCTCCCTTCCACCTTACTGCTCATTCCACTTGTGCTATTGGTGCTTCTTGGGCTTTTCAGCACCAGGCTTCTGTTAAACAAGTTTGCAAGGCCGCTACCTGGTCTTCTGTTCATACCTTTTCAAAGTTTTACAAGGTTGATGTTAGGGCCTCAGCTGACCCTGCTTTTGGCTGAAAGGTTCTGCAGGCGGCAGTGGTTTAAACTGTCTGCTGCTACTTTTTTCTTGGGGATCCCACCCTACTTTATGGACACTGCTATTGGATGTCCCACGTGTAAGTAATCTATTTGGAGCAGGACGCACTGTATACTAAGAATAATACAATTCTGTGATTACTCACCTGTAGAATTGGTATTATGAGTATACAGTACGTCCTGCTCCAACCCACCCTTGGCTTTTCATTATCTTGGATCCCCTGTATGGTGATTGTTATCATTGTTATAGTTGATAGTTTGGGTTGTTTAATTCTCCCGGCTTCTCGTTAACTGCTTTTCAATGCTGGGGATTTGTGGGTGGTCCCCGGGTGTTTTAGGGGCCGGGAGGAGCCTATTTTTCAATGTCTCTGCAGTCCAGCAGATGAAGTTATAGGGTGTCTGTCAGTTGCAAAATTCAACTTTTGCAGTAAGCAACCTCTTGTCTTTTCTTCTTAACAATGGCCGCAACATCGTTTTTCAGTTTGAAGATACAGGACTCAAGCTGTTGCCAAAAATCTTTAAACATTTGTGACTGTTTCTCTGTGAAAAGTCTCAGTAAATAAACATTTTCTTCCTCCTGGGAAAAAACATACATACATTTTCATGTTTACATGTATTCAGATTACATAGGTACATAAATACACTTCCACGGACAGACACAAGATACCTTTACTTACTGTATACACAAACACTGCAGCCTTTTACTACCACAACGCTCCAACCCTGGATTCCCCCCCTCGAGTAGTTGCCTCCTCAACTACTGTACAGTCAATCTCAGTATGCAAACCCACAACCATTGGTTCAATAAGGACATCATGAAACTAAAATGGACTCCTGAGTCACTGAATGGTGATGTTGATAAACCAAATTCAGTTAGGCCTTTCTGTTATACAAACAAGCTCAGAGCAGAACAGAGAAGGGCATACTTTACTTCTCCCATATCTACACAGGCTCAGAATCCAAATGCACTATTCCACTCTTGGAATGCATTCCCTTAAATACAATTTGTCACTCCATAACCCTTCAAATGACAAGTCAGATAGCTGCTGATTAAAAGTTCCATGAGTCACCCCCCTTTATGCATGTGCTAGCAAGGTTGGCATTAGGATGGCAGGCCACCTTTGCGAGACTACAGGATGGTGCTTACTCATTATTGGCCTACTGCCCCACATGTTTAACAACAGCCACTGGGGTTCGGCGCATAACCTAGCATCAAGCCTGATGCTAAACAGATATGCACTTGCAGAAGCGATCCCAAGCCATTAGCTGTTGGTTCCCTGCTCTGGAGTTGCCCGTTCAATCCCAACCGCACCCCCAGCAGTTTGAGTTAACACCCAAATAATAGTAATGGAGCAACTCCCTCTTCCTTTACTTGAATTGACACCCATCCCCTCCAAAAAAAAACTAATGGCAGGAGTAAACAGGCATGTAAACTGAGAGGCGCCCCCCCCCCCCCCCTAACTATGGCGCTCTCTGCGATAGCAAACCACACATACCAAAGGCTGTCCCTGATGCTAGCCCCCCCAGTAAACCATTCCCAATAATAAATTAATTTAAACTCCCATTAAGGAGACCCCCCCCCAGGGAGAGAGAGAAGTAATTTGCATAGTGCACTATTACCCTGTACTTTCTTACCGGTGGTTTATAGTGTTTCAAGCGTAAGAAATGCCCTCTGATTGTGTTCATGCTCTGGTAGAAAACTTTCAATGCTTTAGCAAAGTCCACATCGTAATTTGTCCTGTGCACTGGTGTCCTTATAACCTCCTTTGTAGGTCCTGCAGAGCTGCTTTGGCTTGGTCCCCTCTTAGCAATCCCTGTAATTCACCAAGAGAGCAAGCAGATTATTGCTCAATACAGCAGAACAATGAGTATGTATACAAAAAGAATTATAATGGTGAGGCACATGCATTGGTATAACTTGAGTGGGTGTGACCGCACTGGGGGGCACCATCATTGTTGCGCCTCCAGCCTATTTTTCAGATTTGTGCTTACTTGGCATCATTTAGATAAGTCTTTCTTGCAGTTTCAGTTGTCTAGCTGCATCCAGTTGAGTTAAAAGACAGAACAAATTTTACTGTATGTGAAAAGGGCCCATTTAGTGTTAACACCCGGGCCCGTCACATTTAATTATGCCACTGGGCAGATGGTTGTATGGTTTAAGCTGTCCCACTTTGAGTACCCCAAAAATGGTCTGTCTGGCATGGTGGCCCTTGGAACCATTTAATTCTCTTTGTATTGAGATCTTGTATATATCCCGATTCTACTTAAAATATATTTTGCTATAGAGTATGGTTATGAGACATAGCTCATAAGATATAGTCCTAACTGACTAAATACTTCTCTTCTACTTTAACACATACACTAGGTAATATGGCTGAAAACAACATAGGCAACACAAATCAGTCTAATTGGAAAGATTGTCTTTGTCCAATGCTGTACTGCCTAGATTACTGCCTAGTTCCACAATACCTCGCCAATACTGAAAATAATGCAATGCAAAAAGAGTTCCCTTTTTTGTGGTCACAATGAAGGTGTCCAAAATTCTGACTCCTTAAAGCAGAACAAAACCAGGGAATTTGACTTTCCCAGGTTTTGTTTCATGCCCCCCATTTCACCCATAGAAACTCACCTTTCCATGCCATTGTAGTGAATGGAGGGAGTGTGCCATAGTTCCTGTGACGATGAGGATGAGGTGTGCCATAGTCACCTCTGCACAAGGGTGTCAAGTGTAGATGTGGAGGAGGGAGTGACGCCCGGCATGGGGCTGGTATCGGGTTATCCGGTAAGTGTCTTAGCACTGGACTAGCAGCGATAGCGCGGGATGAAAAGTGAGTATAGTGTTTTTTGACTAAAGTATGCCTTTAACAACAGACTTTTTAAATTGCTTTATGGAAATATAACGGCGCCAAAATATAAAAAGATGTGGGCGTGCCTGTGCCATCAAAATGGCACACTTCATAAATTTAGGCTCTAAAACAGCAAAGACAAAAGGGGTTTCTTTATGCACTCGATGTGCAAATCAGATCCAGCACAAATACTGGATAAATAGTCAAAACAATGAAAACTGTATTTCTTTTATTATTATTTTCCCTGTGTTCAGTCCAGGCTGTCCCAATCATATACGTGTGGGTATTCCGCCACTAGGTGGCACCAGTTACTGCAAGATCCAGAGCTGCAACTCCTCCCGACCTCCTGCAGTAGCATGAGGCTCGATTCAGAGACACATTCGTCCGGACTTCCGTAGCTGTCTGTGAAAGTTTTGGTGGGTGTTTGTCATTTTTTGGCTTTTTTTCGTATATTTTTCACTCGCACGAACGTTCGAGAACATGCGTATATGCTCTTTCGATAATGGTGACAAAATCGGAAGATTTTCGTTACTTCGGGAGCTTTTTCCCACCAAATCGGAAATGTTTCGTCCGTTCAGAAATTTTTCGTTATTGCAATGGGCTTGCGATTAATTCAGAGAGCTGATTGCCGATGGTCCCAGACCTCATAAATTCGTTTCAGGGCCAAAACATTCCCGGCACCTTTTTGACTACGGGAGCGCGAGCCATCCATGGACGAGGCTACTGCCTTTGAGGAGCATGAGGATCTGCAACTCATGGGCATTGAGATCGTCCGGAGGGCAGAGACCAGATTGCACCGGCGGCGACGCATGGACATCAATTCCATGCATGACGTTGAGCTGTTCGAGCTGACCAGGCTTAATCGCGCTTCCCTCCATAAACTGTATAGTGAGCTGCGGCCATGACCAAGATGCTTGGCTGCCTGCAATTTTTGGCGAACGGCTCGCTCCAGAGGCTGGGTGCCCTCTCCGTGCGGATCTCACAGCCTACGCTGAGCCGCGCGCTATCCACATTTTTGGAAGGCATGGCTACCATAACTCGGAAATATATTTGTTTCCCTGAGGATATGGTAGCCAGAAACGCCAAAACATTCCCGGCACCTTTTTGACTACGGGAGCGCGAGCCATCCATGGACGAGGCTACTGCCTTTGAGGAGCATGAGGATCTGCAACTCATGGGCATTGAGATCGTCCGGAGGGCAGAGACCAGATTGCACCGGCGGCGACGCATGGACATCAATTCCATGCATGACGTTGAGCTGTTCGAGCTGACCAGGCTTAATCGCGCTTCCCTCCATAAACTGTATAGTGAGCTGCGGCCATGACCAAGATGCTTGGCTGCCTGCAATTTTTGGCGAACGGCTCGCTCCAGAGGCTGGGTGCCCTCTCCGTGGGGATCTCACAGCCTACGCTGAGCCGCGCGCTATCCACATTTTTGGAAGGCATGGCTACCATAACTCGGAAATATATTTGTTTCCCTGAGGATATGGTAGCCAGAAACGCCATTAAGCTGGCATTTTATAACATCGCCGACATGCCCAATGTCATGGGTGCAATTGACTGCACGCACGTTGCCCTGGTCCCTCCGTCAAGCGACGAGTATATATACAGGCAAGTTTGGGCTTCCATTGTATCTAAATATTTGTGTGTCCCTCCTTTGCCCAATCACATTATTTTTGGTCCTCATTGGGAATAGTCCCTCCTTTTCTGAAATGCATCCTTGGGCCTAATGTCTCCATTTTTAGTAACTCTCATTGGCAATAGTCCCTCCTTTTCTGAAATGCATCCTTGTGACTAATGTCTCCATTTTTAGTAACTCTCATTGGCAATAGTCCCTCCTTTTCTGAAATGCATCCTTGGGCCTAATGTCTCCATTTTTAGTAACTCTCATTGGCAATAGTCCCTCCTTTTCTGAAATGCATCCTTGTGACTAATGTCTCCATTTTTAGTAACTCTCATTGGCAATAGTCCCTCCTTTTCTGAAATGCATCCTTGTGACTAATGTCTCCATTTTTAGTAACTCTCATTGGCAATAGTCCCTCCTTTTGATTAGTCCCTCTAGGTTCATACTCTCTGCTTTACATGTTCCCTCATTGTAATCACTCCCTCCTTGCTAATGCTCCCTCCTTGCCAAGAGTGTATGTGCAACAATGGCCCTTATTTTTACAGGACTAAAAAAGTTAGTTATTTCCAAGTAAAACATTTGTAAGTGTACGTAAAATATAACTAGTAACTCAACCTTGTCAAGGCTTGATCTTCTTTTGTTGCCCACTTAAATGTAACGTAGTTGTTTAGTGTTATTTGTCTGGATGTTACATTTTGACTTAGGCTGTTTGAAGTGTGCGTTGGATTTGTTTCCTAATCGTTATTTTTTGGTTGTTTATGTTTCCTTTTTACACAGAAATCACAAAATGGGCCATTCGCTGAATGTGCAAGCAGTGGTGGCCCAGGACATGCGTTTTCTGAGCGTCCTGGCAGGCTACCCTGGCTCAGCCCATGATGCCTACATCCTGCGCAGATCAGGATTATTCCTGCGGTTTGAGTCAGGGGAATTTGCGGGTGCATGGCTCCTTGGTAAGTTGGCTCAAATTACCGATTTGGATTGTATATGTATGGCTTTGATTTTGGTTGTATTAACCTTTCCTAAACGCTGCCTTGCCCATCACCTTGTGAACATGTGTAACCCCACTGGAACCATTACATTATACAAACTACATAGGCTGCCAAATTGTTTGGCCTGCATTGTTTTAATTAATAAGTGTAATGCGAGGCAAAGTCTGAAACCGCCTTCCAAACAATTTAAGATCAAAATCGGTTATTGACTTTACCAGAGAGTCTGCGCCATCTTTGCTTACATGCATTTCACTTACTGAGTAGAGGTGAGCGGGATAAAGTGCAGGGGCTGGCTTACACCGGTTTTGGACTAAGCCAAGACTGAAAATGGGTCAGGTCAACTTATCCCATAAAACATTGTTCTGCAGCACAGACAGGCAACAATAGCTGCTAACAGTCTGGCTGATTGCCCAGCATCCACAGTATTATTTGCCTACTTTGGACCACCATCTATCACATTTTTTAAATTCTGGTTTTTGCATCTGTAATATGTATGCTCATGTTTGTGTGACAATGTCACATACCTCTTTTATTTTTATTGGAGTAGGAATGTTGCGTGGCAATGTATGATTTACTGTTTTTTTTTTATTTTGTTTACATTTTTTAGGAGATTTGGGGTATCCACTACTGCCGTGGCTGATGACTCCGGTCCTCCGGCCACAGACTCCAGCACAAGAGGCCTATAATCGTGCACATAGAAAGACCAGGGCAGTGGTGGAGAGGGCCTTTGGACTCCTCAAGACCCGGTTTCGATGTTTGGACCACACTGGGGGCTCCCTGCAGTATGACCCCAAAAAGGTCATTGACATCATAATGGCATGTGCAGCGCTCCATAATTTAGCCATTATGCAAAGGGTCCCCCGATATCTGGATTGCCCACCCTCTCCACCCTCCAATGAGGCAGACGACGCCTATGTGGGCCAGCCAAGTGCGTCTGGGCAAGCCGTGCGGGCAAATTTAATAGCCACACATTTTTCCTAATTTTGTATTTTTTTTTATTTTTATTTGGTTGTTATTTTTATTTGGTTTGTTTTGCTATGTTTCATTTCATTATTAAGTAAACAATAATGAATTTGGCCAACCAAAACAAAAAACTATGTGTGAGTATTTATTTGTAGACCTTGGTTATTGTTTGTTTTGGTGACAACTTGAACTCATATTTCTCTATCAAAACAACACAGACATGAGCTTGGTGAAACAAAAATGTTTACTACATCGTAAAAGGTTTATGTGCTACAAACAGAATAGTATCTGAGTGGGCCTCACATACTTGTGGACCAGACATGTACATGCAATTTTGAAAAAAAATTTGCACAAAAAAAAAACCCTCTCCTGCTTGCCCACATTTTCCACAGACACAGGTTGAAAGCAAACCTAGCTATGCCACATCTACACCTGTAAGTCAGTGGGCCACCCAAAACAGAACACCCAGTCCCAATCCAAATCCAGTACAATCACAGCCAGGGTCCAAGGTCTTAGTTGTTAAGGCCAGAATGTCACCCAATCATGCCGCCAAACATGAGGAGCCACCACAAATGTTATAGTGCCCATGGCAGCCGCGCAACACCTTAAGTGGCCGATTCAGTGAGTCTTGGCCTCTGGCATTGGCTACTGGGCTACCTCAGGCCTTGAATGAGCTATATGGGGGATAATCAAAAACAAACTAGCAAGAACAGCGCAAAATTGAAGATTTATAGCCCTCACCAGACAAGTCAATCCAGTGGGGATGTATCGCAAAGATATGGACCAGATTCACGCCAAACACACCTTAATATGGGTGATGCCCATAGAACCCAGGTTGGCCCACTTGGTGGGGGGGGGGGGCATAACCTGGGCCTGTGTGGCATTCAGAATCTGCAACTGTTCCAAAATGTGTCTTTGGTTAGTGTGCATTTCGGCCATGCCTGACCTTAGTTCTGAAGTCAAGTTGGCCATGTGGCTGTTATGGGTCCTCAATTCAGTCAGCACGGCACTGAAGGTAGTATTTAGGGACTCTAATTGGCCCCTAATATGCTCCTGATTTTGCTGATTTTGCCGACGAAAAAGCCGCCTCTCTTGGTGCCATGCTGACTCCATCATCTGCACGCCCCTCCCCTGGGAAACTGGGCGACGTTGCTGAGTACGCTGCCCAATTCCCCGGGTTGTGGGGCGTGCAGATGATGTTGCTCGAGGACCCCCAACAGCCACAGGTCTGCTCGCCAAATCCTCAGCAGCAGATCTGAAACTGGGGACTGGAGGGTCAGTCTCTGCATGCTGCCCACGATGTGCAGGCAGCATGCAGCCAGCTTCACTCTGCTGCTGTGGATTTGGCGGAGACACATTTTGGGACAGTTGCAGATTCTGTCCCAGGGGAAGATCTTCAGAATCTCCTATGAAGCTTCCATCTTCCTCCTGCTCCTGGATTTGCTCCATCAGTGTGTGGCTCTGTTGGGGACATGTAAAAAAAACAGGTTCAGTGTGGGGAATACCTATAAAAACCACACAAGCAAAACATGGCAACCTACATGCATACACAACAGCATCAAAATACACTTACCGTAGACATCGGATCCTGGGTCCTATGCAGCGCGGAAGAAGACGGCAGGGGTAACATGGCAGAGGAGTCCCCACTAGCTGAGGGATGATGCTGTCCTGCTTTTGAAGAAAAAGAGCTATGAAAACACACAACTATGCATAGTTTATGTTTAAGAACACATATGGTAATCAAAGAAACGTGGCCAAGCAGTAAGGGCCCCTCCCACAACGTGGCCACTTGGCATTCACTAGGAATGCCATTACATTAGTGCATGGATTGTTAAACCAGACTAGACCCATTGTTCATGTGTCTCCAAACAAACATGCAACTAATGGCTGATGTGTGAGTTGCCACATCCCTTTAAGGCGATGAAGTTAACACACTAAGGTGGCAAAAAACACTTACAATATGATTCTGGTGGGGAACATTGTATGGCATAAAACATTTCTAGCAAACCATCTTAATCAGTTGGCCAACTAACCCAGCTCTTCCCAAATTGACCAACAGCCAAAGATGTTAGTGTGGCGTGTGCTTGTCAATTAATACATAGCACCCATTCCTTTTCTCCACTCCTAAGTGACATATTTTTCAGAAATTAACTTAAACATCATGTATGTGGGTGGCAATGTGCACATTACCAGGCCACACACATGACACACCCTAGTCAAAGTGAGCACTCCCAACAAACCCACCCCCTAGAGCCATGTGTTTAGCTAGCCCTTGCTGCCACCCCCTACAGCCATGTGTTTAGCTAGCCCTTGCTGCCACCCCCTACAGCCATGTGTTTAACTAGCCCTTGCTGCCTATGTGTATGTTTCCATACATTTGTGGGGTCATTCACACATTACTAACCTGCAGGAATTGGTGGGTTGTCGGTGTCCTGCTGGGCCGAGTGTCCCTCTAAGGCCACGGGATGTAATAAGGACAGCACCATCTCCTCAGCCGGTGTAAATCGCATTTTTGTTGGGAAACCTCCGCCAGTTGTTTCGCTGAAAAACATAGTAAGCATAATTAAGCGTACTGATGGAGAGACAAGAATAATACAAACCAAAACATGACCTATGTACCTGTGCATCCGCCTTAGACTCTCTTTCTTCCGCACTGCATATTTTAGGTCCGAAATCTTACGTTGAATCTGGTCCATATCTTTACGTTCCTCACCCGCGGCATTGACTTGCCTGGTGAGTTTTTCAAAAATCTCAGTTTTGCGTGTGTTACTCAGTCTGGTGTGTTTTGATTTCCTGCCATATAGCTCATCAGAATGTAAGGTGAGCCCAGTAGCCAATGCCAGAGTTTGGGACTCTGCAAAACGGCCACCCAAGTGTCCTCTGCGCAAGTTGCGCCCTCTTCGGGGTGGTTGTGGCTCCTCAGTGGTTGGTGGCAAATGGGGTGACATTCTGGCCGGGGGGGATGGAGGAGACCTCAATGACTGGAGGCTGGCTGTTGATCTTACTGGACTTGGGAAGGGACTGGGTGTTCGGGGCTGGGTGGACCCTGAAGTTGCAGGTGTAGATGTGGCATAGGGGGAATGCATGCCAACCTGTGCCGGAGGATAATGTGGGCGAGCAACAGAGGGTCTTGGCGAACTGGAGGTGCTGCTTGGAGCCCTGTGGGTGTGTGGGGCCTTGGAGGTGGTTGCCTGGGTCTGTGGGGTCTTGGAGGTGGTTGCCTGGGGTGAGGCATATCTGCTCACACTTTTTCCCTTAGCTTTTGAGCCACGTGCGGGGGGGAGGGGGCCGTTGGCCTTTGGTGGCTTTTCGGGGTTCTGGACCTGGTTCTTGTTTGGCCCCTGCTGCGGCTTCTGGACCTTGACCTTGTTTGGGCCCTGCGGCGCCTTGGGCCCCTGCTGCGGCTTCTGGACCTTGACCTTGTTCGGCCCCTGTTGCGGCTTCTGGACCTTGACCTTGTTTGGCCCCTGCGGCGCCTTGGGCCCCTGCTGCGGCTTCTGGACCTTGTTCGGCCCCTGCTGCGGCTTCTGGTCCTTGACCTTGTTTGGCCCCTTGTTTGGCCCCTGCGGCGCCTTGGGCCCCTGCTGCGGCTTCTGGACCTTGACCTTGTTCGGCCCCTGCTGCGGCTTCGGGCCCTGTGTTTTTGGCCTTTGCCTATGGCCTTGGTGCCACGTGGGGGGGGTGATGTGGGACAGGGTGGGGTGGGGCTTCGTCCCCTCTTACCCATCTGAGTTTTGCCAGCATTGGTTAGCTTGCTCTTTGGTTGTGGTGGTGCTGCCACCTCCTTTTTTGCAGCAGCCTTGGTGCTAGCCCTTAGTCTGGCTTTAGGCTCTTGCGACCTGGTTTGCGGACCCTCGGCCTGCTCAGCCTGCTTGCTCTGCTTCTTCGCTGCAATCTTTTTTTTTGGTGCCATTTTGTGTGGACTCTCAAAGAGAATGAGCTGTGTGTGCAGGGACCTTTAAATAAGGTATCCGGCGTGTGACGCCTACGCGTTCGCTTACACGCACGTCCGGCCGTTCGCACGGCCGTGCGAAACCCGGAAACCGCTGGGGCCGTGCTTATCTGCTGCCGAGAAGAAGAAGAAAGATGGCGCCCACTATCTTCACCCGCCAACAAGAAGAGATCATCATGCTCGTAAGTGTCTTTTAAGGACTTTGCTTTGATTGGTAAATGCTGATCTACATGTTAAGGATGCGCAATAAGTAATATTTTTGAATTAAAGATTTGGTTCAACTACATGCACACCCAAGCGCACGCCACACACGTGCCAAATGACAGTGCTGCCATATTTGAAAGTTAACTTAGGCTAGAAGCGTGTGTGCGTATGTGTTCATGTGATTGAACCAAATAATGTATTGTTGGCACTTCTAGATATGCATTTCTGAGTTCTTGCTATGTTTGATTTCTGTTTTGTAGACCATGCTGGAGCGCAGGTACGACTACCTGCCCAACTCGTTTGAGAAACGAAACGTCGCCCTGGAGATCATCTCGGAGATCCAACACCGGACCGACACCACCTTCACCCACACACAGATCATGCAGCATTGGTCGGACCTGAAGCGACTGCACATGCCCCGGGTGCGGAGGTTTTTCGGGATACATTTCCCAAGTAAGTACATAGCGCTTGCATGCAAGATGTAACTACGACAGAATTTAGGCCTTTTATTTATAATGCCTTCTCTTTGGTAGTGTTGGAAATGGATTACAGAATTCGCCGCACCCGGAGGCGCACAGGCCGACCAGTGCTGCATGATTCTGCAGCTGGGAGTGAAGGTGGTGGATCTCCAGGGCGACGGGCCGACCCCTCCTCTGTGGCCTCCTCAGAGCAGCCCCTGGACCTTACCACAGAGGAGGGGCGGCACAGCGTGGGCAGGCAGTCGTACCCTGCCACGCATGCGGGATCCTCTGGTATGTCACTCTTCATGTCTACGCAAAAACATATACATGCTAGCTCCTGAGATCACCAAACTGAATCCTTGATTCTGTATTTGTAGATGCTTCGGTTGCGGGTGAGGTAGTGGGTGAGGAGGCAGCAGATAGGAGCCCACAAGACCCTGGAGAAGGTGAGTGATGTGACCCAGACTTAGATAAAAACATTTGAGGACTGCTGAATCAGACATCCAAACTAACCATTTGGCCCATGTTTCTACAGGCACTTCTTCACAGCAGAGCCAGGAACCAGGAACTCAGGGTGTTGTCCCCAACGAGCCATCTCTCGGCCACCAACCAAGTAAGTAGTCATGGCATTATTGCCATTTCTGTCTAACTTCACATGAACCCCAAAAAACATAATGCCCTAGTCAATGCCAAGATAAGAGTGACCTGTGGCCACTTAATTAGCTTAATGACCTGTGGCCACTTCATAACCTTAATTCCTTTCAGTAATGACATATGTGCCTTATAGTGAATTTGTTTAATAAAATACATTAAATCCACAGGTGAGAAACATGTATTGTTCTCCCAATAATATGTTTGTCTGATTTTTTGGCAGGGACCACACGACAACGACTTGCTGAGATGTGGCCGATCTGCAGGCGATGCAGGACACGTTGGGGACAACAGAAGAGGAAGACTAGTGTCCTGGTTCCTGGCCCTGTATATTTTTTAAAATTTTACATTGTACATAGTTTTATTGGTTAAACCCAAAAGTTGTTTGTATATAGTTTTATTGGTTTTTAAATAGTTTATATTGTATATAGTTTTTAATTTTTTAAAAAATATCTTATTGTATATATTTTAATTAACCAAAAAAAAAAATGTATATAGTTTGTAAAATGTTTTGGCCAAAGTTGCCAAAAATATTTCCTAAAAAAATGCCAGTTAAGCAATAAACCAAAAACTAAAAAAAAATGGTGTCCCATTTATTTGCACAAATACATTTACAAAAAACAAGGGGACAATGACATATTTCTAAATCAAGATTGTGATGTCCGTGAAGTGATTTGGGTAAGTTTTAGGGTGTGAAAATGGAAGAAGAACCAAAGCGCTAAGTGATTTGGGTAAGTTTTAGGGACCTAAAATGGAAGAAGAACCAAAGCGCTAAGTGATTTGGGTAAGTTTTAGGGACCTAAAATGGAAGAAGAAACAAAGCGCTAAGTGATTTGGGTAAGTTTTAGGGTGTGAAAATGGAAGAAGAACCAAAGCGCTAAGTGATTTGGGTAAGTTTTAGGGTGTGAAAATGGAAGAAGAACCAAAGCGCTAAGTGATTTGGGTAAGTTTTAGGGTGTGAAAATGGAAGAAGAACCAAAGCGCTAAGTGGTTAGGGTGAGCTTTAAGGGACCTCAAGGGAAAAGGCAGGATAGCGCTAAGTGGTTAGGGTGAGCTTTAAGGGACCTCAAGGGAAAAGGCAGGATAGCGCTAAGTGGTTAGGGTGAGTTTTTTTGGATGATAAGTGATGGGAGTGAAATTATGTATGCGAGCACTTTAATGACATAAGTTTGTAGTGCGCAGGCGCAAAATCGTAAGAATTTCGTCTGGACGAATACTTTGGGAAAAAGTGAAGCAGGATGTAGCGGGAAATTGAAAGGATTCGTGTGAGGATACGATGGGTAAAGGGCAAAAACGAAAGGCTACGTTGTTAGTTGAGAAAATGGAATCTGAAAATTCACGAATGAAAATGACATCCTCGTCTGCGTACTCTGGCATACGAGCGTCCGTGCGCTCGACGGAAGGTTTACGAAGCATGCTTGGAATCGCTCGCACATTCATACGAGAGTTGGAAATTTTGAAAATGTTACGACGTCGGCACCAAACCAAAAGTTTTTTTGTGTCTCTCTGAATCGAGCCTATGCTGCGAAGATTGTCTAGGAAACTCTCTCTGGATCATGGCAGTTGAGCAGGGCATTTTTAAGCCTGTCTGCCGCTGCCTCCCTATTGCCTCTGTTCCTGTGGACCCATTATGCCTTCCAGCCTTGGCTGACGGGAACGGGTGAAGGTAGGGAGAACGCCCCGGGGTTGGGCGTTCACAGAGCTAGGCTCTGGGCCGCAGACCCTCCCGGCCATAGGCTAATGGTGAGCCTATTGGGGGGGGGGGGGAACCACCTCAGGGACTCTGTTTGCTTATTATCCCACCAGCTTTATTATATATAATGTGTGTGTGTTTTACTTGCACTTGCTGCACTTACTTACCCTCCTCGTTCCCTCTGGGGCTTAATCTTCCTCCACCTCAGGCCCCCTGACATCGGCCGGCTATGAGAACGCTGTGGGGGGGGGGGGGGTGTCGTTGGCCCGGCTACGGCCGCCGATACCGTTTTGGGCGCGGAGACTAAAACTCCTTCCTGGGGAAGGCCTGCCTGGATTCGGCGGCGGCCCCCCGCCATTTTGGGCTTGGTTTCCCGCCATTGGGGAGTGCAGCCCGCCCCTCCAGAAACCTTGCTTGATCTGGTCGCCATGGTTACTGTGTGCGGAGTAATGTTTTCATACTCCTATACTAGGTTGCTGCGCCTTGGGCCATTAGTGGTGCCCAGTAGATGACTCCTCCGCACGCCTGTAATGGAGTGCATGTGCTGTGGGATACAGTTTTGGATGCCCAGTGGGGTGTGACCTGTCGGCCTCTATTGCTCCTGCTGGGACTGTGCTCCGTCAGGTTGTGAGTATGTATATTTTCTCTGTGCATGTGCTGTGGGAAACCTTGACCCCTGTTGCTTGTATCTTCAGTCGGGCCCTTGTAACAATGTTGTGGTTCCTCCTGGCCTCTCCTCCCTCCTCCCACCCCTCCTTTTTTAGTAAAAGGGGTGGCAAAAAGAGGGACTACACAGGAGGGATCAGCGGTTTGGGCCCTGAGTGCTCTGTAACCTGCTTATAATGTCTGCTAATCACCATAACGGAGGCTTCTGGGGATAGTGAGCTAGGGGCCCGTCTGGCGGGTGAAGCTCTGCCCCATGTGCGGTACCTGTCCTTGGACGGACTCAGCACGATCTGGTCACTGCGCCAGGAGCGTACTTTTTGGCGTATGTTAGGGCGGGCGTATCTGCCCCTAGCCCCTTATTGCCTGCACCTCGCTAGAACCCCCACTATTGCATTCGTCCCTCAGCGAGGGGGAAGTCAGCAGGGGGTCCCGAACTGGTTGACATACCGGGTGGCCAGCCTTGAGAGACTATTATCTCGCACGGCTCCTGGGAAGACCACGAGTGAGAGAGGCACATCAAGCCCGGTCACTCGGATTACCTTTGATGATATGATTTCCTTGGAAGTCTGGGCGCCATGGAGGACGGCTAGTTGCTTAAGGATTCCTTTTCCATAGGGGATCATTTGGCCGGCTATGACATCGAGCCTGGTTCCTCCTCGGGTGCAGGGATCAGGCGAGGATAGTGGCTTAAAGGACGTTACCGAGAAGTTACTGATTTCTGGGTTGAGACCTTGCATATTGTCCCTCTTAAAGCAGGGAAGAGGAAGCAGGGTGATTTATTCTGGCCTGGGAGACAGAGGATTGTCTCCCCTGAGCAGGCACATTTTTTCCCAATGGTTTCTATGGAATGGGAAAGGCCTGATAATCTACCATCGAAAGGGCCTGGACAGGCGGTCCATTCCTGGGGAGCCGGTCCACCTCTGGTCCCGTCCCACCCCGATGTGGATTCCCCAGTGTCGGGGTTCTCCCACTCTACGTCTATGCTGTCACCCGATTCTGCTTCTTTGTGCGATCCTGCCGACTGGCGCATGGATCAGCTGACGTGTCTGGCATGCACCCTTGCCGGTGCTTGGTTTCGCTCTGTGTGTGCCGCGGCTTTTCTCTACCTAGCCATCTTGATGTAGGTGAGACGTCTGTTACTATGCTTCGCTAGTGGGCGGAATTTTTATTAAGACTTCAAGGTCTGCGTGGATTTATGCCTTGTTGCTCCGATATGAACGAGGTGGCCGGGCCGGCGCCAGGTTTCGGCCCTGCTGTTGCTCGCCGTTGCTCTTGCTGGTGGCGGCAAGGTCAGCCGATGCTGCGGCCAAGTAGTCGCTCACTAGTATCCCCTCCTGGGGCACAGTTTATTGGGGAGGGCCTGGATCTACTGGGTAAGGAGGGTGAGAATCTCTCAGAGACGGAAGCCTGCGCTGTTTTTTCGGGGTTTATATGCATATCACTCCGCGTGGAGGAAGGGGCGCTTCTTCAGGTGGCAGCAGAGGTTCCTGGGGACGAGGTAGGTTCCGCGGCCGCCCCAATCCCTCTTGGGGATTCAAGTCCAGGCCCTCTGCCAGGGCTCCTCAGGCTTGAGGAGGTGCCATCCCCCATACGAGTGGGGGGACGGCTTCTGCTATTGCTCACTTCTGGAGACAGCGCGTCTTGAATCGGTGGGTTTGGAGGTGGGTCCTCCGGTTACAAAACAGAGCTGGCATTCGGGACACCTGAAGTTTCCTTAGTTTCGCACGTACCAGAATCCTGCGAGGGTTCAGGGCCTGAGACGGGCCGTATAGCATTTCCTGCGGTGAAGTATGATACCAGGTACCTCTTCAGGAGCAGGGTCGGGGGCGTGTTCACGGACCCTATAAGGATGGAAATCAAGACCTTCTTGGACCTGAAGGGTCTCAACAGGTTGTAAAAGTCCTGATTTATCGCCTGGAGACTTATGTCAGCGGTGAGTTTGCTTCGGCCAGGCGATTCATGACCATGGTGGCATCGGGGATGCCTTTTGCGAGTCCCGATTTCCTGGGACACTAGTTTTTTTCTGAGATTGCTCTGGAGGGCCAGCACTTTCCCTTGGCTGGCATCTTGACTATTCTGAGGAATGTGCTGCCTTATCTGGAATCTTTCTGATTGTGGCTCAGTCCATTCAGCAGGCCGAGAGCGACATCCTGGCGGTGTTGTCCACTCTCGAGGATTTCTGATGGGAAATCATTTATCCCATGTCTTCTATCACTCCCTCAATGGTGAGGTCCTTCCTGGGCTTGACGTTGGACACCTCTCAGGTCAAGGTATTCCTCCCCCAGCAGAAGGTGGAGGGCCTCTAGACGCAGGTACAGGCCTTGCTGGCTTGTCAGCGACCATCGATCCGTCTGGGGATGAAACTGGTGGTCCTCATGGTGTCCTGCTTCGGGCAGTGCCCTTCGCCCAGTTCCACATGAGACCTCTTCAATTGAATCTGTTGACCAGTGGGACCGGACACAGGAGTCTCTGGATTAGGTTTTTTTCACTGTCCCCCCTGATCAGACAGTCCCTCTTGTGGTGGTTGGAGGCAAGTCCTTTCTGATCCCCGGTGGGAAATAGTCACCACGGATGCCAGTCTGACAGGCTTGGGGGGGGGGTTTGGCATACGCTGAAGTTCCAGGGTCAGTGGGGCCACAGGATTCTCTCTTTTTCTCTCTAAAGGTTCTAGAAAGGGGTTGCCTCCGGCCAAGTCAACTCTCGGTAAGTGGATTAGGCAGACGGTGGTGCAATCCTACTCTGCCAAGGGGAAGGATCCCCCTTTTCATGTTCCCGCCATTCTACTAGAGCTATTGGTGCTTCCTGGGCTTTTCAGAACCAGGCCTCTGTAAACAAGCTTGTAAGGCTGCTACCTGGTCTTCTAGTCATACCTTTACTTAATTTTACAAGGTTGATGTTAAGGCCTCAGCTGACGCTGCTTTTGGCCGAATGGTGCTTCAGGCGGTAGTGAAATGAACTACATGCTGTTCCGCTCTGGGGATCCCGCCCTATATTGGACACTGCTTTTGGATGTCCCACACGTATATGATTGGGACAGCCCGGACCTAACACAGGAAAAAATACAATTCTGTGAGTAATCACCTGTAGAATTGGTTTTGCCTATGTTCGGTCTGAGCTGTCCCACCCCGCCCTTGGTTCATTTCCTCTGTTTGCCTTTTATGGTGATTATTGTCTTTTGTATTGGACCTTTGTCCTTACCTTGTTTGGAGAGAGTACATGCTGTAGCATGTTTAGTTAACATGTTTTCTTGGCCTCCCAGCCTATCTCCGGGAGGAGTTACAGCTCTGGATCTTGCAGTAACTGGCGCCACTTGGTGGCGGAATACCCACGCGTATATGATTGGGACAGCCCGGACCGAACACAGGCAAAACCAATTATACAGGTGAGTACTCACAGAATTGTATTTTTATTTTGTTAGAGCTTTACTCTTTCTATTCAATCCTAACCACCACCGCCTTTTTTCCTTTTTTATTTTTGTTCTCTACTTTGATATTTATTTCATCTCTGATGTTTGACGTTGTACTTTGTATCTTGATCTTTACTTTATTGAATAAAATATTCTGAAATAAACTAATGTAAAACTGGTCACTAGGTGGCATTTAGTTCCCAGAAAGAATTACATAAGTGGTCCCTAATCCTCCTTCATGTTTAAAGGATGCACCTCTGGTTCTTTCTTTCATATTTGGTGGGTGTGCGGATTAGTCAAGTGGTTCTGGACAAAAGTATATCAGACCATTTGTACAGTGTTAGGAAGATTAAGAACAAAAGATCCCTGTGAAGCTCTGCTAAATGGCGTACTTTGTGATTGCAACAAGTTACTATGGGCCTGATTTATCAAGCACTTCTGCCAGACAATGCCATTTCACTGCACATTAGAGTTGTGCAAATTATGATTTCTACATTTTTCAGCATGTTGCTGCACCACAAAGTTTTTAATAAAGGTGTATCTTACAGTGCAGCAACATGTGCAAGTGTGAAAAAAAAGATAAATGATACTTTTCGCTACTCGTAATTTGGAACTGTGTGACAAAAGTGCTTGAGAAATCAGGCCCTCAGTCATAGGTTTATGGCAGCCAAACAAGTAATCACAAAATATTGGAAGTCCTTAATGTTGTCTTTTGTGGAATACAAAAATAGAGTACATTTTATTATGTGTCATGAAGAAATGGTAGCAATATCCCAAGACACAATGGGCAAATTTGTTAGGACGTGGTCCCCGTAACTGGACCATTATAAATCCTCTAGTGTGAGCAGAGAAGTGGTGATTATTCACTGAGAAATACCCTCCCCCCATACTCAGTTTTCCTACCCTTTACTTTACTATTTCTTTCTCATTTTCTAATTCTTTTTATTCTTCCCTCTGTAGGTGATTTCTTTGGGCCTTATATAAGAAACACTAGCGCCAAGAAGCGGCACATAACAGTAGGTGTTTTTCAGGTGTTTATGATGCGAAAAAAAATCTTTAGCACCATGTCGCGTTCCAAGTATAAAGAGCGTCAGGTGCTTTTGTAGCGCTGGCACGGTGTTCCCTACAGCACTACATCACTTCAGCCACTGTGTCTGATTCTCCCATAGACTTTAATTAGTCATTCCAGTTATTTTCGGTGACTTCTCGATAATTCTTTTGTGCTCAATCAAGTGACACAGGATCCCTGGCCTGTTCAGAACAATCAAGTAAATACCTAGCGCCACATAGCCTTCATCGCTGACCGCTAGCAGCTCTGTCTGCCAGTGGCAGGCATTGTAGCTGAGGCACTAATAGCATATCTCAGCAGCCACTCAAGTGGTGCTACGAGGCGCTAATTTTAAATTGGGCTTTTTGACTCCAATTTGCTCTGTTATCTCTATCTATTAGTGCCAATAATAAAAACCAGCTCTCATATAGCCGGTCTCAAAATCAGAAACCACAACAGCACAAAGGCTGTCCCTCAGACAGAAACAGCTGTGTCAAAGCACTTTCATCTGATCAAATTCACTATATGAATTAACATGCCAACTGATGAATGCAAACAAAATCAATATTCATAATATCAAAATATCAAACCAATGGGTCTCCCCACTGCCTGCCAACATCCAGAGCCACGCGTTCCTTGGGCAAAAAATTCCTCTTCCTTAGGCGCTTACACATCCTTTATGTTGGTATGTCCTGTGTGGTATTGTCTTTTGTTTTTTAATGTGTTTTTAATATGTCCATTGTATAGGTTGTGGTTGTAAACATTTCATAACGTTTGATTTTAATTTTTGATTCTGAGTTGGAGTGCCTCCCCTGTTGTGCTTTAGAGCAGTGGTCCCCAACCCCCGGGCCGCGGACCGCTACCGGTCTGTGGCTCAAATGGTACCGGGCCCTGAGTCAATCGCGCCCCGTGCTCCAAACCCCCACCCCTTACATCATCCATGCACCAGTGTTCCCTCTAAGGTGCGCGCCTGGGGGGCCGCGCACCCGCTGTTCCGAGGCTGCGCATCTCTAATCCCCACCCGCGCAGCAAGTGCTGCTGAGAGGAGCTGATCGTTTCTACAGGTTGGAAGCCACTGTAAAAGCACTACAGTTCGCTCCTCCGGCCAGCAGGGGTCGCTGTTATCTTGCATACTGCTTTCCTCTGTGGCCAGCATAGGAAGTGCAGGGAGTCTTGCGTTTGAATAACAACCTGCTTCAGCGCTCCTCTGAATCAGTGCTGCTCTCTCACAGCACCACGTGATGCCAGGAGCTTCTCTGGATCTGCTCTGACAGGTGAGCAGTTGGCTGGATCTTCATGTTGGTCATCTAATCCAGTGCTGGGTTTTTAAAGAAGGGAGGAGAACAATTGATGTGGCCACTCTGGTACTGCCAAGACAGATAAGGGCCATTCCTTGTGGCATCCCCCCCCCCTCCATGTATGGGGCTGTAGCATTCAGCAGGGTCACTGGTTGCTCAGCCACATGGAGGAGAGGGGTGATGAGCCCTGCCTGAAGAAGGTTTCAGCATATGGTTGATTACATCAGTCAAACTACACTTGTATATGCCTCTCTAGTCAATGATTGGTTCCTGAGAAGGTGAACAGGAAACTGCAGCACACATTTTAGCAGTTAGTAGGTGTGTGTGCTCTGATATCCAGTCCCCCATCTTAGAGACCATATCTTTACTAGATAAATATAACAGCAGGACTGTAAGCTGCATTATGGCATGCTTCACTGTGTGCACCTTTCACCTAGTCCCATGGTGCATGTGCAGTCACTTCCAACCAGCACTGTATGCCGTGTATATTAAGGCTTGATATACAGCTCTGTTTGGACAAAGTGTTGGCATAGTGAAACTGGAGGTCCTGCGGCCACTTACAGAAAGGTAAGTGTTTGCAGTGTAATCCCGGGGAGGTAGGGTATTGTGGGGTGTTCCAAATAGCGATGCCTGAGAGATACTTAAACTGAGACAACACCCATTTTTCACAAAATGGATGTTGTTCTTAGAGCATTGCCAGTGCCCGTTGCGCATTAACCCCGGTAAACCCTCATAATCTTTCCTTTCTCCCCAGTCCCTGGTGAAATCGAGCAATGCGATTGGCCATCATAGTCATCTGGTTGCCGGTGGCCAGATACCCAGAAGAAGCCAGTGACTGGAAAGTCCACTTTTGTTCCACAGACCTCAGGAAAGCTAGCAAGAGTGGACACAAAGCAACCCATAAACCTCACCACCGCTCCTGCACCAACACCAGAGTTTACCAACCTATTATATTAACAATATTAACAATCAATGCCGCAGCACCGCCCCAGCCCCGCCCCCAGTCAGGCAAAATTACCAAATCCTGAACCGGTCCACGGTGAAAAAAAGGTTGGGGACCACTGCTTTAGAGGACCCAGGAAGAGGCACGTGATCGGGTGTGCAGCGCAGGCCATGGATCCAGCTGTCAGGTAAGATCTGCATTATGGACTATGCATGACAGTCTGCTTGGGACACTTAGTGAGTATGGCTTCTTTATTTTAGAAAATTGTCTTTAATTGTAGGACACAACCTGAAGTTTTCTGGGAAAAATCAAGAGTAATGTCATTAAATACTATTTTATGGAAAGAGTGGTAGATACTTAGAACCACCCTCCAGCAGAGAACATGTACATATAAGGGCAAACTAGATGAACCATGTTATGGACCTTCTGCCATCAACCTTATATGTTTTCATCTATTCAATAAGGTGGATGTTAGAGCGAGCGCTGCGCACCCATCTCGCAGCACTTCACTTACCTCAATGGCTGCATCCAGCCGTCATCCATCTCACAGCACTTCCCTCACCTCCATGGCTTTTCCCAGCCGTCTCCCTTCCCCCCATGCTTCCTCCTCGCATGGTCAGGTGCGCGCGCGTCTCGGTCCACTAGAGGGAGCACGCACCGGATTCCTGAGATTTAAAGGGCCTGTACACCACTGATTGGTGTCTGGTCATCCAATCCTGCATCCACTTCTCCTATTTAAAGGGACATTTCCTTTCCATCAGTGCCGGATCTTGGTCTTTCCTTGCCAGTTGTAAATCAGTTGCTTTTGTATTGTTGACCCGTGTACCGACCTCTGCCTGTCCCCGACTCTGAACCTTTGCTGCCTGCCCCGACCTTGGCTACTCACCTTTACCACGAACCTGTGCTGCCAGCCCTGACCTCTGCCTGTACTCACTACGTCTTTTGCCTGCCCCTGTGCACCACGCTGAACCTCGGCTAACTGTGGAACTGGGCCGCTGTTGGGGGGGTAGCGACCTGGGGGTCACTCGCCACTACAAGACCAACCTGCCTTGCGGTGGGCTCCGGTGAATACCGGTGGCCTAGACTCGGCTCTCCTGACACGGCACTCGCCATCAGTTCCACAGTCAAAGCGGATCCACATCCTAGTCCGCTCTACCCAGTCCGTGACATTAAGATCCGGCCATGGATCCCGCTGAGGTGCCGTTGCCTGATGCCACTGAATTGCCTGCTATTGTGGCTATGCAGTCACGCCAAATTAATCATCTCTCGGCTATGATGCAGCAGTTACTATCGATTCAGCAACAGCAAGTACCACCACCGGCCCCAGCTTTGCCGCCACAGACTCCTGTAGCATTTACAGCTGGAATCCGTCTTTTCTTGCCGGCTAAATTTGACAGTGATGCCAAGTTATGCCGAGGCTTCCTTGCTCAGTGTTCCTTGCATTTGGAGATGTTGGCGGATCAATTCCCCACTGAACGAGCTAAGGTGGCCTTTGTCATTAGTTTGCTTTCTGGAAAGGCCTTGGCCTGGGCCACTCCCTTGTGGGATCGCAATGACCCAGTCTCTTCCAACATCCACACCTTTGTCTCAGAGTTTTGCCAGGTCTTTAAAGAACCAGCCCGGGCTTCATCTGCTGAATCGGCCCTTTTGAATTTGGTCCAGGGTGAGTCGTCTGTTGGGGAATACGCCATTCGGTTCCGTACTCTAGCATCTTGGAATAATGAGGCCTTGTGTGCCTGCTTTAAGAAGGGACTTTCCAGCTAAATTTAAGACGCTCTAGCTGCACGCGATTTGCCTTCATCTCTTACCAACCTCATCCATTTGGCTACACGCATTGATGTGCGTTTTACTGAAAGGCGTGAGGAACTCCACCAGGATAGAGACCCTAGGAGGGCATTCCGTCTGGCTCCCGTGTTTCAACACCCTTTGTCCGCGCATGTGCCTTCCAGTGAAGAGGCCATGCAGGTCGACCAATCTCGCTTGACCCAGCTAGAGAGAACTCGTAGAAGGAACGAGAACCTTTGCTTGTATTGTGCCAGCTCTGAGCATTTTTTGAAAGACTGTCCTATTCGCCCCCCATGTCAGGGAAACGGGCGTACCTAGTGGATGTGGGAGAGGCGTCCCTGGGTGTATGTGCTTCCTCTCCACTTCTCACTGTTCCTGTGCAACTTACCATCGCACCTATCACCTCTTTGAATTTGACTGCCTTCTTGGATTCGGGCTCCGCAGGAAACTTTATAGAGGCCTCCTTGATTAATAGATATAATATCTCCGTGAACCGCCTCGCCAAGCCCTTATTTATCGCCTCGGTCAATGGCGACAGGCTTGACTGTACCGTGAGTTATCGCACCGTTCCCCTCCTTTTAAAGATTGGACTGTTCCATCAAGAGAGTCTTGAGTTTTACATCCTCCCAAATTGCACCTCTCAGATTCTACTCGGCCTACCCTGGCTTCAACGTCATGATCCCACTCTTGACTGGAACACCGGTGAAATCAAGACTTGGGGTACAGCTTGTTTTAAGAGGTGTTTGAAGTCTGTTCCTGTCCGACCTAGTCCTGCTTCTTTCTCTCTACCTGGCCTGCTTGCGATCCACCAGGTCTTTTCTGATGTGTTCTGCAAAAAACAAGCGGAGGTCCGCCTCATTGCCCTTACGATTGCCCTATTGACCTCTTGCCAGGTACCACACCACCTCGTGGCCGAATTTACCCCCTCTCGGCTCCGGAGACACAGGCCATGTCGGAGTATATCCAAGAAAACCTTCAAAGAGGGTTCATACGGAAGTCTTCCTCTGCAGCAGGCGCGGGTTTCTTCTTTGTGGCCAAAAAAGACGGCTCTCTACGCCCCTGTATCGATTGCCATGGCTTCAACAAGATTACCATAAAGTATTGTTACCCCTTACTGTTGATTTCTGAATTGTTTCGACTGCGTTGGGCTAAGGTCTTTACCAAACTAGACCTGAGGGGGTCTATAATTTAATACATATACGCGAGGGCGATAAATGGAAGACCGCCTTCAATACCCGCCATGGCCACTTCGAATACCTAGTGATGCCCTTTGGACTTTGCAATGCACCCGCTGTTTTCCAAGAATACGTGAATTACATTTTCCGGGACTTGCTCTACTCCTGTGTAGTTGTATATTTGGATGATATACTCTTCTTTTCGTCCAGTTTGGAGGAATATCACCGTCACGTCCGGCAAGTCCTGTCTCGCCTTCGCCAACACCGCCTGTACGCCAAGCTGGAAAAGTGCCTTTTTGACCGTATCACCTTACCTTTTCTAGGGTACATAGTGTCTGCTCGAGGTCTCCAGATGGACCCCAGCAAATTGAAAGCAGTTTTGGATTGGCCACGTCCTTCCGGCCTTCGGGCTATTCAGCGTTTCTTGGGATTCGCCAATTACTATCGACAGTTCATTCCTCACTTTTCTACTGTGGTCGAGTCCATTGTGGCTCTCATGAAGAAGAACGCCAAATCTAAGTCTTGACCCCATCAGGCGGAAGAGGCCTTTATTTCCCTAAAAAAGGCCTTCTCCTCCGCTCCGGTGTTGTCTAGGCTTAATCCAGCCAGGCCCTTCGCCCTTGAAGTAGATGCCTCCTCCATTGGAGCGGGAGCTGTGCTCACACAAAAATCTCCTACTGGCAGAAGTCTCACCTGCGCATTCTTTTCGAAGACATTTTCTCCGGCAGAGAGGAATTACTCCATTGGTGATCGGGAGCTACTCGCCATCAAGTTGGCCTTAGAGGAGTGGAGACATCTCTTAGAGGGTTCTGCCCATCAGGTGTCCATCTATACGGACCATAAAAATCTGTCCTACTTAGAAACTGCCCAGCGACTGAACCCTCGACAAGCTCGTTGGTGGTTGTTTTTCGCCCGCTTCAACTTCCAAATCTACTTTCGCCCAGCCGCCAAGAACATCAGGGCGGACGCCCTTTCTCGTTAGTCGGACATCTCTGATGCTGAATCCTTTCCACAACATATTATCCGCCTGAATGCCTTGTCCACTCTGCTCCCGCTACACTAGTACAGGCTCCGCCTGGAAAGACCTTTGTGCCACCTCGCCAACGTCGCAAAATATTAAGATGGGGTCATTCTTCACATGTAGCCGGCCACGCTGGTATCAGAAAATCTTGTTCTCTAATTTCCAGGTATTATTGGTGGCCTGCTCTCGAGAGGGACGTGACGGAATTCATTCGGGCCTGTACCATCTGTGCCCGTGACAAGACTCCTCACCAAAGACCTGCTGGCCTACTCCTTCCTCTGCCTATTCCAGATATCCCATGGACACACATTGCTATGGACTTTATTACTGACCTCCCTTCTTCGTATGGCAATTATATTATTTGGGTTGTAGTGGATAGGTTTTCAAGATGGCGCATTTTGTACCCTTGCCTGGTCTCCCATCGGCTCCTCAGTTGGCAAAATACTTCCTGATGCATATCTTTCGGCTTCATGGGCTTCCTACACACATTGTGTCTGACAGAGGTGTGCAGTTTGTTTCCAAGTTCTGGAAAGCCCTTTGGAAACAAATTAAAATTAAACTGGACTTCGCTCCGCTTATCACCCCCAGTCAAACGGCCAGGTGGAAAGAGTTAACCAGATTCTCGGGCATTATATTCGCCATTTTGTTTCTGCCCGTCAAGACGATTGGGTCGATCTTCTGCCCTGGGCAGAACTCTCATATCATTTCAAGGATTCTGAGTCTACGAGGAAGTCCCCGTTCTTGGTGGTATACGGTCGGGATCTTCTTCCGCCTCTGCCCTTGTCCACGTCCTCTGGAGTACCCGCCTGTCAGGGAACCGGGGCGTCACGAGGTCCGACTACAACCTTGGACCTCCGTGCACACCGATCGCGTTCCCAAAAACCCTTTGACCGATCCCTCTCCTATCAGGGATACCTGGCTCACAGCCTTCGGACACACCGATTCTTGGTTTAAGGCAAAGCAGACCACTCAAATTAAATATAAGTTTTAATGCTAATAAGCGCACTAGGCAGTAATAACAGACTACTATGATGTAATATGAAATGTTACAGATGATACAGATATGCTATTCTTGAGATGGTTACAGGATTGAGTGCATCACACAGAAAAACAATAAGCAGTTACCTTTAGTATGCAGTTTCAGGGCGCAGTGATAGGGAGCTCCCACAAGGGGGTGTGTCAAGAGCTTAGGATGATGATGATAATGATGGACACCCCACGGTATGCTGGCTGCATAACCCCCTCCATTTGAGTGACGCCAGCCTGGTTTTTGACCATCCTATTTATGCTGCCAGGCTCTCCACCTCCCCTCCCTTCTGTGGGTGGGGATGCCACCTCCCACCGTTTTGGAGTGGGCTTTTTGCCCCAGAACCCTTTTAGGAGCTATAACTTGGAGCAGGGGGGTCACATGGCCTTGCAAGCAGTACCAAACTATCGGGCTGGACGCCACGTTCGCGATAAGTCCTGGAATCGAGTTTCTATTTTGTCCAGAACCTTAGTTCTCCGTTTACAAGCTTTTGCTGTGTTTTTATGACGCCAATTTACTATGCCCTGATGTGGTTTTGGGAGCCGGTTCTGATTCTGTAACCGGTTTGGCGCTAGGATACATGGATGCCGCGATATGATCCAAATTCTATCGGTGCCGGGAATCTGTCGTTTAAATTCTGTTTATGACAAACTCACAGCAGGAGGTCCATTGAGCTTCCAGACCGCCCGGCAGCTTCGCAGCCCAAGGTGTGACATGACCAGCAGGCGGTCTGTGAGCTGAGCTGTTCACATATACATGCTAATTATCCCTTCCTGCAGGGAGATACAGACTTGTGCATTTATAAAAAAGGGAATCTCTCGCTCTTGATCTGTGGGGTTTCTTAAAGGGGAATGCCGACATCAGCGATAAGGTGCAATATGATATTTGACCTATTCCTCACACCTCCCCCTCTAAGAGGGCGCTAAGGGGCAGCGCTTACTGATGCTGGCCCGTGCGCCCATGTGCCCCCTATCCCTGTCGGTAGCACTCCGCGGCAGCACCACGGCCACAGGGCTGTTTTATGTTGAGGATTTTGGGCGAGGTCCACACCCCTCCAGAGTAGGGGTTGGACCACTCCCGGAAGGGGTGTAGGGTGGCCCATAGCTGGGACCGCAGGTCCGCAGTCTGCCGATGGCAACTCATCCCTTTTTGCTTTACCCGAGCCAGGGGCCCCGGTGCATGTTGCCAACACTGGCCAAGGAGGCAGCCCTGCGTGGGGGCCTGCCTAACCTCCAGCACCATGAACCGGGTCCCCTGGATGGAGAGTCTACCCTGGGGGGGACCTTCCTTGGGAAGGATCTCCCACAGGGCAGTACCCACCCTGTCAGCCCAGGTGGGTGACAAGGCCATTGAACGTGGGCCCTGGGTGGCATAGTCCACCGCCATCGGTACCAACCTCTTTCCTTGCGGCAGAGTTATCGGTGGGATGCTGGGACTTGACCCTGCCACCCCCACCCTCTGACCGGTGTAGTACAAATGGCAGTGGGCAGCCAGGTCAGGCCCTGCTTGCTTCTTGGTGATCCCTATGTGCCAAATCGTCCGTCTGTCTAAGGCATAGCACTCCTTAGCCCTGGGCAGATAGGGAACCACCAACTGCTGGTCCTCAGGCCACTCTCCTGGTGACCCTGACTTGACCATCATTGGGTACAGCCGCACTTGTCCCCAGACCACCCATCTTGGGTCTGGGCCCGAGTGGGGCTGCATCTCCTGTTTGGGGAGGACTCTCTGGGGGTCATCAGTGCCTGATGCTACCCCACATCTCTGCCTGGACATGGTCGGGACCACCATGTCCTCAGTCAGTTTCACGGGACCCACCTCTGGGTTTCCGCCTGCCTCAGCAGCCTCCTGGGAGGAAGGGAAGGAGCGGTCGGTTCCCTGAGGGGACTCTGGGACCTGCTCCTCCACCACTTCCACCCAAGCTGCTGGTTCAGGCAGAACACTCTGGTCCCTTAACACCCCGGGCATGCTGAAACTCTGCAGTGGGGACTTACCTAGGGGTCCCACCTCTCCATGGGCACCCCTCACCCCACCTGCAGGTTCCACCACCCCTGCTTTTGGGCATGGACTGGTCTTCTCGGGTGGAGGTGCCAGGAACCCTGGACGTGGGGTGGATGGAATAGAAGAGACCATCCCCTGTCCGTTTCCCAGGACCTCCCTCCGGACCTCCATCAGCCCTGGCAGCCACTTGGTTTGGAGGAAGGGGGCAATTAGACCCCCGAGGGGACCCTGAGCCACCAGCGCTCTCCCTATTCACGATAGTGGCCAGAGCCGCTGTGGCCTCAGGTAATGCCTGCCCCCCTTCCATTCCCATCCAAGCCGCCAGTCCAGACAGACCAGCCTGGCCCTCTGCTACCCCAGTGGCGGAGAAACCCTGCGATGTGGACTTACCTAGGGGTCCCACGTCTCCTGGAACAGCCCTTACCTCAGTCGCAGTTTCCTCCCCAGCTGCTGGGTCACCTTCCTTCCTCCGGGAGGAAGAAGCACACTTTATACTCCCCACCCCCACATTCCCTGTAGCAGGTAGGTTACTCACATTATTTGCACATCTTGAAATATACATGTTATTACCTTCTGGGGGACCAGACCTCGGGGGTTCAGTGGCCACATACTGAGACACTAGCCGCCCCAAGTCTGTCCCTAGCAAAACACTGGCAGGGATATTCGGCGATACCCCCACCTCCCTCACACCCCGCCCAGCACCCCAGTCCAAATAAACTTTTGCCATGGGAAGTGCCGATGCACCTCCCTCAATTCCGGAGACTGAGACAGTCTTTCCAGGGACGAGGTCCGGTGGGGACACCATCTCGGGGCGCACAAGGGTTGTCTCTGCGCCTGTGTCCCTAAGTCCCACGGCCACAGCTTGGCCCACAGTGACGAATTGCAAATTGTCCTGGGACCTCCCAGCACCCCTACCCACATACAGCACAGTGGAGGAGTTCTGGAGCGGGCCCTGCTGGCGCTGGGGACATGTGGCCTTGAAGTGTCCTGGTTGGTTACAGTGATGGCAGAGTTGGGGCTCCTCTTGTCTGGAGAAGGGGGTAGGGGCAGGGGTCTTGGGCTGAGGGGCATGTACAACAGACGCCAGCTGCGGCTTACCCACTTTCCATCTGGCAGGTTTCCGGGGCTCCTGGGCTCTGTTGTGACTGTATTCATCCGCAAGTGCTGCAGTTGCTGAGGCCCCCTCCGGCTTCCGGTCACGCAGAAACTGCTGCAGTTCCTCAGGGCAATTCCAGAGGAACTGCTCTATGGCAATCAGCTCCTTTAGTTGCTGGATGGTGGTGATTTCTAAACCGGTGGTCCACTGCTCGACTGCTCTCTGTAGCGCCCTCATGTGATCAGCCCAGCTATCGCTGGGGCCCCGTTGCAAACCCCGCAGCTTCTTGCGATAAAATTCCGGGGTAAGGTTATATTGTCGGATCAGGGCTTGCTTGACCCCCTCGTAGCTCAGGGTGGTCTCGCTGGGTAGGTACCCAAAGATTTCCAGGGCTTTTCCCCTCAGCCGAGGGGTTAGGTACCTGACCCACTGATCCTCCGGGACATGGTATTGATGGCAAACAGTATCAAAAGCCAGCAGAAAGGTGTCCAGATCTGTGTCTTTGTCCAGGACGGGGAAATCCTCTGCACGCAACTTTGGGGCCTGGTTCTCAGGGGGCCCCCTACCAGATGTGCTGGGTTGAGGGTGCTGAAGCTGTAGCTGCAAAACTTGGAGCTGGTGTTCGCGTTCACGGCGTTCCTCACGCTCTGCTTGCTCCCGGCGTTCCTCGCGTTCAGCCTGCACCCGGCGTTCCCCCATGAGGACCTCATAGGTGTCCCGGTCTCCGGCCCGGAGACTTGCCAGGGCAGCATGCAGGAGAGCATATGAGCCTGCTTGGCTGGGAGGACCGGCAGGCGGGGCGGGGATGCTGAGGGCTGGTGACTGGCTTCTGGGAGAACCCTGGCTGGGCCCCTCTGCACCCAGTGTAACATCGGCAGCCACATCCCTGCTTCTGGCCCTGGTGCCACTTGCCATGCCTGCAGCTGCTCTATCGCACACTGTTGTAATCACACAATTTACTGTAACCACTCTCAGAATATGCCTAGTGTTGAGTTGATCTTAAGATCCCAGCAACAGAAAAGCCACTGCTGGTAATCTTTAGTGTATGAGAGTATGGGGCCCACACTCACTTACACTATTTGCCTTATCCCACCGCGCTGCCACCAATTTGTCAGGGAACCGGGGCGTCACGAGGTCCGACTACAACCTGGGACCTCCGTGTACACCGATCACGTTCCCAAAAACCCTTTGTCCGATCCCTCTCCTATCAGGGATACCCGGCTCACAGCCTTCGGACACACCGATTCTTGGTTTAAGGCAAAGCAGCAAATTAAATATAAGTTTTAATGCTAATAAGCGCACTAGGCAGTAATAACAGACATTTAACTATGATGTAATATGAAATGTTACAGATGATACAGATATGCTATTCTTGAGATGGTTACAGGATTGAGTGCATCACACAGAAAAACAATAAGCAGTTACCTTTAGTATGCAGTTTCAGGGCGCAGTGATAGGGAGCTCCCACAAGGGGGTGTGTCAAGAGCTTAGGATGATGATGATGATGATGATGGACACCCCACGGTATGCTGGCTGCATAACCCCCTCCAGTTGAGTGACGCCAGCCTGGTTTTTGACCATCCTATTTATGCTGCCAGGCTCTCCACCTCCCCTCCCTTCTGTGGGCGGGGATGCCACCTCCCACCGTTTTGGAGTGGGCTTTTTGCCCCAGAACCCTTTTAGGAGCTATAACTTGGAGCAGGGGGGTCACATGGCCTTGCAAGCGGTACCAAACTATCGGGCTGGACGCCACGTTCACGATAAGTCCTGGAATCGAGTTTCTATTTTGTCCAGAACCTTAGTTCTCCGTTTACAAGCTTTTGCTATGTTTTTTATGACAGCAATTTACTATGCCCTGATGTGGTTTTGGGAGCCGGTTCTGATTCTGTAACCGGTTTGGCACTAGGATACATGGATGCCGCGATATGATCCAAATTCTATTGGTGCCGGGAATCTGTCCTTTAAATTCTGCTTATGACAAACTCACAGCGGATGGTTCCGCGCCGGGCGGCAGCGTTGCCTTCAGACGCTTCTGCGTCCTCATTGGCTGCTTGTCGGGCTTCGGGCCCATTAGGGGGGCGGGGCCTGGCTTGGTGCACTCCGCGGCACGGCTCGCTCTGTCCCGCCCTTCAAGGTACTCGGCGCCATGTTGTCTCTTCGCGCGCGCGTGTGACATTCTTACTTACCGTGGTCCGTAAGTGCTTTCGCGGGCGGCCTTATAGTCATTGTAGAGTTTTTCATTCTGACACCCTTCTCTTCTCATTTGCCCTGATGCAGAGCCTACCCCGATCCGACCTTATTTTGTTCCGTTTTTCCTATGGTCCGTTTTGCTTACATTTGTCCCGGGGTTAAAATGTGATGCAGAGCCGCCGTCGGGGGAACTCCGTTAATGCTCCGTTTCTGTGTCTTCAATCGTGAAGGGTTTTTTCCCCCTCTCGGGGGCATGCTATTTAGTCGTGGCTTCCGTTCACATGGACGATCCGTTTTTGCCTCCTTTTTAATGGGTTTCCAAACGTACCTTCTTGCCATCCGTTTCCGTTTTTACCCCTATTTTGATGTTTTGGACAAGTATACTTACATTTTTCTTCTTCTTCCTTGTCTTTAATGCTTACCTGAATCTCTTTTTCTTCTTCTTCCTTGTCTTTAATGCTTACCTGAATCTCTTTTTCTTCTTCTTCCTTGTTTTTAATGCTTACCTGAATCTCTTTTTCTTCTTCTTCCTTGTCTTTAATGCTTACCTGAATCTCTTTTTCTTCTTCTTCCTCCTTGTCTTTAATGCTTACCTAAATCTCTTTTTCTTCTTCTTCCTTGTTGAAGCCAGTAATTGTCAATCGGTTCTCTCCTAAAACCTTGGTGCCTGCTCTAATCTCTGGTACCGAGGATGCCTTTACGGTGAAAGAGATTCTGGCCTCTAAGCTCTCCAGAGGTAAAAGATATTTTTAGTTGACTGGGAAGGCTGTGGACCTGAAGAAAGATCTTGGGAACCCGAAGAGAACATTCTGGACCGCAGTCTCATCTCGGATTTTCTTGGTCCCAAGAAGAGGGGGAGACCCAAGGGGGGGTACTGTTAGGGCGAGCGCTGCACGCCCATCTCGCAGCACTTCACTTACCTCCATGGCTGCATCCAGCCGTCATCCATCTCACAGCACTTTCCTCACCTCCATAGCTGCTCCCAGCCGTCTCCCTTCCCCACATGCTTCCTCCTCGCATGGTCAGGTGCGCGCCTGTCTCCGTCCACTAGAGGGAGCGCGCACCGGATTCCTGAGATTTAAAGGGCCTGTACACCACTGATTGGTGTCTGGTCATCCAATCCTGCATCCACTTCCCTATTTAAAGGGGCATTTCCTTTCCATCAGTGCCGGATCTTGGTCTTTCCATGCCAGTTGTAAATCATTTGCTTTTGGATTGCTCACACTTGTACCAACCTCTGCCTGTCCCCGACTCTGAACCTTTGCTGCCTGCCCTGACCTTGGCTACTCACCTTTACCACGAACCTGTGCTGCCAGCTCTGACCTCTGCCTGTACTGACTACGTCTTTTACCTGCCCCTGTGCACCGCGCTGAACCTCGGCTAACTGTGGAACTGGGCCGCTGTTGGGGGGTAGCGACCTGGGGGTCACTCGCGGCTACAAGACCAACCTGCCTTGCGGTGGGCTCTGGTGAATACCGGTGGCCTCTTAGACTCCGCTCCCCTGACACGGCACTCGCCATCAGTTCCACAGTCAAAGCGGATCCACATCCTAGTCCGCTCCACCCAGTCCGTGACAGTGGAGAAGCAGCAGTGATAGGGCAGTTGCTTCCTCTGCATATGCACCCTTGTAAGCGAACTCTGAATGTGTAAAATATAACTCTGTTTCACCCCTGAGTTGTATTGCAGTTACAATGCAGAGGAAACGTTGTAAATTATTGTAGATGGAATAGTTTACACACCTGTGCTAGGTTGCGCAATGCATTAAAAAAGCATTGCAGACACCTTTTTCAGTGCAACATAGTAACAGCACAGGTCAATAGAAGTGTATGGCAACACAAGTGAAAAGCATGTATAATGCAGTTTACCTGTATTGCATTTGCATTGCGATTGTGTTGCCATAGACCTTTACTTATTGTGCAATAAATTATATTCCTTTAAAACGTAACACCAACGCAAATGCATTGCTAATGCATCAAAAGCGCAACATTTGTTTTGATACAATGTCCCTCTTAACACAACACAGAGGTGTGAACAGAGCCCAAGTGTGAAAATGCCGCCCTTTTTTTTAATGGGCCAGTTCATATTTATACACAGTGTACATATGTGAACTGGCCCATTAAAAATAATGGGCAGGGGGCGTGGCTTCGGCATGCAGGAGTGAGGACGCACGAGGTAAAGCTCCCGTCCGACCTGTGACCATACAGTAGATTTGGGTACCCCACTCTGTACCCCAATAAAGCAAATGAGGAGCAACAGGAAGAGGAGAGCTGGGGGCAGCGCTAAAAGACCCCCTAAGGCCGCCATCGGCGACTATATTCTTAGTATACAGTACGTCCTGCTCCAGATATAGTACTTACACTTGGGGTTATCCTCCGCCAGATGGCGCTGCACTGCAGAGTTATGCAAAACAGGCTCCTCCCGGCCCCTCAAATACCTGGGGACCTCCCACAAATCCCCAGATTTCTCTGCAGTGCTTACTGCGAAGACATGAAATATCACTCTCTCGCAGGTGAGCGGGGCTTTTAAGCCTGCGGCCCTGTTGGACTATTCCCACCCGTTCTTCTTGTGATGTGCCTCCCAGCCTGGGCTGCGCTGGTCGGGTGAAGGTAGGCGGCACCGTGCGTGCTTATGGAGCGCTGCTCCACCGCAGGCCCCCACCAAAGGGTAGGCGGTATAGGCTGATGGTGAGCCTTATGGGATGCCCCTTCCGCATTATTGCCCCGTGTAGCGGTGGGTCCTGTATAGAGGGCCGCCATCCTCCCTCATTCTCCCTGTAGCCTTCGGGGGAAAAGAAAGGGGGGGGTGTGGGTGTCGGTGTATCGTGATTACGGGCATATGGCCCTTTGTAATGTCTTTGGACTTTATATGTGGTGTCAACCGCCACGCTGACTTTTCTTTTTACTTGGCAAATGCCGCCACCGCGCGCGCGCCTTTTCCTGCATTTGGATGGTTCCGCGCCGGGCGGCAGCGTTGCCTTCAGACGCTTCTGCGTCCTCATTGACTGCTTGTCGGGCCTCGAGCCCATTAGGGGGGCGGGGCCTGGCTTGGTGCACTCCGCGGCACGGCTCGCTCTGTCCCGCCCTTCAAGGTACTCGGCGCCATGTTGTCTCTTCGCGCGCGCGTGTGACATTCTTACTTACCGTGGTCCGTAGGTGCTTTCGCGGGCGGCCTTATAGTCATTGTAGAGTTTTTCATTCTGACACCCTTCTCTTCTCATTTGCCCTGATGCAGAGCCTACCCCGATCCGACCTTATTTTGTTCCGTTTTTCCTATGGTCCGTTTTGCTTACATTTGTCCCGGGGTTAAAATGTGATGCAGAGCCGCCGTCGGGGGAACTCCGTTAATGCTCCGTTTCTGTGTCTTCAATCGTGAAGGGTTTTTTCCCCCTCTCGGGGGCATGCTATTTAGTCGTGGCTTCCGTTCACACGGACGATCCGTTTTTGCCTCCTTTTTAATGGGTTTCCAAACGTACCTTCTTGCCATCCGTTTCCGTTTTTACCCCTATTTTGATGTTTTGGACAAGTATACTTACATTTTTCTTCTTCTTCCTTGTCTTTAATGCTTACCTGAATCTCTTTTTCTTCTTCTTCCTTGTCTTTAATGCTTACCTGAATCTCTTTTTCTTCTTCTTCCTTGTTTTTAATGCTTACCTGAATCTCTTTTTCTTCTTCTTCCTTGTCTTTAATGCTTATCTGAATCTCTTTTTCTTCTTCTTCCTTGTTTTTAATGCTTACCTAAATCTCTTTTTCTTCTTCTTCCTTGTCTTTAATGCTTACCTAAATCTCTTTTTCTTCTTCTTCCTTGTCTTTAATGCTTACCTGAATCTCTTTTTCTTCTTCTTCCTTGTCTTTAATGCTTACCTGAATCTCTTTTTCTTCTTTTTCTTCTTCTCCTTTTTCTTCCTATTCCTTGTCCCATATACTTACCTTTTGGGACATGTAACTGTATGTTTATGTTGTGAGAACGTACAGTGCCAGGAAAGAGAACACACCACAAAATGTTTTTTTTTTTTTAATGTAAACTTTTTTAAAAAAATAAAATTTTTGGCAACATCACAGGCGGCTCTTGTTTGCTTTATTGTTGGCCTTTTCTTTGATCTGTGAATGAAAAACAACATAAATTTTGGCTTGTAATTATGTTGTGCTTATCTAGGCTTTTTTTTTGGGTCCATATTTTTTTATAAATTTCTTTGGCTAATTTTTTAACTTTATTTTTTTGGGACCATTTTTTATTTTTGGACATGAGTTGCAAATACATTTTTTAGATAGATCATAAACTTACAAGGCTTGTGGCCAACATGGCGTCTTGGGCACAGTCTCCTCCCTTCTTCCCCCATCTGTTGCTGCTGTGAAGCTGTTGGGATCAAAAACACAAGTATCTTATTGACTGTTTGTGGATCATGAATGTCAGATTAGGTTAGGCTTCTATGCATCAAATCACTCACCTTCCACTGGCAACTCTTCTGCTTGTCCAGCTTCCTGGACCCCTTGGGATGTGCCTGCGATGTCAGAATCTAAAAAGAACAATAGTGCACATGAGTATATGTCTTTCTTGCATGTATCAGCACATATGTAATTTTGAGAGTCTTACCGGAGTCAGTTTGCTGCTCAGTGATGCTCGACTCCTGCCGTGCGATTTCCCCCCCACTGGTATATGTGAGCACTATGATGCCCTATTTGGCCGTTATTCAAAATCCACCCCAAAGCAGGCAAAGCAGGAGATCTGGGCTAATATTTGCAGCCAAGTTAATATTGTTGGCTCTGTCAGGAGAGATCTTGAGCAAATTAAGCGCAAATTTGGTGATATATATGGGAAAAAAAATGGACATGCGCCGCCAGCAGAGGTAAAGTCCATTTAGAGTGTAAATGCATGTCTAGCCTGCTTTGTAACAGGATGTAACACTTAATAGGTGTGATTTAATCTACCCCAGCCAGCAGACAGGGGGTGGTCAAATGGTAAAATCACACTAACCCCAGCAGAAGAACATGTCTACACATATATTCACCCTGCAACCCTTCAGGGCCTGCCAGAGGGCCTAGACACAGACATGAATGTCAGGTCGAAAGGTGAGTTTGTTTTTACAGAGAGACTTTTCAATGGGGACACAAAAACTTTGCTAACCCTTAATACACACTGTGGTTGTTGTTAAAAATAACATTACATTCTCTCTTCCAAGAACAAACTCAACACACGTCACAAGGCCAAGCAACCCCTGGCTTGTCCCAGAGGACCATGCAACACCAGGTTTCTTCCCACACAAACCAAATTGAGTGTTTGGATGAGGTAAGTCAATGGTCCACTGTGTAGACTTTGGAAATTGCACTTGCATCCATTTTTGGTAAAATAGTGAACTCAATAAATGCTACATTTCTTTACAGAACATACAAAGTCCCCCAATTATTGAAGACATTCAAGATTTGGAGGAGGACACCATGCAGATGCCGCAAATGCCTACAGAACCAGTGTGCGAACATCAGAACCAACAGGCACAGCAACTTCATCACCTGGTGTCCACTACCACAACCTCTGTGCCAACAACCACTTCTGCCGTCCGCACAACACAATCTGTGGCAACCCAACCACCATCACCAACTCAATCTGGTGCAGAACCACCCACCCGTGCCAGTGCAAGAACACAGCCAAGGCGACATATAAGCCAGAGGAGACAGCTTCAGATTATGGAGGAAGCCTGGCACCAGGAGAATATAGCATTTTCACAAACCACACAACAATTTAATGACACTGTGTGCACCCAAATAACATCGATGAATAACCAATTAGAGGTTTTAAACACAAATGTGTCTGGCCTACTGGCAGAAACAAGAAGCCTAAACAGGCATATGGGTGAAATGGTCCAACAATGGCAGCACATTAACCAAAGCCTTGCACAAATTGCTGCACACATTCACCCACACCAACCATCAACTGCAACATCAGACTCTACCTACCACTAAATGGTTGTGTTAATGTATATGACCACACGTTTAAGTTTAAAAAAAAAAAAAAACAATGAGTGAAAAGAAATTTTGGTTGATTCACAAATACATTTAAACCAAATACATTTCCAAGGCTTGGGTTTTATGCAAAAACATTGTCCACTAGTTGAGCACATATTGCCTGTGCTGTGCAACTTTGTGATCCACTCACTTTGTGAGTATGGAGGGGTGTGATCTTCAGAAATCTCTAAAGTGTCCTCAGGCAGGTCAATGTATCTGGATATCCGGCCTAGAATGGCAAGGTTGTGCAGGACACCACAAGCAATAATGATTTTGATTACCTTGGCAGGCTGATACTGTAGTGCACCCCCAGTCTGATCCAGACATCGGAAGCGCATCTTGAGCAAGCCAAAGGCACATTCCACCACTGAGCGAGTCCTCCTATGGGCAGTGTTATACCGCTCCTGGGCCTGGGAAGATGGGTGCAGGATGGGTGTGAGTAGCCATGGTAGCAAAGGATAGCCAGAATCACCTGCAAAAAAACAAACAAAAAATAAGCACTAACAATAACACAAACACACATGACAAATGTGCCTATTGGAAACATATGTAGTGTCTGGCACCATAACTAGTCAACACATAACTATAAGGCCAACAAAAAATAAAAAATAACTCTAAATATAATAAATAAACAATATCCACAAGTACCTTACATGCATTAAACAAAAATGGCATGTTATGTAACTTGAAAAGCCTAACAACATGGAACAACAGACAGAGCCCTAAGGGGAATAACATCAATAATGTTTAGGTGTGCATTAAAGAGGGACAAATAGGTGAGCTGTGCAGTGTCAGAGCAAAGCACAGTTCTGATGAGCCAACATGCACATCTAACCAGTACACTCCTATACAATGACTGTGGTATGCTACATAGCTAAGAGGGCCAGGACAGGACGCAATAGTGGAGAATACATACAAGAATTAAGATGATCAAATAGTGGTAAGTGATTGCAAACTTGTACTGTTTCATTGCTATCTATCACAGATTAGTGGGGTACAGGCACCAAAATAAACAAAATTTGGACAGCAACAACAAGTTTGAGACACATACCCAGTAGCCATCCGCCAGACAGATCTCCAGATTGAAAACGTTCAAAGAGGCAAGAGTTCCTCAAAATGTGGGAATCATGCGTGGAACCAGGGAAGGCTGCAAATAAACTAAAAAATTGCAGATCAGGGCCGGACACTGCCTGAACATTAATCGAATGGCCCATCTTCCTGTTCCTGCACAAACCAAACATAACTGTGATTAGTGTGACCATAAGTGTCAAGATGCACAAAAATATTCTTAAACATCAACAACATTACTAAACAATGGATGTTAGTGATACACAGGGTGTAGGTCTGCTTGAAACCCCCCCAAAAAAAGCTGACCTAAACCACATACCTGAACAGATATTCCTGGTCAGCAGGCGGAATTATCGATACGTGGGTACAATCAATGGCACCCATGACGTTGGGCATGTCGGCTATGTTATAAAAGCCCAGCTTAACAGCATTCCAGGCTTCCCCTGTGTCTGGGAAAAATATAAATTTGGGGGCCAGGGTAGCCATGCCATCCAAAAACTTGGTTAGGCTGCGACTCAGCGTAGACTGGGACATCCCCACGGAGAAGGCACCCAGTCTCTGGAATGAGCCGTTCGCCAAAAACTGCAGGCAGCCAACCAATTTGGTCATACCTGCAATTGCATGCCCCTTTCTTATGGTGGGGGCTAACCATGGCCGCAGCTGGCTATACAAGTCCTGGAGAGAAACACGGTTAAGGCGGGTGAGCTCGAATAGCTCAACGTCATGCATGCCATCGATGTCCAAACGTGTTCGGCGCAGCCTGGCTTCTGCCATGCTCAAAAGTACAAGACCGCGTAGCTGACGCCTTTGATGCTCGCGCACAGAGGAAATCATGATACGGAGCTCAAATACGGGTGCTAATAGTGGCCGTAAGTGAAGCATCGAGACCCTCGTTAAATGGGGCTGGTTTCGGAAATCAAGGCTCTGAATCAATTAAAAAAACGGACCAATCAACGAGCCGTCCGTTTTCATGGAGTTCAGCCTCTTGCAAGCCGTCAATCGGAAAGGCGCATGCCGACACACCTGAGCGCATAAACGCACACAAAAAGCAACGTAGCACCCTTTTAGGACCCGATCACAGCCCAAAACCAACGGGAAAATGTACGGGATAGCTGAACGGGGAGGCTCTGCATCAGGCCAATTGTGTCTTTCAGACGAGTGAATCCTTTGGCTTCTCCTGGCCCGGTGTAATTGATAGCGGGCCTTGTAAATTTACTCCCACTTCCCTAGCGGGTCATTGGGGCATCCAGGGTTGCTTTATAACGTCAATCCCTACTGGCATATTGTGCCTAAAAATCACCATATGGAGGCATCTCAGGATTATGTGACCGGGGTCCCCTTGGGACAAGACCGGCTGTGTATGGCGTGTGGACAACCCCATGTTGACGCTGACAGGGCACGGGTCTGCGTACCCTGTGCCGAGCAAGCAATGGCCCTGCAATCAGGCCTGCCAGTGGCTGCACCTCGTTTCACTTCACCTACTTCCCCAAGCTTAAATCTCACTCCTGCTGAGTCGCATACAAGTGGGGATTATCAGCCTGATTTGTCTTCCGGACTGCCTACGGCTGAACAGATTATTGCGAGGTCTTTAGAGCGCAAGGGCCCTGGTAAGAAGCGGCACTTGACGCCTCATGTTACTGTTTTCCCTATGGGAACTGAGGAGTTTATGAATCTGTGTGGCTACCCCTTCTGATAAAGGAGAGCTCTTTTCTGACTCAGGCTCATCTGTTGGGAGGCCGGAGGGTCATGACGATTCTGGCTCTGAATACTGGGCCCAGTGTGACACTGACAGATTATTGATCCAGATTTTTGAGGTTCTGTCCATCTCTCTCCCTGGTGAGGCTCCCAGGCATAGAGGGGAGCGTTTCCATACAGCAACATCACGTTTGGAACTTCTAGAGCAGGCACATTTCCATACCCTTGTGCTCAAGGAATGGGAGTGCCCCGGTAAACTTCCCGGGGTTCCAAGGGATTGGGATAGGAAGTATCCTTTTCCCCCTGTGGTGGTTAGATGTTGGTCATTCCTAGAGATGAGCGAACTTTTGAAAAATTCGATTCGACTGATTCGCCGAATTTTCCGACAAAAATCGTTTCGACCCGAATAAATTCGCGACGAATCGCTATTAAAAACGGCTATTTCTGAGCCTCCTAGAGCCTCAATAGGGTTGTAAACCATTCTGCCTTGCTGTAACACGCACAGGATGCGTGCTGGGTTAGTTAAATAATACTTTTAATAAATATCACATGCAGATCAGAGGCATCGCTAATAGAATCGCAGAGCGGCACAATTGCAGAGAGTTGAAGTGGCATCACTATGAGGGGCAGGAGCCCAAATATTGCTTTAAATAGACACTGGAGTTGGCAGCAGCAGGAGCCCAAAAATTGGATGAATCACACCCTGGAGTTGCAAGCAGCAGCAGGAGCCCAAACATTGGCTGAAAGAGACACTGGGGTTGGCTTCAGGAGCCCAAAAATTGGATGAATCACACCCTGGAGTTGCAAGTAGCAGCAGGAGCCCAAATATTACTTTAAAGAGACACTGGAGTTGGCTTCAGGAGCCCAAAAATTGGATGAATCACACCCTGGAGTTGGCAGCAGCAGCAGCAGGAGCCCAAAGATTACTTTATAGAGACACTGGAGTTGGCTTCAGGAGCCCAAAAATTGGATGAATCACACCCTGGAGTTGGCAGGAGTTGACAGCAGCAGCAGCAGGAGCCCAAATATTACTTTAAAGAGACCCTGGGGTTGGCTTCAGGAGCCCAAAAATTGGATGAATCACACCCTGGAGTTGGCAGCAGCAGGAGCCCAAATATTACTTTAAAGAGACACTGGGGTTGGCTTCAGGAGCCCAAAAATTGGATGAATCACACCCTGGAGTTGGCAGCAGCAGCAGCAGGAGCCCAAATATTACTTTAAAGAGACACTTCAGGAGCCCAAAAATTGGATGAATCACACCCTGGAGTTGGCAGCAGCAGCAGCAGGAGCCCAAATATACACTGGAGTTGGCTTCAGGAGCCCAAAAATTGGATGAATCACACCCTGGAGTTGGCAGAAGTTGGCAGCAGCAGCAGCAGGAGCCCAAACATTACTTTAAAGAGACACTGGGGTTGGCTTCAGGAGCCCAAAAATTGGATGAATCACACCCTGGAGTTGGCAGCAGCAGGAGCCCAAATATTACTTTAAAGAGACACTGGGGTTGGCTTCAGGAGCCCAAAATTGGATGAATCACACCCTGGAGTTGGCAGCAGCAGGAGCCCAAATATTACTTTAAAGAGACACTGGGGTTGGCTTCAGGAGCCCAAAAATTGGATGATTCACACCTTGGAGTTGGCAGCAGCAGCAGCAGGAGCCCAAATATACACTGGAGTTGGCTTCAGGAGCCCAAAAATTGGATGAATCACACCCTGGAGTTGGCAGAAGTTGGCAGCAGCAGCAGCAGGAGCCCAAACATTACTTTAAAGAGACACTGGGGTTGGCTTCAGGAGCCCAAAAATTGGATGAATCACACCCTGGAGTTGGCAGCAGGAGCCCAAACATTATTTTAAAGAGACACTGGGGTTGGCTTCAGGAGCCCAAAAATTGGATGATTCACACCCTGGAGTTGGCAGCAGCAGCAGCAGGAGCCCAAATATACGCTGGAGTTGGCTTCAGGAGCCCAAAAATTGGATGAATCACACCCTGGAGTTGGCAGAAGTTGGCAGCAGCAGCAGCAGGAGCCCAAACATTACTTTAAAGAGACACTGGGGTTGGCTTCAGGAGCCCAAAAATTGGATGAATCACACCCTGGAGTTGGCAGCAGCAGGAGCCCAAATATTACTTTAAAGAGACACTGGGGTTGGCTTCAGGAGCCCAAAAATTGGATGAATCACACCCTGGAGTTGGCAGCAGCAGCAGCAGGAGCCCAAATATACACTGGAGTTGGCTTCAGGAGCCCAAAAATTGGATGAATCACACCCTGGAGTTGGCAGGAGTTGACAGCGGCAGCAGCAGGAGCCCAAACATTACTTTAAAGAGACCCTGGGGTTGGCTTCAGGAGCGCAAAAATTGGATGAATCACACCCTGTGGAGAGTCATGTGGAGAAAAAGTAGCTTAGTTAGTAATATCTACATAAAATTATGAATAAACAAATGCAAAAGTATTGCCAAAGTGAAGTTTTGTTTGAGGGTGTGTTTCCACCTTTTAATTAAATCAGAAACAAGAAGGTATCATTGCCTCTGACTAATTAGCCCTCAAAAATTCTTGGAATTTTTAATCTGGAATCATGTCTGATCCGTCTTATCCGAAGAATATTAATAAAAAGTAAGAGTAACGTAAAGGATTTTTTATCAATACTTACTTGTGGTCCGATGCGGAGGAATGTCTGTAACTGGAAAGCAGCGCCTTAAATCTGTTTTGCACGATCCATCTTTCTTTAGTGTAGGTCTGGCCCCGTCATCAATCTACTGGAATACATCAGGCATTGTTGGGAGGAAAGCTTGGATGATCCATGCGCCATTCATTTCCACGCAGGGCAGTCTCTGGAAAAAAAAAGTCTGTATAAACCAAGGTCTTTTTCATATAAAAACAAATGGTTATTCTTGCTTTTCAACCATATGTTCCACAGCTTTACCAGTCATTGTGTCAGCCAATGAAGCAACTTTGTCTCGAAGTGCTGCAAAAGCAGTCCACTGCATCACAAGTGGCATCTGACACCCCCAGTCAACTGTCTGTCTGTTATGCTTTGGGTTCAGCTCCACTATCCATTGATGAAGATCTGATAATCATAAAATTCAGCAGCTACTGCCCAGCCAAGAAGTGGAGGAGACACTCGCCTCTTCTTCCACTAGCCGGCAATTAGTGATGAGGAGAGTGTCGTGGGAGGAGGTGTTGCAAGCCGAGGTAGTGGAAGAGGGTCCCTGGAGTCTGCGGCGGTGGCGGCGGCAGCAGCAGCAGATTATTGCGGACTGCAATTGCAGCTACTCAGCGATGTGGCAGTGTTTCATGCAGCATCCCGTGGAGAAAAAGTAGGTTAGTTAGTGTATATACATATAATTATGAATAGACAAATGCAATAGTATTGCCAAAGTGAAGTTTTGTTTGAGGGTGTGTTTCCACCTTGTAATTAAATCAGAAACAACTAGCTATCATTTGCCTCTGAATAATTAGCCCTCAAAAATTCTTGGAATTTTTAATCTTGATGTCTGAGGGATTTCTCCTCTCAGACAGCGTCACCATAAGTCCAGCCTGCTGCATTACACTTGGAAGAACATCTTGTTTGCGCTGTGACAAGGAAGGAGTCATGCGTCCTGACATGGCACACGTGTTCAGTCTAGTTTTGAAGTCTTGCCCCCATCTGAAAGAACAACAGGAAAGAAAGTTAGCATGCACTTCTGGCACTCCTACACCACCAAGCACAACCTTATTGAGCCTCAGCGTCACAACGGTGTACCCCACCATAGTCTGATTTGCGATGTTTCCACCCGTTGGAATTCCACCCTCCATATGCAGGATCCACTATAGCAGTGGTCCCCAACCCTGTCCTCAAGGCCCACCAACAGGCCAGGTTTTGCAGATCTCCACAAAGATGCACAGGTCGAGTAATTAGTGCAGCTGCAGAGCAATAGAGCTGGCTATTTGGAGATCCAAAAAACATGACATGTTGGTGTGCCTTGAGGACAGGGTTGAGGACCACTGCACTATAGGAACAGAGAAAAGCCATCACGGATTTCTGGATGATCCAAACGGATAGGGGGACACCCCTGTGTAAATTCAATGTAAACCATTGGCAGCTCATACGTGACACCGACCGTTTGCTCAGGCCCTTTGAGGAAGCTACGTTATTAGTCAGTTGCCAGGACTATGAGATGAACGATGAGATTCCACTGCTTCATGTACTACAACACATGTTGGAAACCATGGCTGGTCAGGGCACTGGAGACATGGCACATACATTTCACAGCCACATGAAGCCTGTGGGGGCTGAAGTGGAGGAGGAGGAGGGGGTGGGGCACAGCAAACCACAGTTTAGGTTTCACAAAATGACCATTTTATCTAGTCATCTGACAGGAGAGGAGGAGCAGGAGCAGCCACAGGAGCTAGAGGGTTGTGAGGAAGGCGAGACAGAGGACCCAGACACACCGTGGCAGTTTACAGTGGAGATGGAGACAGGTAGTCCCTCCGAGTCACTTGCACAAATGGCACGATGCATGCTCACATGCTTGCGTACTAGTGAGCGCAGAATTGTCTCCATTTGTCAGCGGGAAGACTTCTGGCTCTCCAACTTATTGGACCCTCGCTTCCGGCACAAAATGGGGGCATTTTTTACGCCCACTGAGAGGGAGGACAAACTGACCTACTACAGAGACATCCCACGTAGTCAGTTGGGCGATGTCTATCTGCGCCATGGCCCATACTCCCGCAGGTCTGACTCGGGGGGACCTCTGCGATCACCTTCCACTGCCATGGCTGCTGGGGGGGTGGAAGGAGCAGCATCAGCAGCTCCATCAGCAGCAGCCTCAGTCTTCAGTCGCTAGTGAGTAGCTTTCTACACCCACATAGTGAGTCTACTCATGAGCAGCAGGAAGACCTGGAGCTAGACCTCAAACAGCAGGTCATGTCATACCTTGACATGACCATGCCAACACACCTTCAGGATCCACTGGATTTGCTGGGAAGCCAAACTTGACTTGTGCCCGCAACTAGCAGAGTTTGCCCTGGAAAAGCTGTACTGGCCGGACAGTAGTTGATTTAGATGGCAACTGGGCTGCTCTATATAACGAAGCAAAATGGCAAATTTATCTCACTATATAAGCTATTGCCCCTCAGATTTACACAGGGGCTGCTCTATATTATGCTGCAAAATGGCAAATTTACCTCACAATATAAGCTATTGCCCCTCAGATTTACACAGGGGCTGCTCCATATAATGGTGCAAAACCATGAATTTACCTCATAATATAAACTATTGCCCCTCAGATTTACACAGGGCCTGCTCTATATAACGAAGCAAAATGGCAAATTTACCTCACTATATAAGCTATTGCCCCTCAGATTTACACAGGGGCTGCTCTATATTATGCTGCAAAATGGCAAATTAACCTCACAATATAAGCTATTGCCCCTCAGATTTACACAGGGCCTGCTCTATATAACGAAGCAAAATGGCAAATTTACCTCACTATATAAGCTATTGCCCCTCAGATTTACACAGGGGCTGCTCTATATTATGCTGCAAAATGGCAAATTTACCTCACAATATAAGCTATTGCAGCTCTATATAAATAAAAATAAATAAATAAAAAAAGGGCCTGTAGAAGCTTATTTAGTATAACAGATAGGGTGACATGTGCTGGTTTGGGATGCCCATATGGGCTAGTGTTTTGGCAGCAGTACAAAAACCAATGCAAAATGCAATAGCTTAATAAAGCTGATGCTGATCAACGCTTATTTAGTATAACAGATGGGGTGCAACATGCAGGTTTGGGATGCCCTGCGGCCTGGTGTATTTAAAGCAGACCAAAACCAATTCAAAATGCAATAACTTAATAAAGCTGAGGCTGTAGATGCTTATTTAGTATAAACAGGTAGGGTGCAAGGTGCAGCTTTGGGGTGCCCTGCGGCCTGGTTAAATGAAAGCAGTCAAAAAGGAAGTGCAAACTGAAGTAGCTTAATGAAGCTGATGCTGATCAACACTTATGTTGTATACCAGATAGGGTGCAAGGTGCAGCTTTGGGGTGCCCTGCGGCCTGGTTTATTAAAAGCAGTCAAAAACAAGTGCAAACTGAAGTAGCTTAATAAAGCAGCTGATGCTGATCAACGCTTATGTTGTATAACAGATAGGGTTAAAATAGCATGTGCCTTGGGATGCCCGTGTGGCCTGTTATATTTCAAGCTGAACAAAAAGTAACAATAATCCAAGTATGAGACATAATTTTGACCTTCTTTACAGCGCCATACTTTGAAAAAAAACCCTTAATTTCATGCCGATCAATCCAAAGGTCAATGCCCCTAACAAAAATAGTGTTCGGCATAAGTTTTCCTTCTGGAAGGACGTAACCTTTAGTTTACATGGTTGGGGTAGGTTATCTTACAAATTGGGATACCCCAGGCAGCAGTGTCATTGAAAGAGACAGATTGTAATGCAGGCCATACGCAAGCAGAGAAACTCAGGCTGCAACAGGCCTATTTAGTTTACATGGTTGGGGTAGGTTATCTTACAAATTGGGATACCCCACTGTATATGAAACCGAATATAAATGCACACCCAAAAGTGGACAATTAGCCTCCAAGATGCCTGCTTAGTTTAAATAAGAGAGCTACTTAGTATGGTAGGTAGGTTATGTTATGTTACAGAATGGGATGCCCCAAGCAGACTTGAGATCAGTATATATGCACACAGCAGCAGTGTGTTAGCAGGCTCATACAGGCCAAATTTATTTAAATAACTGTGCAGCTTACAGTAAATACAGAGGCTAATGGTATGTTACAGAATGGGATGCCCCAAAAACCAGAGAGCACCTGGCAGGCAGCAGTAAGACTATGCACAGCAAAAGTGTCTTTATCATGCCTAATTTCAATTAGAATAGGTGCAAATGGTTAAGTTCTTAAATAGAGGCTGGTGTAGTCACAGAATGGGATGCCCCAAACAGGAGTGCACCTGGCAGACAGTAGTGCTATGCACAGCAAAAGTGTCTTTATCAGGCCTAATTTCAATTAGAATAAGTGCAAATGGTTATATGGTGTTAAACAGAGGCTGCTGTAGTCACAGAATGGGATGCCCTAAAAACCCAGCAGTGAACCTGGGACAAGTAGTGCTATGAACAGCAAAAGTGTCTTTATCAGGCCTAATTTCAATTAGAATAAGTGCAAATGGTTATATGGTCTTAAACAGAGGCTGCTGTAGTCACAGAATGGGATGCCCTAAAAACCCAGCAGTGAACCTGGGACAAGTAGTGCTATGAACAGCAAAAGTGTCTTTATCAGGCCTAATTTCAATTAGAATAAGTGCAAATGGTTATATGGTGTTAAACAGAGGCTGTTGTAGTCACAGAATGGGATGCCCTAAAAACCCAGCAGTGAACCTGTAACAAGTAGTGCTATGCACAGCAAAAGTGTCTTTATCAGGCCTAATTTCAATTAGAATAAGTGCAAATGGTTATATGGTGTTAAACAGAGGCTGCTGTAGTCACAGAATGGGATGCCCTAAAAACCCAGCAGTGAACCTGGGACAAGTAGTGCTATGAACAGCAAAAGTGTCTTTATCAGGCCTAATTTCAATTAGAATAAGTGCAAATGGTTATATGGTGTTAAACAGAGGCTGCTGTAGTCACAGAATGGGATGCCCTAAAAACCCAGCAGTGAACCTGGGACAAGTAGTGCTATGCACAGCAAAAGTGTCTTTATCAGGCCTAATTTCAATTAGAATAAGTGCAAATGGTTATATGGTGTTAAACAGAGGCTGCTGTAGTCACAGAATGGGATGCCCTAAAAACCCAGCAGTGAACCTGGGACAAGTAGTGCTATGCACAGCAAAAGTGTCTTTATCAGGCCTAATTTCAATTAGAATAAGTGCAAATGGTTATATGGTGTTAAACAGAGGCTGCTGTAGTCACAGAATGGGATGCCCTAAAAACCCAGCAGTGAACCTGGGACAAGTAGTGCTATGAACAGCAAAAGTGTCTTTATCAGGCCTAATTTCAATTAGAATAAGTGCAAATGGTTATATGGTCTTAAACAGAGGCTGCTGTAGTCACAGAATGGGATGCCCTAAAAACCCAGCAGTGAACCTGGGACAAGTAGTGCTATGCACAGCAAAAGTGTCTTTATCAGGCCTAATTTCAATTAGAATAAGTGCAAATGGTTATATGGTGTTAAACAGAGGCTGCTGTAGTCACAGAATTGGATGCCCTAAAAACCCAGCAGTGAACCTGGGACAAGTAGTGCTATGAACAGCAAAAGTGTCTTTATCAGGCCTAATTTCAATTAGAATAAGTGCAAATGGTTATATGGTCTTAAACAGAGGCTGCTGTAGTCACAGAATGGGATGCCCTAAAAACCCAGCAGTGAACCTGGGACAAGTAGTGCTATGCACAGCAAAAGTGTCTTTATCAGGCCTAATTTCAATTAGAATACGTGCAAATGGTTATATGGTCTTAAACAGAGGCTGCTGTAGTCACAGAATGGGATGCCCTAAAAACCCAGCAGTGAACCTGGGACAAGTAGTGCTATGCACAGCAAAAGTGTCTTTATCAGGCCTAATTTCAATTAGAATAAGTGCAAATGGTTATATGGTGTTAAACAGAGGCTGCTGTAGTCACAGAATGGGATGCCCTAAAAACCCAGCAGTGAACCTGGGACAAGTAGTGCTATGAACAGCAAAAGTGTCTTTATCAGGCCTAATTTCAATTAGAATAAGTGCAAATGGTTATATGGTCTTAAACAGAGGCTGCTGTAGTCACAGAATGGGATGCCCTAAAAACCCAGCAGTGAACCTGGGACAAGTAGTGCTATGCACAGCAAAAGTGTCTTTATCAGGCCTAATTTCAATTATAATAAGTGCAAATGGTTATATGGTCTTAAACAGAGGCTGCTGTAGTCACAGAATGGGATGCCCTAAAGACCCAGCAGTGAACCTGGGACAAGTAGTGCTATGCACAGCAAAAGTGTCTTTATCAGGCCTAATTTCAATTAGAATAAGTGCAAATGGTTATATGGTGTTAAACAGAGGCTGCTGTAGTCACAGAATGGGATGCCCTAAAAACCCAGCAGTGAACCTGGGACAAGTAGTGCTATGCACAGCAAAAGTGTCTTTATCAGGCCTAATTTCAATTAGAATAAGTGCAAATGGTTATATGGTGTTAAACAGAGGCTGCTGTAGTCACAGAATGGGATGCCCTAAAAACTCAGCAGTGAACCTGGGACAAGTAGTGCTATGAACAGCAAAAGTGTCTTTATCAGGCCTAATTTCAATTAGAATAAGTGCAAATGGTTATATGGTGTTAAACAGAGGCTGCTGTAGTCACAGAATGGGATGCCCTAAAAACCCAGCAGTGAACCTGGGACAAGTAGTGCTATGCACAGCAAAAGTGTCTTTATCAGGCCTAATTTCAATTAGAATAAGTGCAAATGGTTATATGGTGTTAAACCGAGGCTGCTGTAGTCACAGAATGGGATGCCCTAAAAACCCAGCAGTGAACCTGGGACAAGTAGTGCTATGCACAGCAAAAGTGTCTTTATCAGGCTTAATTTTAATTATAATAAGTGCAAATGGTTATATGGTCTTAAACAGAGGCTGCTGTAGTCACAGAATGGGATGCCCTAAAAACCCAGCAGTGAACCTGGGACAAGTAGTCCTATGAACAGCAAAAGTGTCTTTATCAGGCCTTATTTCAATTAGAATAAGTGCAAATGGTTATATGGTCTTAAACAGAGGCTGCTGTAGTCACAGAATGGGATGCCCTAAAAACCCAGCAGTGAACCTGGGACAAGTAGTGCTATGCACAGCAAAAGTGTCTTTATCAGGCCTAATTTCAATTAGAATAAGTGCAAATGGTTATATGGTGTTAAACAGAGGCTGCTGTAGTCACAGAATGGGATGCCCTAAAAACCCAGCAGTGAACCTGGGACAAGTAGTGCTATGAACAGCAAAAGTGTCTTTATCAGGCCTAATTTCAATTAGAATAAGTGCAAATGGTTATATGGTCTTAAACAGAGGCTGCTGTAGTCACAGAATGGGATGCCCTAAAAACCCAGCAGTGAACCTGGGACAAGTAGTGCTATGCACAGCAAAAGTGTCTTTATCAGGCCTAATTTCAATTAGAATAAGTGCAAATGGTTATATGGTGTTAAACAGAGGCTGCTGTAGTCACAGAATGGGATGCCCTAAAAACCCAGCAGTGAACCTGGGACAAGTAGTGCTATGCACAGCAAAAGTGTCTTTATCAGGCCTAATTTCAATTATAATAAGTGCAAATGGTTATATGGTCTTAAACAGAGGCTGCTGTAGTCACAGAATGGGATGCCCTAAAAACCCAGCAGTGAACCTGGGACAAGTAGTGCTATGCACAGCAAAAGTGTCTTTATCAGGCCTAATTTCAATTAGAATAAGTGCAAATGGTTATATGGTCTTAAACAGAGGCTGCTGTAGTCACAGAATGGGATGCCCTAAAAACCCAGCAGTGAACCTGGGACAAGTAGTGCTATGAACAGCAAAAGTGTCTTTATCAGGCCTAATTTCAATTAGAATAAGTGCAAATGGTTATATGGTGTTAAACAGAGGCTGCTGTAGTCACAGAATGGGATGCCCTAAAAACCCAGCAGTGAACCTGGGACAAGTAGTGCTATGCACAGCAAAAGTGTCTTTATCAGGCCTAATTTCAATTATAATAAGTGCAAATGGTTATATGGTCTTAAACAGAGGCTGCTGTAGTCACAGAATGGGATGCCCTAAAAACCCAGCAGTGAACCTGGGACAAGTAGTGCTATGAACAGCAAAAGTGTCTTTATCAGGCCTAATTTCAATTAGAATAAGTGCAAATGGTTATATGGTGTTAAACAGAGGCTGCTGTAGTCACAGAATGGGATGCCCTAAAAACCCAGCAGTGAACCTGGGACAAGTAGTGCTATGCACAGCAAAAGTGTCTTTATCAGGCCTAATTTCAATTAGAATAAGTGCAAATGGTTATATGGTGTTAAACAGAGGCTGCTGTAGTCACAGAATGGGATGCCCTAAAAACCCAGCAGTGAACCTGGGACAAGTAGTGCTATGAACAGCAAAAGTGTCTTTATCAGGCCTAATTTCAATTAGAATAAGTGCAAATGGTTATATGGTCTTAAACAGAGGCTGCTGTAGTCACAGAATGGGATGCCCTAGGATTTTTCCTACCTTTCCCTGTTTTTCGCTGACTTTCTGTCTGTCTCCTGTCTGTCTCCTGCCTGTCTCCAGCCTGTCCCTGTCTGTCCCTGCCTGTCTAACTGCCTCTCTCTCTCACTACAACGTTCTGTCTCTCACGAATGCAATAGAGAAATGAGGAAGGAAAAGCAAGATGGCCGACTTAAATAGCGCTGTGACGTCACCGGGCTTGCTGGCTGCTGATAGGCTGCATGTGACTGCCCCAGCTTGCACTGGCGCGGGATAGATGTCCAGACATGTCCCGTCTGCCATCTTAGAATGCCTGTAAATGTAAATGAATGGATGTTAAAGGAAAACTTCGAGCGATCGAATCGCGGGGAAATTCGGATTCGATCCGAATCGAATTTTTCCTGAAATTCGGATCGAATCCGGGTTCGTCCGGATCGATTCGCTCATCCCTAGTCATTCCCCCCTGAGGTGGATGTCCCGATCATAGGGCTATCTAACACCCCTGTCTTGCATCCCCCTGATTATAATACCATTCGGGATGCTGAGGACTGGCGCATTGACCTGCTGGCCTCCCACACCTTTGCATGTGCGGGGACGGCGCTGCGCCCGGTCTGTGCCTCTGCCATTAATGCACTCTCCACTTGTGATGCGTTTGTTATTTTTATCCTATTGGCATTGGATGACACCATCAGAATGTGTGCAAGAACTTCTGCCCTCGTGGTGGCTATACGTCGCTTGGTCTGGCTGCGACAGTGGGGTGCTAACAATGCTGCGAAGAAGGCCCTTATTGGGCTTCCTTTTAAGGGGCGACGTCTGTTTGGGGCCGGTCTAGACCTGTTTGGTAAGAAAGGTAAGTCACCCCAGCGCAGGTGGCTGTCTCGGCCCCTTCGGGGCCAGGACCCCCCTTCTACCCCCTACCATGGTGTTAAACAGGAACCAGGGGTGTCCTTCGCGGGGGCTCGCGCAGATTCCTGCCCCAGGAGCAGCAGACGACACCCTGGCTCCTCCGGGGGGGCTAAGCTCAAAACTTCCCCCAAGTCCCCTCAAGCATGATGGGGCGCCCTTGCCCGTCTGGGTGAGGGGACGGCTGCGGTACCTTGCTCATGTCTGGAGGCATCACGCCTCAGACTGGTGGATTCAGGAGGTAGTGTTCTCCGGCTACAAGATAGAGTTTGCTGTGCGGCCTCCCCCAAGATTATCAGGTCCCGGGTACTCCTGGTCCCTGCCTCTGCTCAGGTGTTAGCGCAGGCCGTGCAAGGCCTGCGGGGTCTGGGGGTCATTTGCAAAATTCCCCTAACAGACAGGGGCAAGGGACTCTACACCAACCTTTCCATAGTTCCCCAGAAGGATGGGTCAGTCTGGCCCATTCTGGATTTACAGATCTTCAGCAAATCGTCCAGTACAGGCGTTTTCTGCTTGGAAACTCTGGGCTCGACCATCAGCTCCTTGCGCACCGGGGGCTTCATGTCGTCTGTGGCGATCAAAGATGCTTATTGTCATGTTCCTGTGTTTTCAGGACACCAAGGTTCCTCAGATTCGCGTTGGAAGACCAATACTGCCAATTGGTGGCCTTGCCATCTGGCCTCTCTTCAGCTCCCAGTGTGCTCACCAAGGTGCTGACGGGGGTGATGTCCCTGATGGGACCAAGGGGCGTCCGCGTGCTCCCCTACCTGGACGTCCTCATTACGTCCTAGTCTCTACATCAGGCTAAGTTGGATACTCAGCTGGTGGTGTCCATTCGGGAGTCATTTGGGTGGGTGATCAACCACCCCAAGTCCTCACTGTCCCCTTCCTTGGTAACTTCATTCCTAGGAATGAATCTGGATACAGTTCAGGCAAGGATATTCCTTCCTCAGAAAAAGGTGGACAATCTGGTTGCACGGGCTCAGTCCCTCCTAGCGGTTTCCGTCCCTCCACCAGGCAGGGGATGCAGCTGGTGGGCCTGATGGGGGCGTGCTTCGATGCGGCCCCTTATGCCCAGTTCCACTTGGGACTTCTGCAGCTTCTTCTACTGTTTGTATGGGACAAGGACCCAGCATCCCTGGACAGGGTCTGTGTGTCTTCCCCCCTGGTAAGGAGGTCCCTCATGTAGTGGATGGACTCAAAGAACCTGTTGGGGGTCTTCTGGAGGTCCCTGCGGGTCCAGGGGAGGTGGGGCCCTTAGGAGGCCCATACACTTATCAGTGTTTTGAAACTGTGAGCAATCAGGTTAGTTCTGACTCGCTTGGCTACTCATCTTCAGGGCCTACCTGTTCAGGGGCGCTAGGTCAATCTGACGTCAGTTGCCTACATCAATCATCAGGGAGGGACCCGGAGCAAGAGGGTCCTCCAGGTAGCGTCTCTGATTCTGACATGGGAGGAGGCCAATGTTCCCTGCATATCTGCGGTATACATTCCGGGAGGGGTCCCTTTGTAACAGGGTGTTCCAATTTCTGTGTCACCGTGGGGACCAACCATGTGTGGATCTGTTTTGTGCCCCTCACAATCACAAGCTCCCGGCCCTTGTCTCCCTGTCCCAGGATCCTCTGGCCGTGGCCACGAATGCTTTAGTAATGTCATGGCAGGACATTCTGTTTTGTGTATCTTTCTTTCATTCCCCCTGCTAGGCAGGGTCCTGCGCAAGATTGCTCTGGAAGGGGTTCCAGTGATTCTGGTGGCCCCCAGGGGGCTTGAAGAGTGTGGTTCGCGGACGTGGTGAAGATGGCAGTAGATCAGTACGTTCTGCCAGGAGTGCCAGTTCTGCTCACTCAGGGCCCCTTATGCCATCCCAGTTTACAGACTCTGGCTTGACGGCCTGGTTGCTGAAACCTCTATTTTGATGGCGAAAGGTTTATCTGCCTCGGCGATTGAGACCATGGTGTAGGTTAGGAAGAACACTTCTTCCATCTATTATAGGGTATTGCGTACCTATAGTGTTTGGGGTGAGTCTGGGTCTCTTCCCTGTCGGGTGTTCTCAGCCCCCAGGGTTCTGGAATTTTTCACAGCATGGGTTGGAGTCGAGTCTCCAACTCAGTACTCTGAAGGGTCTGGTCTCAGCCCTGTCAGTCTTCTTTCAGAAGTATTTACTCAGCATTCCTTGGTTAAGACTTTCTTTCAGGAGGTTACTCATGTGAGTCCCCCACGTAAACCTATGGTCCCTGTTGGGATTTGAACTTGGTTTTCTCTGCCTTGCAGGGTGATTCCCTTAATCCTATTCAGGTTGCTGCTCTGGCTGTACTTAACCTCAAGGTTGTCTTTCTGGTGGCTATTACTTCAGTCAGGCGTGTGTCTGAGCTGGCGGCTCGGTCTATCCAGCCCCTAGGCTTGAGAGACACCAGAATAAGGTGGTGTTCCGCTTTAAGCCGGATTTTCTGACTGAGGTGGTGTCTGCTTTTCATTTTATTCATGATATTGTTCTTCCCTCATTGTGCCCTAATCCTAGCAACGCTGAGGAAAGGGTTCTGCATTCCTTGGATGTGGCCGGGTGTCTGAGGTATTACCTGGTAGTCACCGGGTCCTTCAGGAAAACTGCTGTTCTTTTTTGTGTGGTCCCTTCTGGGACCAGGAAGGGTTTGGCTCCTGCCAAGTCTGCTGTTAGCAAATGGATCTGTTAGGCTGTGATTCAGGCCTATTCTGCTAAGGGGAAGTATTTTCCCTTCTACCTTACTGTTCTTTCTACTCGTGCTATTGGTGCCTCTCGGGCCTTCCAGCACTGGGCTTCTGTTGAATACGTTTTCAAGGCCGCTACTTGGCCTTCTGTTCATACCTTTTCAAGTTTTACAGGGTTGATGTTAGGGCCTCAGCTGATGCTGTTTTTGGCCGCAAGGTTTTGCAGGCGGCAGTGGTTTAAACTGTCTGCTGTTACCTTTTTTGTTGGGTATCCCACCCTATTTATGGACACTGCTATTGGATGTCCCAAGTGTAAGTACTATATCTGGAGCAGGACGTACTGTATACTAAGAATAATAAAATTCTGTCAAATATTCACCTGTAGAATTGGTATTATTTGTATACAGTACGTCCTGCTCCACCCCACTCTGGTTTTGCATTTTTCTGGATCCCCTGTATGGTGATTGTTATCATTGTTATTAGGGATGAGCGAATCGATCCGGATGAACCCGGATTCGATCCGAATTTCATGGAAAATTTGATTCGGATCGAATCCGAATTTCCCCGCGATTCGATCAGTCGAAGTTTTCCTTTAACATCCATTCATTTACATTACAGGCATTCTAAGATGGCGGACGGGACATGTCCAGACATCAACCCCGCGCCAGTGCAAGCTGGGGCAGTCACATGCAGCCTATCAGCAGCCAGCAAGCCCGGTGACGTCACAGCGCTATTTAAGGCCGGCGGCCATCTTGCTTTTCCTCATTTCTCTATTGCATTCGTGAGAGACAGGACACTGCTGTAGGCAGGGAGAGAGACAGTTAGACAGACAGGGACAGACAGGGACAGACAGGGACAGGCTGGAGACAGGCAGGAGACAGGCAGGAGACAGACAGAAAGTCAGCGAAAAACAGGGAAAGTTAGGAAAAATCGGAGGCAGTCACAGGGAGATTTTTTTTTTTTTCATCCAGCCTGAGTGTTACTGGCTGGCTGACTGGCTTTGTTAGCGTTTTCAGGCTGCTTATACACTTACTGTGCATATATACTGAACTGTTCTCAAGTCTGCTGTGGGGCATCCCATTCTGTGACTACACCAGCCTCTATTTAATACCATAACCATTTGCACTTATTCTAAAAGTCATTTGGCCTGATAAAGACACTTTTGCTGTGCATAGTACTGCTCCCAGGTGAACTCTGGTTGGGGCATCCCATTCTGTGACTACACCAGCCTCTATTTAATTCCATAACCATTTGCACTTATTCTAATAGAAATTATGCCTGATAAAGACAATTTTGCTGTGCATAGACTTACTGCTGCCTGCCAGGTGCACTGCTGTTTTTTTGGGGCATCCCATTCTGTGACTACACCAGCCTCTATTTAAGACCATAACCATTTGCACTTATTCTAATAGAAATTAGGCCTGATAAAGACACTTTTGCTGTGCATAGTACTACTGCTGCCTGCCAGGTGCACTGCTGGTTTTTGGGGCATCCCATTCTGTGACTACACCAGCCTCTATTTAAGACCATAACCATTTGCACTTATTCTAATAGAAATTAGGCCTGATAAAGACACTTTTGCTGTGCATAGTACTACTGCTGCCTGCCAGGTGCACTGCTGGTTTTTGGGGCATCCCATTCTGTGACTACACCAGCCTCTATTTAAGACCATAACCATTTGCACTTATTCTAATAGAAATTAGGCCTGATAAAGACACTTTTGCTGTGCATAGTACTACTGCTGCCTGCCAGGTGCACTGCTGGTTTTTGGGGCATCCCATTCTGTGACTACACCAGCCTCTATTTAAGACCATAACCATTTGCACTTATTCTAATAGAAATTAGGCCTGATAAAGACACGTTTGCTGTGCATAGTCTTACTGCTGCCTGCCAGGTGCACTGCTGGTTTTTTGGGCATCCCATTCTGTGACTACACCAGCCTCTATTTAAGACCATAACCATTTGCACTTATTCTAATAGAAATTAGGCCTGATTCTAATAGAAATTAGGCCTGATAAAGACACTTTTGCTGTGCATAGACTTACTGCTGCCTGCCAGGTGCACTGCTGTTTTTTTGGGCATCCCATTCTGTGACTACACCAGCCTCTATTTAAGACCATAACCATTTGCACTTATTGTAATAGAAATTCGGCCTGATAAAGACACTTTTGCTGTGCATAGTACTACTGCTGCCTGCCAGGTGCACTCCTGTTGGGGCATCCCATTCTGTGACTACACCAGCCTCTATTTAAGACCTTAACCATTTGCACTTATTGTAATAGAAATTAGGCCTGATAAAGACACTTTTGCTGTGCATAGACTTACTGCTGCCTGCCAGGTGCACTGCTGGTTTTTGGGGCATCCCATTCTGTGACTACACCAGCCTCTATTTAAGACCTTAACCATTTGCACTTATTGTAATAGAAATTAGGCCTGATAAAGACACTTTTGCTGTGCATAGACTTACTGCTGCCTGCCAGGTGCACTGCTGGTTTTTGGGGCATCCCATTCTGTGACTACACCAGCCTCTATTTAAGACCATAACCATTTGCACTTATTCTAATAGAAATTAGGACTGATAAAGACACTTTTGCTGTGCATAGTACTACTGCTGCCTGCCAGGTGCACTGCTGGTTTTTGGGGCATCCCATTCTGTGACTACACCAGCCTCTATTTAAGACCATAACCATTTGCACTTATTCTAATAGAAATTAGGCCTGATAAAGACACTTTTGCTGTGCATAGTACTACTGCTGCCTGCCAGGTGCACTGCTGGCTTTTGGGGCATCCCATTCTGTGACTACACCAGCCTCTATTTAAGACCATAACCATTTGCACTTATTCTAATAGAAATTAGGCCTGATAAAGACACTTTTGCTGTGCATAGTACTACTGCTGCCTGCCAGGTGCACTCCTGTTGGGGCATCCCATTCTGTGACTACACCAGCCTCTATTTAAGACCATAACCATTTGCACTTATTCTAATAGAAATTAGGCCTGATAAAGACACTTTTGCTGTGCATAGTCTTACTGCTGCCTGCCAGGTGCACTGCTGGTTTTTTGGGCATCCCATTCTGTGACTACACCAGCCTCTATTTAAGACCATAACCATTTGCACTTATTCTAATGGAAATTAGGCCTGATAAAGACACTTTTGCTGTGCATAGTACTACTGCTGCCTGCCAGGTGCACTGCTGGTTTTTGGGGCATCCCATTCTGTGACTACACCAGCCTCTATTTAAGACCATAACCATTTGCACTTATTCTAATAGAAATTAGGCCTGATAAAGACACTTTTGCTGTGCATAGTCTTACTGCTGCCTGCCAGGTGCACTCCTGTTGGGGCATCCCATTCTGTGACTACACCAGCCTCTATTTAAGACCATAACCATTTGCACTTATTCTAATAGAAATTAGGCCTGATAAAGACACTTTTGCTGTGCATAGTCTTACTGCTGCCTGCCAGGTGCACTCCTGTTGGGGCATCCCATTCTGTGACTACACCAGCCTCTATTTAAGACCATAACCATTTGCACTTATTCTAATAGAAATTAGGCCTGATAAAGACACTTTTGCTGTGCATAGTACTACTGCTGCCTGCCAGGTGCACTCCTGTTGGGGCATCCCATTCTGTGACTACACCAGCCTCTATTTAAGACCATAACCATTTGCACTTATTCTAATAGAAATTAGGCCTGATAAAGACACTTTTGCTGTGCATAGTCTTACTGCTGCCTGCCAGGTGCACTGCTGGTTTTTTGGGCATCCCATTCTGTGACTACACCAGCCTCTATTTAAGACCATAACCATTTGCACTTATTCTAATAGAAATTAGGCCTGATAAAGACACTTTTGCTGTGCATAGTACTACTGCTGCCTGCCAGGTGCACTGCTGGTTTTTGGGGCATCCCATTCTGTGACTACACCAGCCTCTATTTAAGACCATAACCATTTGCACTTATTCTAATAGAAATTAGGCCTGATAAAGACACTTTTGCTGTGCATAGTCTTACTGCTGCCTGCCAGGTGCACTCCTGTTGGGGCATCCCATTCTGTGACTACACCAGCCTCTATTTAAGACCATAACCATTTGCACTTATTCTAATAGAAATTAGGCCTGATAAAGACACTTTTGCTGTGCATAGTCTTACTGCTGCCTGCCAGGTGCACTCCTGTTGGGGCATCCCATTCTGTGACTACACCAGCCTCTATTTAAGACCATAACCATTTGCACTTATTCTAATAGAAATTAGGCCTGATAAAGACACTTTTGCTGTGCATAGTACTACTGCTGCCTGCCAGGTGCAATGCTGGTTTTTGGGGCATCCCATTCTGTGACTACACCAGCCTCTATTTAAGACCATAACCATTTGCACTTATTCTAATAGAAATTAGGCCTGATAAAGACACTTTTGCTGTGCATAGTACTACTGCTGCCTGCCAGGTGCACTGCTGGTTTTTGGGGCATCCCATTCTGTGACTACACCAGCCTCTATTTAAGACCATAACAATTTGCACTTATTCTAATAGAAATTAGGCCTGATAAAGACACTTTTGCTGTGCATAGTACTACTGCTGCCTGCCAGGTGCACTCCTGTTGGGGCATCCCATTCTGTGACTACACCAGCCTCTATTTTAGACCATAACCATTTGCACTTATTCTAATAGAAATTAGGCCTGATAAAGACACTTTTGCTGTGCATAGTCTTACTGCTGCCTGCCAGGTGCACTGCTGGTTTTTGGGGCATCCCATTCTGTGACTACACCAGCCTCTATTTAAGACCATAACCATTTGCACTTATTCTAATAGAAATTAGGCCTGATAAAGACACTTTTGCTGTGCATAGTACTACTGCTGCCTGCCAGGTGCACTGCTGGTTTTTGGGGCATCCCATTCTGTGACTACACCAGCCTCTATTTAAGACCATAACCATTTGCACTTATTCTAATAGAAATTAGGCCTGATAAAGACACTTTTGCTGTGCATAGTACTACTGCTGCCTGCCAGGTGCACTCCTGTTGGGGCATCCCATTCTGTGACTACACCAGCCTCTATTTAAGACCATAACCATTTGCACTTATTCTAATAGAAATTAGGCCTGATAAAGACACTTTTGCTGTGCATAGTCTTACTGCTGCCTGCCAGGTGCACTCCTGTTGGGGCATCCCATTCTGTGACTACACCAGCCTCTATTTAAGACCATAACCATTTGCACTTATTCTAATAGAAATTAGGCCTGATAAAGACACTTTTGCTGTGCATAGTACTACTGCTGCCTGCCAGTTGCACTCCTGTTGGGGCATCCCATTCTGTGACTACACCAGCCTCTATTTAAGACCATAACCATTTGCACTTATTCTAATAGAAATTAGGCCTGGTAAAGACACTTTTGCTGTGCATAGTCTTACTGCTGCCTGCCAGGTGCACTCCTGTTGGGGCATCCCATTCTGTGACTACACCAGCCTCTATTTAAGACCATAACCATTTGCACTTATTCTAATAGAAATTAGGCCTGATAAAGACACTTTTGCTGTGCATAGACTTACTGCTGCCTGCCAGGTGCACTGCTGGTTTTTGGGGCATCCCATTCTGTGACTACACCAGCCTCTATTTAAGACCATAACCATTTGCACTTATTCTAATAGAAATTAGGCCTGATAAAGACACTTTTGCTGTGCATAGTCTTACTGCTGCCTGCCAGGTGCACTCCTGTTGGGGCATCCCATTCTGTGACTACACCAGCCTCTATTTAAGACCATAACCATTTGCACTTATTCTAATAGAAATTAGGCCTGATAAAGACACTTTTGCTGTGCATAGTACTACTGCTGCCAGGTGCACTGCTGGCTGTTGGGGCATCCCATTCTGTAACATAGCATACCCCTCTTTATTTACACTAAGCAGCTCTCTTATTTACACTAGGCAGGCCTGTTGAAGGCTGAGTGTTACTGCTCACTTTTGGTGTGCATTATATTCTGTTTCATATAGACCCACCTACTACCACGCCAGTTAGACTATGTCGGGCAGACAAGTGCCTGGAAGTGAAAAGAGTAGTGGCAGAGGCCAAGATTCCGCAGGCAGAGCTCGCAGCAGACTGGGGGCCAGTAGCAGCAGGAGTCACGCTGAGAGACCTAATCTGCCAGTATCTGCTAGCGGTCGGGTCTCCACCAGTAACGCATCTGCCGTGGTAGATTGGTTGACGCGCTCATCAACAACATCATCACAACTTACGTCTGAGACCCCCAGTCTAGGGTCGGTAGGTTCCTCTGACACAACCCTGAGTTGGTATGCCCCGAGAGCAGTCCCTGTCCTCCCATTGCCTCTGTCCTACGCCGTTCCCTCCCCCAGCGACGTATCCTATGCTTTGGGTTCAACTCCACTCTTTAGTGAGGAGGACGATCAGATAGAGGACAGTCAGCAGCTACTGCCCAGCCAAGAAATGGAGGTGGCTTCTTTAGCTAGGCAGACAAATAGTGATGTGGACAGTGTCGTGGGTGCTGCGAGCGTTCCAGCTCCTGCGCCAGACACTGTTGACGAATCCACGAACATCAGTGACGTACAGCCACAACTCGGTGATAATGATGATGACGATGAAGCCGATCGCACTTGGGAGCCGGGTGATGAAGGGGCTTCATCGTCATCATCAGGAGAAGAGGGGCGCAGGTTGCCCCGGAGTCAGCAGCTGAGGCAGCAAGGTGGTAGCAGTCAGCATGGGGGCACAATTCCAAAGGCTGGAGCCGGCCGGGGCCGGGGTAGAGCACCTGCTGTGCGGCAGTCTACCTTATCGGGAGGTTGTGGAGCAGGGGTTCCTGGAGTTGGCAACAGCAGCAGTGAATCAGTGAGGCCAGGGGGTGGGAAAAGTAGCTACTCGGCAGTGTGGCAGTTTTTCCTGAAGCATCCACAGGAGGGTAACATGGCCACATGCAAGATATGTAGGCAAAAGGTGAAGCGTGGCCAGGGTCCAAATGTTGGCACCACGGCCCTGCGTCAACATATGATGCGTCACCATAAAGCGACCTGGGAGAACCGAGGCTCCCAAGGGGTGGTCCAGTCTGCTTCCTCAACAAGTGGCACGCCGCTCCCAATTTCTGCCAGCCAAGGCTCCAGCATTTCAGCCGAAGGCAGCTGTGCGTCATACCCATCCTCTGTCGCTCCTGCTCCTCCTCCTCCTCCTCCAAGTCATGCATCCCGCCAGCAATCCATCAGCGAAGCCATGTCCAAGAGACAGCAGTATGCGCCCACTCATCCTACGGCGCAGAAGCTGAATGTGCTCCTGTCCAAGTTGCTGGTGCTGCAGTCGCTCCCTTTTCAGGTGGTGGAATCTGCACCTTTCAGAGAACTGATGGCTTGTGCCGAGCCGAGGTGGAGAGTCCCAAGCCGTCATTTCTTTGCCAAGAAGGCAGTACCAGCGCTGCACACTTTTGTTGAACAGAAGGTGGGCCCGTCCTTGAGCCTGTCGGTGTGTAGCAAAGTGCATGGCAGCGCCGACATCTGGAGCTGTAACTACAGTCAGGGACAGTACATGTCGTTTACGGCCCACTGGGTGAATGTGGTCCCTTTGCAGCAGCAACTTGGACAGGTCACGCCGCTTCGGCCTCCGCGCTCCCTGCCCATTGGGCCTGTGACACCGTGCGACTCGGCCTCCTCATCCTCCGCCATCTCCTCACCCTCCACTGTAGGCTCAAGTCTCAGTGCCCCTCCAGTCTACCATGTGTGCAGGGCACGGAGGTGTCACGCTGTGCTTCACATGGTTTGTCTTGGCGAACGGAGTCACACAGGGGAGGAACTGCTTAAATTTATTCATCAGGAAATCCAAACATGGCTTACTCCAAGAAAACTTAAAATGGGAATCATGGTTACCGACAATGGGAAGAACATTTTGTCTGCGCTGCGCCAAGGAAGCCTGACCCATGCCCCCTGCATGGCTCACGTCTTCAATCTGGTTGTCAAGCGGTTTCTGAAGTGTTCCCCCCATCTGCAAGACATCCTAACAACTTCAAGGAAACTTTGCATGCACTTCAGCCACTCATACACCGCCAAACACACCATTCTTGAGCTACAGCGTCAGAATGGTATCCCCCAACATAGTCTGATTTGCGATGTTTCCACCCGTTGGAATTCCACCCTTCACATGTTGGACCGATTATATGAACAGAGAAAAGCCATCACGGATTTCCTGATGATCCAAGCAGATAGGGGGACTCCCCTGTGTAACTTCAATGTCAACCAGTGGCAGCTCATACGTGACACCTGCCGTTTGCTCAGGCCCTTTGCGGAAGCCACTTTATTTGTCAGTCGGCAGGATTACGGGATGAACGACGTGATTCCACTGCTTCATGTACTACAGCACATGTTGGAAACCATGGCTGGTCAGGGCACTGGAGACATGGCGTTTACATCTTACGGCCACATGAACCCCGTTGGAGCTGAACTGGAGGAGGAGGAGGAAGAGGAGGAGGAGGAGTTGCCCAGCGAAACACAGTTTAGGCTTGGCGAAATGGCTGGTTTATCTAGTCAGCGGACAGGAGAGGAGGAGCAGGAGCAGCCAGAGGAGCTAAAAGTTTTTGAGGAAGGCGAGACAGAGGACCCGGGAACACCGTGGCAGTATGCAGTGGAGATGGAGACAGGTAGTCCATCCGAGTCACTTGCGCAAATGGCAGGAAGCATGCTCACGTGCTTGCGTAGTGACCCCAGAATTGTTTCCATCTGTCGGCGGGATGACTTCTGGCTGTCCACCTTATTGGACCCTCGCTTCCGGCACAAAATGGGGGCATTTTTTAAACCCACCGAGAGGGAGGACAAACTGAACTACTACAAAGACATTCTACGTAGGCAGTTGGCCGATGCCTATCTGCGCCATAGTCCATACTCTCGCAGGTCTGACTCGAGGGGACCTCTGTGCTCACCTTCCACTGTCATGGCTGCTGGGGGGGTTGGCAGGAGCAGCAGCAGCAGCTCCATCAGCAGCAGCCTCAGTCTTCAGTCGCTAATGAGTAGCTTTCTACACCCGCATAGTGAGGCTACTCATGAGCAGCAGGAAGACCTGGAGCAGGACCTGAACCAGCAGGTCATGTCATACTTTGACATGACCATGCCAACACACCTTGAGGATCCGCTGGACTTCTGGGCAGCCAAACTTGATTTGTGGCCGCAACTAGCAGAGTTTGCCCTGGAAAAGCTGTCCTGCCCGGCAAGTAGCGTGCCATCTGAGCGGGTGTTTAGTGCGGCGGGGGCCATAGTTACGGCGAGGAGAACTCGTCTGTCAACTAAAAATGTGGAGAGACTCACCTTTGTCAAAATGAATCAGGGATGGATCAGCCAGGATTTCCACCCACCAATGCCTGATGCATGCGACTAGATTCAGCATGGTGCCATGTTTTACACTTTCCAAATGGTGCAAAATATATTTATGTCTTTAGGCCAATTTTTGGGCTCCTGAAGCCAACCCCAGGGTCTCTTTAAAGTAATATTTGGGCTCCTGCTGCTGCCAACTCCAGGGTGTGAATCATCCAATTTTTGGGCTCCTGAAGCCAACCCCAGTGTCTCTTTAAAGTAATGTTTGGGCTGCTGCTGCTGCCAACTCCAGGGTGTGATTCATCCAATTTTTGGGCTCCTGAAGCCAACCCCAGTGTCTCTTTAAAGCAATGTTTGGGCTGCTGCTGCTGCCAACTCCTGCCAACTCCAGGGTGTGATTCATCCAATTTTTGGGCTCCTGAAGCCAACCCCAGGGTCTCTTTAAAGTAATATTTGGGCTCCTGCTGCTGCTGCTGCCAACTCCAGGGTGTGATTCATCCAATTTTTGGGCTCCTGAAGCCAACCCCAGTGTCTCTTTAAAGTAATGTTTGGGCTCCTGTTGCTGCTGCTGCTGCTGCTGCTGCTGCTGCCAACTCCTGCCAACTCCAGGGTGTGAATCATCCAATTTTTGGGCTCCTGAAGCCAACCCCAGGGTCTCTTTAAAGTAATATTTGGGCTCCTGCTGCTGCTGCTGCCAACCCCAGGGTGTGAATCATCCAATTTTTGGGCTCCTGAAGCCAACCCCAGTGTCTCTTTAAAGTAATGTGTGGGCTCTTGCTGCTGCTGCCAACTCCAGGGTGTGATTCGTCCAATTTTTGGGCTCCTGAAGCCAACCCCAGGGTCTCTTTAAAGTAATATTTGGGCTCCTGCTACTGCTGCTGCCAACTCCAGGGTGTGATTCATCCAATTTTTGGGCTCCTGAAGCCAACCCCAGTGTCTCTTTAAAGTAATGCTTGGGCTCCTGCTGCTGCTGCTGCTGCCAACTCCAGGGTGTGATTCATCCAATTTTTGGGCTCCTGAAGCCAACCCCAGTGTCTCTTTAAAGTAATGTTTGGGCTGCTGCTGCTGCCAACTCCAGGGTGTGATTCATCCAATTTTTGGGCTCCTGAAGCCAACCCCAGGGTCTCTTTAAAGTAATATTTGGGCTCCTGCTGCTGCTGCTGCCAACTCCAGGGTGTGATTCATCCAATTTTTGGGCTCCTGAAGCCAACCCCAGTGTCTCTTTAAAGTAATGTTTGGGCTCCTGTTGCTGCTGCTGCTGCTGCCAACTCCTGCCAACTCCAGGGTGTGAATCATCCAATTTTTGGGCTCCTGAAGCCAACCCCAGTGTCTCTTTAAAGTAATGTTTGGGCTCCTGTTGCTGCTGCTGCCAACTCCTGCCAACTCCAGGGTGTGATTCATCCAATTTTTGGGCTCCTGAAGCCAACCCCAGGGTCTCTTTAAAGTAATATTTGGGCTCCTGCTGCTGCCAACTCCAGGGTGTGAATCATCCAATTTTTGGGCTCCTGAAGCCAACCCCAGTGTCTCTTTAAAATAATGTTTGGGCTCCTGCTGCTGCTGCCAACTCCAGGGTAAGAATCATCCAATTTTTGGGCTCCTGAAGCCAACCCCAGTGTCTCTTTAAAGTAATGTTTGGGCTCCTGTTGCTGCTGCTTGCAACTCCAGGGTGTGATTCATCCAATTTTTGGGCTCCTGAAGCCAACCCCAGTGTCTCTTTAAAGTAATGTTTGGGCTGCTGCTGCTGCCAACTCCAGGGTGTGAATCATCCAATTTTTGGGCTCCTGAAGCCAACTCCAGTGTCTCTTTAAAGTAATGTTTTGGCTCCTGCTGCTGCTGCTGCCAACTCCAGGGTGTGATTCATCCAATTTTTGGACTCCTGAAGCCAACCCCAGTGTCTCTTTAAAATAATATTTGGGCTCCTGCTGTTGCTGCTGCCAACTCCAGGGTGTGAATCATCCAATTTTTGGGCTCCTGAAGCCAACCCCAGTGTCTCTTTAAAGTAATGTTTGGGCTCCTGCTGCTGCTGCCAACTCTAGGGTGTGATTCAGCCAATTTTTGGGCTCCTGAAGCCAACCCCAGTGTCTCTTTAAAGTAATGTTTGGGCTCCTGTTGCTGCTGCTGCTGCCAACTCCTGCCAACTCCAGGGTGTGATTCATCCAATTTTTGGGCTCCTGAAGCCAACCCCAGTGTCTCTTTAAAGTAATGTTTGGGCTCCTGCTGCTGCTGCTGCCAACTCCAGGGTGTGATTCATCCAATTTTTGGGCTCCTGAAGCCAACCCCAGGGTCTCTTTAAAGTAATGTTTGGGCTCCTGCTGCTGCTGCCAACTCCAGGGTGTGATTCATCCAATTTTTGGGCTCCTGAAGCCAACCTCAGTGTCTCTTTAAAGTAATGTTTGGGCTCCTGCTGCTGCTGCTGCCAACTCCAGGGTGTGATTCATCCAATTTTTGGGCTCCTGAAGCCAACCCCGGTGTCTCTTTAAAGTAATGTTTGGGCTCCTGCTGCTGCCAACTCCTGCCAACTCCAGGGTGTGATTCATCCAATTTTTGGGCTCCTGAAGCCAACCCCAGGGTCTCTTTAAAGTAATATTTGGGCTCCTGCTGCTGCTGCTGCCAACTCCAGGGTATGATTCATCCAATTTTTGGGCTCCTGAAGCCAACCCCAGTGTCTCTTTAAAGTAATGTTTGGGCTCCTGTTGCTGCTGCTGCTGCTGCCAACTCCTGCCAACTCCAGGGTGTGAATCATCCAATTTTTGGGCTCCTGAAGCCAACCCCAGTGTCTCTTTAAAGTAATGTTTGGGCTCCTGTTGCTGCTGCTGCTGCTGCCAACTCCTGCCAACTCCAGGGTGTGATTCATCCAATTTTTGGGCTCCTGAAGCCAACCCCAGGGTCTCTTTAAAGTAATATTTGGGCTCCTGCTGCTGCTGCCAACTCCATGGTGTGATTCATCCAATTTTTGGGCTCCTGAAGCCAACCCCAGTGTCTCTTTAAAGTAATGTTTGGGCTCCTGTTGCTGCTGCTGCTGCTGCCAACTCCTGCCAACTCCAGGGTGTGATTCATCCAATTTTTGGGCTCCTGAAGCCAACCCCAGGGTCTCTTTAAAGTAATATTTGGGCTCCTGCTGCTGCTGCTGCTGCCAACTCCAGGGTGTGAATCATCCAATTTTAGGGCTCCTGAAGCCAACCCCAGTGTCTCTTTAAAGTAATATTTGGGCTCCTGTTGCTGCTGCTGCTGCTGCCAACTCCAGGGTGTGATTCATCCAATTTTTGGGCTCCTGAAGCCAACCCCAGTGTCTCTTTAAAGTAATGTTTTGGCTCCTGTTGCTGCTGCTGCTGCTGCCAACTCCTGCCAACTCCAGGGTGTGATTCATACAATTTTTGGGCTCCTGAAGCCAACCCCAGGGTCTCTTTAAAGTAATGTTTGGGCTCCTGCTGCTGCTGCTGCCAACTCCAGGGTGTGAATCATCCAATTTTTGGGCTCCTGAAGCCAACCCCAGTGTTTCTTTAAAGTAATGTTTGGGCTGCTGCTGCTGCTGCCAACTCCAGGGTGTGATTCATCCAATTTTTGGGCTCCTGAAGCCAACCCCAGTGTCTCTTTAAAGTAATGTTTGGGCTCCTGTTGCTGCTGCTGCTGCTGCCAACTCCTGCCAACTCCAGGGTGTGATTCATCCAATTTTTGGGCTCCTGAAGCCAACCCCAGGGTCTCTTTAAAGTAATATTTGGGCTCCTGCTGCTGCTGCCAACTCCATGGTGTGATTCATCCAATTTTTGGGCTCCTGAAGCCAACCCCAGTGTCTCTTTAAAGTAATGTTTGGGCTCCTGTTGCTGCTGCTGCTGCTGCCAACTCCTGCCAACTCCAGGGTGTGATTCATCCAATTTTTGGGCTCCTGAAGCCAACCCCAGGGTCTCTTTAAAGTAATATTTGGGCTCCTGCTGCTGCTGCTGCTGCCAACTCCAGGGTGTGAATCATCCAATTTTAGGGCTCCTGAAGCCAACCCCAGTGTCTCTTTAAAGTAATATTTGGGCTCCTGTTGCTGCTGCTGCTGCCAACTCCAGGGTGTGATTCATCCAATTTTTGGGCTCCTGAAGCCAACCCCAGTGTCTCTTTAAAGTAATGTTTTGGCTCCTGTTGCTGCTGCTGCTGCTGCCAACTCCTGCCAACTCCAGGGTGTGATTCATACAATTTTTGGGCTCCTGAAGCCAACCCCAGGGTCTCTTTAAAGTAATGTTTGGGCTCCTGCTGCTGCTGCTGCCAACTCCAGGGTGTGAATCATCCAATTTTTGGGCTCCTGAAGCCAACCCCAGTGTTTCTTTAAAGTAATGTTTGGGCTGCTGCTGCTGCTGCCAACTCCAGGGTGTGATTCATCCAATTTTTGGGCTCCTGCTGCTGCCAACTCCAGTGTCTCTTTAAAGCAATGTTTGGGCTCCTGCCCCTCATAGTGATGCCACTTCAACTCTCTGCAATTGTGCCGCTCTGCGATTCTATTAGCGATGCCTCTGATCTGCATGTGATATTTATTCAAAGTATTATTTAACTAACCCAGCACGCATCCTGTGCGTGTTACAGCAAGGCAGAATGGTTTACAACCCTATTGAGGCTCTAGGAGGCTCAGAAATAGCCGTTATTAATAGCGATTCGTCGCGAATAAATTCGGGTCGAAACGATTTTTGTCGGAAAATTCGGCGAATCAGTCGAATCGAATTTTTCAAAAGTTTGCTCATCTCTAATTGTTATCATTACCAGTTGTTTTGGGGGGTTAAATTCTCCCGGCTTCTTGTTTACTGCTTTTCAATGCTGGGGATTTGTGGGAGGTCCCCGGGTATTTGAGGGGCCGGGAGGAGCCTGTTTTGCATGTCTCTGCAGTGCAGCGCCATCTGGGGGAGGATAACCCCAAGTGTAAGTACTATATCTGGAGCAGGACGTACTGTATACAAATAATACCAATTCTACAGGTGAGTATTTCACAGAATTGTATTTTTCATCTTAAGGGCCAGCAGGGGCCGAGAGACCCACAGACCAAGATGGCAACTGGCGCCGGCAACAAGCAGGAGGAAGCAGAGAGTCGCACTGGAGCGAGCGGGTGTCATGGCGGACCCCGAGGAGCCGGCGAGGCGGGAGCGGCACCGGGACCCACCTGCGTTGTGGCCGAGGACCGTGGAGTGAGGCTGGGGGCTGCGGTGGCAGGGCGATCCTTCCCGGGCGCAGCATCAGAGAAGAGTCCGCGCTGCGAGGAGCGGTGAAACGCGGACCGCCTACACAGCTGATTCCCCCGCCGGGGGGGGGGGGACGATGTCGGCTCCGAGGTGAACAACCAAGGCTGGGGGCAGGAGCAGACGATAGGCAGCGGGGAACTGGCTGTAGCAACCACGCTGTCAATACCGCGGGCATCGTGTTCCCCTGCGAGGCCGTTCAGGGGAAGAGAACCCCCACTGGAGGCGGACTGGCCGCATGGACAGCCCAGGGGGGGAACACCCGGTGGGCCCGTGCAGATTACAGAGGGGAATCAAGTCCTGGATCCCACACACCGCAACATGACCCCATAGCAGCATTACTAAAGGGGGACTCCCCGCCACCCAGCAACACACTCAGAAGGGGGATGTCTGCCACAGCAAGCGGAACAACATGTGCTGATATACATCCCGAGCCGGCTGGCGCTACTGACATTCCTTTTACTGATGCCAATGCTGAGTCTTACTCGAGGCTCCCATATAGTTTGCCCAAAGTTATAGACCGGGAGTGGTCTTCTGGTTCCAGCAGAGTCCCTCAGTGCAGGTGCCGTGGGATCCGTAGCCTCAAATACTCCTGGGCGCGCGGGGGCCCGTTTCGCCGGTTCTCCTCCGGGGACACCTTTGGGATGCCCCCCGGGCGGCCAACCTTCCCTGACTCCAGTTATCGACCCCAACCTGCAGGTTATTTTACAATACTTGCCGACGAAAGCAGAGCTTAAAGTGGACCAACACCCAGGGGGGATCGGCCCGGGAATCTATAAGATTCCAGGGCCGATCAGATCCCTCCCCGCGGGGCATCCGAAATTGGGATGTCCCGCGGGGTGAAACCCCCCAGGAAGCCCACAATCCTACCTTCTCCCCATTCCAGCGGCGCATGCAGGTCCACCGCTGCCGCCTCCCGCGCGTCCCTCTAGCAGGGCGCGCTCCCACGCTGGCCGTTTGTGAATGGCCGGTGCGGGTGTGCTCCCTGTAAGAGGGACGCGCGGGAGGCGGCGGCGGACGCGCTCTGCTCTGGATAGTCAAAATCCTGGGTGTTGGTCCACTTTAAGGCTGACCTGGAGGCGGTGGCGATCCGGATCAAAAGGGCGCTGCGAAGGGAGATTGAGGATATACAACAGAAATCCTCTGCCTTAGAGACTAAAGTTGCCACTCTTGAAGACTCCCGGGCGGACCATGAGACGCGGATTGTAAACCTAGAGAGGATGCAAGAATCGTACCATTGACAGATAACCGACCTCCAGCTTCAAGTTGACGACCAGGAAAACCGAAACAGGCGTAACAACCTGAAGATTCGTGGTATCCCTGAATCGGTCCAAGCGGAGGCCCTGCGCTCTTCGGCAATGGAGTTGTTTAATTCCCTCCTGGGGAGACCTCTGGACGCTGAGTTGATTATTGATCGGATTCACAGGGTGGTGGGTCGTCCGGCCGGAGACCCCAGGCCCCTAGAGATGTTCTGGTGCAGGGTCCATTTTTTTACCATAAAGGAGGACATCCTGAGGCGTGCATGGGAGTGTGGTGGGGTGGAATGGAAAGGCTCACAGATCACGATACTACCTGATGTGTCCCGCCGCACTCTACAGATGAGAAGAATCCTCCGCCTTTGCTCAACAGGCTTCGGGAGATGGGGGCCTCCTACAAGTGGGGGCACCCGTTCCACCTCATAATCCGTAAAGACAATTCTGTTTTTGCACTGCGTAGCACGGCGGACTTTCCCAACATGTTTGCCTTCCTGGGCAGAGGGCCCCTAGACGTCCCCGGTGGGTCAGAGAGCGGGGTGGGGATGCCCCCAGGAGGAACCCGGAGCAGTAGAGAGGCTTTCGAAGCCCTGCATAAGGACGTGGATGTTTATTTGTACTTTTTTACCTTTTTGAATATTTCCCCCCCCCCAGCAAGACTGATTTATGGTCTATTGTATATTAGACTCTTCCTGATGTCAAAGTGATTGGGATTTGTTGGGCTGAGCCTCCCCTGGTCCCCGTGGTGTTACGGCGGGCGGTGGTGGGTTTCTGGGCCGCCCCCCCATCGCTCTTGCGCTGTTGGGGGTGTGACCTTTTATCTGGGGGTGGTCTGTGTCCCAGTGCGGGGACCTGTAGGGTTGGGGCCCGGGACTGGTTGCCGTGGCTGGATAATGTGTCGGGCCGTGGCCTCCAGGATCGTGGTCCTGGTCCCGGGGTTCCCCACTGCCCGATCTGGTCGGGGGGGCGCCCTCCTCCTTGGGCTGGCTCTGTGGTTGGCTGGCGGTGGGGGCGGCCCGTCGTGGCTGGACGCAGGGGGGGCCCCGGGGGGCCTTGGCTATATGGTCTTATAGAGTCGGGTTATTAAGTAGTTCATTGTTGGGGGGAAAAGGGTGTCCGAAGGTGTTGTGTTTAAGTCATGGCAGGGGCTGTGAACAACAATACGTGGAGGATGGGTGGGTTGGGTGCTAGTTAGTTAGTTTTGTTAGTCTCATTAGTTCTGTCTCTCTTTTTCTGTTCCTTTTATTTTCTCTTTCTGCCCCTCTGTTTCTCTCTCTCTGCTCGTCCACTCGCCTTCCTCTCTAAACGGTTCCTGGTCTATGTCCCCAGGGCCTGATTATATAACGTGAATAAGACTCTGTGACATTATCTAGTGGGGTAGGCGCCCTCCCCCTGTAACTTAGCTGCACTAATGAGTCTTAAACTATGTACACTTAACACCAAAGGATTCTAGAGAAAAGGGCAAAGATTTTATATGGGTTCCATAAAGAAAGAGTGGACATAGCCCTCCTTCAAGAGACACATTTTTGTCAAGGGAAAATCCCCGAAATCAAAAATAGGTACTATGAAAAATGGTATCATAGTCCTAACCCCGAAAGTAAATCCAAAGGAGTGTCTATCGCCATTCACAAAAACGTTCCCATAGAGAACGTACAGGTCAAGGTGGATCCAGGGGGCAGATACCTGTTCCTCAAATTCACCTTGTGTGGGGCGAGATACACCCTGGTCAATCTGTACCTGCCCAACCAGGGACAGGTGGAGGCGGGAATGGGAATGCTGCGCTTGGTGGAAGACTTTAGGGAAGGAACATTAATCATAGGTGGAGATCTGAACCTAGTATTAGACCCAAGGATTGACTCTTCTCAGGGGAAATCTGCAATCCCCCATTCAAAGCTTAATAGATTCCGCAAGGCCCTTCAGTCCTTACAGGTGGTAGACGTTTGGAGGATCCTCCATGGGGGGGAGAGGGACTACACGTATTTCTCCCATACTCACAATATATATAGTAGGCTGGATTAATTCCTCTTGAGCCACCACGCCCTTGCAATGGACCCTGAGTCCTCGATAGGTCAGATGATCTGGTCAGACCATGCCCCTGTATTCTTGAGCCTCCCAGTGCTGGACACGACACCCAGACAATACACTTGGCGTCTAAACGACAACCTGTTGAAGGACACTGTATGCATGACTGAAATCAAGGCAGTGGTAACCAATTTTCATCTTGACAATAGCAATGATGATACTTCGCTGCCGATAAAGTGGGAGACGCTCAAGTGTATGCTGAGGGGAGTCTTTGTTAAGCACGGCGCGAGGCTCAAGAGGGAGAGGGCTTGACAGATTGCAGAAACTCTGGGGCGTATTCAGGGACACACAAGACCCTCCCATCTTCTGGGGGATTGCGAGAGTTGATAGAGGCCAGGCAGAGGTTAAAGGGGCTCTATGATCAGTGTTACCTCAGATTCAGGGATAGATGCAGGGCGCGTCTGTACGAGTATTCGGACAAATGCGGCAGGCTGTTGGCTCGGTTGCTCCACCCAAGGCAAGGCTGTATGTTTATTCCCAGTATGAAAACAGCAGGTGGTAGGGAGGTACATAAAACTCCCCAAATAGCAGATGAATTCCAATCCTACTATTTGGGCCTATACAACATTGACAACGCCTTGGCACGTGGAGCGCAGGGGAGGCTAGCGGATGACTTGGATGTTTATATAGCGGAGACAGCTCTGCCGGTCATATCCCAGGAAGAAAGTGAGGCACTAGAGGATCCAGTGAAGGAGGAGGTGGTTAGGGCCATAGCGGGGACCCCCGCGGGTAAGATTCCGGGGCCAGATGGGTTTACCCCCAGGTTTTATAAAGTGATGGGACCCCTGATTGCCCCCTTCTTGACGACGATGTTCAATACTGTGTCCGGTCGCTGCCCCTTCCCGAGACAAACCTTGGAAGCTCATATCACGGTCATTCCGAAACCTGGGAAGGATGGTACCTTTCCGGGCAATTATAGGCCAATCTCTTTGATTAATGTGGATATCAAACTGTTTGCCAACATTTTGGCAAACAGGATTCCACCCCTACTACCTTTGTTGATACACAACGATCAGGTTGGGTTTGTCTCGGGAAGGGAGGCCAGGGACAACGTTATTGTTGATGTACTTCGCTCAAACAAGGGGAGTCCCGTTCTGCCTTATGGCGGTGGATGCTGAGAAGGCATTCGATAGGGTGCATTGGGGGTTTCTGAGAGCCGCATTGTCCCAGGTAGGGGTGGGACCAGTTATGCTGGATATAATTATGGCTTTGTACCATGATCCCACCGCTAAAGTTAAAGTTAACGGCACTCTTTCTGGATCTTTTAACATCAGGAATGGTACGCGACAGGGGTGCCCTCTGTCCCTTTTGCTTTATGTCCTGGTAATGGAGCACTTGGCGAATGCCTTGAGAGCCAATCCTTCCATTAAGGTGGTGCCATGTGGGGAGAGGGAATATAAGCTCTCCCTCTTTGCTGATGACCTCCTTTTATATATAACCTCCCCACATACCTCTCTGCCCTCTATCAATAGGGAGTTCAAAAGATTCAGCAGGTTAAGCAACTTCAAAGTTAATATGACTAAAACAGAGATCTTGAACATCTCCCTGGACAAATGGGCTCAGGAATTTATCCAGGCAAATTTCACGTTTAAGTGGCAAAGGGAATCAATAAAATATCTTGGGGTGCAAGTACCCACGGACTGGGGAAACTCTATAGATTGAACTATGTGCCACTCCTTAACAGCACTGAATGGAGAGCCTGAAAACGTATACCAAAAAACAATACTCCTGGTTAGGGAGAACCAATATCTTAAAAATGGACGTGCTACCTTGGTTCTTATATATTTTACAAACTCTGCCGTTGCTGCCAGAACGAGGGTTCTTTAAGCAGTTACAGACAGCTTTTTTCAAATTTATCTGGGATAGTAAGAAGCCCAGGGTGAGTAGGGGGACGCTGTTTAGGCCCAAGAGCACAGGGGGGCTGGGAGTCCCCGACATGAAATCGTACCACGCGGCTGCGGTTCTGGTGAGGATTATTGACTGGTTCCATCATAGGAGGAGTAAACAATGGGTCGCACTGGAAAGTGACATTTCTCCGATCAGTCTGACTGCCTTGCCTTGGGTGGATCCCGGGTCTCGCCCTAAGAGGCGAGAACTCCCATATCTAGTAAATCCTCTGTTGACCCTCTGGGACAGATCTCTGAAGCAGAGGGGCATATCGCATAGGCCTGGTCCCCTCACCCCGCTCTTCGATAACCCTACATTCACTCCGGGGCTCGGTGCCAAGACATTCCTTGTGTGGGATGCGACCCAGGATACGAGACTGAGCGAGATCACCTCCGGATCTGGCCTACCATCACTATCTGATCTGAGAGAGCGGGGGGAGGGGAGGAAACTGTCCTGGTTTTTGTATGCCCAGTTGAGCGCCTTCATTGGATCCTTCACTCCCAGAACTGCTTTATCTCAGCCTTTAACGACGCTGGAAATGATCCTCAAAGCCCAGACCCCCCCTTCACGAGCAATTTCAGGAAGGAAGAATGGGGACAGACGTTCGAGAGGGAGGAATGGGAAAAATCCTTTGCTCTGACGCACACATTCTCGATGGCTTGCAGAGCCTAGGAGAGAAACTACAAAATCTTAACCAGGTGGTACAGGTGCCCAGCGGACCTGGTGAGGTTCGGGGGATCGAAGGCAGGCAACTGCTGGAGATGTAACAGAGCCCGTGGTACCCTGACCCACGTTTGGTGGGAATGCCCGGTTGTTAAGAATTTTTGGGAGGGGGTATTTGAGTACACGACGCTTGAGAGTGTCCCCAGCTCCCCTCAGGTGGCCCTTTTGTCGATGATGGCCATCTTTATTATATACTTGAGGCGCCGCGGCTCTGTGCTAATTCTTCCGCTGTTTCTTGCTGTTCTTACATGCATAAATTCTTATATAAAACTCAATAAAGATATATTGCACAAAAAAAAATAATGGGCAGCATTTTCCCTTGTGTAATGACTGCTGCCCAACACAGCACAAGTGGAGAAGTGTAAATAGAGCCTAATAGGTAAATCTGTGTAGAAAGACCTTTAAGTCTTTCAGGCTCATTCATCACTAATGCCAGGTAGCAACAGATGAGCATCTGTATAGCGGCGCTATGAGCGGCCGCTAGTGGCCGCCACGATCAGCCGTCAGTCGCTATTACAAGGCTCCTCAGTCGCTACCTGCCGTTATTGGTAATCACGCTGCCAATGTTAAATGTGATGTTTCAGATGTGCTTTAGAGGCGCTGTTGAGTTGTTACACCGTATTCAATACAGCGCCTGAGCGTTTTTGTGCTGTTGTATAGAATTTAATCTGTAAAATTGAGAAATGTGATATAATAGTTTATGTAGTTTGTCAAAACTAAAGTTGCCAAAATCCCTTTTGTTTTGTGTTTTAGAATTTAATTACATACAAAACATCTTGGAACTTTGTAGAATTAAAGCAAGCCACTTTGTATTTATCAATCTAAAATACCACCCACATATATTTTAGAATTAATTTAAGCTACACATTTTTCAGGTTAATAATTTTAGACCACTTACATATTTTTGATGTAATGTTTAGAAGGGCCCTGTAGTACAGTAGTTGTAGTATAGTTAAGGTGAGCTAGCTTACCGAAAAAAAAGAGCTAATCATGCTTTGCCGTCGCTCAAACCCAGTCTGGGTGTCCTTGTTACTGTCTGCGGCCATGCTGGGGACTTCTGGCACCAGTGCTGTTTCCTCGGGGGTTAGATTTGGTGACATGTGCAAATATTGTGTAGGACACAGCATGCGAGGATGATTTCGGAGGATGATTGCGGACTGTACAACATCTCTCCTCCTGGGCGTGCCAAACCGAGAAAGCGTGCTTCCAGCAGGCCAATGGTTCTTTCCACAATACATCTGGTTTTGCGATGTGCTGCATTGTAGCGTACCTGGGCAGTGGTCTGTGGGTTTCTGACTGGAGTCATTAGCCACGTTTTCTGCCCATATCCCTTGTCCGCTGTGGAATAAACAAAGTGAGAGAGAGCAATTAGTAAAGTACCATGAACATAATGTATACATTAAAGCTTCTGTTATCTAGTTTTCAAATGTAGTTGTCAACATATTAAACTTGTTATTATGTCAAGGATTATTAATTACCCAGAAGCCAGCCAGGTGGCATTTCATTGTTCTCAAACTTCCAGCACAGGACTGATTGCTGGAGCACATAAGAATCATGGCATGAGCCGGGGAAGCCAGAGCTCACGGCCTGCAGCTTCATGTCATGGTCACATACCACCATGACGTTCATGGAATGGAAATGTTTCCTGCTCCTGTGCACGGGGAGGGCGGAAAGGGATATGTATACCATCCACGCACCCTAGCACATTAGGGATCCCTCCCATGCGGTAGAACGCACGTTTAATACTGGCAACCTCCTCCTCATCCTCAGGAAATTTTATATAAACGGGGATAAGGTCGCAAATTGCCAGGACTACCTTGTAAAATATGTGGCTCATTGTAGCCCGGCTGATCCTGCTGAGGAGGGCAGAGGTTGCCTGGAAATTCCCCCATGCCACTATAATTAGCATAGCTCATAGGCGAAGTATGCCAGGGATGGATTGGGTGCATCTGGTGGATGGATCGATTTTGGTCTTAATCTGATCATATAGGGACTGTAGTGCTGCACGATTCAGACGAAATCGACTTCTGATCTGCTCGTCACTTAAATCCCATAAAGAGAGGCGAATGCCAAAGGATTGGGGTGCCCTAAGCCTCACAGCACCCTCTTCCCTTGACTCCTGACCTTCCTCTGCGCTGCCACAACAATACATCCATAAACCAAACATCACCCTCACATCCATCTCACACTCACTGGCCATAGCTCATGCACTGGCCAAAAAAAACCACAATCTCAACATACACAACCAGTCCACATACACAATCACAATCCTCACACAATCACACAAATGCAGCTCACCACAAAACCAGATGTATAGTGATTAGAACCATTAGCCTGCTGAAAGTATGCTTTCAAAGTTTGGCACAACCAAGAGGGGAGTTGCTGCACAACCCAAACAATCCACACTTGCTGTATCCTACACAATATTTCCAGATGCCACCAAAATAAATCTCACAAAGAAACAGCACTGATGCCAGAAAAGCTCAACAAAGCCACAGACAGTAATCAATAAACACAGCAAGCCAGTTTGTGCCAGCTAGGGCAAAGTAACAACAAACACTACAGCCTTTGCCACAGTGTATCAAGATAAGAATGATTAAAGTATTTTGAATTTATACTTAACTTATCCAAAGGACTGGTCCGCTTAGCCACCTCTTGCATTTGTTATCTGTTTCCGGTCTGTAATTAGTTTACCACAGGTGTTGCGGAAACCCCTAGCGCTTCCATAATAGCGTACTTGTGCGGATCTGGTTGCACAGACATCTTTTGGCCAATCCAAGGTAACCTTTTCAAATTTCAGATAGCCATTTTTTGCACACCATTTCCAATGTTGTTAAGAGACATGGATCCTAGTCATTCCTAATGTCTATATGGCTTGATAAGTAGATAATTCATTAGTTTATTGACTGCAACACATGTTTGGCTGAGACATCATTCATTGTAGTCAAGATGTATCTCCAAACACCTGTACAGTATGTGTCAATCAATTTACTGGGCCTGATTGGGTAATAAAGCACATAAATACTGGCAGACACATTCAGCAGTTGTTGCCATTCTGTAGTTTGCATGCGTCCTTGTATGTTTGTTGTTTGGTGGTGTGTGCAGCTACAGGATGGAGCCAAATTCTGGACATCTGCCGGCCTCTGCTGTGTCTCCTGGTGGGCCCAGTACCAGTGGTGTGCGTCGTGGCCGCAGACCTTCCTCAAGGAAAAGGCCACAGGCTGAAGGTGAAGCCCCACCCAAGCCCAAGCGTGCCCTTTGCCAAGAGGGAGCCAGAATTTAAGTTGGCGGATAATAATACTCTTGTGCATCTGACACTGGCTAAATGGGAGTTATTATTTGGCTCTCAAAGTCAGTGTTTAGGCAAACAAGAAAGGAGCAAATTGTGGGATGCCATTGGTGAGCAGCTTACTAGCACTGCTCAATACCCACGTAGTGACCCAGCCTGCAAGAAATGCTTCTACACTTTGCAAAGGGCCCTTATGGTAAAGATGAAGAATGATCTACTTGTAGACAGTGGGACGAAGCAGGTTCCAAAGAGTAAATACAGGCCATATGAGGAGATGCTGAAGTGCAAAAGTCCACTCTGTCGGCTGCAGGGTGTGGATGTTGGGGATGACACCACAGGTTGGGGTGAAGGTACATTGTTTTAACCTTGTAAATTATTGTTGATAATCATGTTGACCCATTTCTGTAACTAAACTCTTTATCATACTAAAAGGAGGTCAGGGTAAGTATTATATTATCAATTTCATTGCCAAGCAGGTAGATTCTACGTGCTCGCTTCCACTCCACTTAAGTGCCAAGCACGTAGAATCTACGTGCTTGATTTTCCCCCCCGCTAGTAAAAAAAATAAAAATCAAAAATACTCACCTGACCCCTCGTTGGATCCGGCTGGGTCTCCTCTTTAATTTGGTGCCATCCGATCCCCCGTGGGGGGTCGGATGGCTCCAGGAGAGCCCCCGGAATAGCTACCACCCCCCCTCATTTGGCAGCAGCAGCTGCTAACTGTAAAAATAAATAAATAAATAAAAAATACCATTTTGTGAATACTCACCTTGTAAAATGGGTATTATAAGTATGTCACACACCCCGCTTCAAGAATCCATAACATGTGGGTAATACCGTCCTGAAGAGGGCGTTCCTGCAGAGATGACAGCAAAAGAAAGCCCCTCCCCGATCCATAAATACCTGGGACCTCCCACTCACTACCCAGTATACAGAAGCAGTAAGGTAAGGGACCAGGAAGAGGCAAAAATAAACAACAACCACGCAAAGTTCGCAATAAAGAGGATCCTGAATACAAAAGGGCGGGTTGAAGCGGGGTGTGTGACATACTTATAATACCCATTTTACAAGGTGAGTATTCACAAAATGGTATTATTCTTAGTATGTCACACACCCCGCTTCAAGAATCCATAACATGTGGGACATCCAACAGCAGTGTCCATAACAAGGGCGGGGATCCAAAACTAGGCAACAATGCACAACTTTAAACCACTACAGCTTGCAAAACTTTGCGGCCAAAAACAGCATCCGCTGAAGCCCGAACATCAACCTTGTAAAACTTGGAAAAGGTGTGAACAGAAGACCAGGTAGCGGCCTTACAAACTTGCTCAACAGAAGCCTGGTGCTGAAAAGCCCAGGACGCACCAACTGCATGAGTAGAATGAGCAGTAACACGAAAAGGGGGACTCCTCCCCTTGGCAGAATAGGCCCCAATGATGGCCTGACGAATCCATTTACTAATGGAAGATTTGGCAGGAGCCAAACCTTTCCTAGGCCCGCAGGGCACCACAAAGAAAGCATCAGTCTTACGAAAGGAAGACGTAACCTCCAGATAATGTTCCACAACACGAACTACATCCAAGGAATGCAATGCCCTTTCCTTGTCGTCACTGGGATTTGGGCATAGAGAAGGCAACACAATGTCCTGATTCAGATGAAACTCCGAGACCACTTTAGGAAGAAAATCCTGCTTGAAACGAAAGACAACCTTGTCCTGATGTTTCTCGAAGTACGGAGCTGTAATGGATAAAGCTGCCAACTCAGAAACACGCCTAACCGAAGTGATAGCCACCAAAAAAGGCCACCTTTTGCGTAAGAGAAGACAAAGCTATCTCATTCAAGGGCTCAAACGGAGGGCCCTGGAGAGCAGAAAGAACCAGGTTCAAATCCCAAACTGGAACAAAAGGCTTCCTAGGAGGCCGAACATGTGTAACACCTTGGAAAAAGGTCTTGACTAAGGGATGAAGTGCAAAAGACCTTTGGAAGAACACCGCCAGGGCAGAAACCTGCCCTTTCAATGTACTAAGCTGGAGCCCCAGATCCAGACCATGTTGGAGAAACTCTAAAATTCTAGGAATGGAGAACTCTCGACAAGAGAAAGACCTACTTTCACACCAATCAATATAGGCCCTCCAAGTCCTGTAGTAAATAGAAGAGGAAGAGCGCTTCCTGGCACGGATAAGAGTCTGAATCACCGCGTCAGAAAGACCTTCTTCCTTCAAGATGGCGGTTTCAGCAGCCATGCCGTCAAAGCCAGCGATGGTAAATTGGGATAGCGCAGCCGACCCTGGGTGAGCAGGTCCGGCAGCAGAGGCAGGGCGAACTGATCCTCTGCCAGTCTTACGAGGTCTGCGAACCAAACTCGCCTTGGCCACCTTGGGGCCACCAGAATCGCCGACGCACCATCCAAGGCCAGTTTGCGCAGCACTCTGGCTAGCATTGGGAACGGAGGAAACAGGTAAAGGAACCCCAGATCCCTCCAGTTTAGAGACATGGCATCCACTGTCAGAGCCAGAGGATCCTGCGAGAGAGACACAAAGACTGGAAGCTTGTGATTGTGACGAGAAGCAAAGAGGTCCACCGCTGGGAACCCCCACCTGAGACATATCGAACGAAACACCTTGGGACTGAGAGACCACTCCCCCTGACGAGAGGAGGCCCTGCTCAGCAAGTCCGCCTCCGTGTTCTCCACTCCCGGAATGTAGACTGCTGAGATACACGGGACGTGGGTCTCTGCCCAGTCCAGAATCAAAGACACTTCCCTGAGGGCACTCCTGCTGCGAGTCCCTCCTTGGTGATTGATGTAAGCAACCGCCGTTCTGTTGTCCGACCGGACCTGAACTGGCAGGCCTCTCAACTGATGAGTCAAGCGAAACAGAACCAACCTGATGGCTCTCAACTCCAGAACATTGATGGGCTCGTGAGCCTCCCGCGGGCCCCACAGACCCTGAAACTGGAGGTCCTTCCAAACACCCCCCCAACCTGACAGACTGGCATCCGTGGTAACTGTTTCCCAACGCGGAGCCAGAAAAGATCTGCCCTTCAACAGATTGACCGACCCCAACCACCATTGCAGGGATCGACGAACTCGGGGAGTCATCAGGAAGGACTGATCCAACGATAGAGGAGACTTGTCCCAAACCTTCAACAGATGAAGCTGAAGCGTCCTTGTGTGAAACTGCGCAAAGGGAACTGCCCCGAATGAGGCCACCATTAACCCCACCAGCCTCATCCCTAACCGGATGATCGGATGAGGGGTTGACAAGAGAAGCCGAACTAACTCCTGAATCAAAAGAATCTTGGCCTGGGGTAGAAAAACCCTGGCCTGTGAAGTGTCCAGAGACATTCCCAGAAAGGTCAGAATTCTGGACGGGGAAAGAGAAGACTTGGGGTGGTTGATCACCCAACCGAACCTCTCCAGAGTGGACACCACCGCTCTGGTGTCCAACTCCGCTTGGTTGAAGGAAGAGGCCATGATCAGTAGATCGTCCAAATAGGGCACGATGCGGATACCCTGACCTCTGAGCAGAGCCATCACCCCCGCTAGCACCTTGGTGAACACCCGAGGCGCTGAGGTGAGACCGAAAGGAAGTGCCACAAACTGAAAGTGCAGATCCTCCACCACGAACCTGAGAAACCTCTGGTGTGCTGGAAAAACCGGAACGTGTAGATAAGCATCCTTGATGTCTAGGACGTCAGAAAGTCTCCCTGACGAAGAGAGTGAATGGCCGAACGCAGCGTTTCCATGCGGAATTTCCTCGGCCGGATGAACCGGTTGAGAAACTTCAGATCCAAGATGGGTCGGACCAACCCATCCTTCTTGGGAACCGTGAACAGATTGGAATAAAAGCCCCTGCCCCGATCTGAAGGGGGCACTGGGCAAATGACAGCCATATCCAGAAGATTCTCCACTGCCACCAGGAGCCCCTGCGCCGCTAGAGGCTCCGACGGCATCCGAGACCTGACAAATCTGGAAGGGGGGCGGAGCTCGAACTCCAGCTTGTAGCCGGAAGACACCACTTCCCGGATCCATCTGTCCGAGACCTCTTGATCCCAGATCTGAGAGAAGTGCTGCAGCCGTCCCCCCACCCGCATGGGTGAGGGCGCCCCCTCATTGCTGAGCCGGCTTAGCAGCCGGTTTGGGCTTAGAGCCCCAACTGTATCCAGAACGGGCACGTCCTCTGCCCCTGTTTCCGAAATCTCCTCTGGAAGAGGGAAATGCAGAACCCCTGCCAGATCTGGCTCCCCGAAAGGAGGGGTTAAAGGCAGGCGCCCCCCGAAAGGGGCGGTGTTGTTTCTTACGTTGAGGTAACCTACCACCCTTGGTGACAGAGTCCAATGTCTCTCCAAAGAGCCGTAGACCAACAAAGGGTAAAGCCGTCAGTGATTTTTTGGACATAAAATCGGCCGCCCACTGGCGCAGCCACACCGACCGCCGAATAGCCACAAGCAGAGCCGAAGTCCTACCACACATCATCAAAGTATCATCCAAGGCGGTCAACACAAAGGATAGAAACAACTCGCACCGTTTAAGGCTAAGGAACTCGTTACTACCAGGACGAAGCCCGGAAGAAGTCAACAGGTCCCTGACCACAGACCTGGTGGCCAACACCATTAGCTCCGAAGCGCACACAGGCCGGATGGCCGACCCAATGCTAGTAAAGCCATGAGAAGCCATCTGATCAATACGTTTATCCTCTCCATCTTTGAGAGTGGAACAATCAGGTCTGTTTAACACCGAGGAGTTAGACAACCCCAAAACCGGTGCATCCACCTCGGGGGGAGATGCCCAGCGCTTGATCGCCTCAGAAGGAAAGGGATATTTCCTATCCCACCCCTGAGGGATGCCAGGGAGCCGAGCCGGCCTATCCCATTCCTTGTCAATGATTCTATCAAAATGGCGTTGCGTAGGAAACTCCAGGCGCGGCCTGGATTCCTCAAACAATTCACCTTTCTGCTGTGACGCCTCCTCGGGAGGGGAAATATTCAGAACTTCCAGCATGAGAGACAGAGCGTGAGGAGAGTCCAAGGATCTCCCTAAATCAGAAAGCTCGGCATCAGCGCCAGCAGACTGCTCATCATCCGAAAATTCTGAACCCTCATCAACTTCCCCCTCCTCTAGCTGGGGATAATCAGACCAATCCAGATTATCTCTGTCATCAAGATCATCCACCGGCGGAGCCGGTGACAAATGCTTTCTCTTAGACGGAGCCTTACGGGTGACCGAGCTAGAGAGCATTTTCTCAAGGCTAGCCAATCTGGCACACATCTCGGATTGCAGATCCCTGCCCATGACCACGTCACACGGGGCACGAGTCAAGGCGGGAGGGGGAGTTGAGGTGGCCGGCTGTGCTGACCCCGACGCTTGGGGTTCGGACTGCCGCGTAATAGTTTGCTGTGCACATGGTATACACAGTAACACATCATCCCCAGTAATGGAAATCCCACACAACATACACTTTTTGGGATGCCCCGAAGGGGTCCCAGTCCCAGTATCCGGGGATGCCTCCATATGGTGAATTTTGAGTGGTCGCTATGACCCAGGGAATTACGCCAGCTAGGCAACCCGGGATGCCCCTTTAATGTCCCGAGTGGGAGGATTTGTGATGCTAAAATGGACCCAGGGACCCAGGATCAGGAGAGACCTTCCAATACTACAGAAGATCCTCCTGGATAACTTTCACCTAAAAGACAGAGAGAGACCCATAAGACCCTACAATAAAACATGACAGATAAAGAAATAAATGAGGCCCACAGGGCCACTCACAGACGCTGCGGTGAACGATCCGCCTCAGAACAATTGTGTGGCGATCTCTGAGGTGAAGTGAAGAGAGAAGCACGGCCGTGCCAGGGGCGTGGTCTGCGCAGCCCGCGCAAGCTGATCTGTGCCCCCTTCTGCCCAGTAACAGGGAGCTGCCTAGAGACAGGGAGCTCAGCTCCGCAGCGGCGCCAGGACAGAGGAGGGCGGAGCCGCGGCGACGCGCCGAAAGCCCGGCTCCGCCCCCCCTTCCAGTGTGAATGAAGCGTGAGGGAAGAAGTCCCTCACGCACCAGCCCAGAGACCGGCGCCGCCGACAACCGCGGCGCCGGCTGCATGACAACGGGTGCATCCGCTATCACTAGCGGAGCACCCGCCCCGCTCGCTGCGGCGAGGAGTGAAGGAGAGAACGGGAGCTGGCCGCGGCAGAGCGCCGAGTGCCAGCCCCGCCCCCCCAACGCGCGTGAGGTGAAAAATCACCTCACAGAATGAAAAACCCCGGCACCCGGCTGCAATGACAGCCGCGGTGCTGGGACATAGTAACAAGAGAATAACACATTGATGGACTACTCTAGATACACACATCAATAAAGAGACAGTAATAAAGAGAAAGTGAAGCTAACCCCGATGAGAGGAACCCCCAGCCCCCATAATTGGTAAAGGGAAGGGCCCCCCCCCAGGGGAAAGGTCAAGGGACGGGGCATCCCAAACCGGGATCACCTACCCGGTATGACCGCCTACCCTCTCTTTTAGGGTCTCACGGTGGAGCTCTGCTCCTCAGCACCAGAGGTGCCAATGTACCCTCGCTCGGGCCAGCAGCCAAGACTGTGGAGGCATGTAATATGAGGTAAATTTTTGGGACAAAAGGGGTCCGAGCGGAAATAAACAAAATAAGAGGCCGGGAGTTACCCCGGCTACCTGAAATCCCCCTGTGCAAGGAGGAGCCATCATCTTCTGACTTGCTCGCCGTCTGCAGAGATGGAAAACTGGGTAGTGAGTGGGAGGTCCCAGGTATTTATGGATCGGGGAGGGGCTTTCTTTTGCTGTCATCTCTGCAGGAACGCCCTCTTCAGGACGGTATTACCCACATGTTATGGATTCTTGAAGCGGGGTGTGTGACATACTAAGAATATGACATTTACTTACCTGCAGTCGCGCTGCCTCCCTCCGGGTCTCCTCTTCACTGGGGGGGCCTCCGATCGCCCCCCCCAGCCTCTTCAGCTTCAGGGGAGAGCCTGAAAGGGCTCTCCTCTCCCGACGGGCGCTGCCATCTTGCGCCCTTTGGGGGCGGGGCTTATGACATCACTCCCGGGCCTCTTGCTGCCTCTCCTCGGCTCAGCTGTCAGATGCCCTGGTGATCGCTGGGCAGAGCAGTGGAGGGGCAGGGGATGCTCTGATCCCCTGCCCCCCCTCCTCTGGCCAGCGATCACCAAGGCATCTGACAGCTGATCACCACAGGTGCTGACAATCGGGTGAGGTGAGTAAAGTAAAAAAAAACTTTTTTTTTTTTTTTAATAAATGACATTTTTGTGTGTGTGTGTTTTTTTTTTTATGTTAACCCTTTGTGAACTAGTAAGGGGTCCATGAGACCCCTTATACCAGTTCACAAGGCTGGGGTCTGGCAAACCACCTGCAACTAGCGGGTGGCTTGCCATTAACCCCCGCACCCCCAATTACCTGCCTCCCCAAAGCCCGGGGGGGCAGAAGAGCCCGGGCCCACACAGGGTATGTGGGCTCGTAGGCTGCAGGGTGGGGGGCCACAAAAGCTGGCCCCCCACTCTGTGCCTACAAGCCCCCATAGCTGGTCCCGGGCTGGTTATGACGGGTAAGGGGGACCCTACATCATTTTCTTTTTTTATTTTAAGGGTTAGGGTTAGGGTTAGCCTAACCCTAACCCTTAAAATTAAAAAAAAAATGGGTTCCCCCTTACGTCATTTTAATAGTACCTATGCATGTTGGGTATTCTTCTGCTCGGGGGACCTTGCGCTTTCAGAATTAGCTTGTTTTTTCTTGTTTGCATATTGATATTTTAGGAAAACATGGTTTTTATTCTGCTTTTTTATAATTGTTTTTAGGGAAACCCTGTGCAACCTAAGAATTCTTCAATGGATTACTTCCAGAAAGATGATCCCACTACAACAAGCTGGGTACTCTTAGAAAGCTTAACATGTGTACTTTGTGGGGATATTCTAAATTTAAAGGGTTGTTTTGGTTGAAAAATCGCAAGGTGCGCACTTTGTCTGCAGAGCTGAAATTTTTAAGTAAAATTACCGTTATGCGCATGCTTTACTTTGGGGTGTTTGGCAACTCTTCCCTTGACAGTACCTATGCATGTTGGGTATTGTTCTGTTCGGGGGTTGTTGCTTTTTCAGATTTTACTTGTTTTTTTTCTGTTTGCATATAGTTTTTTTTTAGGAAAATGTGTCTTTGATTCTTCTTTTTTATTATTTTTTAGGGAAACTCTGTACAACCAAAGGATTGAGGGATTACTTCCAGAAAATTGCGCCCATGTCAACAAACCTGGTACGCCTAGAAAGCCTGAGGTGTATACTTCCAGAGAATATATAGTTTTTGGGGGGTATTTCAAATTTAAAGGGTTCTTTTTCTGGAAAGACAGGAAGGTGCGCTTAGCGCGGTGCATAGTTGTATTTTATCTGAAAATCTCCTAAAGCGCTGTTTCAGTTTGGGGGAGTCTCCTGGGCAGGAAAGGGTGTCTACCTATACATATGTGGTAACGCTGTGACCAGGATTAATTGGGGTTTCACATGCAATAAGATTTTATTGACAAACTTACATTTTTTATTACAAAAAAACACTACAAATTGCAAAAAATAGATTTTTTTAAATTTTTTTGCACATATTTCACCCAAAAGTATTGAGAATACACCTAAAAAATTACAAACAAGACATTTCATGTTAAAGCCCAGACTCTGCTGAAAAAAAACAATATATCATTTTCCTGGGAAATCCCTGGAAATCCCTTCAAAAATCACATTTGAACATGGGGAGCGCAAAATAGTGCAAAATGGTCTGGCACCAAGGGTGACAAAAACTCCAGGTAGGCTGGCAGCGAAAGGGTTATAGCTATGTCATTTTTTAATAAAATTTCTCTTGGTTTATGCATAGTGGCACATGTGGACTCGCAGGAGTCAGGTGATGAGGGGTCCCAGAATCCTGCCCTTCCCCCAGCCTCAACATTAACCCAGTCTGAGGTTGAAGGTAAAGAGTCTGGATAATGTAATTTTATGGTATTGTTGTGGATGGTTTTTTTTTTCTAGCGCACATTAACAATGCCTAATTCTTTGAATTTGTTTCACATAGATGCCCTCAGAATTGCACCAGCATCTCCTCATGAGTCTAGATACTCTTTGGATGCCAGTAAGTGCATGTGGCAAGGTGGCTTTTGGTAAAGTAATTTAAATGTGGGAATGTATCTCAAGCATGCTTTTCCTTTGTAGGCCAAGTCCCTGCTTCATCTTTGGACCCCACTTCCTGTGTTGCAGGCCTACAGGACCCTGTTGGTGTGTATTGCAAAGCACACTGTATCCTTTGTGTATTTTGTTTTAGAATGTGTAGATTTTACTATGTCAAAATGGCAAACCATGAGACCTCACATTCCAAGCTGGATAGTTGGTTATGTTTGTGCAGCAAACGGATACTAGTTCAGAGTTAACAAACCAGGAAAATGTAAAATACATGTTTTCAGATTTGGGTGATATTCTAATAGATTTACATTAACAATACTATGGCAGCTTAAAGTAATACCAACTCTGCTTTATGTTATGTTATGAGGGTAAGAATGTGTTTGAAATTGTTAACGTAAGTATGTTGTTCTTCATTAAATGTGTGCCTCTTGACATTTGGTATGAACCATGTTTTTTTAGGGCAAAGCTCTAGTGATGGGCTAAGTCTGGAAATCTCCGATGTGGCGGGTATGTGTGTTTTTAGATATGTGATTATTTATGATCTGTGGAAACACAATGAGTTTACCTTGTTTGTTTCTTCCTAAAATCTACTAAATGTAAAGGGTGTGTGTATTGGCCAATGGGTAACTTTTTACAGGTATTGACTCTATACTGGTTCGACAAAGTTGACACACAATACCAACAAAATAACACGCCTTTTCTCTTTAGCATATGTGATGTTGCCGCCACTCTCGGATTATGATTTTCCCCTTTCTGGCAGCCAGACACCTGTACTATTTGAGGAGGAGCACACTCAGGTACCCTTGATGAATTGGTTATCCTTGAGCAACGTTTACATGTTTTTGGGACACTCAGGTAAACCCATGTAACATACAACATACTTTGATCTTAGCAGGAATCCTTGGCGCCAACCCAGAATGTGCCCTCCTCACAAGTCCCATGTGGTCAGGCTACAGAGGCAGCACCAACGGTACATGTTAAGCTAACCATAGATGTGTTTGTGTTTTATCTGCTAAATACATTCTTGAAACTAATATCTTGCTTTTTCTTTTAGCCTGCGCAACAACCAACTGCCAGAGCTGCCCCCACAAGTGCCAACCTGTATGAGTTAGGGAGCCGGATGCTGGAGGCCTACAGTCGCCAACAGCCGCGTGATGGAACTCAGGAGCGCATTGCGGCGTTGGAAACCCAATGGCTGGTGCACCAACAACAAATTCAGGAACTGAGGCAAGAAGTTCGTGATTTGCGGAACCAACCCCAGGCAGAATTGATGCATGCCACCCAACAATCTATTGAGCGCCAGGACAAAACTTTATTGTTGTTACATCAGCTAATACAGCAGCACTGTTACTGCACTGTTTGCCCCCAACACCACCCCTACAAATGAGTCGGCACCAACCAGGCCACACAGGGACTAAAATTCTAACTTTTATTTTTGTCAAATCAAAAGATGTTCTAATTTGGTTTGACTTTATTTAATTTAATACATTTTTGTATATCTCGACTAATTTGTGTTTGTTAGCTAATTACAGAGATAGTAACCTATACGTTAAGACCTCTCTATATCTATATATGTGAATGTGTTGTAAAAATTACAACAGTACAAATTTGGGAGACATTAGAATGCTTCAAGAATGTAAGGGATAACAATGTGTTTCACAATCTAATAACTAATGGGTTAATGTTAACTTTAAGTATGGTTTCAAGGTCACAACACAATTAAAGGTAAAAAAGCTTAAACATTTTATTATTTAAAATGAAAAGGCCAACATGGCCAATGACAAATTCCGCAGAGCGGCAAACACCATACCCCCCACCCTACGGCTGTTTTTTCTTTCCCAGCAGCGGGTCCGGCGGACGTACTGCCACAGTCTGCGATGCTCATTGCAAGCAGTAGTGAGAAAAAAAGGTCATTATTGTTTGTAAATGGATCAAAACGTAAGCAATTTATTGACAATTTAAGAGTTGAAACTCATTATGTTGCAACATATTTCACATTATGCTAAACTGTGTGACTATATGGTTACATTACTTTAGGTTTTTGGTCTTCCCTAACCTATATGTTTACATTACCTGTTTTCTGAATTGAAGGCCTACGTAAGATTTGGGACAGTGTATTTCCGGTTTTCCTAAAGTACTTATGTCCATAGTACTAACTAAACAAATCCTTCTGCTATTACAATTATAGCTAGCAAAGTTACTATTGAAGGAGTTTGTTAATGAACAAACACACAGGCCGAATGTATTATGTGTTTACGTTTAAACAAAGGGGAGGCAACAATCAAGCATGCATACATGCAGTTCTGATTGTGGCTTGGACAAATGTCATCTACATGTCTGCTACTTAACCCCATAATGACATTAACCCTTATGCATGTTCATTTCTCAAGACATATGTTGTAAAAGTATGTTTGCCAAACAAGTAATTGTACTCACCATCGCAGCTGTGGCTAGAGACCATGCTGCTGGGGGTTCCTGGAGCTGGGGTGGGGAGTATGGTGACGGGGTCCGTCTGCATGGAAACATCTGTGTAGACAAAAACACAACAGAAAACGTTATAAGCTTGGTCCCTGAATATTATTCTTCCACATCCACCTGTTTTTGGTCTGATATAAATCATGCAAACAAGGTTTTACACATGTTTCGAAGACATTAGCATGGTATTTAGTGGTTCATGAGGTCAGCTGTATAATTTAAGTAGGCCACATGGACCACTCAATACCATTGTCTAGTTTTTACAGACATTTTTGTTACACTTTGCCAGTGCAATGCAAATTACAGAATTTAAATTGACATTAACATGTTTATATTTTAGTCTTGCACATGTGGTAGCAAAACAAAGTGCACATGTGCTAACACATTTGCAATGCAGCATCATGCTGTAATCAATAAGAATTCTATTTGTGCTTGCTTGCATTTGTATTGAACTGGAGTTGTGTTACAGAAGTGGCTGAAAATTAAAACACAATATAATGCTGTGTAGCATAAAACATGTGTATGTGTTTTCTTATTTCGTTACATACACCATGTGAATGAGAATCCCCAACACTTACCCGACTATGCCCGAGTGCAAGCTCTGCTGCATAGCTGCTGGAGGTGCCGGCTCTATAATGCCCTGAAAAACAGATAATGATGGCACAGGATATTTAACACAGCACATATTAAACCTGAAACAGACAAACAACAATTAGAAATGCACTCACCAGGGGATGAGCTGCCGCTGGTATCCCAGGGAGGACTCTGAGGTGGAGGCGTGGAGCCTCTACTCCTCACTGTCGGCCCAGAAGATCCCAAAGCTGATAGGCCACCCTCCTCCCTCTCACTCACTGATCCTTGAGGGAGTGTGGGCGAGTCCATGTCCTCCTCCCCACTTGGACTCCCCACTTGAGAGTGGCCACAAGGGTTTTGAGACTCAGCTGAGTCCGACTGTGAGGAGCTGAGGATCCATACTGCCCTCCCCTCAGCAGCACGCTCCTGTGGGGCGTCATCCCCTTCCTCCCCTGGGTCCTCTAGATGGGACTGACGAGAGGGACCCTCCCCGCAGACTCATCCGAGTCCACCACTCTTGTGCGGGGGAGGTATCCCTTCCCGCGTTTCCCCAGGGGAGGACGCTTATCTGCGTAGAGGAAAAAAAAAAAGGACACATCAAAAAAATACCTAAACTACAACTACATTATCTTTAGTACAAACATGTAGTGATGTTACACTTACCTGAGGCGTAGGCATCATAGACCCTATAAATGCCCTCATTGTCCCGGCGCTTGAAATCAGACCACTTCTGTATGATGGAACCGACGGTCAAATGCGTCTTAAATCGCCGGAACACGGTGACTTGCACCTCCAACACTATGCAGCTTTTTACACTACGGGCATAGTCGTACTCCTTGGCACAAAAGTCCTAAAAAAACAATAAAAATAAAAAAAATCAATACATGTACATATCTGTGAGAACACATATAAAAAGCAACATTATCCCATACAAAAAATATATAAAATACTCACTTTAACATCTTGACCATTCACCCAAGGATCCACCCTCTTTCAGGACTTCTTGGGGCATGCGGGGGGAACAGGGGATGTTGAAGGGCCGGGGGGGAGGGGTGGGGAGCTCAGAATCTGAGGAATAGCTGGGGAGAGGTCTGGCAGGGCATCTGGGCCGCATGATGAATCCTCGTAGGTGGAAACCAGAAGTAGCAAAAACGAAAGTGAAAGCAAAAAATCTGACACTCCTTGCATTAATAATACGCTAACATACGCCGCTAACATACGCCTATGATATTGCTAGGATACGCGAAGGTTAAAATAGCGTAAACATAACAGGGTCAGCCACTCCATACACACACGCTAAAAATATTTTGATATACCGTAAATTTTTTATTATCTTGCCTAATTTGTGTTTGGTACGTAATTACAGAGATAGTAACCCATACATTAACACCTCTTTATATATAGATATGTGAATGTGACTACAGAAATAGGTTGGGATACATCTGAATGCTTCAAGAATGTAAGGGGGAACAATGTGTTTCACAATCTAATAAATAATGGGTTAATATGCACTCAGATGCGCGAAAAAGTTTGCCGCTTATTCAACAACAGTGACTCTTGACGTTACAAGGAATTTCATGGACAAAAAAAAAAAAATACACATGTATCAAAAGCACAGTGCCACAGCCAGCGACAGGTAGCGACTGGGCATAGTGACTGGCCCTCGCCACACTAAACCAGATTCAACAAGAAATCTCTAGGAAAGAGCATGGGCGCTGTTTTTTGGCTGACTGCGGCATAGAGCCACGGTTAGATTAAAGAGATTTTTAAAAACTGGAAAAATAACATTGGGGTAGGGGTGTGAGTTTAACATTTAAGTGGCACACTACAAATTAACTTTTCAAACCAAAAAATCAAAACATTAGGAAACATTACATACACTTCAGAAATAACACATTTGTATTTTGAAAACTAAAAAAAAAAATTAAAAAACCCAAAAAATGCTATTTGAGCCTCTGCGATAGAAATGTATGGGAGAGCGCCAGGTAGCGAGAGGTAATACCTGGCGCTCGGCAAGGCTGAACGCAGGCGCTGTTCGCTGAGACTGGGATCATGTTGAATCTAATGCTACATGGCGTTCTCCCAGTCGCTACACCCGATCAGCTTCATAAATGTGTAATTGCGTATTTGAGCCGTGTTCTCGAGCCAATATCTCTCGCTACCTGTCGCTAAAGAGTCATTACCTGGCGCCATCCCTTCATGAATAAGGGCCTATGTATTAAATACATTTCTGTTTGTGATACATAATGGCCATGTATTGAAACCATATATTTTAAAACGGGAAATGAATTTGTGAAAGAAAAGTAGGAATAGATAAATGGCAGTGTGTAAAGAAATGTAATTTAACTAACCCCGAGGTGTCCATGTCTCCAGATTCCTAAGTGACTCCTTAAGGATAATATTCTCTTCCCGTAAAGCTCGGTTGATGTCTCTCAAAAGTTCAGTCTCTTTTTCTAGTTTTAAAAATTTTAGATAGAGCTCAGACACTTGACTGTTTGAATCCTGAAATAAAATGATTTCCTAAATTATAAAATATATTATAAAACTTTCCAGGCTAAGGATATAAAATCTAGTAACCATAAAAACAATACAGCAAGTAAAATATGTCTACACCGCAGATAGTTACAAGTAAAGCATGTACAACACTAATAAATATAAAGTTCATTTGCTTATAATAATACCATAATCTGAAAAGAGAGAGACCTAAAAACCATAGTACTGCATGACAAGTCAGGAGGATGTTAGAAAGAAAACCCTGGCCATAACTGTAATACAGCATAAATAAAGTTAAGAAGTGTTATCCCATCAATCATCTCTTGTCTGCTGATTCAGCTATTTATTGGCAGGGGTTAGTAGCAAGCCACTAATCAGCAGGACAGGGCGTTGGGGAATGTACAGATAAATAATTAAACCGGACCTTCAGCATCATTTAATGAAAAGCCCAAACCCTTAAAAAAACTATTCCCCAGCATCTAAAATCTAATATATTTTACGTTTTCAGTTGCTTACTTTTTATTCATATCCCTGCTTGGCTGCAACTCTTTTCAGGACTCTAGGATACGGGCGCCACCATCTTGCCTCACAAGTATAACACATACTGAGGAGAAGAGAGCGGCGTAAAGTGCAGGGGGCAGGGTTATAGCTGTGCTTTGCACGGGCGGAGCAGAGCTGGGGTCAGGAAAAGGACAGCAATCCCAGAATGCTGAGCGGCATAGTCAGAAGACACTTCCTGTCTGCAGGCTGCCTGATGCTCCATGAGCCACCATCTTGGATGTTTAAAGGCGCAGAATACGCACTAGGTGAGGGTCGGATGATTTTTAATGTGGGCAATCTGTATGTACAGGGTGGCGGAAACATAAAAGATAAACTCTTATTAAGGGTAAAGGTCCAGTTTAAGGCATGATCTCTCTATGGCACCAGTGTGATGCAGTCAGCTGTTTACATTGTAATACCAGGCTCTAATATACAATTTAACACAGCAGGATGATGCTCTTGTTACAGTGTATAGCAGCCACAAGTCTAGTCACAGCATTTTACCATGTAAGAACACGTCTCATCTTGCATGAGGGAGAGAGGCAGCAGCATGAATTTTTAAACTCTCAGCACAATTTTCATTACTTTTAGGGCTGTTGCCTCTGTAGCTTGGCTGTTATGCACTGCAAAAACAGATTTTGGTGTCCTGCGTCACAGTCCACTTTGAAGTAATGTGGCTGGGTGGGGCATTCAAAGATTACAAAACATACATAGGTATTTTGCTCCGATTCCGACACCTGCTTATTTTGTTTTGTGGCAGGTTTTTCATGTGACTTCCTGAGGGAGGAGATGTTGGACTAGTGTAACCAGCTCCATGGCCCCTGGATGCTAGTGATTGTTTCACCTTTGCAACATGCACCCTCTTTTTAGAAGCCCTAACAATCATTTCATGTTTCACTTTAGAAACCTTTTGCACATTTATTGCCATATATTTTGGTAAATAGAATCTCTAGCATTACATTTAGAAGGTTTAAAGGTGACCTCTGGTATTATACACAAACAGTATTAAAATATTTTACTTAAAGATAAATTCAGTGTTTGGTTTTTGATGTTCTGCCTTATTGTTTTCCTCTTCTGGGATGTAAAATACACATTGGTGATAGGATTGTGCCCCAAGACCTGTGATTTACTTATCAGCATGTGGTTTCATAATTTGCTGAGTGGGAGTGGTTTTCCGGATCTTAAACTGGACATAATTTAATGAAAAGCCCAACCCCTAAAAAACTATTCCCCGGCAACTAAAATTAAAATATTTTAGATTTTTAGTCACTTATTATTCTTTTCCCTACTGGGCTTCAACTCTGTTCAGGGCTCTAGGATATGAGCGCCACCATCTTGCCTATCTGGGGTCAGGAAAAGGACAACAATCTCAGAATGCAGAGCAGCAGAAGACACTTGAGACTGGGGAGACACCTGAGACGCCATGGGCTGCCATCTTGGATGTTTGAAGGCACAAAAAATGCAGTAGATGCAGGTAGGATGATTTTTAATATGGGCAATATGTATGTACAGGGTGGGGAACATACAAGATAGGCTCTTATTCAGGGTGAAGGACTGGTTTAAGTATAGCTTCTGCCGCCAAATTCCTGAAGCCTTTCACTGCCCTGAAGCTTTCCACTCCCCATACATAGCAGAGCTTGAAAATATCAGGCAGCAGTAATGCTGCCAGTAAACCTATTCGCTACTGGAAAAGTTAGTTACCTGGTAACTTCTTATTCTAAGCATACAGCACGTCCTGCTCCAGATATAGTAATTACATGTGGGTAATCCTCTGCCTGAGGGCGCTGTTCACTGCAGACATGTAGAAAACAGGCTCCTCCTGGCCCTACATATACCGAGGGACCTCCCACAAATCCCCAGATTTCTCTGCAGTGCTGAACTGCGAAGACATGAAGTATCACGCTCTCGCAGGCGAGCGGGGCTTTACAGCCCGAGGCCCTGCGGGACTATTTCCACCCGTCCTCTTTGTGAAGAATATGCCTCCCAGCCTGGGCTGCGTTGGTCGGGTGAAGGTAGGCAGCAGCTTGAGTGCTTAACGGAGCCATGCTCCACCGCAATCCCCCACCATAGGGTAGGCGGTTTAGGCTGATGGTGAGCCTCTAGTGGATGCCCTTCCCGCATTATTGCCCCGTACCCCGGGTAGTGCTGGACCCTGTGTAAAGGGTCGCCATCCTCCCTCATTTCCCCAACTAGTTAGGGGGAAAAGAAAGGGGGGGGGGTATGTGTGTGGTGGTCCCAGTGTACCAGTATGTCACGCTTATGGCCTTATTTCTGCCCTTCATTAACATTGAGATGTCAGAGCCACGCTGCTTGCTCGTTATTCGGTTTTCGGCTGCCGCCGTATGTCTTATACATAGTTTGCTGCGTCGTCTAGATGCTGTGGCGCCTTTTCCTTACTAGATGTAACGGTTTTTCTACGAATCCTTAAGCGTGTGATTGTATCCTTGCCTTGCCATTACCTCAGAGCTTCGCGCTCTTTAGAGTGGGCGGGGACTGGAATTGGCGCGCTCCGCGTCACGGCCGAGCATCGAGCCCGCCCTTCGAGGTTCGCTGGGCGCCATTTTGTTGATCTTCGCGCGCGTGGTGGCGGTTCCCCTCCTCCCTTGGTCTGTAAGTGCCCTCGCGGGTGACTCCTTTTTATATGTTTTTCCAGCTGCGCATGGCTCTGACACCCATTCTCCTTATGTCTTTCAGACGCCTAGATTCCGGTGGCATCTCCCGGCCTTATATATATCTTAGCGGGTTCACATTTTAAATTCTCCCACATTCCTAGAGGGTCTTGGGACATCCAGGGTTGCTTATAGCATAAATCCCTGCTGGCATATTACCTAGATAAATCACCATATGGAGGCATCTCAGAATTATGTGTCCGGGGTCCCGCGGGGACAAGACCGGCTGTGTACAGGGTGTGGACAGCCCCATGCTGATGCTGACAGAGCACGGGTCTGCGGACCGTGTGCTGAACAGGTACTGGCCCTGCAACCTGTTTCCCCGTGCTTAAATCTCACTCCTGATGATTCGCACTTGAGTGGGGATGACCAGCAGGTGGTGCCGTGCAGGCTACCTACGGCTGAGCAGGTGATGTCTGGTTTGGCGGAGCGCTTTGGTGCTGAAAAGAAGCGGTCCCTGACGCCTCCTGGTTCTATGTTTCCCACTGAAACTGAAGAGTCTGCTGCTATGCAGGACCTCGATCCTTCTGATGAGGGTGAACTGTTCTCAGGTTCCAGTTCCTCAGACGAGATACCCTGGAGCCGTGACAATTCTGGCCCTGGTTCCTGGGGTCTGTGTGACACTGATGAATTACTTATAAAGATCTTTCAAGTACTGTCCTCCGGGAGAGTCTCCCAAGCCTAAGAGGGAGAGTTTCCACACAGCAACGCCGCGCTTGGAATTTCTGGAACAGGATCATTTCCAGGCTCTTATATCCAAAGAATGGGAATCACCTTGTAAACTTACATGGGTTCCAGGGGTCTGGGATTGGAAGTACCCTTTTCCCCCTGATGTGGTTGACTGTTGGTCAGCCCCCCCTGAGGTGGATGCACCGATTATAGGGGTTGCTAACCCTCCCTTCGTGACAGCTCCTACTCATCGTACCCTTCGGGATGCTGAGGACCGGCGCATTGACAGACTGGCTTCCGACGCCTTTTCGTGTGCAGGGACGGCGCTGCGCCCGGTCCGTGCCGCGGCCATCACTGCGGTGGCCGCCAGGACCCTTCTTAGGAAGATACTTGATCACCAGCCAGAGGATCTCTCTTGGGAGGTCTTTAATGCACTTTCCAATTATGATGTTTTTGTGAGGTTTATCCTCTCAGCGATGGATGACACTATTAAGATGTGTACTAGAACCTCTGTCCTTGTGGTAGCTATTCGCCGCCTGCTTTGGCTGCGACAGTGGGGAGCTGACATTGATACTAAAAAGGCTCTCACTGGCCCTCCTTTCAGGGGACGACGCTTATTTGGGGCCCGTTTGGACCTTTTTGGAAAAAAGGGTAAGGCACCCTCGCACAGAAGGCCGTCTCGGCCTCCTAGGGGCAGGGACACCCCTCCCCCTTCCTACGTTAGTGTCAAACGCGAACCAGAGGTGTGCTTCCAACTTTTCGGAGTAGATGCCCGCCCCAGGGGGGGCAGGCAATGTCCTGGGCCCTCCGGCAGGGCTAAGTCCAAATCTGCCAAAACTGCCCAAGCATGATGGGACGCCCTCGCCCTTTTGGGTGAGGGGACTGCCGCAGCTCTTGGCTCCTATCGCAGGGCGCCATGCTTCTTTCTGGTGGTTCCAGGAGGTAGTTCCCCTGGATGCAGGATAGAGTTTGCTGGGCGGTCCCTTTCTGAGGTTGTCAGGGTTCTTCTAGTCCCTGTTTCTCTTCGGGAGTTGATACAGGCTGAGTTCGGCATGCAGGGTCTGGGCTCTCTTGCAGGTTGGCCCTTAACTTGGGATTGCATCTACATTACCTTTTCCCTCTGGGGATGAGGCAGTCTGACCTAGGCTGGCATTTTGGGCCTGGCATTTATACTTTCACAGGCAGTTCCTACATGGGATCTATGTGTTGGGCCGCAGGCGCTCTTGTCCAGTCGGCTTCTTGATGCCTGTGAGGATCTAAGATCCTTTTTTAGTTACCTGTGCCTTCCAGACACCTAGGCCATTACTAGCCAGTGTTGAAGGACCAACTCTATGGATTGGGGCCTTGTTTTTGGTTCCTCTTCTGCTCCCAGACGGCTCACCTAGGCGAGTACGGGAGTGATATCTTGGACGTGTCCGTGTGGCGTCCGCGCTAGGATCTACTTGATTGTCTTTACTTCCAATTTCTATGTCAGGCCGAGTTGGCTATTTGACTGGTGGTTCCTTTGGGAGTCTTTTGGCTTGGTGCTCAGGCACCTCACTTACTTAGTGTCCCCTGGTTCGGTATCTGGCTCCTGGGTGGCTATTGGATTCGGTTCAGTTTAGAGCCTTCTTCCTGGGTAATAAGTGGACTTCTGCTTACAGGGGCTCTGCCCTCTTTGATGTCACCTTACTTTCACCATTGCAGCTGGTGGGCCCATTGGTGGCGGCCCAGATGCTGTCCCTTATATTCAGAGGCCCTTGGGCTCTGTGGCACCTTATGTTATTTATCCTGGACAGGGTTCCAGCTCCCCGGAACTAGGTATGTGCGCTTTCCCCCTTGTACGGGGGTTCCTCTTGAGATTGTACATTCAAGGAACATGTCAGGGGGCATCCTCTCCTTTCTTGCTTCTCCCTGTTGATGGTCACCATGTGTACCAAGTCTTGCAGGTTGACAGGGGGCTTGTTTATTCTGAAATCCCCCGTGGTTCCTAGGTGGGGCCCCTTAGGGGGTCCATTTTCATACTGTTTTTCGTTGACACAGTGAGCCCTTGGTGGGCTCTATTTTGCTGGACTACTCCTCTTCAGGACCTGTCTTTTTGGGGACTCTCGGTCTGTCTGAGGACAGTGGCCTGCCCTTTTTTATCTGTGAAGGTCTCGGAACAGGTTGATCCTTCAGGAAGGTTCTGGTTCTGATTTAAGTGGGGGTTTACATTCCTTGCACTTCATTGGTATTAGCTTCGATGGCTGTCCTCCTGTGGCAGGAGGTTTTATCCTAGTGTCCCACTGAGTCACTACTGGTGTGGCTCTGTGGGGCCCCTTCACTATTACAGGGACTCTGCCCTGGGTTATTGTCCCAGAATTCTCTGGCCTTGGTCATGGGGACCTAGTATTTCTCTTCTGTCAGGACATTATATTCTATATGTCTTATCTTCATTCACCCTGCTAGGCGGGGCTCTGCACAAGATTGCTGAAGAAAGGGAGACCCGTTATGGTTCTGTATCTGTACACCATGAGGTGGGGGTGTTCCGCCTTACGCCGAGTTATGGTCCAGGCGGTGTTTTTTATGCCCCTTTATTCCAGACCTTTCTGCCTCTGGGCTATTGTCTGGATTACTCTGAGCTAAAGGGATCTGCATCCCTCAACAGGTGTTGGAGATTTTCCTGGACTGTCTCTTGTCCCTGATAGGGATTTAGGCCCTTTGGGCTTATAGGTGTCTCCATCCTTAAGTACCAGATCTGATTGCTTCCATGGGTGTAGGTGCCCTTTGGATTGTCTTACTCGGTAGGTTTTGTCCTTCTGATCCTAAAGTAAGCGTTTCGGCTCTTGCTGATTCTTGTTAGTGTTGTTTTCAGTATTCCTGCTGGTCTCGCGGGAGACCTGGGTTCATATTCCCCGATGGGGAGAGTTCTAAGGTTGCCATGGCTACCTTTTTTTGCAGTAGCATGGTTAGGCTGTTACTCTGGCCTATTCTTTTAGGGGAAGATTCTTCTTCTCCCTTTTGTTGTTCTCTTCTACTTGTGCTTGGCTTGGGCCTTTCAGCACTAGGTTCTGTTGAGCAAGCTGGCTAGTTCGCTGCTCGTGTTCAGTTCATCCTTTACAAGGTTTTCAAAAGGTTGAGGTTAGAGCATGTGCTCATGTTGCTCTTGGTAGCAAGGTTGCGGGTAACAGCGATTTTACTGTTGGCTGTGCCTTTTTTCATGGGGATCCCACCCTACTTTATGGACACTGCTATTGGATGTCCCACATGTAATTACTATATCTGGAGCAGGACGTGCTGTATGCTTAGAATAATACAATTCTGTGAAATACTCACCTGTAGAATTGGTATTATACACATACAGCACGTCCTGCTCCACCCCACCCTGGTTTCACTCTGTTCTGGATCCCCTGTATGGTGATTGTTATCCTTCTTATAATTGCCAGTTTTTGGGTGGTTGGTTTCTCCTGGCTTCTCTTTCTCACTGCTTTTCAATGCTGGGGACTTGTGGGAGGTCCCTCGGTATATGTAGGGCCGGAAGGAGCCTGTTTTCTACATGTCTGCAGTGAACAGCGCCCTCAGGCGGAGGATTACCCACATGTAATTACTATATCTGGAGCAGGATGTGCTGTATGCGTATAATACCAATTCTACAGGTGAGTATTTCACAGAATTGTATTTTTTAACACCTGAACAGACAGTACTAGCAAGATGGCCTATCAAGGTCATGTGTTCCCTGCCTAGTGGGTGGGACTCGGAAGTCTCAGGAGTATGCTGCCTGGAGGATGTTTTGAGAAAACAAGATTGTGATCCCCTCATCTGAAGAGGCTGAATTTCAGTAGGAAGAGATAAACCTATGACCTCAGGAATGTGGAGCATCATCTCTGCCTCAGCCAATCAGATAATTGGCAAGCCAGCGTTAGGAAGTCTCTACTACTGTTCACCAAACACACCAGTTTGTTTATGTAGAAATGTAGAACCCAGTTGGTCAAGCAAGGCACAAGAGCAGTGTGGGAGAGCAGAATGGATACGCAATTAAAGAGGAACAAAAGCCTCTAGGGTTGGCCATGGAATCTAAGACTCCAAGGCCATCTGATTCCCCATATTTACACATATCGCTTACAATACCATGGTCGCCAGGCAGGCATTTCTGAATGGCTGGCACAGCTATGTACAGCTGAAGGGAAGTCACAAGCAGATACCATTAGGTATTATACCATTCCGGTTTCCTAGCTGCTCATTCATATGCATGGTTAGGAAACCTGATTGTAGAAGAGTCTCTGCATGCATCAAGGGATTACTGCCAAGGTATAGGCATATTGGATGAGCAGCAGGGTTTCATAGTGATTTGGGGTGCTCTGAGGAGAAGTCAGTGAAAATCCAGAGTTTTGCTCCTCTTTAGTCAGTTCTGAGCCTTCCTATGGGTTATGAGGCAGAGGGATTGGGATGTACTAAATAAAAAGTGTGCAATGGACCGAAAAATTCTATTTAACTTCAGGTCCACTTTAATGGTGTTCAGATTTGGATAAGCACTGATCTAACCCTGCGGAACTGCAAAGCAATTGAAACAGAGACATATTTGAGCAACACTACTCGGCACACCTCGCAACTCACTATTTATATTACTGTTCTATTACTTGCAGGAGTAGCTCCTTGAGCCTCTTTATATTTAGCCTCTATCCAGACTAAGGGTTACATTTGCTGCTTTCTGCTTGTCCAATGCTGGCTGTCGGCGGCTGCATCTTTCATTCACTAGCACTTTGCATTCCTTAATAAACCCTTTGGGCTGGGTTCACACTGGAGCGTTTGGGTAGGTGCGATTGCAATTTACATTCAAGAGTTGCCTATGTCATCCTATGGGCACATGAGCTTACTGGAACCTCATCCTGACTTGCCGGCACTGTGCTTGTGATCCCCTTCTAATGAGTTGCAGGCACAAGCGCCAGTGCTTTGCAATCACTGCAAAATCACAGTCGTATTTGCTAGGAAATCTGTGAAAACCGAGCCTCAGAGTTTGTTCCCTTCTGCTGACTCTGTTTTAACAGTCCCCAAAATGAATAACTTCTGAGGGGACTGAACTATTGAGACATACACGGACGAGTAATGCTATGTTGCTTAGGGGCCCAGCAGAAGGGACAGAGTTCACGAGGATTTATTAAGAGATATAAAGCAGGCTAAATGAAAGATGACAGCCAATTTAACCTTTTGCCCATAATGTCCCTTTAATTAGTAATGCCGAAAACAGGATGGCTGGTATACAGGCACCCCCAATGGCCTTGGAGCCCAGGGTGACTGCCCTGATTGCCTGTCCCTGTGCATACTGTGTGCTATCACTTGAAGATACCAACCACTAAAGTTGAAGTGGGAAGTAAAGTTTTCAGACAGTCAATTAGAATGAAACCTTCATTTGTACATTCTATGTCTGGGGGAGACGAGTCAAGTTCAGGACAACCACCTGCAGATACACAAAACAGAGATATTAAAATATAAAAATATGGAAGTTACATCCTACAACAAGCTCAATAAGGGCATTGCCACTATTACACTAATATGACAAATTGAATTTGATACATTTATTTCTAGAAACATTACTGTGTTTCACCAAATATAAGACAGGTCTTATATTAATTTTTTGCTCCAAAAATAGCTGCTAGGGCTTATTAGCAAAATATACTGAAAAATCAGAGTAGCAGGAAAAAAACTGCTTTTATATGGGTAAACCTTTGCAAAACTACAACAGCTTCCTGCAACCTAGTTATACAACGTTTAGAAGGAATACATTAATACCACTGAAATATTGTGCTTCAGCGTGCCTAAACAAAGACAAATCCACTTATTATCCCAACATATCTTTAAATGTTAAAAAAAGACCTACCAGTAGTAATCCAGAGATGTCTAAATTAAAATGGGATTATGACTATTGGTGGTGCAGGGTTGGTAAGGAGAGAGTTTGGTTTAAATTAAAAGGGCCTCCAGTAAGTAAAATAAAGTTTAGTAAATATCTCCCCTAAATCCTTTCCCCTGATGATCAGTAACATAAGATGAATGACATAGGAACAGCCATCGTGCTGACAGTCCTGATTACACATGAGCATGACGGAGGAGCAGTGCCAGCAGCAGTCCACACCAAACTGAGAGAGACATTTGCCTCAGATCTATCAATCTACACACACACACTGAATAAACAGGTGTTGTAGGAATTCTGTGTGTGAGATGGAAGCTCAGGTTCAGCAGTCGCAGAGCATTCAGTCAGTGGAAACAATGTTTCTAGATGATCTCTGCTGTGAGCAGAGCAAGAGTGAGGTAATTTTGACTGTGGTTTTGAGAAGCAGGACTCTAATGTGTGTGACAAGATGACCGCTCCCATGCAGTTCAGGGGCACAGAATATGCTTGCTATTCCACAGTATCTGCATGAGGTAAGGTCTGTTAAATAGTTTACATCACCTATTGCTAGAAGAGGGCTTTAGGGAAGAAATTTACTAAACTGAGATGTCTCTGACTAAAAGTACATCTCTGTCACCAGATATCACCATCAAAAATGCCTCCTGTCTATTTGCATTTGTGTATCTTTCTAAAAAAACACAGCCTGTTGTTTCCATCTGGATCCCATCAAGTGCCACTTGCACATAAATCTGGAACCTTCTGAGTCTTCCTGGTGCCAGATTTACATTAATTTACCCCCAATTTACATGCTAAGACAGCTAATACTCAGGGCTCCTATTAGGCAACCTAGGGAGGCCAGCTGCAGGGGGCAGTGTCATTACTGCTCTAATACTTGTCACCCCCTCAGCCACAGACGGGCGCAAGCAGTGTATGTGGGGGAGAGGGTGCAAGAGGTTAAACGCAGTCCAATGCTTCAGTGTTTCCCCCTCACTGCTGTGATTACATGATTCCTGTGTGTTGGGAGGCAGAGCCAGCAAGATGTCTCATGCTACCTTGCTTTTCTTTATTTAACTCCTTGCACCCTTTCCGCTTAAACACACTCTGCATTTAACCCTTAATGCCCCCTTCACAAACACCGCATTAAAAAAGGAGCAACCACAAGCGTAGGATCTGTGAGACTGTAGGGTTGACAGTCTGCCTCTTTGTCCCAATGTATGTAAACCCTGGGATTGCCATACATCTCACTTTTCCCATGATCCCATGGTGCATACATGGACCATGATGACATTCCTCCGGCTGACGCATGCTTACATGCCAGGCATATCTGCATGGCCGATGTGGGTGTGCATAGCTGGATGGAGGTGATTGCAGGGGTGCTTGCTTTTTGAGCCAGTCATTAATATGCACTGCATGGAAAGATTATTGGAGGAGAGTCTGGACTTGTGCCATGGGATCGCTGCCAGGGTAACAATAGTGTCAGTTCTTGGGGATTTCACACAGGGGTATCCCAAACCATAACGAGGAACTAAACCTGGGAGAGAGAAAGAGATATTTTAAGTTTCTTTAATCCCACCACTACCACCACCACACACCTATACATTGCATTTAAAAAGGAAAAAAATGGGTTTTAAATATATTCGGCTTTGTTCCCTGCCCGGGACACCCTGATTTGGGAATGGCTGGGGGTGGGAGCACACAGCCCAAAGATGCTGGGGAAGCAGCCGCCATATATCTACATCGGCAAGGGAGACAGGAAGGTGAGTTTTATGGCACCTTGGGGGCGGGGTCAGACTGTGCAGAGTGTGGGGGGCAGTCTATGGGTTCTGGGCAGGGGCGAACCTAAGGGCAGAGGAGTGTTTGTAAAAAAAATGTGTTTTTAAATAGGATTTGTGTTGTGCACTCCCCTGTTTTATATATATATATATATATTATATATGTTGTAACAATAGTTTGATATGCTTTCTGTATCCTGGAGACACTCCAGGGCCGGCGCCAGCACAGGGCAAACCTGGGCAATTGCCCAATTACCAGGGCCCCTGGCATCTTCAGGGGCCCACTCAGGCTCACACTTGGCCATGGTGTTATTTTAAAGTAGACCCTACCCACCGAATGCCGGGTGCTGTGTGCAGACCTGCTCATGGCTGGCCTCAGCAACAGGGGATGATCAGCAACACAGCAACAGTGGAGATGGTGGCATGGAATGAAGGGCAACTGATGGAAGCTCAGAAGGTGGTGAAAACCAGGTGACAGCTGACAAGGACTGGAGGGTGATCAGCAGCAGGAGATGACCCATTTGTGGCAGCAAAGCTGAAAGGTGACATCATGTAACTTAGTGGGGCCCACTAAGACTCTCTTGCCCAAGGGCCCCCACAAAACTGGAGCCGACCCTGCATTATATATATATATATATATATATATATATATATATATATATATATATATATATATATATAAAAGGGGGATCATAGATGCACACCAAGGACATGAAAATATGTAAAACATGATTTGTAGTTAGGCTTTAAACAAAGGAATAAGATCTGAACATAAGCATATTGTAATACAGAGGGGGTGTGTCTGATACAATGTATAACTCCAAATTCACACTCTGGATATCACAATCCACTAAAGAAAATATTCTTATAAAAATAATACCAAAAAAAAGGACTGAACATTTATTTACAACTGCACCATCTGACCCCATGGGCTATTTACAAGGACAATACAAAGTCTCTTTTGCAAGAGTAGACTGGCTATTCACATACACTAATGTATCATTTTCTATACCCGATTAGGGAATGATATTAAGAAATATGGTCTAAGATCCACTTTGTCATTAAGGCCCAATGCAGCCACATACTCACCTATTTGCATGATTCAGTGCTGTTCAAATGTGTCCACAAGTAGCCGCATCCCTATCCCTCCGCTATGCAGAGGAAAGCCCCTCTGATATTGTGTTTGAACAGGGTAGGATCTCGAAAATTATATGACTGTGATTCTGACTGGGGTGCCATAGGGTTTTGGACTGTGGGGCATCCCCAACCAAGATACCCCCTAGGATGAATTCTATTTTCTATTAAATTGACAGAATCCAGGGATTTTAACTATGCCTATCTGATTTATGATGCCCCAGTGTGTGAACCCCCTGCCACTGTCATCTCCCCCTGCTGTGTCATCTCCCCCCTGCCGCTGTCCTCTACCACTCACCTAAGCGTTCCACCCTCTGCCGCTGCCCTTTACCCCCTGCTGCTGTCCTCTACCACTCACCTAACCCCTCCACCCCATGCAGCTGTCCTCTACAACTCACCTAAGTGCTCCACCCTCTGCCACTGCCCTTTACCCCCTGCTGCTGTCCTATACCACTCACCTAACCCCTCCACCCCATGCAGCTGTCCTCTACAACTCACCTAAGTGCTCCACCCTCTGCCACTGCCCTTTACCCCCTGCTGCTGTCCTATACCACTCACCTAACCCCTCCACCCCATGCTGCTGTCCTCTACCACTGAACTAACCCCTCCACCCCCAGCCGCTGTCCTCTACAACTAACCCAAGCGCTCCACCCCCTGCTGCTGCCTTTTACCCCCTGCTTCTGTCCTCTACCACTCACCTAAGCGTTCCACCCCCTGCTGCTGTCCTCTACCACTTACCTAATGCCTCCACCCACTGCCGCTGTCCTCTACAACTAACCTAGGCGCTCCACCCCCTGCTGCTGTCCTCTACCACTCACCTAACCCCTCCACCCCATGCTGCTGTCCTCCACCACTATCTTAACCCATCCAACCCCTACCCCTGTCCTCTAGCACTCTCCTAACCCCCTGCTGCTACCTTTTACCCCCTGCTTCTGTCCTCTACCACTCACCTAAGCGTTCCACCCTCTGCTGCTGTCCTCTACCACTTACCTAATGCCTCCACCCACTGCCGCTGTCCTCTACAACTAACCTAGGTGCTCCACCCCCTGCTGCTGTCCTCTACCACTCACCTAACCCCTCCACCCCATGCTGCTGTCCTCCACCACTATCTTAACCCATCCAACCCCTACCCCTGTCCTCTAGCACTCACCTAACCCCCTGCTGCTACCTTTTACCCCCTGCTTCTGTCCTCTACCACTCACCTAAGCGTTCCACCCACTGTTGCTGTCCTCTACCACTTACCTAATGCCTCCACCCACTGCCGCTGTCCTCTACAACTAACCTAGGCGCTCCACCCCCTGCTGCTGTTCTCTACTACTCACCAAACCCCTCCACCTAGTGCTGCTGCCCTCCAACGCGCAACTAAACCTTTCACCACTAATTAAACTACTCCACCCCCTGCCATTGCTTGGCGCAGGTGTGTGCATTTTTAAACCCCCCCCCCCCCAGGTCCGTATATATGTTGCTCAGAAGTGTACTATCCTGGATGAGGTACATTGATTCCCAGAATGATTTGGAGCCTTGGATCTCCGGATCCAGGGGGACTAGAAACCTACTGGAGGTGTCGTTGGAAAGAATGGTACTGCAAAGTCACCGGTATTGCTCGTCGGAGCCAGGGTAAAGTTCAGTGGATGGGGCTTGTTCTGCAGCTGAAGATCTCAGCTTCCCTGTAAGTTTGGCCTCTCTTGCGCCAATGGTCCTGGAGAACTGAGGTTCAGAAGTACCTGGCAAGGAGCATCAATTCACAGGGTTAACCACTTTGGAGCACTGGATCTCGGGACTTAGGGGGGCTAGCAACCGACTGGATGCGGACAGTACAGGAGGCAGTAGACAAGTGGTGAACAGTGCCGAGGACAGCACACAACAGGATTCTCCAGCTCAAATCAGCAGTGATGTAATTCACCTACCTATCCACCTACCCACTCACCCTCCTAACAACCTACTTGCCTGCTGACCAACCTACCTTTCTATCTAACTGCCTACTGAACCACCCACCTACCTACGTACCTGCACACTCAACTCCCTACCCAGGACCTGGAGTGACAGCTGGAATGGAGTGGGAGTGACAGCATGTGACAGTTGACAGGGGGGTGCCCTGTTTATCACAGAGGCTGCATAGAGATGACACGGCAAGGATGGCACAGGAGTCTGGATCGGGCATTTTTTGTTATGTTACTTGGCTGGAATATTACTTTAAATAGGATGTCCAGTGTCTTCATAACCCCCGCTCCCCTCAGGTGCTGGGGGAGTTACAAAAAAAAGCCTTACCTCTCCTATAATTGAGCACTATAGCACGGGCACAGGCAGCGGCTGCACAGAGGGTGCAAGGAGCATGGGCCCCGGGGCCTCCACCACTTGCCCTGCAAGGGGGGCCTCCACCAACCTTTGGGTTATGGTCAGGTCCAGGAGGCTTTTCAGTCTTTGGCCTGACAGTCCGCAGGGCCGTCATAGAAGCTATCGGTGTCAGTGGGGCCCCCCGTGCCTAGGAAAACCTTCTTTGCTTTTGCAAACCTGCAGCCAAAGCCACCAAAGGGCAGGACGGAGAGTTTAGAGCAGCAAAGCTGCAGTCACCAATGCTACAGTGATGGGTGTGTGCAGAGCTGTCAGTGAGCGGCTGCTCACTGCACATAAGCCACTAAGCACAGCTGCTGGCAGCTCAATGCAGGGAACTGTTTTCTGCTGGAACAGCTGGGAGACTACACTACCCCGGCCCAGAATGGCAAAGCAGGAGTTACCGAGCAGCACGCACATTCACAAGGGTGGCACAAGGAACTCGATATAACATTCCAGTAAGTAGGCGGGTGCCAGACAACCACCAATCAGCAGGCTGAACTATTATTTTAATTTCCCATCTAAAAATTAACGTCCTGTTGGACCCAAAACAGCACGGCTTTACTGAGGGCCGATCATGTAAGACCAATCTTATTGATTTCTTTGACAATGTCACTAAAGTGTTAGATGAAGGTGGTGCTGTGGATATCGCCTATCTGGATTTTAGCAAAGCCTTTGGCACTGTACCACATAAAGAGCTCATAGATAAGTTATTAAAGGTAGGATTCAATCCCTGGATAGTTCAGTGGATTTCCATTTGGCTGAAGGATGGATATCAGAGAGTTGTTGTTAATGGTGTGCAATCTGAACAAAGGCGAGTTACAAGTGGTGTGCCACAAGGCTCTGTCCTGGGCCCTATTAATTTTAATATGTTTGTAAGTGACATAGGAGAAGGCTTGGTAGGAAAAGTTTTCCTGTTTGCTGATGATACAAAGGTTAGTAATAGGGTGGATATTCCTGGAGGTGTCTGCAACATGGAAAATGATTTAGCTTTACTTGATAGATGGTCAAAACCGTGGAGTTTAATGTCTCTAAATGTAAAATCATGCACTTGGGTAGAAAGAATCCCTGCTCTGAATACCGCATGGACAATACTGTGTTAGCCAGGACCTCGGAGGAGAGAGATTTAGGGGTACTGATTACTGATAGCTGCAAAATGAGTGGACAGTGTAGCCAGGCAGCGGGAAAAGCAAGCAGAATCCTCGGCTGCATAGCTAGGGGCATCACCAGTTGGAAGAGGGAGGTTGTGATGCCGCTGTATAGAGGCCTGGTGAGGCCACAGCTAGAATACTGTGTGCAGTTCTGGAGACCTTACCTGCAAAAACACATTATTCAAATAGAACGTGTCCAAAGGCGGGCAACAAAAATGGTAGAAGGACTTAAACTTAAAACTTATCAGGGGAGACTTAAAGAACTTAATTTGTACAGTCTGTAGGAAAGAAGGGAGAGAGAGGACATGATTGAGACCTTTAAATATGTGAAAGGATTGAGTAAGGTTCAGGAGAGATGTGTTTTTAAGAAAAAACGTAATAATAGAAGAAGGGGACACAACCTGAAGCTCGTCGGAGGGAAGATCAGGAGCAATGTTAGAAAATATTATTTTCTTCGTCAAATCACTGATTCGGGACCTGGATCACTACAGTAAACCTTCGGACTTTGAACAGAGATGCCTATATGACCCACTGGCGAGAGGAGCAATTTCAAAACTCTACGCATCCCTGGTCAAACCTGAAGGGACAAACCCTCACTTATATATGACTAAATGGGAAGAAGATTCAGGGAAAATGGGTGACGAGCAAACCTGGTCAAACATATGGAAATCAGCAGGGAAGGTCTCATACAACACTCTCATTCAGGAGAATTCTTTTAAGGTCCTGTTTAGATGGTACCTCACCCCTGCCAGAATACACAAGTTTGATGCAAATACCTCTCCCATGTGCTTTAGGGGATGCCAAGAGGAAGGAACTATGCACCACATATGGTGGAGCTGTCCTCATGCCTGTAAGATGTGGAGCAGTGTATACGGCCTCCTATCTACACTCTTTGCAAGCACTTTTTTCCCCAGCACATGGGAAGCCCTCCTCTCTTATAAGACAAATAACTTTAAATTTACCCAATGGAAATTAGCTTTACATATCTTCTCAGCAGCAAGACTGATAATAGCTAGGAATTGGAGGAGTGGACACTTATCCTGGCAGATGGTGATTACTAAAATTTCCGATATTATGATAATGGAAAAACTGACAGCAATAGCCCATGATGACTATGATCGCTTTAGTGAAATATGGTCCCCATGGATAAACTATATTGGAGTGAGTAGAAAAGTTGGGGACGTCTAGGAACCACGATATAGACGGAAACTGTTGGTTGGGTTCTCCCCCCCCCCCACTCCCTATTACCCTCCCCCTCTCTTTTTTCCTAATATTACACCCCTCGATCACTCCCTTCCTTTTTTATTTTTCCCTCTGTTCTGTGTCAGTGGGTTCTCCTCACCCTCACCCCCTCTCTTTGTTCTTACTGTTCGGCTCTCATGTAACGGCATATCTATAGGTAGAGGCCAAGCCTCGTCATCGACAAAATGATAATAACTACCTCTTATAATAACCACATGTTACATTATGCTTAATTGAAACTTTTTATATTTTGCACTCTTTTTCTACTTGGACTATGTAAAGTGAACTTTCTATGCACGCTAGTTTTGTCATTTTATATGTACGCGCTGTTACTGACGAAGTCCACAGAATATCTCAAATTTTGTATTGTCTACTACTGCTTCTCTATAAACAATAAAAATTATTGTAAAAGAAAATATTATTTTACAGAAAGAGAAAGAAATGCTTGGAACAAACTTCCAGCAGAGGTAGTTGAAAAATCATCAGTCAGTGAATTTAAAAATGCCTGGGATAAGCACACATCTATCCTAAGATACAGAGTACATACATTATACACATAAGGGCAGACTAGATGGGCCGTATGGTCTCCTTTTGCCGTCAACCTTCTATGTTTCTATGTTAAAGAAAAAAAAATACTGTTATCTGGGATCTCTAACAGATTTTGTGCCCAGGAGCCTCCACCACACCTAACTCGGCCCTGCCTATGCTGCATATTCATGTTAGGAGCTGGGGGGGGGGGTGTCAGTCCGTATGCATGTTGAGAGGAAAGCCGGAGATGTGGGACACATCAAATACAGTCCTAGTAATACTGGACAGTTTAGCTTAGTAATATTAACATTCCCTAAATACGGTACCTTGCAAGCCCCAGAGATCCACAATTAATGCATTCTTCTGCAGGTAGTTTAGAAATTCATTGGATACATTTAGGGTAACAAATTGCACTTTGTGATCAATCACTGGATTAATGGTTTTCCAGACTGGTTTTGTGTACAGAGGCTGAGGAATGTCATAAAAGCGATACCTAGAAATTAAAATGAAAAATCATTATTTTATATATTATTCAATTTCTGTAGCCCCTCCCCCAGTATCATCATAGCAATGCAGAATCTAAACATAGTTATAGGTTTTGGTTAATTAAAATGAGAAGACTGAACACAAGGGTAACTATTTGGGCTAGTGTTGTGTTTAACCTCATTCAGCGGGATGCTTTTCCTATGTGCTAGTCTGGACACATTCACTACATGGCAACTGATCTAATGTTAGGATTTAACTTATCAGAGGGAGATCCAATAAAACAATAGTTACAGACATTTGAGAATCTTCGAGACTGATTTAGTCATTGTGCCAGCATAAGCAGATACAACAGCTGGCTACGTCTGTGCTAAGCGTAAGACTACATTAACAAAATTAACAATTGCTATGAAAGCACTGCCTATAGTTACCTACCCTGTTTGCTCGAAAATAAGCCCTAGTAAGATTGTTCTGCATTTTTTCTTTAATGCATGGCACGGCCCGCTTCAGTATTCATAACTGATGGGTATTCTGCCACCAGGTGGCGCAGCAGCACTGCAGAAATCTGTGGCCGCTCCCGGCTCCCTACAAAAACGGGACCAACAAACAAGTTCCCAGTGTTGTCTCTGCAGTGACACTGCGAAGTTAGAAGATGGCTCTCTCTCTTGCGCAGGTGAGCAGGGCAACCAAGCCTGCGGCCCTGCATGTCTATTTCCATCCGTTTCTGGACCCTACTTGCCTCCCAGCCTTGGCTGACAGATCGGGTAAAGGTAGAAGAGCACTAGGGTCAAGTGCTCCTGGAGCGCAGCTCCAAGCCACAGACCCTGTACCACAAAGGGTAGCCTGCCATAGGCTTTATGGTGAGCCTTCTTGGGATGCGGATTTCCTGCCCTAGCTTCTGAGGGGGCAAGTTGTTGGGGACTGTGTCCCCTTATTTTTCTTTTGGGGTCCCTCCCCCCTCCCCTGGCCTTGGCTGCTCGCCGCTGCCTCCTTGTCCCTCTTTTCTCCCCCTCCCCTCTCTGACTTGTTCGGGATGGGGAGGGGGGGGAGCGGCGAGGAGTAATATCTGTTATTTTGACATTTTTTGTGTGTTTTTTGGTGTTTTTAGCTGCTACGCCGCTTTGTACTACGCTCCACGGCTGTGGGCACTATAACCTGAGGTGATTTTGCTTTGTCATGGCGTCATGTCCGGGTCACGTGAGCGCCATTTTCGCGCTCTTCGGGGGCGGGGCCGCTTGGTGACGCGTATCGCGTCGTCTCCCCGTGGCCCGCCCCTCGAGGTACCTCTGCCGGCACCATTTTGAGAGAGCTGTGTGTCTGGATTTCTCCCTTCCCGGCTGCGGCGCTGCTTCTTCCTGTGTGTTGCCTATCCTGCGGTCTGGGCCTGGGGGGTTATTTTTAGAGTACATATGCTGCGGGATACTTATATGTTTCTTTACTTATGTCTTTCAGGCGGGATACCATTGGGTTGTGGCATATCCCGGCTCCACTCCTTCCCTCCCCTCCCCTCATCCCCCCTCACTATTTCTGGGGGTATCCATGGGAGGGCATCCCAGGGCAGCCTTTGTATAGCCTTTGCCCACTGCTGGCCTATTGTGCCTGTATTAATCACCATATGGAGGCTTCTGGGGATAGCGGACTTGGGTGTCCTTTGGGGCAAGCCCGGCTGTGTTCCATGTGTGGGGTGTCCCCTGTGAGTAACAGTGTCACGGTGTGCATGCCGTGCGCTGAGAGTGTCCTTGCGCTCCAAGCTGGTTTGCCTGCTTCGCTTCCCAGCTCTGCGCCTCCCTCGGCTTCACCTACTCCCCACACCTGCAATTGGGTCCCAATGAGGGGGACAATAGCAGGGAGTCTAGTTCTGATTCGGCTATGCGAGTGGCCAAACTTGAGAAACAACTTGCCAAGTCTGCTCCTAGGAAGGCTTCTGGTAAGAAGCGGCACCTGGATCCCGAAGCGTATGTGAGGATTGATGAATTTGGTGAATGTCACCCCCTTGAGATGGGGGAGCTTTCCCAGGATTCTGACTCCTCTGGGAGCAAGCAGGAGGGTTGCGATAGTGACCCTGGGTCTGTGTCCGGAGTGGATTCATGGTACCCTGAGGACACTGATAATCTGCTGTCACATATTTTTGAAATTTTGCACATTGCTGCTCCCGAGGTTGCTAAGAGAAAGCAAGGGGAGCTTTTTCGCCCTGGTAAACAGCGTCTAGAGTTCCCTGAGCAGGAACACTTCACCTCCCATGTGCTTAAGGAATGGGAACGTCCCAACAGACTGCCTGCTGTGCCCAAGGGGCTGGATAAAAGGTATCCCTTTCCTTCTGATCTTGTCAAAAGGTGGTCCTTTCCTCCTGAAGTGGATGCTCCTGTGCTAGGTAAGTCCAATACTTTGGTCGTGCCTTCCCCTGACACTACCACGCTGAGGGACAGTGAGGACAGGCGCATGGATCAGCTGGCTTGCCATGCCTTTACCTGTGTGGGGGCTGGTTTGCGCCCGGCCTGTGCTGCTGCCATCACTGCTATTGCTACTACTGCTGGTAGCGTGCTATTGGACTCTCTTGGAGCTTTGTCAGCACCAAGCTTCTGTGGAACAAGTTTGTAAGGCCGTTTTTTGGGTCTTCTGTTCATACTTTTTCTAAGTTTTTTACATGGTTGATATTTAGGCCTCAGCTGATGCTGCTTTGGGCAGCAGGGTTTTCAGGTGGTAGTGACTTGAACTACTGGCTGTTACTCATTGGGGATCCTGCCCTACTTTGGACACTGCTTTTGGATGTCCCATCAGTTATGAATACCGAAGTGGCCCGTGCCATGCATTAAAGAAAAAAGCAATTCTGTGAGTACTCACCTGTAGAATTGTTTTTGTTCTTGCATGGCACGGCCCGCTTTGCCCCACCCTTGTTATAGTTGTTCTTGGTTGCCTCTTTCTGGTGATTGTTCCAAGTTAAATCGGGTTTTTTTACCTTTTTTTTTACATTCTTACCTTTATTTTCTCCCGACTTCTTGTCTCACTGCTCGTCTACGCTGGGAACTTGTTGGTTGGTCCCGTTTTTATAGGGAGCCGGGAGCTTTCTGCAGTGCTGCTGCGCCACCTGGTGGCGGAATACCCATCAGTTATGAATACCGAAGCGGGCCGTGCCATGCAAGAACAAAAACAATTCTACAGGTGAGTACTCACAGGATTGCTTTTTTTGCTAATGAGTGATATATAAGCCCTACCCTGAAAATAAGCCTAGTTATAATTCATAATCCAGCTGTCGGGCTTCAGCAGAGGGACAGGAGCGCCTTTAACCCTTCAAGTGCCAGGCTTCTTAGAATTTTTGTCACCCTTTGTTGGTAGACCACGTTTCACTTTTGCAATTTGTAGTGTTTTTTGTAATAAAAAATGTAAGTTTGTCAATAAAATCTTATTGCGTGTGAAACCCCAATTTCTCCCGGTCACAGCGGTACCACATATGTATTGGTAGACACCCTTTCCTGCCCAGAAGACTCCCCCAAACTGAAACAGCACTTTAGGAGATTTTCAGTTTGCAGTTTTTCCAGAAAAACAACCCTTTACATTTGAAATACCCCCCACAAACTATATATTCTCTGGAAGTACACACCTCAAGCTTTCTAGGCTTGTTGACATAGGTGCAGTTTTCTGGAAGTAATCCCTCAATCAATTCTTTGGTTGCACAGAGTTTCCCTAAAAAAGAATAAAAAAGAAGAATCAAAGCCACATTTTCCTAAAAAAAACTATATGCAAACAAGAAAAAAACAAGTAAAATTTGAAAAAGCAACATCCCCTGAACAGAACGGTACCCAACATGCATAGGTAGTGTCAAGGGAAGAGTTGCCAAACACCCCAAAGTAAAGCATGCACATAACGGTAATTTTACTTGAAATTTTCAGCTCTGCTGACAAAGTGCGCACCTTGCAATTTTTCAACCAAAACAACCCTTTACATTTGGAATATCCCCCATAAACCATATATTCCCTGAAATGACACATGTTAAGCTTTCCAAGTGTACTGAGCTTGTTGTAGTGGGGTCATCTTTCTGGAAGTAATCCCTTGAAGATTTCTTAGGTTGCACAGGGTTTCCCTAAAAAAAATTATAAAAAAAGCAGAATAAAAAACATGTTTTCCTAAAATATCAATATGCAAACAAGAAAAAACAAGCTAAATCTGAAAGCGCAAGGTCCCCCAAGCAGAACAATACCCAACATGGATAGGTGCTATTAACCCTTTAAATTGCCAGCCTATTTGAAGTTTTGTCACCCTCTGTTAACAGGTCATTTTTCCCCATTTTGCACCATGTTTAACCGTGATTTTTGCTGGAATTTCCAGAAAAATGATATACATATTTTTTGCAGCAGAGTTTAGACTTTAACATGAAATGCCTTGTTTGCAATTTTTCTACTGTTTTTTAAATATTTTTGCGTAAAAAAACAAAAAAATAAAATAATATTTTTTTAGACAATTGTCTCCTTTATTTTAAATAAAACATTTGTTATATTAATGAAAACCATATTGCATGTGAAAGCCCCATTTCTTCCGATTACAACGGTACCACATAGCCCCCCCATTCTTGACCAAGAGACCCCCCAAACTGAAAAGGTGCCCTACAGAAGAGCCCCAGGGGGGAATCGGATGCCCCCCGGGTAAAGAGAAGACCCGGCCCGATCCAACGAGGGGTCAGGTGAGTTTTTTACTTTTATATTTTTTTTACTGTGGGGGTTTAAAGTCAGCTACGTGAGTCACGTAGCTGGCACTTAAGTGGAGTAGAGGCTGCTACGTGAGACTCATGTAGCTGGCACTAGAAGGGTTAAAGGATGGTGAGGACACATCATGGACATAAGGACACTTGAAGTCACACAGGTAAGCTTGCCTGTCAAGAGTGAAATGTCTGATCTTGCTGGCTCTACCCTAGCTTTCCGCCATGCCGGGCACGAATTCCCCCGCTGATAGCCAGCTCTGTGCATGTACGGTACTGGAGCTGCTGTACTGCCACCACCATCTTGCCAGCCAGCTATAAAACATCCCCTGAAAATAATCCCTAGCAACTATTTTTGGAGCAAAAATTAATATAAGACTTATATTTTTAGGGAAACATGGTATGTGCATTTTCACAAGGGTGTTTGGTGATCACCCCGCAATTTTGTGCCATTTGTGATTGTGAGCGAATTCAGTGGTGCGATCAGTCACAAAAATACAATTCTGTGAAACTCACCTGTAGAATTGTTTTTGAGTATATCCAGTCCAGGTCGACCCACTGATGACATGTGGGTATTCCGCCCCCAGGGGGCGCTCGGCTGCAAGATCAAAGATGTTCCTCCTCCCAGCCCCCTATAAAAGCAGGTGTCCCTCTATCATTCTCCAGTGGTTAAAAAGCAGTAACAAAAGAGGACAGGCCGGGAGGCCAATAAACCATGTTACTTCACATAGCTTCAGCTTGTACTCTCTCTAACAAGACTTAAGGATACAAGTCCATATGAATAAAAAAGGTAATCACCATAACAGGCAAACAAGAGATAATGAACAAAAGGGCGGGGTGGGACGACCTGGACTGGATATGCTCAAAAACAATTATACAGGTGAGATTCATAGAATTTTTCCCTATATCCAGTCCAGGTCGTCCCAGTGATGACATGTGGGACATCCATAAGCAGTGTCCATTTGGGCGGGATCCCCAGTGCGGAACAGCATGTAGTTCATTTCACTACCGCCTGAAGCACCTTTCGGCCAAAGACAGCGTCAGCTGAGGCCCTAACATCAACTTTGTAGACCCTTGTAAAGTATGAACTGAAGACCAAGTGGCGGCCTTACAAACTTGTTCAAACAATGCCTGGTGCTGAAAAGCCCAAGAGGCACCAATAGCTCTGGTAGAATGAGCTGTGATCCAAAAAGGGGGTTCCTTCCCCTTGGCAGAATATGCTTGCACCACCGCCTGTCTGATCCACTTACTGAGAGTGGACTTGGCTACTGGCAAACCATTCCTAGAGCCCTCTGTTAGGACAAAGAGCAAATCCGATTTCAGTCGCAACCAGGTAATACTTAATGGCTCTGACCACATCCAAGGCATGGAGGGTTCTTTCCTTAGAACTAGTCGGTTCTGGACACAAGGAAGGCAAGACAACCTCCTCATTAAAGTGAAAGGGAGAAACGACTTTAGTCAAAAAATCAGGTTTAAAATGAAAAACCACCTTATCCTTATGCCGCTCAAAATAGGGATGCTTCATACAAAGCGCGGCCAACTCTGATACGTAACGCACCAAGGAGATTGCCACACGGTAAAACTGACTTACGCGGTGGCCGGACATGGGTGACTCCCTGGAAAAAGGTCTTGATCAACCTATGATTGGCAATGGATCTCTGGAAGAAGATGCCTAAGTCCAAACCTGGCCCTTGAGAGTGCTCAGCTTAGACCCAAGTCTAAGCCGTGTTGTAAAAACTCCAGAATCCTAGAAATAGAAAATGTGCGGCAGGGGAGACTCCTGGTCTCACACCAAGCAATATAATCGTGCCAAACTCTGTAGTATATCATGGAAGAAGACTTCTTCTGTGCCTGAATCATGGTATGCACAACCTTGGCCGACAACCTCTTTTCCGTCAGGAATGAGGTTTCAATAGCCAGGCCGTCAAAGCCAGCGTCTGTAAATTGGGGTGCCACAGCGACCTCTGTGTGAGAAGCCCTGGGTCGTCAGGCATGATGTAGCGATCTACTGACATCTGAACTATGTCCGCAAACCAACTCCTTCTCGGCCAGCGAGATGCCACCAGAATAGTTGGTACCCCTTCCAGGGCTATCTTGCGCAATTTGAACTCCGTCCAAGGAATCGCCAAAGCATCTGTGGCAATTGCCAGAAGATCCCTTGAGAGGGAGACGAACCTTGGGAGCTTGTGATTGTGTCTGGATGCAAACAGGCCCACATCCGGCTTACCCCAGCGGAGGCACAGAGCGCTAAAGGCCTTGTTGCTGCGGGACCATTCCCCCAGGCGCTCCTGCTCAGGGAGTCTGCCTCCAGGTTTTCTACCCCGGGAATGTAGACCGATGAGATGCAGGGAATATTCTCCTCTGCCCAAGTCAGAATCAGGGTCACCTCCTTGAGGGCTCTCTTGCTCCGAGTCCCGCCCTGGTGATTGATGTATGTGACAGCCGTCTGATTGTCCGAGCGAACCTGGGTTGCACGACCCCTTAAATGGGGAGTCAAGCAAAGAAGCACCAACCGAATCGCCCTCAGCTCCAAGAGATTTATGGATAAGCGGTTTTCCTGCGGACCCCACTGACCCTGGATTTTCTGCATCTGCCAAACGCCTCCCTAGCCAGTCAGACTGGCATCCATGGTAACTATCTCCCATTGGGTAGTCAGAAAGGAATTGTCTACCAACAGGTTCCTGGAGTCCAACCAACACAAGAGGGACTGTCTGGCCAGGGGGGACAGTGAAAATTCCTGTTCCAGCGACTCCTGCATCCGGTCCCAGCCGGTCAACAGGTTCAATTAAAGAGGTCTCATGTGAAATTGGGCAAAGGGCACTGCCTCGAAGCATGACACCATTAGGCCCACAAGCCTCATCCCCAGACGGATCGAGGGCCGTTGACAAGACAGCAAGGCCTGCACCTGCGTCTGGAGACCCAAAACCTTCTGCTGCGGCAGAAAGACCTTGACCTGAGAGGTGTCTATCGTCATGCCCAGGAAGGACCTCACTGTCGAGGGAGTGATAAAAGACTTTGGGTAATTGACTACCCAGCCGAAGGCCTCGAGAGTTGACAACACCGTCCGGGTATCGCTCTCGGCCTGAAGAGACTGGGCCGCAATCAGCAAGTCGTCCAGATAGGGCAGCACATGAATGCCCTGATTCCTCAGGATGGCCATGATGCCCGCCAGAACCTTAGTGAAGACGCGGGGTGCTGAGGAAATCCCGAATGGCATAGCCACAAACTGGTAATGCTGGTCCTCCAGAGCAAATCTCAGGAACTTCTGATGCCCCAGGAAAATGCAGGTAGGGATCCCTGATGTCCACCGTGGTCATGAAGTCGCCGGGCCGAAGCGAGCTCACCACCGACCGTAAGGTTTCCATGCGGAAATGTCTGACTCTTACCGTGGGTTGGAGTAAAACCCTTGACCCTGTTCCTGACGAGGTACAGGACAAATCACACCTAACCGCAGGAGGTGTTGCAAGGCCATTCTCAAACCCTGTGCCATCAAAGGGTTTTGGGATAACCGAGACCGAAGAAATTTTGTGGGCGGCCTGACTGCCAGCTCTATTTTGTAACCGGAGGACACCACCTCCTGAATCCACCAATCCGAGATGTGCCGTCTCCAGATTTGAGCAAATAGCAGAAGCCGTCTCCCCACCCGGATGGGTGAGGGCACCTCCTCATGCCTGAGGCGGCTTGGGCTTGGCTCCCCAGGCGGGATTGGGGCGGCCTGTGGGACCTACCTCTACCCCAGGTATCTCTGCGGCCACCTGAGAATGAAGAGTCTCTTCCTCTTCGAAAGGAACGATAGGCTGAGGGGTTCCGAAAGGACTGAGCAGGCTTCCGTCTCTGAGGGAGTCTACCATCCTTGACCAGAAGGTCCAGACGCTACCCAAACAGCCTGTGCCCTACAAAGGGGATACTCGTAAGCGACTTCTTGGCCGCGGCATCAGCCGACCATTGCCGCAACCAAAGCGAGCGGCGGAGGGCAACAAGCAGGGCCGAAATCCTGGCACCAAGCCGGACACCATCTTCCATGGCAGAGGCAACAAAACCAATTAACTCCAAGCAGGCCTTGAGTTCCTTATACTCCTCCGCCCACTTGCGAGCCTTAGCTCTATCCACAAGATGTCTCACCTTCTTTCTGATGGCCATGTAAGGAAGCGGTATCAGGTGATGGCATGATAGTAGTGTTGGACAACCCCGACACAGGGGAATCCCCTTTTGGAGGGCGAGACCATAGCCGGACCAGCTCCTCAGGGAAGGGATACCGCCTATCCAGGCCCTTAGGCACCGACGGTAGCTTGTTAGGCCTTTCCCATTCCTTGAAAATCATATTAGAAAAATGGGCCTGCTCCAGAAAGACCCGCCTCTGTCTTTCAGGCCTAAACAAATCACCTTGCTTCCTCTTAGCCGCTCTGGGAGGAACAAAGTGTAACGTCTCAAACACTGAGGCAAGCAATTTCTCCGTATCATCAGGGAGCCACGCATCCTCATCCGAGGAAGAACCAGACAAGCCAGCAGAATAATCCGCAGTGGAACGGGAATCATCTGGCAACTCACCTTCCTCCACAGAGCCCAGATCATCAAAAAGATTGTCATTATCCGAGTAAACGGGCTCGATGTGCCTTCTCTTACTCATGGCCTTTTTAGGAGCCGTTCGCGAGATCTGTCTCTCGAGACTGGCCTCCCTATGTGCCAAATCAACATGGGATCCCCTTCTGGCTTCCCCCTCACTGGGGGCTGAGTGCAGCAGCGGAGGGTCTGGAGAGGCCACAGGCAGTGAAGAGCTAAGGGCAGGTACGGCCGCCCCATCGTGATCCAAAATGATGCACCTGGCGCAAGTGGTACAAACAGTGCTGAATTCGTCCCAAGGATTCGTCCTGCACAAGGGGCAGAGCTTCACCCGCCCAGATGGGGCCCCCAGCTCACTATCCCCAGATGCCTCCATTATGGTGATTAATAAATGGCAATTGAAAGGTTACAAGGCACTAACGGCCCAAACCTATATGATCCCTCTTAATAAAAAGAAACGGGGGACAAGGAGGAACCACAACCCTCAATCACTAGGCCCAACCTAAACAGAAAGAGAGGAGAGGGCCATCAGAATCCCACACAGCGTATGCAGAATACAAAGCAAAGTGATCGTTCAGAAGAGGGACTCGCGACACCGACAGTAGTCTCAGCGATATGCGACCAGACAGCAGTAGCAGCAGCAGAGTCACCGGGGAGAGAGCGCAGCATGCACACACACGCACAAGCTTCTGGCGCGTTCCTCGAGGGGCAGGCCACGCCGCGATGACGCGGAACGCGTCAGCGTATGGCTCCGCCCCCAGCGGCGCGAAAAATGCGCCCGCCCATCACCAGAGCTCATTAACTCCCACCGAAATGGCCGCCGGAGCCCGAAGGCAGGGCGGCTCCGGCCGCGGGATCCACCGTGGCAACACAAGACTCCGTGCGGCGCATGCAACCCGTGCGCAGCTGCCTATGATCACAGAGCCACACGAGCGGCATCCCCCTCACAGCGTATGAGACGGAGACAAGATGGAGGGGGGGAAGAACGCAGCTCGTGAGGAAACGCGAGGGAGGTAAGAATGAAGGCTCCAAAACAGCAGAGCCAGCAAAGTCAAAAAGTACAGCACACATAAATAAAGCTTGTGTGTTGGGAGGGATATACAGGCACATATAGCCCTAGCAAGTGGTTCCCCCCCCCATTAGGCTCACCATCAGTCTATGGCCGGCTATCCTTTAAGCCTAGCTCTGCCAGAACGCCTGACCCCGGCGTTCTCCCTACCGTCATGATCCCGAAGCAGCCAACGGCTGGGAGGCAAGAGTGGGTCTAACGGGATCAATGGGAATAGGGCCCGCAGTGGCCGATGGGCTAGGAGGCCCCGCTCTGCTGCCAATATCCAAGAGAGAGTATCCAACGATCTTCAGCAGCCAGACTGCAAGATGAACACTGGGGAACAATAGAGGGACACCTGCCTTTATAGGGGGCCGGGAGGAGCAACATCTTTGATCTTGCAGTCGAGCGCCCTCTGGGGGCGGAATACCCACATGTCATCACTGGGACGACCTGGGCTGGATATAGGGAGAATGCAGTACAAGCAGAATTGCTATATGCACCAGGGATTTTTATAGCACACCATGACTGTAGATAAACAAAATAAGATAAACTACATTAGGGCTTTTGAAGGTGACAAAATCCTAACAATTGCCTGCAATCAAAAGTATTACCTGAATACTGCAATGTAAGTCATTTGTGTGGGTAAACAGCATTGATAAGTATAGCTGTGCTGGATGTACCACACTTTGCTGCACTGTGCCTGCTAAGCTTTACTACTCAGCATTGCGCTGCTAAGCTCACTTACACCACTAACAGGATAATTACAAATCAATGAATGTGTGCAGTGACTTTTCTGGACACAAATACAATGAAGTAAGATACACTGGGGGTCATGCAAATTATTTAGTGAAGTTAATCTTTGGGTGTCCTTTTGTGGGTGAATTGCAACCTGCATTTTGGTGAGCTTTAGTGGCGCCTATTCCCATGCTTGCTGTACTGTATATACTACTCTCAGGTGAACTTGTGCTCCGCTGCTGGGCCCTTTGTCTTTCCATACTTTTCTAAGACTTTCCCATGGGTTTATCCAGGATACTATCAATGCTGCCATGTATTTTATTTATTTACTGATAGTTTTCTTTCATCTGTGTAAATAAGTGCATTTCAACTTTCCTTTAGTATACCAGTATATACTGTTATACATGTACTTGTACTTGTAGTCATACTTTAATAAGTATACCTCAAAAAATCAGATATACATCACTATGAGAGAGAGGGTCTCAATCCCACAGTACTCACATGGCCGTGGCTACCATGCCACTTCCAAAGGGTAAAGTAGTGCAGGTACTGCGGGACTGAGACTCTCTCTTGGTGATGTATTTCAGATGATAATGTTAATTGTTCCCATGTTATTTTGCTGAGCACAGCTTTTGGTTATAGATTTGCTGTGATTTTTTGTTAACATGAGAAACTGCTGGCCACTCACTCCAATCGAGTGCTCCAGGCCTATAAAAAGACTGATAAGCCACAACTAAGTGCTGATGAATGGGCTGAGGTGCATGTGGCACCTGAAGCCAAGCATTGGAGAGCGCTGCAGACAGCCATGTGGGTTAACCAGGTGCGAGCAGCATCGAAGACTGGGAGAGTACTGTGTTAGCCAGGACTTCGGAGGAGAGAGATTTAGGGATACTGATTACTGAAAGCTGCAAGATGAGTGGACAGTGTAGCCAGGCAGTAGAAATAGCAAGCAGGATGCTCGGCTGCATAGCTTGAGGTATCACCAGTAGGAACAGAGAGGTTGTGATGTCTCTGTTTTGGAGACCTTACCTGCAAAAATACATTATTCAAATAGAACGTGTCCAAAGGCGGGCAACAAAAATGGTAGGACTTAAACTTAAAAACTTATAAAGAGAGACTTAAAGAACTTCATTTGTACAGTCTAGAGGAAAGAAGGGAGAGAGGGGACATACCTGAGATATTCAAATATGTGAAAAGATTGAATAGGGTTCAGGAGGGAAGTGTTTTTATGAAAATGATAGAACAAGGGGGCACAACCTAAAGCTAGTCGGGGGGAAGATCAGGAGCAATGTTAGAAAATATTATATTCTAAGTATACAGCACGTCCTGCTCCAGATAGTAATTCCTTACGTTTGGGTTATACATCCACAAGATGGCGCTGGACTGCAGAGACAGCAAAAAAGTGGCTCCTCCCGGCCCCTTATATTCCAGGGACCTCCCACAAATTCCCCAGAACTTCTCTGCAGTTGGCGCTGCGATAACAAGAAGATGCCTCTCTCTACTCGCAGGTGAGCGGGGCTATTAGCCTGCAGCCCTGTAGGACTATTCCCACCTGTTCCTCCTTTTCATGCCTCCCAGCTTTGGCTGCACTGGTCGGGTGACGGTAGGCAGCACCGTTGTCAGGTGCTTAAGGAACGCTGCTCCGACCGCAATCCCCCACCAAAGGGTAGGCGTATAGGCCCATGATGAGCCTCATGGGATGCCGCTCCTGCGCTATCGCCCCTCGCCCCCTGCCCATCTGTGGGCTCCTGTTAGGTTGACCGCTGCCCTCCCTCGCCTTCCCTGGTATTCTCGGGAGGGGGGGTGTGGTGTGTGTGTTGTAGTGTATTCTTCACTCTTATGGTTTACGCAGTATGGCTTGCCTTGTGTTGCTGCGCGTGTTGGTTACACGGGTTGCTTTTAAAAATGCCGCCGCCGCGCGCGCTTGTACGGCGTTCAGTGGTGAGCGGCGACTTTACCTCAGGCGCTGCTGGGCCATCATTGGCTGACATGGTCACGTGGGCGCCTTTGCGCTCTTTGGGGGGGCGGACCTTGCGGATGGCGCGTTCCGCATCACGGCCCGCCCCTCGAGGTATCTGCGGGCGCAATTTTGCCTTCTCGTGCTGCGTGGCTGGCTTCTACCTACCGTGGTACGTAAGTGCCCCTGCGGGCTGGCTTATATTTATTTTATTGTTGTGTATGCATACCGCTTACAGGACTTTTTGTTTATGTCTTGCAGGCGGGTCAAACTTAATTGTGGTTTCTCCCGGCCTATCCCCTCTATTTAGTTGCTATTAGAGGCCTACTCTGCCTTTACCTCCCACTTCCCTAGCGGTTTATTGGGGCATCCCGGGTGACTTTATTGTGTAAATCTCTATTGGCCGGTGGCCGCGATAATCACCATATGGAGGCTTCTCAGGATAGTAGGCTCGATTCAGAGGCACATTCGTCTGGACTTCCGTAGCTGTCTGTGAAAGTTTTTGTGTGTGTTTGCCATTTTTTTGCTTTTTTTGTTAATTTTTCATTCGTACGAATGTTCGGGAAAATGCGTATATGCGCTTTCGATGAACGAAAGCAAATCAGATCATTTGCGTTAGTTTGGATCATTTTCCCCACAAAATCTGATATTTTCCGTTCGTTCAGATAACTTACGTTATTGGTATGGGCTTGCGTCTCATTCAGAGAGCTGATTGCCAACGGACCACCACCCTATAAACCCGTTTCCTTTGTGATCCCCTTACGGGACCATTTTGACCTCGAGACTAGCAGCTATGGATGACTCTAGTGTATTTGAGGAGCATGAGGATCTGCAGCTCATGGGCATTGAAATTGTCCGGAGGGCTGAGACCAGATTGCACCGGCGACGCATGCACATCGATGGCATGCATGACGTTGAGCTGTTCGAGCTCACCAGACTTAATCGCGCTTCCCTCCATAAGTTGGATAGTGAGCTGCGGCCATGGTTAGCCTGCACCACAAGGAAGGGGCAAGCAATTTCAGGTATGACCAAGATGCTTGGCTGCCTGCAATTTTTGCCGAAAGGCTCGTTCCAGAGGCTGGAGCCCCTCTCCGTGGGGATCTCTCAGCCTACACTGAGCCGCACGCTATCCAAGTTTTTGGAAGACATGGCTACCATTACTCGGAAATATATTTGTTTTCCTGAGGACATGGTAGCCAGGAACGAGATTAAGCTGGCATTTTATAACATCGCCGACATGCCCAACGTCATGGGTGCCATTGACTGCACCCAAGTTGTCCTGGTGCCTCCGGCAGCCGACGAGTATATCTACAGGCAAGTACAATCTGACATATAGTTTCCCAAAAATGTTTATTTCATTTTTCACAATCCCTCCTTGTAAAATCCATCCTTGTAAATAGTCCCTGTGAAATAGTTCACATGGTATATCTGTTAATCCCTCCTTGTAAATAGTCCCCGTGAAATAGTTCACATGGTATATCTGTTAATCCCTCCTTGTAAATAGTCCATTTGAAACAATGGGCGGTATTTAGCCTCTCACATTTTTATCATGTGGCCCAAAGGAAAACATTTTAATGTGGACCTTAAAGAGCCAATTACAATTTAAGCTTTACTTGATCCAACATACATATCCTTTTTTTGTTTCAAAATACTTATGTACTTGGTTAGTGTTATTTGTATTGGCCCACAGGTTTCGGGGAGGGTGTTATTAGTGTTTCACTAGTTTTCCTTGCCTTGCTGATATTTTGATTTTCTTTTATCCCAGGAACCTTAAAATGGGACACTCCCTGAATGTCCAAGCAGCGGTGGCCCCGGACATACGGTTCCTTAGTGTCCTCAATGGGTTCCCAGGCTCATCCCATGACGCCTACATTCTTAGAAGATCTGGATTGTATGGTCGGTTTGAGTCTGGAGAATTCTCAGGTGGATGGCTCCTTGGTAAGTTGACGCTAAGAACGTCATTTACTTTTCAATGTATGCCTATGAATTTAATTTTTGACCCATGTATGAAACTATGCCTATTTGTACCCCTTGTTTACATGTGAAACACGACCTTAACCATTACATTTATCAAACAACAAAGCCTTGTTTGTCCGGCATTTCCAAATTGACAAATTCTACTTTATAGTAAATTAATTATTAGGCTTCCCCATACTCGGCTGTAATTATGTTCTTGACTTTATGATAGGGTCTGCGCCATCTTTGCTTAGATGCATTACACTTACTGAGTAGAGGAAAGCAGGATAAAGTGCAGGGGCCTGGTTAGAGCTGTTTTTGCCCCACACAAAGCAGATACGGGGTCCTGAAAAGTTAAGACATCCAAGAATGCTGAGCAGCAAAGTCCTAAACCAATACCTGTTAGCAGTTTGCCTGATTCGCCATCATCCGCCATCTTTGATGTTTAAATTGTCCCAACATCCATTAGATGGGGTTAGGGTTTATTTTGGGCTGCGCAATCTGTATGCTCAGGGTGTTGCTCAAATGTAACATAGGCTCTTAGTCATGGGGAAGGACCATTTTTGGATTCAATTTAGGGAGTAATGTGTAATTGATGCTATTCTTTTTAAATTTTTTCAGGTGATTCAGGCTATCCACTGCTTCCCTGGCTGCTGACGCCCGTCCTTCGGCCCCAGAATGCCGCCCAGGATGCATACAATCAGGCACACAGGAAGACCAGGGCCGTGGTGGAGAGGGCGTTTGGCCTATTAAAAACCCGTTTTCGATGCTTGGACCATACCGGGGGGGCACTACAGTATGACCCCCAGAAGGTCATTGATATAATTATGGCGTGTGCTGTGTTGCATAATTATGCCATCATGCAGCGTGTCCCCCCGGTATATGGATTTGCCCCCCTCTCCACCCAGCGAAGACCCAGAGGACCACTACTGTGGCACAGCTAGGGCGTCTGGGCAAGCCGTTCGTTCAAATTTGATTTCCACACATTTTTCTTAATTTGTTGTGCCTGTGTTTGTTTTGTCCCTTTATTGATTGTTATTTAATTTATTTTGGCTTTGTGTTTGTATTTTTGTTTGTTACTGTCCAAAATAGTAATGAAGTAATTATTAAAAATCTCACACCTGATTTTAGACTCTGGCTTTATTTTGGGAACAACAAGTTAACAGTAATGCCCTCCAGGCCAAAGTTAACATAAAAAATTAAATACACACACATATGTGACAAGCATTGGCATGTCCAGAGTTTTTAGCCAACAAATAGGGCCACAGACACACCCTCTCCTGCTTGGCCACATTTGCCACAGGCACAGGTGGAAAGCAGCCATACCTATGCCACATCTACACCTGTTACTCAGTGGCCCACCCAAACAATAACCCCCAGTCCCAATCCAAGTCCAGTTCAATCTCAGCCAGGGGTCAAGGTAGTAGTTTGCCAGGCCAGAATGTCCCCCAATCATGCCTACAAACAGGAGGAGCCAGAACCAATGTAATTTGGCCCAAGCCTGCAGCGCAACAGCTTGAGTGGCAGGTTTAGTGAGGCTTGAGCTCCAGCATTGGCTAGTGGGCTACCTCAGCACTCTAATGAGCTATATGGGCGCAAATCAAAAGCATACAAGTAAAGCCATACCAAAAGGGTATATTGGTAGGGCTCACCAGACAGGTCAATACAGTGGGGATGACGAGCAAAGATGTGGAGCAGATACAGGCCAAATAGGCCTTAAAATGGTGGATGCCCATAAAACCCAGGTTGTGGGCCTTGGAGGTGGGCCCTCACCTGGGCCTGTGTGTCATTCAGAATCTGCAACTGTTCCAACATGTTTCTATTGGTAGTTCGAAATTCAGCCAGCATGGCACTGAAATTGGTAGTTAAGGTGGCCATGTGGCTGTTGCTATTTCTAGCTTCCTCAAGCATGGCTGTGAAATTTGTGGATAAGGTGGCCATGTGGCTGTTGTTGGACCTAAATTCAGTTAGCATGGAGTTTAACGTATTATTTAACGTCTCTAATTGGCCATGAAGATGTTCATGGTTTCTTTGATTTTGTAGGCGAAATAAACGCCTCTCATGGTGCCATGCTGACTCCATCATCGGCGCGCCCCTCTCCTGGGAAACTGGGCGATGTAGCTGACTACGCCTCCCAATTCCCTGGGTTGTAGGGCAGGCAGATGATGGGCCTCTAGGTCCACCAACAGCCACAGGTCTGCTTGGCAAATCCTCAGCAGCAGAGCTAACACTGGGGACTGTAGGCTCAGTCTCTGCATGCTGCCCATGATGGGCTGGCAGCATGCAGCCAGCTTCACTCTGCTGCTGAGGATTTGTTGGAGAAACATGTTGGGACAGTTGCAGATTCTGTCCCTGGGAGGCTGTACAGAAGGTCCCATGAAGGTTCCATCCTCCTCCAGCTCCTGGATTTCCTCCATCAGTGTGTGGGTCTGTTGGGATATGTAAAAAAAAAAAGGTTCAGTTTGGGCAATACATATGTAATTTCGCAAAAAGAAACATGGCAAGTCACATGCATAAGCAAAATCTGAAAAAGACACTTACCGTATATATCGGATCCTGGGTTCGAGGCAGCATGGAAGTTGACGGCATGGACAAACTGGCTGAGGCTTCCCCACTAGCTGAGGGATGATGCTGGGCTGCATTGTTAAAAAAAAGGCATGTAAACAAACAACTATGCATTGCTGATGTGTAAGAATACATATGCTTCACTTAAACACGTGGGCAAGCATGAATGGCAACTCCCCCAACGGGCCAAGTTGACCTTCACTATAAATGCCATGATCTGTTAGATGTATTAGTCACAAAGTACATACACATTGGTCACCTTAACCCAACAAAACATGCCTGTACTGGATGTTGTAAGGCTTCACACATGCCTAAAAGCCCATTAGGGGACCACACTCAGCTTGCAAATAGCATTTGCCCTAAGATTATGCTGGTTGCCATTCTTTCTAGGTAAACCTTTCAATCACCCCAGATCAAGCCTTTCAGACCAAAGCACAGCTCAAACCCAAGTGGGCTACAGATAAAGATGTAAGTGTTGCCTGTGATTGACTAGAAATGCATAACAGGCAGTCCTTTGCTAATCTCAATACTTTAATACTGTTCCCGAAGACTCTCAAAGGTCATGTATGGGCAAGCAAATTAGCAAATGATCAGGCCACACACATGACACACCCTGGTCAAATTGTTACCTCCACTACAAGGCACACCCTAGGGGCATGTGTTAATATATGCCTTTGAGACTCATTTTACACGTAGCTCACATTTCACATACACACTAACATTACAAACCTGCAGGAATAGTCGGGATGTCTGTGTCCTGTCGGACTCCGCCAGTTTGTAAGCTGAAAAACATAGTTTGACACATTTAGTAAAATGGTGACAATACAAGAAAAAGACAAATCCACAAAGTATATATGTACCTGTAATGACGCCGTTTATTTTCTTTCTTCCGTGCTGCATACTTGAGGTCCGATATTTTCCTTGGAATCTGCTCCACATCTTTTAGCTCTTCCCCGCTGCATTGACCTGTCTGGTGAGCTCCTCCAAAATTTCTGCTTTGCGCTGTTTACTGGTAGCTTTTGATCTGCGCCCATATAGCTCATCATAATGCAAGGTGAGCCCACTAGCCAATGCCAGAGTTTGGGCCTCCCCAAACCTGCCACTCAAGTGGCCTCTGCGCAGTGTGCGCCCTGTTGCTTGCGGTTGTGGCTCCTCATTGTTTGCAGGCAAATCGGGGGACATTCTGGCCTGGCTGTGAAATTAATGGCTGCTGGCTGGCTGGAGATAGAACAGGACTAGGAAAGGGACTAGGTGTTTGTGGCTGGGTGGCCACTGAAGTAGCAGGTGTAGATGTGGCATATGGTGAGTGCCTTGCCACCTGTGCCGGTGGAGAATGTCGCCGAGGAGGAGAGGGTGTGGTTGAAGAAGTCGGGCTTGGGGCCCTGTGCCTCTGTGGGCCCTTAGAAGAAGCCTGCCCCTTGGAGGTAGTAGGCCGGTCCAGGGGTGAGCCAGAGCTTTGGCTTCTTGGCTGGTGCCTTGCCCTCTTGGCTGAGGATTTGGAGACCCATGTGGGTGGGGATGGCGACCTTGGGCTTTTTGGGCGGTGCCTTGCCCTCTTGCCATGAGACTTGTGGCCACGTGCAGGTGGTGGTGATGCCGAGCTCGGGCTGCTGGGGCTTCTTGGCCTTCTTTGCCGGTGCCTTTAGCTCTTGCAATATTTTTCAACACGTGCGGGTGGTGGTGATGGCGAGCTAGAGCTGCTGGGGCTTCTTTCCCAGTGTGTTCTTTTTTTAGCCTTGGCTTGGGAGACACGTGGGTGGGGTGATGGGGACCTGGGGGGGCTGGGGCTTCGCACCCTCTTGGTTCCTTTTTTGGCGCCCGTTGTTGTTGCCTTGCTGGCCTGTGGCTTCCTCTTGGCCACTGGCTCCTTTTTTGCATGTTTTTTTTAGTAGGCTTCGGCTGAGCACTGCGGGTTGCCTGCAGCTTACTTTTTGGCATCTGGGAGCGAGTTGTTGGCCCTGCAGAAGGCTCCTGCCGCTTTGATGGCTGTTTGCTGCTGCTGCTGCTGCTGCTGCTGGCGTCCTTTGCTGCTTTTGGCATATTCTTTTTGGGTGCCATAATGTTGAGACTCTCAAAGAGAATGAGTTGTGTGTCCAGGACCCTTTATGCTTGTAAATATGTTTAAATGCCTTTGATTTGCTATCTAAATGCATGCCTAGCCCTTAAGGAAGCGCAGGAAGAAACGGTTCTGCTGCTGGCGTCCTTTGCTGCTTTTGGCACCTTGAAAAAGTGACAGTTCGTCACGGAACACGTGGGTGGCTTACTATCTCGCTCAGCAGGGGGCTACTTATGTATCTTTCATTGAGGTGATTTTCTTTGACTGTTCACAGTATATCTCATTGTTAGCACTTTATTATTGGCACATAGGCACTTTAGATACATTTGGTATGTGTGTATCTTTTTGGGGTAAGATTGTTACATTTATGCACAGGGAATGGATCAATTAGATCTCCTTCTGCTGGGGTGGGTTATGTAGTGACATGTATGTTTTTAAATGTCTTGTGATTATTAGTGTATTGTATGTGTTTTTTTAATGTGATTTATTGATGAATTAAAAATCTTTTTTGATATGAACTAATTATATTTTGATGATTTATTAGGTGAGGTGGAGTGGTGCTTTTGGGATAAGGTTCCCATTATTTGTGGCATACTGGGCCACAAATTATTATTTTTGTGTGTATTACATGGTTGTTTTGGGACATCTCACTAGCACACCCTCACTTATATGTATACTGATTGATGGTGCTGAATTATCAGTTGCACAACGTGCAGGTTTTCCTCTTTGCTGCTTTTGGCATATTCTTTTTGGGTGCCATAATGTTGAGACTCTCAAAGAGAATGATTTGTGTGTCCAGGATCCTTTAAATAAGATTGGCGGGGTCTGGCGCTTACGCGTGTGTACGGATGTTCGTCCGGCCGTGCGGAACCCAGAAACCGCAGGGGCATTACTTATCTCCTGCAGACAAGAGGCAAGATGGCGCCCACAATCTTCACCCGCCAACAAGAAGAGATCATTATGCTTGTAAGTGTGTTTAAATGCCTTTGATTTGCTATCTAAATGCATGCCTAGCCCTTAAGGAAGCGCAGGAAGAAACGGTTCTTTTAAAAAGTGTCTAAAACTCCGTGCAAAACCGAAGTGAGGGCCCACACGTGCGAACCAACACTGAGGCCAGCTTCAAGGATTGGATTAGGCTAGAAATGTGTCTGTTAATGTCGTTTAGTCAAATGATCGATTGTTGACAGATATTTGTATGCAGTTTGAACTAAATCCTATGTTTATTTTGTGTTTTGTAGACCATGCTGGAGCGCAGGTACGACTACCTGCCCAACTCTTTTGAGAAGCGCACCATTGCCCTGGAGATCATTGGGAAAATACAACATCAGACGGACACCACCTTCACCCACACTCAGATCATGCAGCATTGGTCGGACCTGAAACAGCCTGCACATGCCCCGGGTGCGGTGGTTTTTCGGACTCCATTTCCCTAGTAAGTACATAGCGATTGCATGCCAGATGTAACTACCGTATTTGCCGACGTATAACACGACCCCCCAATATTTCCACTCAAAATATAGAATTTGTTATATACTCGCCATATAAGACTACTCCCTCTTCCGCACACCTTCCACACACCAAATAAACAACAAACCAAATAAACAACAACCAAAAAAACAACCTGAGCATGTTAGCAGGGCTCACCTGAGTAAAGTGTCATGGCGACATCCATTCCTCTCCTCTGTGCTGGAAGCAGAAAGCCATTTAGCTGTCCCTGGGTCACCTCCACTCAAATCCCATCTACCAATAGTAAGAGGTAACAGCCCGGCCGCTCTGTCTGCTGGGATAGGGAGTGGGGGCGGCGAGAGCAACCCCTGCGGAGGATGCATAGCTGCATGGTTCTTTGTGCAGAGCACCACCTGCAAACAACCCCCTGGCCAGTGGTCTACAGCATCATGGCGGACGCTTCCCTCTGGCCATGCCAGAGCCGAGCCACAAGAAAATGGCGCCACTCATTAATAATAAATGGGCACAGGACGAGGCAGCCACTCCCTCAACCCACAAACCATACCTACATGTTGCTCCATCGTCACATCCTCACTAACGGAGCTGGGAAAAGAGAGATGGGATGGGACAGAGCTGGGAATAGAGAGATGGGATGGGACAGAGCTGGGAATAGAGAGATGGGATGGGACAGAGCTGGGAATAGAGAGATGGGATGGGACAGAGCTGGGAATAGAGAGATGGGATGGGAAAGAGCTGGGAAAAAAGAGATGGGATGGGACAGAGCTGGGAAAAGAGAGATGGGATGGGACAGAGCTGGGAATAGAGAGATGGGATGGGACAGAGCTGGGAAAAGAGAGATGGGATGGGACAGAGCTGGAAGAAGAGAGATGGGATGGGACAGAGCTGGGAGAAGAGAGATGGTGGGAGTTTGCAGGTATGTGACACATAGTTATATTGTTAATACGGTTGAAATAAGACATATGTCCATGGGTGTTGGGGTAGGGGGAAGTTATTTTTATTGTATTTTATTTTTTTACTGATAACCGCTACTAGTAACTGTTAATTTTATTTTCTTATTTTCAGTTGATCCTGAAACAAGCTTCTGGGAGAGGCTATTCCACAGATTTATAGTTCTTATGGCAAAAAATGATTATCGACTCCGGAGACTGACTTTCTTTTTTACCAGTCGTAGGGAGTGCCCCCTTGTCTTTAGAGAGGATTTTACCTGAAATAGTGTTTTCCCATATTTTTTGTATTGGCCATTTATATATTTATACAAGTTAATCATGTCCCCCTCATTCGTCTTTTCTCAAGACTAAACAGATTTAATTCAGTAATCTTTTCTCATAAGTAAGATCTTTCATTCCTCTGATTAGTTTGGTGGCTCTCCTCCGCATCCTTTCCATACTCAGACACACATCACCATTCTGGCACGTATGCATTTGTTTTTGCATTTGTAGGGACCTGCAATCTTTTTTTTTTATTAATATTCTTTATTTTTGCCTTTTCAGAAATAATGGTACAGAAAAGGTACAGCATATCACAAAGAAGACATTGAGAGTTACACATTTCAAGCCCTTGTAAAGAGATGTCAATGAGTATCATGTACAATACAGCAGTAGAATAAACCCTAAACTAAAAAACAAGTCATGAGTCTGTGTGGTTATTAATATGCTAAGTGGAGGGGGGAGGTGGGAAGGGAGGCAGAGAGCTCTGCACTTTGCAGGCTCCGAGAACCTCAGCCAGTCAAACCAGGTAATCGTGAAACTCTCGAATCTATTTTCTCTGGAGAGAATCACGTTCTCGAGTTCATTTACCTTCATGATCCACATATCTACTGAAGGCGGGTCCGGGTTTTTCCACCTTAGAGGGATGCAGGTTTTTGCTGCATTGAGAAGGTGACACAACAAGGATTTCTTATAATTCTTTAGAGGGACTTTGGTCATGTGGAGCACGCAGGTAGCCGGATCATCAGGCACCACAGTTTCAGTAACTTTACTCGCTATCCCCCTAACCCGATCCCAGAACGGCTTTAAGACAGGACAAGACCAGAAGATGTGTAGCATATCACCACCTCCACCGTTACACCTCCAACAATTTTCAGGGGTCTCTGGGAACCATTTATGTAAAACTACAGGCACTCTATACCAGCGCGACAGAATTTTGTAGTTGCACTCTTGGATTCGCGTGCAAATGGACGTCCTATGCGGCATGGCCGAGAGTTTTCTACATTGGTCCTCAGAGAAAGAGACTCCCAAATCCGTCTCCCAATTTCTCAGAAAGGAGGGCCTCTCGTTTTTTGGGGGGGCAATCAGAAGTTTATAAATGTAAGACAGTGTATGTTGGACAGCGGTTTTACTGGCACACAGATTCTCATAAGGGGTGGTTTTCCTTAGGCTTCCAGCAAAGCTCCGCAGTGAATGGAGGAAGTGCATAATCTGATTGTTTTGCCAGTCTGTCCATGCCATTAGCCCCTTAACTTGAGCGAGTACACCCAGATCCATCCAACCCTCACCACCCCAAAAATGACCCGCTCTGTATACCTCGGCTGCTCTCCACACTCTCGATGTGGGGCCTTCAGTACCAGCGGGAAAACTAGGGTTCCCCAGTATTGGGAGCATCGGGGAGGGGGCAGGGGAGAGCTCCGGATGTTCAAGGTGGCGCCTGCAGGTTCTGACAGTGGCTCCAACTGTGGGGTGTTTCAGGACCCATGATCCCCCAGCCAAATGATTCCTGAGATCGGGGAATCGAGGAACCCCTGTTCCAAACCCACCCACTGTTTATGATTTCCATGCAGGCACCAATCCACTGCTCTACTGAGGTGCACTTTCTTTGGACCAAGAAAACATTGTCTTATTTAACCTCGGTTTCTTTCCTTCCCAAACAAACCTAACAAAAAGCCTTCTAACCTTTTGCAGGAAGTTCTGAGGGACCATCACTGGAAGGGCCTGTAGAAGGTAGAGCAGGCGGGGGAGCAAATTCATCTTGGTCGCATTGACGCGGCCAAACCAGGAGATCTTCCCCTTCACCCATCTGGCCGTCAAACTTCCTCAAGAGCGGTGGGAAATTCAGGTCAAAATTTTTTCCCAAATTATTGCCAATTTTGGTTCCGAGGTATGTTACAGAATCATTTGCCCATTTAAAAGGGAAAGCGTTCCTTAGATTGTTGAACCTCTTGGCTGGGATAGTTAAGTTGAGGGCCTCAGATTTTTGGTAATTAATCTTATACCCAGACAGTTCCCCATAGCACCCCAGTTCGACCATTAGATTAGGAAGGGATACCTCCAGACATGACAGACTGAAAATCAGGTCGTCCGCATATGCAGCCACCTTATATTGCTTGGATATGTTGGTTAGGCCTTAAATGTCAGGGTTACGGTGGATGCGACACAAAAAGGCTCCAAGGTTAGTATGAAAATTAAGGGTGAAAGTGGACACCCCTGTCTCGTCGCGTTTGCTATCCGGAAGGAGACTGATGTGACCCCATTCACTAGTAACCACGGCAGACGGGGACCCATATAGACTTTCGATCCAACCCAAGGCGTTCGGGCCAAGCCCGATATGCCTGAGTGTGGCACGCATGAAGTCCCAATTCACTCTGTCAAAAGCTTTTTCTGCGTCTGTCGCGAGTAGGAGGGCAGGGGTCCTGCTTTTCTGGGCTAAATGGATGAGGTTCAGAACCTTTATGGTATTATCCCTCGCCTCCCTGTGCGGCATGAACCCCGCCTGATCCAGGCCAACAACATGATGTAGGTGAGGAGCTAGTCTGGAGGCCAAAATCTTGGCAAATAATTTCAAATCTGAGTTCAGGAGTGAGATTGGCCTGTAGCTTGAACATTGGGCCGGGTCTTTGCCATCCTTAGGGATAACCGAGATATATGCTCTAATCGAGTTGAGGGCTTTAAGGAGCTTCGTGGCCAGGAGAGGGAAGAACTTCTTATAGTACAGGAGGCTAAGGCCATCCGGCCCCGGGGCTTTCCCCCCTGCCACTCCCGATACTGCTTTATGCAGCTCGGCCATCGTAATTGGGTCCTCCAACTCCTCTAAGGCATCTCTGGGAAGCCTCGGCATCCCAGACTCCACAAGATAGCATTTTATGGAATCCCCCTGCCCCTTTGGTAGATTATACAGACGATCATAAAACCTCTTAAATGTTTCCCCAAACAGATGTGTTACACGGCCCTCCATAGTGGCAATTTTGGGGATGTATGTCTTGACCCGTTCCTCCCCGAGGGCCCTCGCAAGAAGTCTACCGCATTTATCTCCCGATTCATAGAAGATTCTACGACAGTTGCTAATTTGCGCTTTTATCTTGTCGCAGCATAATGTTTTGAGTTTCTCCCTAAGGGAGGTCAAGACAGGGAGATATTCGCTAGCCAAAGACTTTTTATGCTTCCTCTCTATAGCCCCGATCTCTTCCAGTACCTCCCCAACCTGCATGGCCTTCTCTTTTTTAATCCTGGAACCAACTTTGATAAAGGTACCCCTAATAACGCATTTATGTGAGTCCCATAGAGTCCCTGGGCTAATCTCTGGGGATGAGTTAAGCTGAAAAAAGTTTTTAATATCCGTCTGTACCTCCTCCAGAACATTTTGGTCCTCAAGTAGGGACGTGTTAAGCCTCCAGGACCAGCTCCTCGGAATTTGGGTGGGGCAGGCAACTGTCAAGGTAACTGGGGCATGGTCCGAGACCGTAATGCTACCAATCATGGTGTCCGAGACCCGGCACAGGGAGGCGTGGGGGACCAGGAACCAGTCGATCCTCGAGTAGGACCCGTGGGGGCCGGAGTAGAACATATAATCACGTTCATTGGGGTGGAGAATTCTCCAAGGGTCAACTAGCTTGTGCAACGCAATAATTTTTTTCAACTTCCTAAGTCTTGCATAAGGTTCGTGCAGGCCTCCCCTAGAAGTGTCGATAAGGGGGTCAAGTGCAAGATTAAAATCTCCACCCAAAACCAGCTCACCCTCCCTAAAGGCTGATAGCGCTTCCAGGACTGATTCCAAGAAGGCCACCTGTCCCGTGTTCGGCAGGTACACGTTAGCAAATGTGTAGCTACAGGAGGCTATCTTCCCTTTGAGGAAGACCCACCTCCCGTCCTCGTCTGCTTTGAAGTCCACGAGTTCACAGGGGAGGGCCGCACTCAAAAGTATGCTGACTCCCCGGGATCTAGAGTCCGCAGAATAGCTGTGATACGCTCTTGTGTAGTACCTGTTGCTGAGGAAAGGTGGTTTACCCCTCTTGAAAGGCGTTTCCTGCAAGAAGGAAACCTGAGCCCCAAGGCCCCTCATATTTCTCAGTATAAGAGATCTCTTTTCAGGGCTATTAAGCCCTTTGGCATTAAGGGAAACTATCCTGACATCGGCCATGGCAAACGTCGGGCAAGGCTAAACCGATCCCCGTCGAGGGCCACACCCAGAGATCCGCACTTGCTAGGGAGGGAAGGGGAGAGGGCGCTAGCACCTTAGTCAGGAGCGGGGTGTTAGATTACAAGAAGAAGAAAGGGAGGGGGGAAAGGGGAGCTAAACCAGGGGAAAGAAACACTAACCAAGAACTAAAGTACCCAACTGGTGGGATAGTTGTAGTCTAAGGGGATAAATATTCCCTGAAGACCAGCCTATTGGGGGGTAGTGTGTCCAACAAGAGTGAGAAGGCGTTTAAGGGTTTATGCACCACTCTCTCCCAGCCCCTGATGACACATCACTACCAACCACGGGTGGTCCCGTAGCCGAAGCACGCGAGGCCCAAGGGGCTCCCGTGCACGGCTCAACATTTAATTACCCGAATAACCTACCAAAACATTAAACCTAAAGGTCTCACCGTTATTAACAAGGGAATACAAAGTGAACAGGGTGAACAAGAGGCCTTACTGTGGAGGATCAACGTCACATAGGAGTCAAACGTCCTCATCTTGAAGCTGGCCTCGTTCGGTCACCGACCCCCCCCCTCACCCCAGATGAGAAGACCGAGGGAGAGTGGGGGCCAGACAGACCCGAAGCTCTGGAGGTGCCGGGACTGCCGACCAAGAGACCGCCACGTCTGGGAGTCTCACGTGGCCCCCCCACGGTCCTCCGTGGTGGGCCTCCAACTCGAGAAAGGTCTCTGAAGCTCCTGAGACCTCGATTTCTTCTGCTACGCAGCCTTGGCAGCGATAAGGACCCGCCCGGATCCAGCCAGTCCGGGAGCTTGACCGGCTCACACTGTAGGAACTCGAACAAACCCTCCAGATCCTCATACTTCTTCAGAAGAAAAATTCCTTTGGGGCTTCTAACTATCAGATGAAAAGGATATCCCCATCTGTAAGTGACTCCTTTGCTGGTGATTGCTTCAAGTAGAGGTCTCAGCACTCTGCGCATTTGAAGGGTCCGTTTAGATAAATCCTGCAGGATCTTGATTATAGCCCCTTTAAAACGTACAGTGTCCTTAATCCACGCCTTCCTCAGGATTTCCTCTTTTAGGGAAAAAAGATGTACTCGGCAGACTATGTCCCTCGGGAAGGCAGGGTCCGCATTCTTGGGGCCGAGCGCTCTGTGGACTCTATCAAGCTCAGTGGGCAAGGAGGGATCTCTTTCCAGCACCTCATGAAATATGGCAGTTACGATCGCTCTGACATCTTCCGCGCCTTGCGCCTCTGGGACTCCCCTGATTCTTAAGTTGTTTCGTCTGCTGCGATTTTCCAGGTCGTCGAGGTGTAGATGGCAGGATTTGATTATATCTTCCTGGCAGTCGCACCTCGCTTCAAGAGCCCGTAATCGACTGTCGTATGAAGGGCCTTCTGCCTCCAGGGAGCGTACTCTAGATGCAACTTCAGATACCTCTTGGCGCACTGCTGCTAACTCGCGTTTGTGCACCGCTTCATACTTAGCTATTAGGTTTTCGATTTCTGATTTGGTCGGAATGCCTCTCAAGAGAGACATAGTTTCAAGATGAATCTGGCGTTCATGCTGTGTTTCATCTGGGATCTCCAGCGGGACATCCATACCCCATTCGTCCGGGGTAGCAGGCGTAGGAGTCTGGGCGTCTATCGGGGCCGCTGGTGACATCCATTTGGGGCTTCTTCTCTGGTTGGAGGGCATTCGATCCGGGGAGGGCAGGAGTGGGGATAAAGGCGACCCCATCAGGGTGTTTGCGGCCGAACCAACCTGAGGCATGTCTCCCAGCTCGTCTTTTTCGCTTCGCCATTCTTTGAGGAAGGGCGCCACTGTGTGACCCCATGGTGACAGCATGGCATTGTAAGGCCGTGTTTGCTGAGGGGCCGGTATGTTGAGTGGCCTGCCTCTTTAAGCTGGGCGCCGCTTGCTGGGGGTCCCCTGAGGGAGACATCATTGCCAGGACCTGGGGTTCAGGGTGTTTCTGGGCCAGTGCCTCTCTCCATGCCATCTTCCCCTCCTTTGACCCCCTGCTATTGCTCCCCGGCGCGTCAGTCCCCTCCTCCTGGACAAATGCAGCTAAGCTGCCTGGGCGCCTGGGGGAAGCAGTGCCGGGTATGGCCACCGCCATCTTGCTGCTCCCACCTCTGAAGCACTCGTCCAGACTGCCTCCCGTGAAAGACTCCTGCGCACTGCCTTCGCCGCCGAGCACAGCCTCGGGTCCGCCCGCAGCAGTCCTCCCCCCGTCGCTGCATACCGACCTCCTGATCTTCCGCTCTCCCCTCTCCTCTGGGCGCAAATGCTGGACGGCGGGCGCCATATTGGTACACCCATCTGCAGCCTCCGCAGCTCCGACACCGCGCTCCTCAGACCCCGGACTCAGTCCTCCGTCAAGCACCTCGGGGGCGGCTGCGCATCCATCTACTCCTCGCTGGTGCCATGCGGTGCCTGCGGACGAAGCGGAGACTGGCTCCGCCACCATATGTCCCAGCCTGCGGCGCATCTCCTCCGCCGCCATCTTGATGTCTTCTGCCTCTTCTCTCCTCTTCATCCGCTCCGGTAAATGGCGCCTCGCCGACAGTCCTCCGCCATCACTCCTTCTTCCTGGCTTCTTATTCCTCCTAGACATGCTCAAGGTAGGTCCCAGACCACTCGGGAAATGCAATTTTTAGGGGCTTAGGGAGCCGGAGAACAATCACACGCTCCTGCTTGGTCTCATGCCGGGACACACCCCCCGACCTGCAATCTTTTGACCATGTAACAACAACAACAGAAGGCTCCAGTAAAAGCCAGACCTGCTGGCAGACTGTTGCTCTTTGCTGGCTCTCTCCAGATACAGCCAGCTCTAACCTGTTCTTGCCTTCCAGATTCCTCTGTGTTCCTGTCGGGTGTTCCTGAATCATCATCATCATCATTACTCTTGATGCTCCAGCCCTCCCCCTCTGCTAAATCTTTTCTGTATCCACTCTCTGGGCTGGCCACAGGCAGAATTACTGGCAGCTGTATGTATCTACATAAGCCTGGTGACCAAAAAGGTATGTGACAGTTCTTCACTTGCAAACACATCTGCTTACTTATCAGTGCTCACTGTGCTTATTACCAGGCTGAGCAATTTGCTCTACAGCTCCCGGAAAGCCCAGCTTTACTGGCACCATCCGCTGATTCGGGAGTCCCTCCTACGCAGGCATCAGATTCAGCACTGGTAAGTTCAGTTGGCAACACCCATCTTTGACCAACATCCTTGTAGCCTAGTTTCAGAGACATCATTGTCTGCACCAATGACACATCCACTCCAATGCTTGTGGAGAAGCCCTCTGCCATGTACTTGTGGTGCATAAATGGTCACCCTGTGTTGCCATCAGCTCACAACTACCTACCTCCACACCCACACTTACAAAGACTGGCACAATCATCTTGGTGTGCTCATGGGGGAACCCTAAAATACACACAACCACAGACAGTTTATTGATGTTTTGTGATTCTTTCCTCTGCAGGCTCCTTTATCTGACAAGGTCCAACCAGGAAGTCGGCCTGGTTGTGCCCAGCTCTGCCATTTGGGGGAGTGAATGTTGACGGCCTATAATCACCAGCAACACAATGTGCAACTGCTCTGTAATACCAATTGTACAAACCATTTTAGGGTTACTGCTCTGTAATACCAATTGTTCAAACCACTTGGGGGTCACTGCTCTGTAATACCAATTGTTAGTGGATTATTCACAGGGCTAGGCCACTTGTGTGTCAGTACTGTTTAATTTAATTCTAACTATTTGATTGTGAGTACATCTGGCATTATGCTCCCTTGAGCTTTGATAAACTATTTACTTTTTGGCACAGCTGGCATTATAATCATTTGAGCTTTGATAAACTAATTGTTGGTACAGCTGGCATAATACTCTTTTGAGCTTTAATAAATTATTTAATTGTGGGCACACCTAGCATTATACTCCTCTGGGCTTTGCTAAACTATTTAATTGTTGCCACACTTGGCACTATTCTCTTTTGAGCTTTGATAAGCTATTTAATTGTGGGCACACCTGACATTATACTCTTTTGAGCTTCGATAAACGATTTAATTGTGTGCACACCTGGCATTATACTTCTTTGAGTTTTGATAAACTATAATGTTGTGGCACACCTGGCATTTGATCCTTTGCATTACACAAAGAGGGACACATGAAGACTCCAGAGTGCATTGTTATCTGTAGATGGCAACATAAACATACTGTTCACTCATAATGCCTTCAAAATGGATACTGGAAGCTAAAATATACAGACACCTAATGTAAGGAAATTATATATCAAAACAGTGCCTTGAAAGTAATAAATGAGTTTCATTTTATGTTCAGTTTCTTTCCTTATTTCCTTAAGATCCTCATTTGTCAGAAGCGGTTTATTCCTATGTAAGGATGAATGAATTGATGTAATCCAAAAATTGCTTGTCATATTCTTCTTACTTTATTAAAGTTCGCAAGAATACAAGATTATAATCTGAAAGTTGGATTTTCTATAAATATTACACTTGGTAAGTCCACAACCTTGGCAAAGTTCAAGCACATCACTTAGGGGGTCTTCACCAAATTATAGATATATATATGGAAATTGACATCAAACTTGATTAAGTACACTGAAGGTTTGGCTTCCACTTGATGAATTACCATGCCAGACCTTTTTGAGCCATCTTCTTTGGCATATTCCTCTTGCTTCCTATCTAGGCTGTCCACAACCTCTCCTGGCTCTCTTTCCGCTTGAGAAGAATCATAACATAACAGCATGATGTGAAGATCTCCTTCTTTATCATCATCTAAAAGCTGATACATGTATAGAAAATGGTCTTTTTTATGTTGTATACTTATGTATAAAACCACATATTCATGATTGGTGCGCTAGCTAAAACTATACCTCGCCATTCATCTTTGGAACCATCTTGCATTTCAACCATATGTTCCACAGCTTTACCAATCATTGTGTTAGCCAAATGGGCATCGCCAATTCTGGATGAAGCAACTCTGTCTGGAAGTACTTCAGGAGCAGACACACTTTCATCCTTGTAGAGTTCTAGTCCATAAACATAGTCAGACCTGTCATACTTAATAAGGTAGAGGGAAGGGTTGACTGATACTTGATCTAAAACCAATCCTTTCCCTTGTGTTATTGAGCCACTCCCCAGCATACAACCATGTTGTATCCTGCAGCCAATGATGTTTCTCCTAGGCTGAGGAATTGTTTTGCTTGGTCCCATAATATTGCAATGTTTCTTATGAGAGGTCCTTTTGTTCATCATATTTGCTGAAACACCTGCATGTGCTGCCTCAGCTCTCAATCGCTGTGTTGCCACCTTTTCTAAAATGAGTCTTCATTTGTCTGTACATTAAAAGGCAGCAAGATCTGCCACTCTAGGGTGCGAAAACAAATCACCTTTAACCTGTTGATGTTTCATTATGTATGAAAACATAAGCTAGTCCGTGTGTTTCTACCAGGTAGGTGGAAGAAATGGAGGTAGCAAACACTTCAGCTGCTCATTCAGGTGCTGGCACAGCCAAGTCCTGTGGGATCAACATCTATTTTTCTTCTTGAATGTAAGGATGTCCAAGTTGGCTGTGGATAGGTAGATTCTCTTGTCGGTGATGACACCCCTCGCCACAGGGCAGGCCAGCACCTCCAAGGCATAGAGCGCAAGCTCTTGCCACATGTCCAATTTAGCGACTTGTCTGCTGGAACTCCACTATTGCCGGCTGCTGCTTACACACCCTTTTCAACATACAGTATGTAAAGTAGAAAACCACCTGAGGTGGTGGGTGGGAAGGTCAACGTTCCTCTGTGGTGCAGGTGAGTATCAGCAGGGTTTGAATGCCCACATGGGCCACTGAGTCATCAAATTCAGCTGGGAACTCTGCCAAATGTGCCTTCACCAGAGTGCATTTGTACTCCCTCATCTTTTTATCCTGCTCCAGTGGTGGAATCAAGGTGATGTTAACCTTTAGCAGGGATCCAGCAAGGTGGCCACCCAGTAATTGGCACTGGTATGTGGGTGACTCTGTGGTCAGTCCACAGGCAGGGGAGTATTTAGTGGCTCATGTGTGCCAGGCTGCCTTGAGAAGCTGTCCTCAGTGGGAGGTGTCTCCTACTCTGCAACACCCCAGCCACACTCCAGTGATGCCTGTGAGCTGCACTTGGTGCCAACCAGCTGTGAGTAAAAGTCCTCCTCCAAAGCCTCCAAAACCGTCCCTTGGCGGTCCACTGTCTGTCCAGCAACCCACCCTGTAAACCACGTATGCCCTAGCCAGACACCTGTGTAAATGTGCCTTCCGCTTCCTCCTCTGCTTCCTTCTGTGGCAATATTACATTCTTCATCATGTCCTGAAAGTTTTTTTTTTAGCAGGTTAAAGATGGGGATGTAGCACTGATGATGGCATTATCAGCGCTGACCGTACTGGTGGCAGATTAGAAGCACAGCAGCACGGCACAAATGTCCCTTATAGAGGCCTACTCATTGATGTTGAAGTACTGTTGGTCTGCACTTCGACTCACCTGGGCATTTTGGAGCCAGAACTGCTTTGAGCATATGCGCCAGCCAATGGATGTGCCTCAACCCAGCTCAGCCCAAGGTTGCTACTAGGCTCAGCCCATTGTTGCACACCACCTAGCCAGGCTTCAGGTTCAGCATCAGCAACAACTCATGTGTCTGCTCCTGGATCTCATGACTGGATGAGGAGGCAGGAAAGAAGGAAGTGGAGCAGGAGGCAATGAGTGGAGGCACATAATAATACAATGTTTTTTTGTTTACTTTGCTGGTTCCTGACCATAGACATGTTAAAGATTATTTTGTGTTCCCCCCTCCTGTAATTTTTAGTTTGTACAGCACCACATAATACGATAGCACTCTATAAATAAACAATAATAATAACAATGTTTTTTGTTTGGTTTGCAGATCCCTGGTAATGGACGTTGTGCAGAGATTATTCATAATTATCCCTCTGCAGTAACTGGTAGCACAGTGTGACAGCTTGACACAAGACTTGTCATCTGTGCACTGTTTGACAAAATGCGATGCTGGTGAGATCCTTCAAGCCAACTTTTTCAGTGCCCAGTCCCTGGGCATGGTTGGCAGTAGTAGCAAGGGGTTGACCACTGATGGTTTACATCCTTCTCCCTCTTCTAGGGCTGAGTGGCCACCACCTCTTCTACCAAAATCTGAATGCCTTCAGTCCAGATTGGGTCTAGGGCTTCGGCATCACCTCTTGTATCCACCGAGGTCACACCAACCCCCCCACTACCTTCCTTCTCAGCCTCCACATTGCAAAAAGCTGCAGCAGTTGGCACTTGGGTTTCATCCTTATTTTAAATATCCTGTGATGGTCCTGCAATGCTATAGTTTCTGGGCATCTGGGAACTCATGTCTGCAACTGGGGTAGGGGCAGGTGGATGGCCTATGGAATCCCAGCTAGGATTATCATCATAGAGCATTAGTGCACCATGACTTGTGGCTGAGACGGCCTTGCTGATTTGAGGGGGGGGTGAGGTGGAGGGCTCTGTAGAAGTGGAGTGGGTTCAATACAAAAAAAAGGGCTGAAGGATGGATAGAAATAAACAGAAAATAAATAGAATAATAGAATAATATAATAATAATAATAAAAATGTTTTCTGTTTGCAGGTTCCTGGGCATAAAAGTGCAAAGGTGTCCCACCCTCCAATTTTTAGTTTGTACAGTGCCATGGAATACAATAGGGCTTTATAAATAAACGATAATACTAGTAATAATGTTTTTTTGTTTGCTTTGCAGGTTCTGGTGACCTGGAACCTAAAGCACTGTGCGCCATCTAATACAGGGGTTTCTAACATTGTTTCATCAAGTACCACTTTCCATTTTGGTGTGGTGGTGTGTGAGCATTGTCAGTCACCTAAACCCTTAACCAAAGCACACAAAACATTTTTAAAGTGAATGGATCAAAATTGTACAGTTTTGTACAGCTTTTTATTTATTGTGCAAATGGCAGCAGATCGGGTTGGGGTACAGGACAAGTCTGCAGCTTTGTCGAGTACCACCTGTGAGCACCTCAAGTACCACCAGTGGTACAAGTACCACCTGTTTTGAACCCCTAATCTGATCTATCAATGCCTCAACCTGGTCTGGTCTCCACATGCTGGCAGCGGTATTACAGCGGCCTACAAGAATACGCTGAAAAGCCTTGCGCCTGCTGGCAACTGAGGAAGGTGAAGCAGGCACAGATGTAACATGTCCTCTCCCTGCAGCACCAGCTCCATCACTACCAGCAGCAGCACTACGGCCACATCCCTTCCCCTTATTTGATAGTATCTTCATTTTTGAAGTTACAGACAGTGGCTTGTCCCCCTCAGCATATTGGTCACCTGTCCCTGGAAGTGGCATGTAAAGGACAATTAAAAGATGTTTATGCTCCCCCTCAGTATATGAGCAGCCTGTCCCTGAAAGCAGCCTGAAAGGGACAGTTAGCTGAGGTTCCTTTGTCCCTAGCTGTCCCTCTATAGGGCAATGAAATAGACATTTAGCTATGGAAATGGACCCAACCCCCCCCCCCCCCTTACTCATCCAGTCAACAAAATATCTATTCTCTATTTTCTTTAATTTTTGGTTATTATTTTGAGTACTTTCCCTAGCCCATTTTGTGCAGGGTACTTGCTCTGGGGCTACCCCCAAATTGGCCTCTGAGACTGATACCTGTAAAAAATAAATATCTTATTTATAATTTTAATTTATTTTTGTATGTATTTCTTTAATGTTGTTTTCTGCATGTTATTATTTTGAGTATTTTCGCCAGCCCATTTTGTGCAGGGCAATCATCCTGTTGCTCCTCTAGAATTGCAGCCCTTTAGCCCTTGCTCCCCCCATTATAAAGTCCCAAGTGTGGACCCCCAATGACTTCAATGGGGTTTAGGTCGAGTCTGGGCACCTGAACCGGTGCCAAACTCTTCGAACCCGAAGTTCAACGAAGTTCATCCATAATGGTGGGTGCTGATGCCCCAGCAGGAATAGTGTGATTTGTGGCAAAAAAGGAAGCAAACACTAAGGAAGGGTCATTAAGGTGGGCCAAACTAGCAGAGAGCTCAGAGGCAACAAAGTAGAGAGGCACGTATGTATGCTTTCCATGAAAACCCACGTTGTGAAAGGGGGATGTTTCCGGTCTCTGATACCCTGAAACAATATGAAACACAAGCATAAACACACATGAAAAACAACTTTTGCATGTATCCAATGGCCAGACAACTGTGAAGACATCAAGCAAACTCACCAGTGGACGAAGTACTGGCCACCATCCAGGGAGGGCTGGGAGGGAAGGAAGGCAGTGAAGATTCAGCCCAACTGTGTGTGTTGAAGTCCAAGTCAGAGGGTCCAGCCTGCTACAAGCCTGTGCCACAACCTGGAGTGGCGGGGAGTCTACCAGCTCCTCCCCTGGACTCCCCACCTGAGCCTCCAAACCCTCCTCCTCAGCTATATCCGCCACCTCCTTGGGAACAATTTCCATGCCTTACTCCCTTTACCATGCCTACTCCTTACTCCTCTGGGTCATCCACCACCTCATCGACATTTGACCCCCGACTCCTCTCCTGATGAGCTGTTGTGGGGCGGGGGAGGACATCTTTGCCTTAATTGCAGAGGGGTGGCCTCTTAGCTGTGAGGAAAAAAGAGAGAAAAAAACATGATTAAGGAGCCCCATTTTGGGTGATGGGTTTTTACAAGTTTATTCTCCTTGTTACCTTGTATTTCAGGTCAGACCATCTCTGGCAGATGGACTTCAGTTTTAGCTTAATCACCGCTTGCACATCTCGGACGATCACCCCCTTCCTGAAGTTGGGCCTAATAGTAGTTATACTCCTGCTGGAGCAATATCTACATGAAAAAACAGAAAGGCAAAACGATTCAATCCAACAGGCAAAATACACATGTGGGTCTATAGGTCAACCATGCAAAACTGAAAGGTGTAGCATACATTGACAGCAACTCTATTCACACAGCAAGACAAACTGGACCCAGAAAAAATAGCAAGCAACAACACCTACATTCCAACCCAAATATGCCAAACCAGCCTCCAAACACCCAAGTAAAACTGAACCGAAGCCCAACACCAGAACCAAGCCCAAAAACGTAAACAATGCAAAGGCAAAACCAAAAACCAAACAAAGGGCATGGTGAACCAAAGCCAGTTGCAACAGGGATAAAGTACAAAAAATAGCACCACTAAATGAAACAAAATGGGTATCTACAAACCAAAATAAATGCAGAAAATGTAATTATTATGTAATTATTATGTAATTTAACAAAAAAACACTATTCCAAAAACGCACTCAATATAACGCTATTAAAAATGCAATACCAGAAGAGAGTCCATGAAAGACAAGAAAATTAAGCACCACAGGAGAACATTGTTCAAGAACAAACTGTTAAAATTTAAGGACTAAACAACACAACAAACACAAGAGAAAAAGGGAGGCAGCAGACACAGGTGGCCATGCCCACAGATACAGCACATGATAAACAGCACAGCCACACACACAGATCAAAAAACACAAACACACAACAAAGGACACACAAACACAACACAAGAAAACTTACCCTAACTATCTGCCCGTTCACAAAAGGTGCTACGTGCTGGCGGGAGCCTGGCCTCTGCTGAGAGCCCTGAGGCGGAAAATCGAAAGTGTGCAATCCAAACGATCACATAACTAAAATTGACCAATGTTGAAAAACGCATCTGGAAAGTCAAACTCCAAAATTAAAACCCCAACCAGGGGCAGGTACAGTTCCTCAAGCAATCACTAGATAAGATCGAAGAATTCGCAGAAGGGGAAATAATCCTGGGGGGCGACTTCAATTTGGCCATCGAACCTCTTATAGATTCTTCCGCGGGCAGATCGGTGGTGTCCCACTTAGCATTGAGATCACTTAAGAAGAAGTTGCACAGCATGCAGCTGGTGGACGCGTGGCGGGTCCAGAATCCTGTGGACAGGGACTACTCCTTCTACTCAAAAGTTCATGGGAAGTACTCCAGGATTGACTACCTCTGGATCTCACACAGTCTTCTAGGCCTGTCCTCAGACAGTGGGATGCTTCCGACCTCCTTTTCAGATCATGCTCCTATCTACTTAGACCTGAACCTATCAGATAGACCCCCACCCCCATTGACGTGGAGGCTCAATGAGTCACTCTTGCAAGATGAGGTGGTCGCTCAGGCGGTCAGAGAGGGCATGGAGGCGTATTTTAACAATAATGATAACGGGGAGGTGTCCCCATTAATGCTATGGGAAATGCATAAAAGCGTGATCAGAGGGATATTAATTAGTCAGGCATCCAGACTGAAGAGGGAAAGGATGTCCCAACTAGAACGCCTTACGGAGCAGGTCAGGCACCTGGAGTCGTCCCATAAACAATTAGAGGCGGCAAGAGTCCTCGGAGAGCTGACCCAGACTCGGGAGGCCCTTAATGCAATACTAAGACAAAAGGCAAAGTTTGTGATAAAAAAATGTAAGCGTAGATATGAGCACGGGAATAAAAGTGGTACGATGCTCGCAAGAGCCCTTAAACAGCAACAGGCCCAAAACTACATTTCCGAAATCCTAGATGGTTCCCAGCAGAAACAGCACACCTCTGAGAAAATAGCGGAAACATTCCAGGCATACTATGCTGGACTGTATGATCTGGCGGGCAGCCGGCCAGCGCGGACGCTCCCGGGGAGAATCAGGGAGTATATAGAGAGCTCAGGCATGCCATCAATCTTGAAGGAAATAGCCGACCCAACCCGACCTGGAAGACCCGATCAGCATAGAGGAGTTGGCTGAGACTATTAAGCACTCGCCGACAGGGAAGGCACCGGGGCCAGACGGATTTACCGTCAAATACTATAAATCTTTCATCTCACTTTTGGGCCCTCGCTTGATGAGAGCCTGGAACACAATTACAGACCCGGAGTCCCCCGGCTCCCCGGGGAGGGAATTGGAAGCACATATTTCGGTTCTTCATAAACCAGGAAAGGACCCACTTTCTTGCAGATGTTACCGCCCTATCTCCCTGCTCAACACGGATCTGAAACTGTATGCTAAAATTCTGGCTACCAGACTGGCCCCAGTGGTGGCGCAGGTGGTACACCTCAACCAGATGGGATTCGTGTTGGGCAGGTAAGCCAGAGATAATGTGGTGCGTGCCATCAATGTGATTCATAGAGCTAAAACCACCACGGCCCCCGCTATGCTCCTTTCTACAGATGCGGAGAAGGCCTTTGATAGGGTGAGTTGGCCTTTTCTGCGGGAAACCCTTAAAAACATATAGGCCTGGGTGATAGGATGAGAACCCACATTGAGGCTCTTTACACCACTCCATCAGCCAAGATTAGGATAAATGGCCACCACTCCGGACCGGTACTCATCCGTAACGGGACCCGGCAAGGGTGCCCCCTGTCCCCCTTACTTTTCGCCCTTTCATTGGAGCCTTTCCTCTGCAGAGTCAGAGACAATGCTGACATACGAGGGGTTGACACGGTTGATGGTACGCACAAAGTGGCTGCTTACGCAGATGACCTCCTATTCTTCATCACATGCCCCTCTGTGACACTCCCGGTTCTAATGAAGGAGTTCGAGGTATATGGGAGACTCTCCTATCTTAAAATCAATTTCGATAAATCAGAGGCCTTGAATATCTCACTTCCCGGGGAAGTAGCCATAAATATGCAACAATCGTTCCCATTCAAGTGGGCGGGGGTCTCGATTACCTATCTCGGCACGCAGCTGCCAAGCCAGCTATCGAATATCCTAGACTTGAATTTCTGGCCGCTGGCACGGAGAATCAAGGCAGATCTAGCAAAGTGGGACCACCCAACATTTTCGTGGATGGGCAGGGCTAACATTATTAAAATGTCTATACTCCCCAAACTGTTGTTCTTGTTCCAGGCTCTCCCAATTCGTATCCCGATGCAGTTCTTTCGAGATATAAGTAGTGCCTTTATGAGATTCATCTGGAAAAAGAAACGAGCAAGGCTGAGGACGCAAGTTTTGTTAGCCCCAAACAATCAGGCGGTATGGCGTTACCGGATGTGAGGCTGCATTGGACAGCCACTCACATGCAAGGGGTATGTGAGTGGCAGAGCTGTCGGGAGAAGACGAGGTGGGTCCAACTGGAGCTAGCCGCTACCCCTACACAGTTGGAAGCATTTGTCTGGAACAGGGTGCCCACCCCAGCAGAAATTAGAGCCCACCCGACCATATGCTACAACCCCTAGTATTGAGATTGCCAGGTTTTCTGAAGGACACAGGCCATTTAATATCTCTTCTTGCTAACACTCAATGGTATCCAGGTTTACGGTTCTGTACCATGGACGTTTCGTCCCTATATTCTTCTATTCCCCATGATTTGGCTATCAAAGCATTAGAATTTCATTTACAGTTGTATACTGATTATGATTTTGATCTGTGTTCATTTATTATTTTGACTACGGAGTATCTGCTAACACATAATTTTTTTGTTTTTGATAACACTTTTTATTTACAGTTAAAGGGGGCCTCCATGGGCGCCCCATTCTCCCCCACCTTGGCCAATCTTTATATGGGATGGTGGGAACACCATTTCATTTTTGGGGAGAAGAATCAATGGCGGTCGGTTATCACAAGTTATTTCAGATACATTGATGATCTGTTCTTGATTTGGTCATCATCCCAGGAGGAATTATTGTTGTTTATTGAATATTGCAACACTAATAGCCTCAATTTGCTTTTCTCTGCTAATATGAATACTGAAACCATAGAATTTTTAGATCTTAAAATTACTTGTGATAATGTGACTAAACGTCTACTTACCTCTACTTACAGAAAACCCACTGCAGGAAACAATATCCTCCGTGCGTCTAGTTGCCATCCCCGTCACACAGTGAGGTCTATCCCGGTGGGTGAAATGCTTCGGAGTAAACGTAATTGTTCCCAGACTAGTACTTTTCAGGAAGAATCAATTCAAATTGAACACAGGTTGCGGGATAGGGGGTATCCTTCCTGGATGCTTTCCCGTGCTAGGTCTATAGTCAGTAACAAATCTAGGGAATCACTTTATGGGGTGAATACTAGAAATAAACAGAGGACTCCTTTCCATGGGGTCACGTTTAGTACTCCTTACACTATGGAGTTCGGTGAAATCAGTCGCATTCTCAAGAAAAACTTACCTGTATTAAATGCGGACCCGATCCTCCGGCATACGGTCGATCAGGGCATACGGATCGTCAGCAGGAAGTCCCCCAGTCTAGGTAATTTACTATCACCCAGCTTTTTCAGCTCTGCTAGCACAGGTCACACTACGTGGTTAGCCACATTGGGTTTTTTTCCTTGCGGCTGCCAACGGTGTGGTATGTGCAAATTTGTTAACAAAGGGAAATATTTCATATCTACCAACACAGGAGACAGGTTTGCTATCAAGTCTCTCCTCAACTGTAATTCAAAAATGGTAATTTACTTGATTACTTGCGGTTACTGTTCTATCCAGTATGTAGGTTGTACCACCAGGAAGCTCAAAGTGAGAATTTCTGAACATTTACAAGGGTTCGGAAGACCTAATATATTAGGAATTTCCAATGTGGCAAAACACTTTAACTCCCATCATTTGGGAGAGGAGGTGTCTTTAAATATCAGTGCTATTGAGAAGGTCACCCTGGGACCCAGAGGTGGGGACATTAGACGCAAGCTTCTGGCACGAGAAGCATACTGGATTTTGAATATGGGTACCCGTTCTCCGCAGGGCCTGAACCATAAGTGGGACATATCATTCATAACAGATAGATAGGTATTACCTCTGCTCCGGGGGGGTCTCCTTACACTAATCTGAATACTAATCTGAATGGTGTGGCCGGGCACTAGTTTTGATTACTAATCTATATATCCTATAACCAGTGGAATGCAGTGTTAGCACTTTCAACTTGTGCATTCCATCAGCAATGATATACAGCTTGGATATATTCTCTATGACTGCCTCCATTTGCATATGCTTGCACTGATGTGTATTCCCTGTAGTGTCTTTTTTTCCCCCTTCTTCTCTTGGGGCTTTACTTAAAGATGTGCCACTACAGTAGTTCATATAAGGTTGATATTTTTCATGGGCTGTCCCGTTATTAGCATTATAAGCATCCAAAGTCTGCACTGTTATATGCTTCCATTGTGATTATTTTGTTTGTGATTATGTATGAATACCTTTTTTATTTTTATTTCTCTATACTGCCTGAACTGTCTTTGCTCACCTCCCCTCGGTGTGTCTCTTTTCCGGTTTCCGCGCTCTCAGCTGGTGTGTGGCGTCCCGGTTGTCTAGGAGACTGCCCGGGGTTGCGGTCACGTGGCCTGCTGTGTTGCGCTTCCTTTCTGTGTTTGAGCCTAGGTCTCTCCTATTGGCCATCGCGCCTGTCAGGTTGATGGGCTCTCACGCGGTTGGCTGCGGTCTCTTGCGGCTTCCGGGGGCTGCGTCCTGGGCGTCTTCCGGCCGACGGGCTCGCCGCGTGGTCAGCGGGGGCGATGCGGCGCCGATTGCCAGACACACACCGGGTGTAGGTGAGTAATCTTGATGCTTGTTATTTAAACCCGTTTGTCCATTGCCTCATGTATCTATGATTAAGGACTGTTCCGCGTCCGAAACGCGTTAGAACGTGAGATTTTCACTTTTCCATCTTGGGTCTATTATTTGTTTTTAGCTGCCATTTTTTGATTACCTGGATGTTTTTATTTCTTAGTGATTAAAGTATTGTGTTTTAAGGAGTGCTGACCAACGACTATTTTTCTATTGGACATTCAGTGGGGTTTGGGACTCCCCCGGGTCCTGCACCCAATTTGGTCTCGAGTGCGGCTATAACCCCTGCTTGTTTAATTACGGACCATTGGGGCGACCCTGGGGGTGTTTAAGGATTGCAGAGAACGTCCAAGGTTCTCCCCATTGCCCTCCCCGGTGGTTCCAGTTATTAGTAACCCACTTTTACATGCGGGCCCCTTCAGGACAGATCTTCGTGAATGGGGCGGCTTGAACCAGTTGAGAAGCGGGGACCTGATAAGTTCGAGGGGTTGGGCTTCATTGACGGAACTGAGAGGTAGATGGGAGAATGTTAACTTAGACCCATGGACTCTCCTACGCCTTCAATCATTCCTATCTCAAATGGGCTTCAGGAGGGAGGTATGTAGAGGACCCACAGAATTTGAGAGGATTTGCCTGGGGGGCCAACCATACCCACACTTGATCTCCAAATTATACTCTCTCCTGATAAACGAGCAAACGACCCCCCGGCCTTTTGGAGTGAATGGGAGAAGGACCTGGGCAGACCCCTCAGGGAGAAAGAGAGAGAAAAAATAGCCACGCTGGCGCATAAATCCTCTGTGGCAACAAGGGTACAGGAGACAATTATAAAATCCTAACACACTGGTACTACACCCCGGACAGACTTGCAGGATGTTCGCCTCTGCAAGCCCGCAGTGTTGGAGGTGTGGTACCGAACGGGGCACGATGTTCCACATATTTTGGACTTGTCCCAAGATCAAGGAGTATTGGGGAGAGGTCTTGCCCATCATCACACAGGTCACTGGAGCTCAAATTCAGGAGGACCCAGCCCAGGTCCTCCTGCATCTGGTAAAGCATCCAGTTGGGAAATATAAGAAAACCCTGAAAGCCCATTTATTGAACGCAGCCAAGCAGGTGATCCCTAGGTATTGGAAGCAGAGAAGTGCCCCATCCGTGAGGAACTGGGTGGGGGAGGTATCAAATATCTGCGAAATGGAAGACCTGACGCTGTAACTCCATGATAGAGATGAACAGTTCAGATTGACATGGATGCCTTGGCTGATGTTCCAGGAGTCTAAGGACTTTGGAACCCTGTTCCACTAGGACCCTGGGATGTGTCTGCACCGGCAGGCCTGAGCATGTAGGAGGTGGCGAAACTCCTGAGAAAAGCCCTCATCCAGAATATTGGTGTGCCCTCTGCGGGCGGAGATCTGCCACATGGTCGATCGCCTGCCACTCCCAGCCCCCGCCCCCCCATCCATTCGCCCCCCCATTAGCCCCTTATGTGCCCCCCCTATCTTCTTTCCCGCGTTATGTAAAAGCAGGAGGAGCGGGTCCCCAGGCGTTCCAGAAAGGAGATTGGGAAGAGTCATCTGGATCTTCAAAGAATTAGGACATCTATAACATCCATGGCACTATGAGGATATCCAACGCCCACTTTGGGGGCTATGGTGTAACAGGTGGATATATTGCAGATGGACGCCTGAGATGGAAAATTATGTGTATGCTGTGAACAGGGAGCCCGTCTCTCTTTCCTCCCCTCTTGTTGTATGATGTTTGTTTGTACTTGTCATACTGTATCTCAAAAATACCAAAATAAAGATTAAAAAATAAAAAAAAAAAAAACATAATCAAATCCAATAAACACAAATGCATAAACACTTGTTAGGATGCATGAAGCATGTGGCCAGTGTGGTTTGTGTAAAAAAAATATGGAGAACCAGCTTGTCCCAAACGGCGCCCACAATAACAACAACGCCGCATTTAAGATTTGGGGATAATCCATAAAAACATAATGTGCCCAAACAACCAAACAACATTGTTAACATGCAAACTATAAGGTGTAAGCAAAATCAGTCAAAAAATGATTTTTACACCCAAAAACTACTACAAGAATAATGGGTAAAAAGTTCCATTGAAGTCTATGGGAGAACGCCACTGAGCACCTGTTAGAAGTGTCTCACAGGCGATAAAAACGAAACCAGCGCCAGTGATAAATTGAATGCTAGGTAGTGTTCTGGTTAGCATCATAAATATGGCATGGCTTGTGGAGCAGAAAAAAAAAGGACAGGTGCTGTGTGTCATTGTTTGGCACTAGTGCTGCATAAAAAAGACCCTCAGTAACAAATACTCTGTATACAAAATTTAAAGTTTCAATTAAGGAATGCAATTTACTTGGTTTATTTTTCTGGTAGTATGTATTTGAATATTTGTTCTCATACCCAATCTGAATCCCTCGGTTTGTGGCTTCCTTTAACCATCGGACTCCAAGACACTGTAGTATATGAATCTGAAAAACAATTTTTCTTCCCAGTAATTCCAATGGGTCAATAACAATGTCTTCCTCACTTAAGGACCTGCAAATATATATAAAATGTGTATCATAGCTGAGTACCACCTTTTGTCCCAAATATGTAGTTTTAGATTATGCAAATTACTTTACAATTCTGTCAAAAATATATACCTAGACCAAGGTCAAAAATATTAAATTAACAATTTAAGCAAAAAGATCTTTCACTACAGTGACATCAAAATGGTTTTCATGGTAAACTTACACTAAACTCTGTTCTACACAGGGGCTTGGCATGTGCCCCTTTTTCTTTCCTGCCCATACAGTTCATACAGCACCTTTCCTATCTTAGAATTGTCTGCTTAGTTTGAGTGCACGGTACCCCCAATGTTTTACAGGATCGCTCAAACTGCACACTGAACACTAAAAAAGTGCATAGAGCCCTTTGCATGCATAAATGCCAGTGAGATTGTGAGTTCTCCCTCTACGTGAGCAGGTCTGGAGCCAATGCAGCATATGTAAGTCCCAAAAACCCAAAATGTGTTAAATCTAGAGCCTGGAAACGTGAAAGGTGGAGGATATTTAGCCCAGAGGATGCTAGAAGTTATTGTTCAATTTAGGTGCATGGAATGACTGCTAATCTACACAATAAAATAAGGGATACATAAATGCGCATGAATGGGAATTGAGTTAAATGAGCCATTACCAAAATTATCATAAATGTATGTTGAAAAAAGAATATTCATATGATGCAGAATATGGTGCTGTGTGTAATTTTAAACAACCGCTGTATTTGAACTTCAAACCAAGTTAGAAAAAAAGATGTGCCAAAGATTTAAGCCAAGTCTGTGTCTAATAAACTAAACAAGAAACAAGGATATAACATTGCCAGGCAGGGGATACAAAAACGGAATTAATTAGAAATAGAGGAGAGAGGAAGAAATGGTGGGCCGAATGGGGGGTATAGGGGGAGGGGAGGTGGAAGAGGGGGTCAATTGTCATGGTCCAGGAGATCTTTAAATTCAGCAGATTCTGAAAAGTCCATTGAAACCAGGTTTGTGTGAAGGCCTCATGTCTATTTTGTAGAGAAAGTTTGTTACTTTACTCACCCACTCTGTGGGGAAGAATCTTTTCAGAGTAGTGGAACACAAGCATTCACGCATTCAGTAGATGTCGGAGGAGTGATTTCCTATACCGAGACACTGGGATTTTGGTGTGGTGAAGGGAAGGCAGAGGACCGGATCATCTGGCACCCTGTTTGACAATTTTTTTTTTTTTTTTTTAACTCTTTATTTAGATGTTTTCAAATTTCAAATACAAACACTACAGACAAAGAAAACACAGATACTGTCCAGTGTAAGAAGTCCACGCGTCTCAGGAACATATTTCAGCATACTCAGAAAATCTTGTAAACTTAACAATCAACTTAAATATGTCCTTCCCCCCGTTATTGTAATCAAGTCCTCTTTTACCCGCGTATTCTCCCATCCCTTTTAAGCTAGAGGGCATTCAGGGAACCAAAGCAGTCTGGCAGGCCATCCCCCATCCCAACCAGAAAGGGGGGGCGTGGTCTCCCACCACCTCCCCCCGACTGGCCGTCAGCGCTCCAATTCGAGCGCTAGGATGGGGCAGGGGCCAATTGATAAAATGGACCGGGTCTAGCTATGGGGATCTCCGGGGTTTCAATTACCCTTATGTGCTTCCAAGGGTAGGTCGGATCGTAGCATTATTACAATCTGGACATTAGAACAGGACAACACGAGGAGAAGTTTCCCCATGAGAAAGGGTAGAGAAAAAGAGAAAAAAAAAAAGAAAAAGGGGGGAAAAAGGAAAACAATCAAACAAGAAAACAAAAAGGGAGGAGAGAGGGGAACAGGGAGGAGAAGGGCGGGAGAGGCCAGTCCGTCGCTGGAACCTGGATCACCGATCCGGGGGGGGAAGGGGGAGCGGCAGAACAGGAGCGGACCCACCACACCCAGAGATGCTCGAGGACGACACCAGCGTTTGGCGACATCGGGGGAAGATCGCAGAATCCCTGTATAAGTACCAAGGGGTCCATTCCCTCCGGCATTTTTCCTCTCTATCTTGTACAGTAGCGGTAAGTTCCTCCATCTCCCTGATCTTGTTCACTTCCTGAATCCAGTCACCCACTGTGGGTGTGGATTCCGTCTTCCATAGTCTAGGGATCAGGACTTTTGCCGCGTTAATCAGGTGTCGTAGTATTGACTTTTTATAGTTTGAGATACTGCACGAGGAATAGTGAAGTAACATAAGGGCCGGACAACATGGAATCTGTGAGCCAGTAACTTCCCCCATCATTCTAATAACACTGCTCCAGAACGGTTTGATATTTGGACATGTCCAGAGAATGTGGAAGAGTGATCCCTCTTCAGTTTTACATCTCCAGCAGATGGGCGAGGTGTCCCGGAAGAAAGAGGCTAATCTCTGGGGGGTGTAATACCATCTCGACAAGTACTTGTAGTTGGTTTCCTGTACTTGGACAGAAATAGATGATTTATGAGTTAACGTGTATATTTTTTCCCAGTCCTCATCTGTGAACGTCCTATCCAGGTCCCTCTCCCACTCCCTACGGAAGGGAGGATCCGGCTCTTTTCCTCCCTCCAGTAGTTGATATATCTGTGATACCATTCCTCTCTCAGGGTCCTTTCTGGTGACAAGGTCTTCGAAGCCTGTAAGAGTTCGCCCGATAGCAGACTTAGATCCCAGTTTTTGTAGAAAGTGTTGAAAAAGTAACAGACGCCAGGGATCGAGATGATGGTTGTCTAATGTGTTTCTCAGTTCCTCTAGAGAGCGCCACTCACCGTTTCTAATCAAGTCCCCTCCGCGAACTGTCCTCAAACTCCCCCCTCCTCTCCGGCACCGGGGGCCCATCCCCACCGGGAGGTCGGGGTTGTCGGTCACCGGGACCAGTGGTGACGGCCAGGGGGATATTTCCTCGCTCTTCCGTACTCTGTCCCATACTCTCAGGGTCTCCCTAACAGTCGGAGTATCCTTGTATTTTTTACTCGATTCTCTTGACATCCATGGGGCTTCTTTCAGAGGGGTTGTTACCACGCTGTCCTCGATTTTGACCCATTTCTTCTTCCCCCTGCTCTTAGTCCAGTCCACAATTCTCTGCAGGTGAGCAGCTTGCCAGTATCTCAGCAAGTTCGGAACCGCCAACCCACCCCTGTGTTTAGCACGCTGCAACACAGAAAATCTTACTCTCGGTCTCCTGTCTCCCCAGATGAATTTTATAAATATGGAGTCCGGATTCCTGAAGTAGCTCATTGGGATATGGCACGGGAGGGTATGGAACAGATAGAGAATCCTAGGCAAAATTGTCATTTTTAGAACATTCACTCGTCCTATCCAGGAGAGCGTAAGGTTTCTCCAGTCCGAGAGGTCTCCCCTAATCCTATTTAGTATTGGCAGGAAATTGTATTTGAATACGCCCTCCACGTCCCGGGGTATCTTAGTACCCAGATATGTCAGGGTAGGGGATGTCCAACGGAATGGGAAGGAGGCTCTAACGGACATCACAGTGGTGCTGGGTAGGCCCACATCCAGCGCCTCTGACTTGTCGAAATTAATTTTGAAGTTGGAGAGCTTTCCAAATTTCTCAAATTCTTTCATCAGCACTGGGAGTCCAACTACTGGGTTTGATAAAAAGAATAACAGGTCATCCGCATAAGCTGATATTTTATGTTCTACTCCCTTTACCTTACTTCCTCGGATGTCCACATTCTCCCTAACGTGCCTCAAGAAGGGCTCCACAACAAGTGCGAAAATGAGGGGCGACAGGGGACAACCCTGTCTCGTGCCATTAGAGATCCGGAAAGGTGGGGACAACACTCCCCACCTTCACTCTAGCCTGTGGTTTAGAGTAGATTGTTGTTATGAATTTAATTGCTCTCTCCCGGAGACCTATATGTCGCAGGACCTCAAAGGCGAAGTCCCAGTCTATGCGGTCGAACGCCTTCTCCGCGTCAGCAGATAGCAGCATAATTGGGGCGTTATCGATCTGTGATCTATGAATGAGGTTCAGGGTCCGAATCGTGTTATCCCTCGCTTCCCGTCCAGGGATAAAGCCGCACTGGTCCTCATTAATCAAGTGAGGTAAATAACCGGCTAGGCGGTTCGCTATGATCTTGGTAAACAATTTGAGGTCAACATTAAGGAAAGATATAGGCCGGTAGCTTTTGCAGCTTAAAGGGTCCTTGCCTGGCTTATGAATCACTGTGATGTGAGCCTCCAGCACCTCTGCCGGGAATGCCTCATAGTTTTCCTCCGCAGCAATGCTGTTAAAGGCTCGGAGAAAATGCCCACCCAGCACAGCCAAGAACTCCTTATAATAGGCAATCGTCAAGCCATCCGGTTCAGGAGACCTTCCATTCGGAGTGGCTTTTACTGCCTGTCCCAGTTCTTCCTCCGAGATTGGTTCCTCCAATTGCGCCACTGCTTCTTCACTAAGTTTAGGCATCTCCGATTTCTCAATATATTGTCTCTTCCTGGCTATATCAGTCTTGGGGTCGCCCACCACCTGTGGGCGAAGGTTGTAAAGTGTATGGTAATATTCCCGAAACACTTTCGCGATATCCACGGTGTTGTGCCATTTCTGCTGTTGAGCGTCTATAATTGAAGCTATAAAGTTAAGGGATTGCTGCTTTCTCAGGGCTCTAGCAAGTAATGTACCACTTTTGTTTCCCCACTCATAGTAAAAGCCTTTACATCTCTTTATGGAGAACGCAGCTTTTTGTAAGAGTAAAGAGTTCAGCTGTTCTCTACATATCGTCAACTCACGCAGAGTATCCTGCATATGGGTCTCTTTATGCCTTTTTTCTAAGGTTTGGATCTGTCGAAAGAGTTGGTCTCGTTTCGCAGTCTCCGCCCTCTTTAGTCTGGACGCATGCTGAATGAGGACTCCTCTTATCACAGCCTTATGGGCCTGCCAGATCATCATGGGAGCTGTTTCGGCTGTGCAGTTAAACTGAAAGTATTCAGAGAGGGCAGCTTGTACCGCTTGCCTCGTCACCGGATCTTTTAGAAGGGTCTCGTTCAGACGCCAAGTCCAAGCGCCTTTCCGTTCTTCCCGAGTAGATAAAGCTATCCCTACCGGACCATGGTCAGATAGAGATGCCACCCCTATGGTGGGGTTTAGCACTCTTGGTAACAAGCAATGAGACGTGAAGATATAGTCCAGTCTCGCATATGTTGAATGAGTTGGAGAAAAATGTGTGTAGTCTCGGCCCGTAGGGTTAAAAATTCTCCAGGCATCACATAACTGAAAAGACTTTCCTCAGTCCCCTATAGGGAATGGAGGACCTACCCGAAGAGGAGTCAATCAGCGGGTCTAGGGTGATGTTGAAGTCCCCTCTCAGAAGAATGTTCCCTTCCTGGAAGTCTCCTAATTTGGAGAGGAACTCCACCAGAAAATCCACCTGCCCGCTATTAGGGGCATAAACTGACCCCAAGGTAAATAATTTTCCTCTAATCTTCTTTGATCATGATATACCTCCCGTCTTCATCCCTGGAAGACTCCAGGCACTCAAATGGGACATCCTTGGACAGCAAAAATGCCACCCCTTTGGACTTAGAGGTGGGAGATGAGCTCATATATGACTGCGGGTAGTGCCTGGGGGATAGTCTTGGAGAGGCTGCCCCTTTAAAGTGGGTCTCCTGAAGGAGAACAATTTGCGCCTTCATCCACTTTAGTTCCGTCATCATCGCAGATCGTTTCTCCGGAACATTAAGTCCTCTACAGTTAAGAGAAACCAAGCTCATCACTGAACCCCGTGGGTCCCGGGAACTCCCGTCCGCCGCTCCTGCCAACCCCCCCACGAACGGCGAGTCCATGGCCCGCGCAGGGGAAAACAAAAGACCCCCTGTTGTAAGGCAGAGGGACTAAGGGACAGAGGGAGAGGTCCTAGAACAGCAAGGATAAGGAAAGGGTGGAGTAGAGGGGATGGGAGAGGATACACCAAAAGAAAAAACACTAAACGATAAACACAAACGAGAACCCGGAAACAGCCCTTCCGGGCTTCTTGAAAGAGATCTGGAAACCACCCTACAAATAGGGGGTAAAACTCCACACTTCCCGGGGGACTTCCGGGTATCCACCCCAGGCAACGTCTGGAGTTCCCAGGGGAATGTGGAGGCCGAGTGAGGAAGAACTAAGTTAGTTCTAAGGTTCCTCCTAGCATTACCGGCTTCCCCAGGTCCCCCTGTATACATTAACTGATAGGCAGCAGCAATAAAGCATCTATATGCGTAACAGTGTATTCAAAGAAGAAACAAAAAAAAAAGCAACTGACCTATCAACAAGGCATGTCAACATTGATTGAGATCTAATGAGCCTAACCTGTGACCCATACCATCCACAGATGGACCATGTCTCCCAATCTTTTTTGGTTCTCAGAGCGGCGCTCCCCGGGTTACTCCTCCACCTCCCCGCCCCCACTTCTTCTATGGCCGATGGCTCCCCCCCCTCCCCAAAGCGCCCGACCACAATCCACTCCAGTCAGCCTCGGATAGGAGGGCGGGAATCAAGTTAGACAGGTGGCCGGACCACCGGAGCCGGGGGGGGGGAGACCCCAGGGGGCCATTCCAGCCGCCCACCGAGCTGTCAAAACTATGGTCATCAGTTCGTGGGTCAGGGGGGCCCAAGCAAAGGCACAAAGGGCAGGCCCGTCAGTGGGCAACCAGTGCTCATCCTCATATCAAAGAAACCCACCTCCCAAGCGACCCGCGCCCCATGAGCACGGGCGGGGCCCCCCCGAGTATCATGAAAATTTCGTCTCCCACCGAGGGAAGAGCCGTGTTCCGCAATCGGGCCATAGCTCACATTTCCCGGGAGCCTCTAGTAGGTCAGGGGACCCAGCCCGCCCCACGAAGGGCGGGCGCCCCTGTGGATGCCAATATTCGCTCCCCAACTCCTAAGGGGTCCCGTCGCCCGAGATGCGGGTCCCCCCGGAGCCCAAACGGGGCCACCCGCGCAGCTCCTGGAGCTCGTGTCTCCCAAGAAGGGCAAGAGCGCGTCCAGCAACCAAGGCCGTCACTCGCGCCCTCCAGGAGAAAGGCTGCCCCGTCGGCCCAGCAGTGAGCGGCAGGGCGACGATCCCTCATTCAAGGTCACCCCTTCAACCGCCCCATGTGTTCCGCGGGGAAGGGGACCCCGAGGAGCAACCGCAGCGATCAATCAATCTAAGCTCATCATGGGAGCGTCGATCCCCGCCCCCTCAAAGCCGGGGGGGGGGGTCGAGGCTCAGAACCTCTCGGTCTCACTACAGCCCCTAACACTCGCAAGTTATCAGCAAAATTAAGCACTCATAACATGTTTGTCCCTCATATGTTACGAGAGACATATTTGTCCCCCACAACACACGAGAAACAAGAAAATCGTAAATTGGTCACTAAAACAAGTAAACAGTAAACTAGTTGTGACTTTGAGGCAGCATACAATCGTCCTGATATATAGGTCCTCACTCCGCAGCAACCGGGGCACGTCCTCCCTCACGCACCCGCTCGGGTGGGGCCGCCCGCCGACCTCGATTTCTCCTCCGCATACGCTGCGGGCGCGGGACTGCCACCCGATCTAGATCCAGCTCCAACCAATTCGGTATGTCAATCGGAGCGACTTCCAGAAACTCAAATAGTTCCGGAAGCTGAGCCGGTGATTGCAGACCGAAGCTCCTCCGCTCTTTACGGACGATCAGTTGAAACGGGTGTCCCCACCGGTATGTAGCTCCTTGTCGCTGTAAAATTTCCAAAAGCGGTCTCAATAACCGCCGCATCTGCAAGGTTCTCCTGGAGTGATCTGGCAATATAGTGACACTCGCCCCTTCAACGGTGATCGGGCCTCTGTTCCAAGCTCTCTGCATGATCTCTTCCTTAAGCTGGTAATAGTGTATTCTGCAGAGCACATCCCTCGGCCTGACTGGATCCCCTTGCCTGGGGCCCAGGGCTCGGTGGACTCTGTCGATTTCAATATGGTCTGCAGTGGGGCGGCCCATGAGATTGTTGAGAGCACCGCAAACTGTGGCCTTTAGAGCCGAGGGGCCCACCGTTTCTGGGATGCCCCTGAGCCTCACATTGTTTCGGCAGTTTCTATTTTCGTGGTCATCTTGTTGCAGCCGTAAGCTGGTGAGCGCCCGCCTTGTAGCGTCCCGGTCACGTTCTAGCGCCTCGACTCTTGCCTGGAGGTCTACATGAGAGGTCCTATTGGCGTCGACTCTATTGGACAACTCCCCTATGGAATTTTGCATAGATGTAATTTCCCTGCGGAATGTTCCCTCCATCCTGGATATATAAGATTCAAAGTCGGCTCTAGATGGCAGCGTTTTAGCGATCTCTATCATATTCAGCCTGACCGACTCCATTATGGCTGCGACCAGGGCTCCGGGCAGACCAGTCCCTTGCGATTCCGAGGACCCAGGGCCCCTCGGTCCCCCGTCCGCTGCGTGACACCACAGCTCAGCCGGAACCTCCGGGGAGAAGCGTAAGTGGGAGCTCGGGGGGGACCCCAGGAGCATCATGTTGGCGCCAGGGGGGGTTCCCCATTCTCCAGGCGAGGTTGGTCTACTCCTCCTGTCGCATATGCTTCGTGTGTCACATATGGCTTCTGCGGATCTCTCCCAGTCCCCGGGACCCTCCGGGCTCAGTCTCCCACGGCCCCCCTGAGTCCTCTCTATGGTGTACTATGGCCGTGACAAGATTCATATCCCCAATGGCAGGGGGAATTGCGGCCTGGGTATGTCCATGTGCTGTCACAGCCCCATCCATCAACTGTGCAGCTATCACTGTCTGCTCTGTTCCTCTCCTCCCTGCCCCACTGGCCACATCTCTCGTCTGGGGAGAACCCGGGAGCTCACCTGTGGGACGGTGCGCACAATACAGTGCGGCCCGACGGTCCCTCACGTCGGAAGCGGTGCTCCTCTCTTCATCTCCTGGCTCGCAGCCAGGCATCATCTCCTCCCGCTCTGCATCGGCCGGCTTCAAAGGTGAGGTCACCGCCGGCATCCGGAGATCGTCGGGGCAGGCTCCACATACTCCTCGCCCTCCTGCGTCAGGTATGGCTGGTGTGATCTCTGAGGCGGGGGCCATAGTTCTAGCAGCTGCCGGGTGACACCCCGCCCGCAGCGCGGTCCGGCGTTCCCGGTCAGCGGGAGCAGCGCTCCCCTCCCCGCAGCTGGGGACATCGCCATTCCTCTTCTCCCCCGGCTCTGTGCAGGCTGGCTGCAGGAGAGAAGGAACTCCCGGCATCAGATGTCTGTTGGGGCCGCTGCTGCTTCTCTCCTGGTCTTCCACCCCATGCACACAGCACGGCACGATCTCGAGGGCCTGAGCCATAGCCGCGGGTGGTACTGCCGCCGCCGCCATCTTGCTTGGAGAAGGGGGCCGCTCCGGTCCCTGCCTCGCCGCATCAAAAAAATGGAGATGGGGGGATTCTGCCGACTCCTTGTGGATCCCCTCGCCTTCCTCTTTTTGGACATGATTGTTCTAAGCTGCTGCACTGTTTTCTGAGCTATTTTAAGGGGGATTCGTGGGGAGCCTCGTGCCTTCACGTCTTATCCCTCCATCGGCAAGCCACGCCCCATCCTGTTTGACAATTTTTGTGCTACTTGTCTCACTGGTGTCCAGAAGCATCTGATCCAAGGGCAAGACCAGGAGATGTAGATCAGGTCGTCATCCGCTTCATCTCAGTGCCAGCACTTTGGGGAAACCCCAGGAAGAATTTTTGAAGCGTTGTGGGTGTTCTATGCCACTGTTTCTCAACCTTCGGTACATGTATCCCAGGGAGTATGCGTCAGTGTTCAGGAGCAAACCTTCAGGGGGGTGTCTGATTGGTCTGGTATATTATTTTACAAGTAAAACCTAATCCATTCTTGCTTTAAAAGTGGTTCAAGGCCTATGGCCTACTTATTTTGTTACTATTTATAATGAATTACCCCCCTTTGGGGTAATTACTTGGAACGTCTTGTAGCTAGAGGGTACTGTCACAAAATCGATCGTTCTATGTCGATTTCATCAAATGATCTGGGTGTGGGCTGCTTTCAGCACAGAGGGCAATCACATCAGAAACACTCACACACCATTACAACAAGCTGCCACCACCACCGTAACCATCACCATCCGATCAAACTCTGCTGGCGAGTAATCAAGACAGTCACCACATACACCTACATACCACTGTCCACATACAAGCAGGGCACAGGCAATCCACACTGATCCCGTCCCACACTTACCCCGAGGAGAGTCTGATCAGTTCCCTTGTCGAATGATCAGATACAATCAGCTTGCAATGTGCTGGTTCACACACAGTCACCGTGCAGCACTCCAAGTTAATTGTGAGTCATTCAACCTTGTAACACTATATGATTAGATACGCTTTCCCAATCATACAATGGATTAGTTACAATCAATCTTACAGTCTATGGGTTAATACACATTTACAAGCGGTCATACAATCTCCAGAAACCAGGTTCGTTTTTAGAGCTCCAAGTAAACCAGGTTAGAGGATTTCTTCAAAAAAGTAGGCCCATGCAAAATAGAAATTTTAAAATTTTAATAAAAAATAAAAAGACAAAAATACAAATAATAAACAAAAAAAGACAATATGCAAACGTGCAGAGAAACAGTTAAAAAATAAAAGGGGAGAAAACACTGAAAATCCTATACCTCATAAAGGGATACAAAGTCTTCAGCTTCTGAGGGTTGGAGGAGCACTGGGTTAGACACACCACAATCACGGATCGGACCCTCTGTATGTGACCCAGAAAACCATTTCTCCCCCTGGATTTATGCTAGATTCCAGGGGGCTGGAAGACAGATGCCACCCCCTGGGTGGGTGCTGGGGGACAAATTATTTGTAATTACCCTTTTAGTAAATCTATTCTCCAAGCTACGCTCCCCCCACCTTTCCTTATCAGTGGTTGTAACTGTTAATGATAAGGAATTTATGGACCTGTGCTCAGGAAGTCTTTGAAAGATTTTGTTTATTTTGTTATAGGATGTTTGTAGGAATGTTGGGGATGAGGCAGAGGGGGAATCATGACATACTTGGTGTAAAAAGGTTGTTCTATATCATCTGGTTAGGATCTTATAGTTACATTCCTGGTATCTGGTACTAAAATTACCTGGTATCTGAATATTAAAAGAATTATTTTGGCCTGATGCTAAAGAACCAATTGATTACTTTAAAAAGTCAAAAGGAAATCTTAAAAGAACGTTTGAGTCCCATTAGTACTTCCGAAGATTTCAGTAAACGATCAGAAATACTTAAAGAGCGTTTAAATAAAAAGGAGTTTACTATAAAAAACGTAAAGTTAGGAAATTTAAAAGGGATCAGATGGACTATGCTGCAAACAAGGTTTTTAAATGGCAGTTAGATGTCACTGATCAGAAAGAAAATCCAATGGAGGACCAGGTTGATAATACAACCATATGGGGATCTGATCGATTAGATCGGGCCAATAGATTAAACCATCAGACCCAGGATACCCCTGGGCGAATGTCCTGAACATTTTTCTCAAAATCAAAACAGCATAATCCCCTCCATGAAAGATACAAGTAGACAACGTCCGGGTGGATCTGAGAGACACCCCAAGCCTGTTTTTTCGCCTTCACCTGCCCCTTTTCATATGAATCGGCCACACCCAGTCAGGGAACAAGAGATGACCCTCAGGGACAAGGGGAGAGTATCAACCTGGTTAAGACACACGCCCCTCAAACGAAAAGAAAGATCAAGCGAGGTAGAAGAGGAGGCACAAAACATAAGAAAACGGAGGTGGATGTAGGTAAAGGGATTTTTAACTTGAGCTCAGCTAACCTTTCGGCTAATGAATTGTGCTTGCTGGACCAAGGTTTAAAATAAGCCCCTCCATGCAATTTGAACACATTTTCTATGTATGTTGATGTACGAACGTTTGTTCGGAAATTGAATATAAAAAAAACTTTATAAATAAATCAGAAGCGGTGCAGGATATTACTAATAATCCATCAAGCACACTAACTAAAGCCTTTCAAACATACATCCTTGAAAAATCGATCACTTTTTAATCCAGCCAATGGAACGAATCACCATCTTGAATCCTTTAAGGCTGTGATGGTAAGAGATATTAGACAGATGAATGTAAAGAAAAATCGTTGGCCCCCTCCCCTATTCAAGGGCTTGAAAAAATTGGAAGCAAAACATTAAATAATTATTAAGCCAGCAGATAAAGGGGGGGGGGTAGTAGTCTTAAGAGGTAGTAGTCTTAAATAAAAGTGATTATCTAGATGAGCTTCAATGATTACTGTCCGATACTGACACGTATGTCAAGTTAAAGGGGGACCCCACTCAGGAATACAAACAAGCTCTTTGGGTTTTATTGAATGAAGGTTTAAATTCGGGTATTCTAACTAAAAAAGAATTCGAGTACCTTTACCCCAAGGCACCACGTATTCCAACCATTTACCAACTCCCCAAGGTACATAAAAGCTTATCTAAACCTCCGGGACGTCCCATTGTCAGCGGGATTGACTCGGATACATGCAGACTTGGGGAGTATGTAGATTCCTTTCTTCAAAATTTGGTGGTCAAATTACCCTCATATCTGTGAGATTCTACACAGGTTTTAGAATTATGTGATGCACAAGTTGCTACGGGGTAACTGGCTGTTGGCTACGGCGGATGTCACTTTATACTGTCATTCTGCATGACCAAGGAGTGGCAGTAGCCACTTTCTACACACCAAGTCTGATCTCCCTTCCTCTCATGTTGACTTTATCATTGGATGCTTACATTTTGCGTTAGACCATAATTATTTCTGGTTTTCCAATGAATTTTATCTCCAAAAGAGAGGAGTTGCCATGGATGCGAAATTCACGCCGAGCATGGCAAATTTGTATGTGGGCCTTTGGGAAGCACATTTATTAAAGGGGGAGGTTGGTCCAACCTAGTACTATGGCGGAGATATATTGATGATGTCATCTGTATATGGAATGGGGCCCAGTCGGATTTGAAATTATTTTTTAAACAAGTCAATGAGAACACCTTTAATCTTGAATTTACTATGGAATGTAGCCCTGATTCCATACATTTTCTAGACTTGACCATTACAAAGGAAAATACCCACTTTGTCACATCTACATATTTTAAGCTGACTGATCGCAATGGCTATGTACCAATGACCAGCTGACCACTCGAAATGGTTAGAAGCGATCCCTAGAGGCCAGTTTATGAGGCTCAGACGTAATTGCTCATCTATTACTAGTTATGAGACACAATCCCAGTTACTGGCCAAACATTTTATTGAAAAAGGCTACGACCCCAATCAGATTCAAATACAGAGAGAGACCATCAAAAAATTAGATCAGACCTCGGTTTTACAAAAATCCTCTGCCAAGACCCTACCCTCTGGATTTGATTTTTCTTTTCTTACAAGTTTCAATACTCAGCACAGAGAGGTTAGAAGATTGATATCTAAACATTGGCATATTTTAAGGAGGATTTCGTTTTAGGTCCATTTTTACCGAACTTTTTAAAAGGGCCCCGAATTTGAGGAACATGATAACTGGCAGTTTAATTCATCCACCATGAAAGGTTTCACTTTTTGATAGAACTATGATGGGCTTTTATCGGTGTGGCACATGCATGGGTTGCAGAACGTGCATGCGAGTTGCCAAACCAAAACAGAGCTTTCTTAATTTTAAAACTGGACACGAGGTCAAAATACCTACCTTTTATCTCTTGTAATTCCACCCACGTGGTTTATTTAATTTGGTGTCTACTGTTTTATATGGGAAGGACCACACGTGAGCTGAAGGTGAGGATACGGGAACACGTCTATAATATCAGACGTGGCCTCGAATCCCATAGCCTTTCTGCCCATTTTAAAGCAGTACATTCCAGTGATCCATCATTGATGGCTTTTATTGGATTAGATAAGGTTGATAAACATTGGCGTGGTTCCCATCTCATAAGAGAAATTTCTAAACGAGAAGGGAAATGGATTTATGAATTATACACTTTGGTGCCTAATGGACTTAATATCGACTTTGACCTCAACTGTTTTATCGATAATTCATAACTATTAGTATTACCCTTGTATATTTTTTTGTATGTTGCAATCTTTGTAAGCAGTGAATTGCTTCTCCATTTTTAATTAAAATGATTTTCCCCCTTTTTATAAAAATTTTTTTAGAAAAAACATTTAAAAGAAAGGTCAGAATTTAATTGGTTTTTAAAGTTCACTTCTAACCTGGCAGTAGGTTTGGTTTTTACACTTGAACCTATATTTCTTGTCACTATAAGAGCCCTTAGAAGATTTTCTGGGGTATCCTGTTCTGGCCCTTTAAGAGACAGTGGGCTCATATGTGTAGTTATTTCTATGGGGTTGTATATACGACTTGTTGATTTTTGTCTATGTAATATAGCTTGCCCCTTTATCAGTCCTTTATTGCTTGTTTTTCATGCCTTTGGCTGCAAGGATGAGAGCTTTCCTGTGTAAGCTGCCAGGGTGAGATAGGCCCCTGCCAGCGTAATTAGCTGGCTACAGCGGTGACCAGACAATCGACAAGCTGTCAGGGTGAGACAACTCCCTGCCAGCGTGACTAGCTGGCTGCATCGGTGGTTAGACAGCCGACAAGCTGTTAGGCTGAGATAATCCCTGTCAGCGTATACAGCAGGCTGCAGCGTTCACTAGGCAGCCGACAGGCCGATCCTCGGTTCGGTGTGCCAGCCCCACCTACCGAGTGAGGCACTCTTGCTGTCTGCCCCCTCACACGAATGATTGACGATGGGGTGGGCCCTGATGAATGTGACGTCCTCTCCCCTCGTTCCTGATTGGCGGAGGGGAGGAGCCCGACGCAGACGCATGCTGAGGACGGAAATGGAGTCTCCACATGTGAGTATATATTTCTTTTGTTTTTCCATATTCCCCAGCCTTCGTTAAAGTTGCCAGGGCAACGAAACGCGCCAGGTGGGATATGGCACTACCCTAAAGGACTACTGTATTTTTATGAGATACATAGTTTTCAAAACGTCTGGCCCCTATTGGTGATTGAATGGAGGAGAAGCAATTCACTTGCGCTGTATAAGATTTGGATTTTAAACGTGTGTGTTTTCATCTTTCTTTGTAAGTGCATTACCTTTTTATTAAACAGTGAAAGTTTTTACTATATGGAGTTGCACTAGGTTTTCCTTTGCTTTCTCCCCCTGCTTTATATGCTGACTCACTGTCTGAGAGGCATTTAGGCTGTGTGGCACTTACTTAAAGAGCCCTATCCCTGCTAAAGGCATTATGAATGGAAGAGATGATGAGTAAAGATTCAGTGGATTATAAAAAGGCTCTTCACTTTTCTAATCTTTGGTAAGCAGATCCTTTGTAAGGTGGAGGATATCACAGCACAGATTTGTGAGAGTGCATGCACCGTGGGATCAGTTTTTGCTACACCATTGTGTCTTTAAAGAGACTATTTGAATCCATTTTGCTCTGTGTTTTCTATCTTATTTTGGATTTTTGTTCAGTGGTGAATTCAATATTTCAATGTCTCCCACTGTTTCAGAAAAGGCAGGACATGCGTGTCCTTAGGAGAGGTTCGGGTTTGGTATAGTACAGATAATGAGTGTTTCACTGGCCCATTTCCTAAGTTTCTTATATGGTGTTTCTGTTCACTGTTGGGATGGATGGGAGTGTGTGAGAGATGACAAGTAATGTTTGATTTGAGGTTTCTGCCAGTGGCTCTATAATTGGATCTATCTGGATGTGGCTATGTTGTCAAGGTAACTGGATCACCATCTCTAGGGTAGTGGATTAGCTTTGAGAGCCAGGCTTTAGAGGTTTTCCCCTCAAGACCCAAGGGGAACTTGGGTTTTCCTAGCAGCAGTTCCAGTAAGGAGGCTGAGGGGGAAAAATCCTACTTTGGCAGGAACTTATGGCTTATCAGGAGTGTAGGTCCTACAGTCTGGTGTTTCGGGAGGGGGAGGCTGCCTGCTTTGTTACCAAGGTTCTGCTGGGAGGAACTGGCTTGCAGTGTCCTATTCAAGGGTAACCTATTGTTTATTGCCACTATGTCAACACCAATCAACAGTCTTATTAAGGTGTGCAGCTGCATAGTAGAGCGCAAGGTCTGGTAGAGCTATGCCCCCCATATTTTTGGGTCTGGTGTGGATAGTTCTCTTAGTTCTGGGCCTTCTTCCTGCCCATATGAATCTAGTGAATAAGGATTGGAGTTAATTAAAGAAGGATGACGGTATGCTGCTTATGGGAGTATGTTTATTTTTAACCCTTTCAGTGCCAAGCACGTAGTTTCTACGTGCTCACTTCCACTCCACTTAAGTGCCAAGCACGTAGAATCTACGTGCTTGACTTTCCCCCCTGCTAGTAAAAAAATTAAAATCAAAAATACTCACCTGACCCCTCGTTGGATCCGGCCGGGTCTCCTCTTTAATTTGGGATCGGATGGCTCCAGGAGAGCCCCCGGAATAGGCCGCCCCCCCCCCCCCCCCGCTTCTGCAGCAGCAGCTGCTAACTGTAAAAAAAAAAAAAAAAATGACATTCACTTATCTGCGTGTGCGCTGGCTCCCGCTGTCCCTCCTCTTCACCTGGGGGGGCTCCGCCCCCCCCAGGACTTACCGATCTTCAGGAGAGAGCCCGGAAGGCTCTCTCCTCTCTCCTTCTCGATGGCGGCCGCCATCTTGCCGCTAAGCCCCTTGCCCCCTGCAGCTTCAGCTCTCTCAGCTGTCAGATGCCGGTGATCGGTGCTGGTGAAGGAGGTGACAGGAGATCCTCTGATCTCCTGCCTCCCCCTTCTCTGGATGCCGATCACCGGCATCTGTCAGCAGAGCGGCGAGGGACAAAGGAGCTTACAATCAAAGGTAAGTACAGTAAAAAAAAATTTTTTTTTTAAAATAAAATACTTTTATTAATTGTGTTGTGTCTTTTTTTTCACAGTTAACCCTTTGTGAGCTGGTAAGGGGTCCATGAGCTTTTTTATACATTTTTTAGGGAAACCCTGCGCAACCAAAGAATTCTTTGAGGGATCATCTCCAGAAAGATGAGCCCACTACAACAAGCTTAGAAAGCTTAACATGTGTACTTTCAGGGAATATATGGTTTATGGGGGATATTCCAAATGTAAAGGGTTGTTTTGGTTGAAAAATCGCAAGGTGCGCACTTTGGGGTCGATTCAAAGAAACATGTAACAGCTTTGATTTGGGTGCCGATCATCCTATTTTTCCCGAACGCTCGTGCGCTCGTATGAACTTGCGAGTGATTCTATAAGCTAATACGTTTCTATCCTAAAATTTACGTCCGTTCGTATGGCAGTTCGCGAATCAGACCTATGTCAGTTTCCATCCTGAATTTTCCGTTTCATTTCTCAGGTTGCAACATTGGTTTTGCCCTTTTTCCTTTTTTGTCTGGACGTAAATCCTTCTGATCTTGCGGCTGCGCACTACAAACTTACCTCATTAAAGTGCATTCTAAATATTTGGTCTTATTTTTCTTTATTTCATTCATTTTGTAGTAACCAACCATTAATGAATGCATTTGCATAAGTAAATCTTACTTTGTTTAATTTTTAGTTAACTTGCATTTTTTACTTGTGGATTTAATTTTAATATTTTGGCTTCAAATGGTACAACTTAAAATTTTGTGTGTGGTTACCCACACCCTCTACATACAGATTGCTCTCAAATATAAAAAAACACCCAGCAACTTCTGCATGTTATGAGTCTAGAAACAGCCAAGATGGCGGGTCAGGTATTATCGGGCAGCCTGCAAACAGAAAGGGCCTTGTGACTGTGTTGCTCTGCATTCTTTGATTTCTGACCTTTCCGTGCCCCCAGCTCTGCTGTGTCTGTGCAAAATACAGCAGTAACCCACATCCTGCACTTTATCCCGCTCTCCTCTCCTCAGTAAGTGTGATGCATCTGACCAAAGATGAGCTAAAATAATTAAACAAAGCAAAGGTAAACAACTACACCAATAAATTCAAATTAAAAATATTATTCTAGTACATCAATTTAAAAATAAATAACAAAGGACATAAGTTTCTTTAATTAATGCAAATATATGGATGTATTGCAAAATAAAGGTTTACATGCAAAGGACTAATTAAGGTCCACATTAAAATGCTTTTATAAGGCATACATGAAATGTATTGAATCAGGTATGCATTGCCATACAATTTATGGCCTCGGCCATGCTGATACATGCAGTTCATTGGAGCTCAAGACGCGCAGACTCCTCCACATAGCCAAAAAACCTGTTCAAGAACAGCAATCCGACTGCTAAAAGGTGTCGGCAGTGGCTTTCTTTTAAAACGTATTTAGAGGTTGGAAAACTGCTCTCTGAATCACACCTAAACACATCCGATTATCCTAAGTTTTAGGTTTTGATCCTAAGTTTTAGGATTTGATCCTAAGTTTTAGGTTTTGATCCTAAGTTTTAGGATTTGATCCTACAATTTAGGAACGAACTTCCGATGATCGTAAGAGCATATACGCATTCGTACGTAGGCTCGTGCGAGTCGGAAATGGCCAAAAAAACAGGAAAAAATGACTAACACCCACCCAAACTTACGATTCTAGATCCGAAATCAATTAACTTTTGCTCTTTGAATCGAGGGGTTTGTCTGCAGAGCTGAAATTTTCAAGTAAAATTACCGTTACGCACATGCTTTACTTTGGGGTGTTTGGCAACTCTTCCCTTGACAGAACCTATGCATGTTGGGTATCGTTCTGTTCGGGGGATGTTGCTTTTTCAGATTATACTTGTTTGTATATAGTTTTTTTAGGAAAATGTGGCTTTGATTCTGCTTTTTTATCCTTTTTTTAGGGAAACTCTTTGCAACCAAAGAATACATTGAGGGATTACTTCCAGAAAACTGTGGCCACATCAACAAGCCTGGTACAAATAGAAAGCCTGAGGTGTGTACTTCCAGAGAATATATAGTTTGTGGGGGGTATTTCAAATGTAAAGGGTTGTTTTTATGGAAAAACTGCAAGGTGCGCATAGCGCATATCACAGTTGTATTTTTTCTGAAAATCCCCTAAAGCTCTGTTTCAGTTTGGGGGAGTCTCCTGGGCTGGAAAGGGTGTCTACCTATACATATGTGGTACCGCTGTGATCGGGAGAAATTGGGATTTCACACGCAATACGATTTTATAGACAAACTTACATTTTTTATTACAAAAAAACACTACAAATTGTAAAAAATAGATTTTTTTTTATTTTTCTGCACATATTTTGCCAAAAAATATTGAGAATACACCTAAAAATGACAAACAAGACATTTCATGTTAAAGCTCAGACTCTGCTGAAAAAAACAATATATAATTTTCCTGGGAAATCCCTGGAAATCCCTTCAAAAATCACATTTGAACATGGGGAGTGCAAAATAGTGCAAAATGGTCTGGCACCAAGGGTGACAAAAACTCCAGGTAGGCTGGCAGCGAAAGGGTTAAAGTATTGCACCACCCAAACCAGGAGAGTTTACCAAAGGGTGTATCTCTCCATATCCTCTGAGAATTTTTTTTTTTCTTCATACTTGTTTTATTGATTTTCATACAAGAAAAACCAGAACATACATATATGCTCATGACAAGCGAGCCATAAGGGATATCACAATACAGTATTAACTTTTCCAAAAGAGCAAACAAAATGATATTCAATGATATTCAAAGCAATAGGCATATAGCATTCTACATCCTAATGGCCCCCCCCCAAGGAGAGGGAAGTATCAGGGCCCCCCCCCAGTGGCCGCCAATCCCCCCTTAAGTGTATCGAAACAATCCCACTCATATCTGCCGGAAAGGCCGCACTGCTGTAGAAACACATATGTAGCAGCTAGTAGGTCTCATGAGGACCCAGGTATTTAGCCTACCTCCTTGTCGCTCTGTCAGCCCTCCCCTAAGGCTCGCATTCCGGGGAGATTGGACGGCAACGATGCATCGATCTCTGTGTTAGGCCCCTCACCTCCCCCATTCAAACCGGGTTGAGAAGACATATATAAGACACAAACACCAACACATAACTAATACGAAGGCAAACAAACCAGACATTCTAGGACACATTGGGAAAGGAATAGCGAAAGAAATGGAGAGGGGCAGGAGGGGAAAAGAAGGGGCAAAAAGGGGGAAAGAGGGATGGAAGCCGACACCGCACCTAGGACAGGGACCCCATGATATGGGCGCGCAAAAAAGGGGGGGGGCGTCTGCTTATCAAGCAATGCAGGTAAGTAGGGCATGGTAGTAACGCTTAGAAAGATATCCACAACAACATTAGCCACCTTATTAAAGATAGAGAGCAAGGGTCGCCAAAGAACTAGTGGAGGTAATAAGAGGGATCGGCAGCCACAGGTCCCTGCTTTGCCCAGTCGCAGACCTGGCTGGGCCAGGTCACATACCCCAAATCTGTTTGTAAGAGGCCGAGTCCTTGAACAGTACCCATGGGGTCCAGATCTTGAGATAGGCATCCATTCTGTCCTGTTTAGCATAACAGATTTCTTCCATCACCTCCACATGATTCATCTGCGTGAACCAGTCCCTGATCGTGGGTGATCTCTGGGATCTCCAAAGCCTCGGGACAAGAACCCTAGCCGCGTTTAGTAGGTGACGACCCAGCGGGGCCCCTCCCGCCACCCCTTTACCATCCGAGGACCACCCCAAGAGAACCGTCTCAGCATTCCAATCTAAGGGTTCTCCCAGGATAATAGCGCTCAGGTCCTTCACTTTATCCCAGAAAACCAACACCCCAGGGCAGGTCCACCATATGTGTATCAAAGGGGTGCCCCCCTGCCCACATCTCCAACAGACGTCAGGAACTGATGGAAAATAAGCGTGTAGAACCTCAGGAGTCCGATACCAGCGTGTGATAAGTTTATAGTTGGTTTCTTGCATGGAACTGCTAATCACCCCCTTATGAGCATTCCTATATATATCGTTCCATTCGGCTTCTGATAAGGATCTACCAATGTCTGCTTCCCACTTCCTCTCCCAGGGTTTGATTTCTTCCCTCCCGTCGCGCTGTAATAGGTTATAGGCCCAAGACAGAAGATGCGTAGCAGGACCCTTACCCAGACACGCCATTTCAAATCCCGACAGATCCTTTCTCAAACCCTCCTTCACACCTTTAGAGCAGAAGAAATGCCTAATTTGGAGGTATGTGAAGACAGAGATCTCCCTTTCCAGTAATTGTTGCAGGTTATGTCTATCTCGCAGCACCCCCCCAATCTGCAAGTGGTACACCCTCAGAGGCTTGGGTCCCCCGCAATCCCTCAGCATGGATAGATCCCTTCCTGGGGGGAAAACGACGGATTCCCCATAATCGGCGTTAGGTATCCAGGAAGTGAGGCCAAGGCTCGTTTACCTCGACATAGAGCTCTCAGGATGGACAGTGAGGTTCCGATCAACGGGTGGGCCTTAGCAACCGCCGGAATCTCTTCCCACTTTAAGGTGGACGAAATGTCCATACCTCCTCCCGTAGCCGCCTCCCCCTCTATGCGCACCCAGTCTTTCTGAGCACCATTCACGTGCCAGTCCACCACTCTCCCCACATGGACCGCCCGGTAATATGTTTTCATGCAAGGGATCCCCGTCCCCCCTTTATCCTTGGGTAGTAGCAGCACGCTTCTCCTAATTCTAGGCGGCTTACCAGCCCAGATGAACCTCCTGAAGGACTTCATCAATTCCCTAAAGAAGGACTCTGGTAATTTAATTGGGATGCACTGTAGCAGGTATAAGATCCGTGGTAATACATTCATTTTCAGGACAGACATACGGCCAAACCACGAGAGCCATAGTCGGTTCCACCCTTCTAGATCTCTCTTAACTTTAGCTCCAATAGGGGCGAAGTTAAGTTGAAACAACCCATTGAGCGAGGTAGGCAGTTGTACCCCCAGATATCTGAGACTTTTGTTTTCCCACCCAAAGGGGAAAATACCCTTTAAAGCTTCTACCTCCACTGCCGGTAGGGAGATATTCATAGCGCTAGATTTACTGAAGTTAATCTTCAAGTTCGATAGGCGCCCGAAAGTTTCTAGTTCTTTCAATAAGTTGGGCACCGACACCCTCGGAGAGCGCAGAAAGAACAGCATATCATCCGCGTATGCCGCCACCTTTCTTTCCCTCCCCCCAATCGAGATGCCAGTGATGCCCCCACATAGGTTGACCCTCCTGAGAAACGGCTCTAAAGAGAGTGCAAAAATCAACGGGGAGAGAGGACACCCCTGTCTAGTACCATTGCGGATATAAAATGCAGATGAGAAGCAATTATTCGCTCTAACCCTCGCCACCGGGTTGGAATACAACGCCATAATCCTGTTTTTTGCTGCCACCCCCAACCCAACGTGATCTAAAACCTTCCCTATCCACCTCCAATCCACTCGATCAAACGCCTTCTCGGCGTCAGTAGAAAGCATCATCGATTGTATATTTTTAGCCTTCGCCCACCATTGAATGTTCAAAGCCTTTATGACGTTATCCCGTGCCTCTCTGCCAGGTACAAAGCCCACCTGATCCTGACCTATCAAGTCCGGCAAGAAGGAGGCCACCCTCCCCGCCAAGGCCTTGGCAAAGATTTTTACATCCACATTCAGCAGGGAGATGGGCCTGTAATTTCGGCAGTCCGTGCCGTCCTTCCCCTCTTTTGGGATCACTACAATTTGGGCTTCCAGAGCAGAGCATGGCAGGGAACCCGAGGACGCTGTGGATTCAAAGGCTCTCGCCATGAGCGGAAGCAGAAGGGAAGAGAAGGTTTTGTAATATTGGGATGAAAATCCATCTGGACCTGGGGCCCTCCCTGGCTTGGTCTCCTTAAGGGCCTTCTCCAATTCCCCCACAGTTATCGGCGCTTCCAGTTGGTCCGCTTCCTCCTTAGATAACGATGGCATCTCTGATTCCACTAGATATTTTCCCATAAGGCTCTCTGAACTTTCCCTCCCTTGGTGTGTTGGAAGATTATATAAGGCAGAGTAGAACTTCTTGAATAGTTCCGCTATCTCCCCATTTTTCTGGCAAAGAGTCCCCTCTGTACCTCTGAGCCCCTCAATTCTGGACCTGACGGTCTTAGGACGCAGCGCTCTTGCTAGCATACGGCCTGCTTTGTTCCCATATTCATAGTACAGACCATGACGTTTAGTGAAAAACCTACCCGTCTCCCTGAACAGGACATCCCTGAGTTCTTGTCTCTTAGCCTCCAGTTCTTCCCACTGCTGGACTAGGAGGGACCGTTTGTGCTTCGCCTCGAGATCCGCAATCTGTTGGACTAATTTGTCCATTTTCGCCCCCCTCTCTCGCTTAGCTCTCGCCCCCTCTTGGATCAGGTAACCCCTCAGTGTGCATTTATGGGCTTCCCACGCTATTAGGGGGTCCACCTCCTCCGAAACGTTTTCCCTGATGTACCAGGACAAACGTTGCCGGATTCTGTCCACGACCCCAGGGTCCTTCAGTAAACTCTCGTTCAGTCTCCAGTTCCATTCCCTCTTCTCCCCCCCTGGTAGGGACAGGGAGAGCACGACTGGAGCATGGTCGGAAAAAGATATGTTGCCTATCTGGGCATAGGTAACCCTTTCCAAGTCTCTTTGCGAGAGGAAGAGAAAGTCAATCCTAGAATATTTCATATGAATTGGCGAATAGTACGTGAAATCTTTGCCTGATGGATGCAACAGGCGCCAGGTATCTATCAGGGTCAAATCTTGCAAGGCTTTCTTAATTTGTTTCAGGGCCCTGTAAGACAGGGCAGATTTAGCATCTGATGTATCGGCCAAGGGGTTGAGAGCACAGTTCAGGTCCCCCCCTAAAACCACATTCCCTTCCTGAAAAGCTCCCAACTTGCCCAAAATTGTTCTACAAAATCTCTGTTGGTCCTTATTTGGGGCATATGCATTGGCCACAGTGATGATTAACCCGTTAGGCAGCCTCCCTTTCAGGAAAATGAATCTACCCTCTTTATCTTTTTCCACTGCCATCACCTTAAGGTCTAAGTTCCTATCAACCAGGATCGAGACCCCCTTCGCTTTATTATGTTGGGAGAGGGCTGAGTAGCATGTAGTGTACGTCTTATTGCCTAAATACGGAGCCTTATGGGCTTGAAAGTGCGTCTCTTGGATTAGTGCAATGTGTGCGTCATATTTCTTAAGCTCCCTGAAAAGCGCATGTCTCTTTTGGGGAGAGTTAAGACCTTTAGCATTTATGGAGATAATATTCACTTTAAGAGACCCCATTGTGAAAAAGTAAGCAACAGACAGCAGAGAACCCTAGACTTGTACAGATAGATCTCTCTCCCACTCCCCGTGCCACCCACACCCCCCACTCCCAAGGAAAGTGAAGAGAGGGCAAGTAGATCAATAAATTCCAGGGCTAGAAAGGAAGGAGGAAAGGGGAAGCACACCCGGGATGGGAAAGACAATAGGACACAGACTAAGGGAAATACAGACAAGGGACAGACAACTACTTGACAGAAGACCAAAACCAAACTATGTACAACCGCAGACCGAAGAGGGCCGAGGGAATGTAATTTCCCACCTACTGGTGGAGACAACTGGGGCAACTTTACACAGAGAGCCGGCAGCTCTCCCACGTTGACCCCCAGGACCCAAAGCAAAGACTCTAAGGTCCAAAAGAGGGAGGAGAGATCAGCACCCCTCCCGTCTCTTCCGCTCCACCCTGACGAACAAAGGCCCTTTTTGGGGGAAGAAAGAACCCGTGGAAGGCCGAGAGAGCGACACCCAATAGTAACCTAGATCACAAAGTGAGTGAGACGGCCCGGAGAGGTCCGGCGGAGCCCACCAGAGCCGCGCCATACCCCCTACCCCTTATTGCAATATGCCACCTAGCATGGAGAGCCGCGAGACAAACTTAGACATCAGGGACCTGCCTCCTACCCAGGGCTGGAAAACTCTGCTCCCCTCCTCCCGACTGCCACCTTCGTCTTGCCGTCAATCCCAAATCTTCACTGTCCCAGAACACCAAGGCGTGAGCTTCTCGGCTGAAGGCCTCAGTGGGTTGTCCCTCCACCCGCTAACCAATCAGCATAAGATCGTGCATGACAGGGCAAGGAGACATCCCCCCGGTCCCCTCCCTCTCCAAACCCCCCAGCCGAAATCCCCCGCTCCCCTGGGCGCACCATTTGACCTACAGTGGGAACCGGCCGACCCCGTAGGAACCCCCTTTCCCGACCTTAGTAAGGTTACCCTCCCCATATAACCTCCCATCACCATCTCAGCTGGCTGTATCCTTGACCTATCTCCCCTCCCCAGTGTATATGTATCCGGGCGTCCTGACCGCCTGTGAACTATATCCCACCCTGCATGCGCCTCGCTCAATAAGCTAGCTTAGGGTGGGCATATCCAGCCTAAACGGACGCCTCCACAGTGGCCAAGTCCCTCGCGCTCTGTTTAAAGAGAGACCCCCCTGAGGTAGCTCTCCAGCCCAGATATCAGTGAACATCCCATATCCGGTGCATCTGGGCCTATGACCCACATCAAACATCTGTCATTGAGCATTAAACATTAAACTTTAGACATTAAACAGTAAACAGAAAACAGGTGAGAATCAACAATGGAAATCCTCCGAACATCTTAGCACCCTCGTGGGCTTAAGCTCCCTCTTTGTTCTGTGAGGGAAGGCAGTAGGCCGTGTCGCAGAAGCTCAGCAAGCTCAGTCCTAGCGGGCATCGCTGGGCCTCCGCGAGCAGGGACCGCCATCCTCACCAAGGGGTCACTACGCCTTGTCACCTCATCCCCCCCTGCGGCGCCCATGCCACTAATATGGAATAGGGATCCGCCACCGGAGGGGGCGAGCGAGAGCGCAAGAGATAAACTGCTCCTAGGATCAGGCTCAGCAGGGTAAACCATGCGGTTATACAACAGATTCTCGTCTATTTTGGACTATATCCCCAGCAGCGTATTTCCCACTCGGTGAATCAGCATGAAGCAAGCCCGACCATCCTGTGCATCTGCCCATACAGCGATCAGGCCCCCCGTATCACTTATAGAGACCCCCCCCCGGGGAAGCATTTTAGAGCAGTCAAAAATAAACATGACAACTTAGTGTATATGAGCCTCCAGCGCGCACTGAACATCACATCTCTAACTGTAAACATTAACCCTAGAACCGATGGGAGTCAACCATAAAAATCCTCTGAAAGCATTAACATATATATGAACCTGAACTCCATCTATGTTTTGGAGGGGTAGGCTGTATCCCGCTGCACGGAAGATCAGCAAGCGCAGATGTATTAGACATCGCCAGATCTCTGTGTGCAAGATCCGCCATTCCCACCACGGGGTCTCCACGTGCTGTCACCTCACCCCCTCCTGCGGCGCCCACGCCATTAATATGAAATAGGGATTCGCCACCGGACGGGGCGAGCGAAAGCCCCCCACCCACAAATAGTGCAGGAAAAAATCAGCTGCTTCTCAAACTGAGCTTAGCAGTGTAAACAATACGATTTTGTAGAAAGCAATGGATGAGCTTATCTGCCCGTAGACGCCACAGCCACTGGGACCACGGTGACACAGAGGGGCGCTGCCCGCTTCATCGTCGGCTTCGTGAACGGCTTCTGTCTCTCCCCCTAAGCGAGGGTGAGTCCTCTGGGCCGTTCCTCTGGAGCTCTCCGGACATCCTCCGACGCCCCGCTCGTTGGACCAGCTGCGGGATGGAGAAGTCGCTAAACCAGTCGGGCAAGGAGATCAACGGAAGACGCAGCGCCTCACAAAACCCAGGTAGGTCCTCCGGCATACGCAGGATTCCCGTTCTGCCGCTGCTCGTAGCCGAAAGAGCAAATGGAAATCGCCATCGATAAGGGATGCCCCTTTCCCTAAGGACTGCAGTAAGGGGCCTCAGTGCTCTTCTGTGTTGCAATGTGATGCCGGATAAGTCCTGGTATAATTGCACCTCACTGTTGTTGAATAGAGTCCCGGCTTCTGGCTTTCATAAGGATTTCCTCCTTCAGTTGGAAACTCTGGAGGCAGCATATGATGTCTCGGGGGGGGGCTTCCCCGCTGCTCCTGGGGCGAAGGGCTCTGTGGGCTCTCACAAACTCAATAGAAGTTTCTGGCGGCCTTTCCAGCAGAGAGTTGAAGAGGGACCTCAAAGCCTCTTGGGTCTGATCTGGCGCTACCTCCTCAGGTATCCCACGTACCCTAATATTGCACCTCCTGTTGCGATTGTCCAAATCTTCTAGGTGCCTATGAACTAGCATAAGGTGCCTGTTGTGCGCCAACACCACTTCTTTCACCTCCGACAGCCGATTGCTAGTGCTGGCCTCGTCTTTCTCCACCTTCTCCATCCGGCCGGAGAGCTGTCGCATGTCGTCCTTGAGCCCCGCGATGGCTTCCGCGATAGAGGCTTTAATCTCCCCAGCAAACTTAGCAAGCTCGCTGCGTGTGGGGAGCTGGCTGAGCTGCGCCGCCAACCCTCCGTCCTCGCCGTCCGACACCGCATCATCCTCCCGCTCTGGAGAGGACTCCGGTGATGGGGCCTCCGCCATCTTGGCCCCACGTGGGTAAGCATCGTCCGAGCGCTGGCTGCCAAACATCTCGGGCAGCTTCCTGGAGCTTGCTTTCGGTGTCTGGGAGACTCGGGGGGTCTTAGCTGTCGCCCCGGGTTTGTTAATTCGTCCCATGCTCTAGCTGGGGTGCAGGAACAATCGCTTAATCAAGGGCTCCGCCGGGAGCTCTCAGCTCACGCCGCCATTCCGCTCCTCGGCCAAGCCACGCCCCGAGAATTTTTTTAAAGTGGTCAAATGAGCTGCTAATTTTTGTGACTAGGTATGTAATAGTCTAAGTCTGAGGCCCATTTGAAGGAGAAAGCCAACTGTAAAGGGATAAATCCATTTTGTATGTCGACTTCTGATAGTTAAAGTTGTAGTTTGATAGGGAGCCATACTCCCTATCAATACATATTAAATTCAACCAATAGACAGGAGAGTTCAAGGCATATGACAGTAAAAATCAAGTCGTCATCTTAAGGTGAGACTTTATATACCCAGGAGGGCAGAATGAGACCCTTGATATCCTGGTTGGCTCTAATTTTACACAGAAAGGGCTCTAGTGTCAGGATGAATATAAGAGATGAGAGGGGTCTCTCCTGCCTAGTCCCATTGGAGTTGTGGAATTGGTCCGAAAAAAAGACTATTCACTCACACAGATGCAGAGGGACCCAGGTAGACGCCTTTTATCCAGTTCAGAATGACGTTAGCACACTGAGTGGGATCTTTATTGTCTTTAGGAATGACAGTAATGTGTGCCCTCAATGAGTCCACAAAGCCACCACAAATCCCTTGACTAGCTGTGGAGAATAAAAATTGTAGTATTGTAGGGTAAAGCCATCAGGGCCCAGTGCTTTTCCAGAAACGGTGTTTGAGATGGCTAACCATAGTTCCTCCACTGTGATGGGGTCCGTTAGTGATCCCACCACTTGTCTATGAGTCTCTTCATGGGGACTTGGAAGATTGTATAGGTCACTGTAAAATTTACGGAAAGCTTCAGCAACATGGAGTGGATTATGCACAATTTGTCCCTGGTGTGTTTGCATTTTAGAAACAAAGGTTTTGGCTGTTTCTGCTCTCAGGGCTCTGGCTAATAGTCATCTGCATTTGTTTCCTGATTCATAAAAACTTCTAAGGCAGTTAAACACTTCCGCCCCCTTGCAGCAGCAGGGCTCTCTGAGCTTCTCTCTCAAATCTCATAGCTTCCCCGCATGTGATAAAGCCAATTATTGCTAATGCAGACTTTCAAGCTTATTCCAAGTCTAAATTTTAAGGGTGTGTTTAGCTTTTTCTTTTTTGATATAAGGGGCTCCTTCGTAAAACATTATTCCCATAACAGCTTTGTGAGTCTCCCAGACCACTAAGGGATCAGAGACATGTGTGGCGTTCATGTCAAAATAATCTTGAATGTCAGCCTGAATTTCAGATTTTATCTGTGGGTCCTGGAGCAAGCTGGCATTCAGTTTCCATGAACATGATTTAGGGGCCAGGCTTGGATCTATTAAAGAGAGAGTTATCGGTGCATGGTCTGAAAGAGTGATATGCTCTGTAGTTGCAGACTAGTAGGAGCATATAGCATGGCACGAGAAAGAGATCAATCCTTGAGTATGTGTTGTGCAGGGAAGAGTAGACCGTATAGTCCCTAGTGGTAGGATTAAGTAGCTCTCTATAAGCTGGAAGGTATGCAAGAGTTTTTTTATAAGTTTAAGTTTTGCAAATGACAGAAGAGAAGCACTGCCTGAGGAATCTAGCAAGGGGTCCAGAGTCAAACTGAAGTCACCACCTATAATTAGTTTGCCCTCTACAAATTCAGAGATCTGTTCGAGAACATTTGATTTGACCAGTGTGTATGTCTCTGAAGAGATCCTGCATTTAATAAATAATCATCAACCTTCTCCACCACCCTGTACCTTGACATCCACCCCAAGGCATCAACCTGAAGATCAGGCTACTCACTCCTCTTGATTTGGAGGACTATGGTAAGATGATGAGAAATAGTTATTTTTAGCAAGACCAAAGTCAATAACGAAGCTAAAGTAGTATCCATCGAGTGTGATTCAAATATCTGAGGTGGGAGACAAGGGAGGGGATAGAATGTGTGGTCAGGGATAGGGATGTAACAGGGTGGAATGCACCAACAACTTATCACTTTAAATGACAACAGGACATTGAAAAACGACATAATTAACTCCAAGTCCGTAAGAATGAGGAGATTAAGCCTAGAAACACACAAGGGGGTTTAAAATAAACAGTAGCAGGAATTATTCAGACCATGCCCAATAACTGTGTCATCAAAGTCTGCAGGGGAAAAGGGGTAAACAAGAGAATCGGGATGAGTCAAGGAAAAAATATAGCCAACATCTTGTAACTTTATAAGGTAACATAGCTGCTCAAGAAGACTTTATATGTCATGTTCATGAAGTTAAGACGACTGAGCCTGAAAAAGAAGGTTAATAGAAGCAGAAACCTAAAATAACCAAACAGTGTTCGACAGCTAGCAGATCAGTGGTCTGTAGGGAGGCTCTTGTCTAGGCCTGTGTGTGTTGGATTTCCCCCCTACCCTTGGTGGGTGTTGTGGCAAGGGTGTCTCTTGTGAATATTGTAGCCAGTCTGGGAGTTCACAGAAGTGCTGAGGTAGTTGCAAAGACAAAGAAAAGTGTATCCACATGAAATTAATTCTATTACATGCAGCACTGCTGTACCATTCTTCTTTCCCCTCTCCTACTGTAACATATTCTAAGCTTTGATCAGGATGAAATCTCTGTAAATTTTGCCAGCTAGCATGGCAATGTGTTTAGCGTACCACTGCCATCTCTGCATCTCTCTAATCCTACAAGAACTCTTTGAAATAAAATTTTTTTTAGTGCCCTAATTTCAGTTAGGAGCAAAAAGTAGCACACATTCTTTATTGCAGAAGCCAGTGCAATTCTTGATTGCATATGTAAGCTACATTTTTAACATATTTCTTGGCTTCAAATTGAGCACTTGGATTAAAGTATCAAAACCATCTAAACATGCAGCAAAAGTACCTTCCACTACTGGAGCAGGGAAGAATATTTATCATGAGAATGGCCTCCTCCACACCTTCAGAATCCAAAATTTCTGTCTGTTCCTCCAACTTCATACAATAAGCTAGAGACTGCAGCCAAATATGAGCAGATCCTAAATATATAGCTTCTACTGGGTCCCAAAATGGATCACTTTCTCTGTCCAAGTTGAGGTGTCCATCCAAAAATCTTTGATATAACTCCTCCATTAGAAACTTTCTGTTTACAAACTTGGCTTTTGACCAGATCCATACCTTAAAAAATTATATAAGTTAGCAAATAAAATAAAAGATTGATTTGCTGTATGTACACTGAAAATATGTTTTCAAAAAATAGAGTGTCTTTTTAAAAACAAAATGTTGCCCAAGTACCACCATGGGTCTCGAATGTGTTGGCTAAAGTGAAGAACCAGTTTAATCAATCTGCATACGGATGGGCCCCAGTAAGGCCCCGAAGTCCCTAAGGATGTATTGCAGTTGCACCATTTAAATGTATGAAAAACATATGCATCTTTATCACATAAATAAAAAAATTATAACAAGACAAACAATACATGGTCACTTAAATATAGCAAAATATGTATATTCAACTGTAACCCTCATCCCAAACACCAATAATTTTATATATCATCAACCACATGGAAAGTTTGTCCACAAATGTACAGAGCCTATATAATTATTTAACTGGGTACAACAAACTTCTTCTTTAGAAAATTGCCCACTATCGGTTTAGAAAACTCTTACCAGAGCCAGAACCAGGGGTTAACTAAACCAACAGTTTTATTAAATAAATTATTGCCAAATTACCTGCTGGTTCGTTGTGTTGATTACTTTCACCATAATGTCTTTCTGAAGGTCATAACCTTTGGAATCTGTCAATGCCAAATTTTTAACCTTTAGCTCAAACTTTAAGTCCTGATCAAAAAGTAAAAATAATGTAAGTGATATGTTTATGGTTCTGTATACATTTACAAACTAAGTCTGTCACTCCTTACTGGGGTCATGTGGGAAATGGAACATTTGTTTAAGAAGTGTTTAAACATGTGTAAGTGAGTGTGTGAGTAGATTAAGTACCACAGTTCAAACAAGGTGGATATGCACCGCTAAAGGTCTATATAATGTTGTAAAATAGGTGCTGGCCAAGGGGGATGTGAAACCAGACACAACTGTAAACAATAAAGGAGTCCTAGATTACCCCTGAACTACCATCCCCATGTGTATAAGACCGCACTCTGGAATTAAAATTTATAACAATAATATTTTATTGAATGATTTCTTAAAATTACCAACATAATATGCAACACATCACAATACAATACACAATAATTTAAAAAACATAAACACACAACGGGGGATTGACCTGAGATATGTGACTATATTAATTAAGCCGTGATAATGGCTATTTTAAATATTATAGATATTCATTTAAGTTGGCCGTGTATATATACATATACAGAAGAATAACCTGAGTATACTGCTGGACAGAATATTTAAATTGACAGCGTGACCAAATAAGTGCAATTATACAAGAAAAACCATGATTATAACATTATTAATATAAACAATTATTTTCAAAAAGTGCCATGTGCTTAAATACAAACTATAACATACAATTGATAAAACTAGTTAATACTTTAAAGTGCTCTGTGCATCCCCCGTAGCAGCCGCCACCGACGCGTTGCGTGTCCGAATGACACCCTGGCGAAGTGTCATTCGGACACGCAACGCGTCGGTCCCAAAAAAAAGGATATAAAAGCAGAATTAAAGCCACATTTTCCTAAAAAAAAAAACATATACAAACAAGAAAAAACAAGTTTTTTTTTTTTAAAAGTTTCTTTTTATTTGCAGTTCAACAACATCAAACACAAATACAATTCACGTATCACATTGAGGTACCACAGGCACCCTGATCAATAGCATGGTTCCAATAAACATTTAGACACGACAACCATTCACACAACACACATGCAATCTGGACTTGAGTATCCAGTGAATTGTACACCGGGATGGAGGAGCTTGTCGGAGAGCCGAATCTTTAGGATGCTTCTCCCGTCTCCCCAGTTCAACTTAACTCGCTCAGTGACCCAACCCCCCATAGGTGAGCAGCCTTGCCCCCTCAAGTAGACCCTTTGCCTCCCTAATCGCCCTCTGAAGCGGTATCCTGATTCTGCAGCCAGGGACCCCAAATCTTCTCAAACTTATCGGGAACCCCCCTAGCCGTGTATGTCAGTTTGTACATAGTGAGTTTCTGGTTAACTAGAGCCCTCCACGCCTGTACTGATGGTTTGGCCGGGTGTTTCCAGTTAAGCAGAACACATTTCCGGGCATAAAAGAGCAGCAGCCTAAGTAGTGATTTCAGCGGCCTTGACAGCGGCAATGCTTCGACCACCCCTAAAAGACTTAAGGGAATTGAGCCAGTAATCCGGGTGCCCACCACTCCACCAATCAAATCCATCACCTCTCCCCAATATCTTACCAGAACCTCGCAGGACCAGGTCACGTGTTCCCACGTACCAGTCTCCCTCTCACACCTGGGACATAAATCATTGGTCAGCAATCCCATCTTGTACAGCCGTATCGGCGTGATGTATGCTTGATGTATCCACTTAGTTTGGATAAATCTGTCTCTGGCTTCTATGACCGATGAGTGTAGGTTGTCTAGGATTTCTTCCCAGTCATCCCGGTCTAAGGTTTGGTCCAGAGTCTGCCACCTGCTTTCAACCTTCCCCCTGGGGGATTCCAGCCCAGCAACCAGGCACTTGTATAATGTAGAGACAGGTTTCCTCAGGTCTGTCCCTCTCACCGAACTCTCCACCTGGGACGCCAAGAGATTCGGACTGTCCCTGTGGAATTGAGTTTGCAGAGCGTGCCTGAGTTGCAGGTAGCGAAAGAAATCCCGGTGGGAAACTCGAAAGGTCTCCCTGATCTGGTCAAATGACACAAGCACTCCATCCCTGTACACCTGGCCCAGCATCTGGAGGCCCCTTCCATCCCAGAACTGCGGGTCCTGCATTGAAACCAACTCAGGGAGCTTGGGGTTGTTCCAGAGAGGAGCAAAGGGGGACCAATACTGGGCCTCATCTGGGTTTCTGTACAGCTTGGCCACCCTTTCCCATATGTTACACACTGCCCTCATACAACCGGTTGCCTCCCGGACCCCCCGAACCCCCCTATACACCAAGAGGGACAGCTTCGCAGGGGAACCCAACACCGCCACCTCCAGGCCTACCACCGGGTTGTTTTGTGGCTGACAGAGCCACCAGTGCACGAACAGGAGCTGCGTGGAGTAAAAATATAGTTGCATGTGCGGGACCGCTAGCCCTCCCTCTGCCACCTGCGCTTTCATTATTCGTCTGTTCAGCCTAGGTGGAGACTGCCCCCAGATAAAGCCAAACAGAATTGAGTCCAACGCCTTGAAGTGGGAGACGGGTAACAGCACCGGCGAGGCCTGATAAATATACAGAAATTTTGGAAGGAATATCATTTTATATATATTAATTCTGCCCATAACTGACAGCGGTAGGTTCGCCCACTGAGCGACCCTCTGCTTTAAATTTGACACGACCGGGGAGATATTTAGGGATATGAAGTCGCTAGGTTGCCTACTAATCAGGATTCCCAAGTATTTAAATCGTTGGACTATTTTTAATTGAGACCTTGGGGAAATGTCCGGAGAAACAAGCTCATCCACTAACATTAGACTGGATTTGTCCCAATTAATCCTCAGCCCTGAGAACCTCCCAAACTCTTCGATAGTGTCCAGAGCTGCGTCTAGGCACTTATGGCCATCCGCCAGATACAGCAGTGTATCGTCTGCATAGAGAGATATCTTTTCCTCTACTGCTCCCAACTTCCAACCAGAGATACGTGGGGAGTTCCTGACAATGATCGCCAGGGGCTCGATAGCTAAGGCAAAAAGCAGCGGTGATAGTGGGCACCCCTGTCTTGTCCCCCTATGCAATGCAAATGAATTAGAGTAGCACCCATTGACCCGTATCCGGGCTGTTGGCCGCATATATAACAATTTAATGTATGTAATGAAACTAGCAGGAAGCCCAAATCTTTCTAACACTGCCCAAAGGTAATCCCATTCCACCGAATCAAAGGCTTTCTCATTATCCAATGAGATAACCACCCGTTTCCCGTGATTATCATGTACAATTTGTAGATTGGACATCAGTCTACGAAGGTTCACACACGTGGTACGTCCTGGCATAAACCCTGACTGGTCTGGCCCGATCAGATGTAGAATGACTTTGTTTAGCCTAGTGGCCAGTATTTTAGCTAATATTTTAGCATCTTGGTTCAGCAGGGATATGGGACGGTAAGACGCGCAGGAGTCGGGGGGTCTCCCTTCCTTATAAATGAGGACCACATGAGCCTCACGAAAAGAGGCCGGTAGGCACTCGCTTTCCAGCGCTTGTTTCAGCACTTCCCATAACTTTGGGGTCACTTGCTCGAGGTCCTGTTTATACCACTCGGCCGGCATCCCATCCGGTCCCGGCGCCTTCCTGCTAGAAAGCATTCTGATTGCGCTAGAGACCTCATCCATGGTTATAGGGGAGCTCAAAGTCTCCTGATCCTCTCCAGTCAGCCTCGGGAAAGTAATCTGATCCAGATAATTACCCAGATCAGTCGCCCCATAACTCGCTCTCGAGGAATACAAGGCCGAGTAGTACCCCAGGAACCTCTGGGCTATCTCCTTCCCCCCCGTTACCCTAGTCCCATTTTCCCGGATTTCGGCAATGTGGTTGGATTGGCTTTCAGCTCTCGCTAGGTAGGCCAGGGTCTTACCGTTCTTATCCCCTTTATCAAATATGGTTGCCTGTCTATATAGCAGTAATTTCCTAGCCGAGTCAGTCAAAAGCAGATTATATTCCCTCTTTAATGCCAACAGTGTTGAATGGTCCCTGCTGTCTGAAGTTGTACTAAACTTCTCCTCTGCAAGCGCAAGTTTGCTTTCAAGATCTGCCATTTCCCTCCCCTTCTTCCTCCTAGCTGTAGCAATAGCGTTGATGGCCGCCTCTCTGGTAACAGCTTTAAAGGCATCCCATCTTACATCCACCGATGTCTCCACCGTATTACATTCCCAGAATGCCTCAGTAGAGGATTGCAGACTACTCTTAATGTCAGGGGATTCCAACCATAGAGGGTTAAGGGTCCATCCCACCCAGTTCTCCTGTCTCAGTGTCAGTCCAGCTGTCATCAACAAAGGTGAGTGGTCCGAGACTCCTCTCGGGAGATAGCTACAGGCCACCACCCTGGTCAGAAAGTCAGGCGAGGAGAAAGCAAGGTCAATTCTGGACAGGGACTTGTGTGTAACCGAGTGACAAGAGTATGCCTTGTCGGTGGGGTGCTTCCACCTCCAAAGCTCCTGCAGCCCCAGCGTCTCTGCCCAATTTGCCAATTGGGTCTTGGGACCTGGATTCTTACCCATCCTGTCCAGTGCCGAGTCCAAGACCATATTGAAGTCCCCTAGTAGCAGTATCGGGGCTGGGGGGTAGGAAAGTACCTTCTCCATTATTCTATCCAGAGTACTAGCAGAGAACGGTGGGGGAACATACACTCCAACTATTATCATATCAGTATCCATTAATTTGGCATGAAGGATAACATAGCAACCCTCTCGGTCAGTGTGTACTGAAAACAACACAAATGGGGTACCCTTGGAAATCAGCACTGATACACCCCTTGAGTAGGCTGAGAATGGGGCGTGAAAGGAGCTCTGGATCCATGGCCTCTTCAACGCCAGCAACCTCTGACCCACCAAGTGGGTCTCTTGGAGAATAACTACATTCGGTTTGTGCTTCTTAACACACTGGAGGACAGTAGCCCTCTTAATCTTATCATTAAGCCCCCGGACATTCCAGGAGAGAAATTTACACTCACCCATTACCTTTAAAGGTGCTTCTATCAATGGCTGCTCCCCTGCAGCTCACCGCCCCTCCCAGAGCTCTTCCCATAACCCGAGTCCAGCAATCATGCATCACAATCATACCAACACACAGACAGCCACTAACAGAACAGATAGTACAACATTTGAACAGTAAACCTTCCCCCATCCCACCCCCCACCCCGCTCCACCACCCCCCAACCTTGGCGAGCATCATATCCCCCAACAAAGCAACACAACACTGGTTTTAACTATGTGCAATCGGGGTGCGCAGGCCCACTGTCTAGGGGTCCGCAAGATAAGCTTGCCAATCAATACAGGTCAGTGGGTTAACCACCCCGGGTCCCCAGAGCCGCCGGGAGGCAAAACTACGCCCGACACACCCCAGGAACCCGGAGGGAAGGCTCCCCCACAACAATTGCTATCAGGATGCATTAGCTATCTGGACAGCACAAAGAACAGAAACTCAGTAACTTAAACAGAATGCATAACAAGTCACCACCCCGGGCTCCACCAGAGAAGGCCCCCCCCCGAACGCCACCGGCGCAGGCCGAGCAAGGAGGCGAAAAAAAAAAACGGTCAAAGCGATGGCCAATCTGTGCTCCCGGCCCAGAGCCCAGTTCATCAGGCCCCCGGCAGAGAGTCCAGCCACATGTTAGCTTCCTCGGCAGAGGTAAAGAACTTAGTAGACTCCCCATCTTGAACACGCAGACGCGCCGGGAACAGCATGGCATATTTGATCTTCTTCCTCCTGAGCCTCTCTCTAACCCCGTTGAATGAGCGCCTCAGTTTCTGGACCTCCGATGTAAAATCCGGGTAGAAAGACAGCCGAGCGTTTTCATAAGACACCGTTCCTTTTATCCTGGCTGCGGCCAGTATGGCGTCCCTGTCCTTGTGATGGAGAACTTTGAATATTAATGGTCTTGGCGGGGCCCCGGGCGGAGGGGGTCTCAGCGGAATTCTGTGCGCTCTCTCCACTGTAAAAAATTTGGTCAGATTTCTGGGTGCCAGGTTGTCTCTTATGAGGTTTTCAACAAACTCCTCTGGGGAGGCGCCCTCCGATTTTTCGGGTAGTCCCAGGATCCTGACATTATTCCTCCTATTCCTGTTTTCAGAGTCCTCAGCCCTTCCCAGTAGGACAGTCACCTGCCTTCGTAAGGTCGCCAGCTCCCCCGCCTGCACAGACAAGCGATCCTCCGCCTCCCCAATTCTCCTCTCATTCTCCCCTGTGCGGTCCCGTACTTTATCTAGATCGTGACGGAAATAGTTGAATTGTTCCTGGAGAGTGTCAAATTTAGTTGTAAGGGCATTCTGACAGGAGGCGATGGCAGCCATGATTGCCATTGTGTCCGGATTGGAGGGCTCCTGCCCGGCTCCGCCAGGAGTATCCATTGTTTGCGTGCTGCAACTGACCGCCGTAGATTTGCGCTTTCTATTGCCTGACATGCGTGAGAGAAAGCGTTCAGGGTTTAGGGAGCCCGCTTTGCAGCACAGATGCGGGGTTCAGGAAGTCCGCTGCTATTGCACAGGTATAGGACTCAAGGAACCTGTTTTCGGGCACAGATATAGAGTTCAAGGAGCTTGCAGGCACCACACAGATATAGGGTTCAAGGGGCTTGCTGTTGTCCCCAGGTATGGGGTGTGTGGGAGCCCGCAGACGCCGTTCGGATATAAAGGTCAGGGAGCTTGTTTTGTGACTTGCAGTGCTGCACAGATATGAGGTTCAAGGAGTATGCAGGCGCGGCAGAGGTACAGGGCTCAAGGAGTCCGCAGATGCTGCACAGATGGGTATGTAGGATTCAAGGAGCCTCCGGCTGCTGCTCTAAAAAAAGGGGGGGGGGGGCAGAAATTTGCAGATACTGCACAGATATGGGGCCCAGGAGAATTTATTGCCGCCTCCCAGCCGCTGAGTGGTTATGCTGTCGAAATTGCTATGCTGCACAGGTATAGGATTCAAGGAGTATGCCGGCGCGGCAGAGGTATAGGGTTCAGGGAGCCCGCAGATACTGCACAGATGGGTTTCCAGGAGCACCGATGTAGGATTCAAGGAGCCTCCGGCTGCTGCTCAAAAGAGGGGGGCAGGGATTCGTAGATGCTGCACAGATATGGGGTCCAGGGATACTTGCTGCCTCCCAGCCGCTGGGCGCTTATACTGTTGAATTTAAAAAAAAAAAAAATTGCAGGGAGCCCAGCAGTCGCCCGGGGTCTCAGAAGCCCGGCCCCGTGTTGGTATGGGGCTCAAAGGACCGGCCGCTGCTCAGTCTCAATGGGGGGAGCCCAAGGAGTCCACCCCAGCTGTTCCAATATGGGGATAAGGAGCCTCCAGGCTCTGTCAGGGAGTCCTATACTCCCCTCTGGCTGCACTCACCCGCTTTGCAGGGGCCCAGCAGCAGGATCAGTCCAACAAACTGCAGGCCTCCCCCACACAGGCTGCTATCCCCTGCGCCCCTTAACCGCAGCTCTCCTCACCTTCTGCCAGATGGCGCCGGTCTCTCCTCCGGTTTCCCGCCAAACCGCACACCGCTGCAGACCTTTGCGGGGAGACACTCGCGCTCCCAGGGGGGATCTCCTATCGCTGCCGCCGCCGTCCGGGTCACACACGGGAGGATCGTCTCCCTCCGCCGGCGCTCTCCAGCGCACGATGGGGCCGCCCGCCCGCTCTGCCGGCCGACCGCCAACCAGACCACACCGCCGTCAACACGCTGCGGGGATGTGCCACCGCGAGCTCCGGGCACACCTCCACTCTCCTCTCCGCCGCCCGGGACTTCCAGGGGTCGATGTTCCGCTCACCCGCCTCAGTCCGGTCTCCACGTTATGGGGCCGCACGCCTCCGCCACCAGCCCGCCGCCGCTCCGGATCTCGCAGGCCGCCAGCAATGCTCGAGGGCCGCCCCCGCCACCACGCAGCCACAGGTCCCCCCAGCCACAGGCACGATCTCCTAGCCCAGGTGAGTGGGATTGAAGCGTCTGGATGCGTCCAACATAGCCCAGAAGGCAATTAATCAGGATTTTTTCCAGGAGCCCCTAGCAGACACGTCCGTCTAGGTGGCCATCTTAACCACGCCCCCGAAAAAAACAAGTTTAATCTGAAAAAGCAAGGTCCCCCGAACAGAACGATACCCAACATGCATAGCTACTGCCAAACCCCCCAAAGTAAAGCATGTGCGTAACGGCAATTTTACTTGGCTCATCTTTCTGGAATTAATCCCTCAAAGAGTTCTTTGGTTGCGCAGGGTTTCCCTAAAAAAAGTATAAAAAAGCTGAATAAAAAACACTTTTTCCTAAAATATAAATATGCAAACAAGAAAAAAGTCTGAAAACACAAGGTCCCTCGAACAGAACAATACCCAACATGCATAGCTACTTTTAACCCTTTTAATTGCCAGCCTACTTGAGATTTTGTCACCCTCTGTTGACAGGTCATTTTTTCCCATTTTGTGCCATTTTTGCTGGGATTTTCAGGAAAATTATATATATATTTTTTTTGCAGCAGAGTTTAGGCTTTAACATGAAATGTCTTGTTTGTAAATTTAATTCTGTTTTTTACAATATTATTATTAAGTAAAAAAAATAACTAAATAAAAAATTTTTTTTGAAAATTGTCTCCTTTATTTTAAATAAAAAATGTATTTTATTAAAGAAAACCATATTGCATGAGAAAGCCCCATTTCTATCGATTAGAACTGTACCACATATTTATCAGTAGCCCCCCGTTTCTGCCCAGGAGACCCCCCAAACTGAAACAAGTACTTCATAACATTTACAAATAAAATACAACTACCATCCACACTACAAAGGGTTAAATCGCGGAAAAAAACTACCAGGGGGGAGGGGCCCATTTTTGGGGGGATTTTTATGGGTTAAAAACCCTTAAAAATCCCCAAAAAATGACATGGGGTCCCCCTTACCCGAAGTAACCAGCCCGGGGACCAGCTATGCAGGGCTTGTAGGAACAGAGCGCAGGGGCCAGCTTTTGTGGCCCCTGGCCCTGCAGGCTACAAGCCCGCATAGCCCATGGCCACGGGCTCTTCTGCCCCCCCTAGGCTTTGGGGAGGCAGGTAATGGGGGTGCCGGGGGTTAATGGCAAGTCACCCACTAGCCACAGGTGACTTGCCAGCCCCCAGCCTTGTGAATTGGTATAGGGATTGGTATAGGGATCTCTTGGACCCAAGGGGTTAAGTGTAAAAAAAAAACACACCACACACACAGAGAAAAAAAAATATATATATATTTTTTTAATACTTACCTCCCATCCATCTTGCACTGTGTCCCTTCCCAGTCACTGGCTTCTGCTCACCTGCTGGAAGCCTTTTATAGCTGCTGGGCGACAGAGCATAAGGGGTTAATTAAAAAAAAATGACATAGGGTCCCCCCTCCCAGGGGGGGGACCCCATTTTTGGGGGGATTTTTAAGGGTTAAAAACCCTTAAAAATCCCCCAAAACATGACATGGGGTCCCCCTTACCCAAAGTAACCAGCCCCGGACCAGCTATGCATGGCTTGTAGAAACAGGGCGCAGGGGCCAGCTTTTGTGGCCCCTGGCCCTGCAGGCTACGAGCCTGCATAGCCCATGGCCACAGGCTCTTCTGCCCCCCCTGGGCTTTGGGGAGGCAGGTAATGGGGGTGCTGGGGGTTAATGGCAAGTCACCCGCTAGCCGCAGGTGACTTGCCATCCCACAGCCTTGTGAACTGGTATAATGGGGTCTCATGGACCCCTTACCAGTTCACAAGGGGTTAAAAGTAAAAAAAAAAAGACACTGACACATGAGAAAAAAATTATCTTTATTTATTTATTTTTTTTACTTTACTCACCTCCGATCCTGTGTCCCCGGCGATCTCCGATGACTGCCGTCAGTCTGCTCGGGTGTTTGGAGGAGAGAGCCTGGGGGAGGGGCGATCACAGCCCTTTGCCCCTCCCCACCTCTCTGCTCCAAGCACCCAAGCAGACTGATTCTTAGTCTCGGGTGCCGGTATTAAGAGGCCGGCTGCTGGTGACATCACAGTGATGTCACCCGGCCCCACCCCCAGGGGGCGGGGCTAGCAGACCCGATCCAGGAAGTGGTGGGGAGGGCGATTTCTGCCCCTCCTCACCACGGAAGAGCCTAGGGGGCGATCAGAGGCCCCCCAGTGAAGAGGAGACCCATCGGGAGGCAGCGCGGCCACAGGTAAGTAAATGTAATTTTTATTTTTTATTTTTTTTTACAGCTAGCAGCTGCTGCTGCCGAAGCGGGGGAGCGCTATTCCAGGGGCTCTCCTGGAGCCATTCGAGCCCCCACGGGGATCGCATGGCACCAAATTAAAGAGGAGACCCGGCCGAATCCAATGAGGGGTCAGGTTAGTATTTTACTTTTATATTTTTTTTACTGTGGGGGTTTAAAGTCAGCTATGTGAGTCTCATGCAGCTGGCACTTAAGTGGAGTAGAGGCAGCTACGTGAGACTCATGTAGCTGGCACTAGAAGGATTAAACCACTGTTCATTATGGGACAGAGAGCTAGTATACCTAGACCTATATTAGGGGAGACCTGTAAAGAATCTGTCTTAATAGTGTCAGGGTCAGGACAGTATGTAGACCCCTGGGTATATTGTATGGCTAGGTGGACGGAAAGTCTAGGAAAGTCCATTTCCCAGAGACGAAGATAATACGTTTCATATGGACATGGTTAAAGGTTTGTCAAGGAGATCAAGAGGCATTCACATACTATCAAGGGGACCCAGAATAGGATAGGGAATACATGAAGAAAGGAGGAGAGAACTGGTTAAAATATGCTCCCTGCTGGTTTAGGAGAATGAGTAAGACATTAAAAAGAGAAACTGATCCCGGAGACTAAAAGGCTGCTGGATTACACGCCAGAAGAAAAATCAGACAAAGTGTTCCTTTCAAATGTCAACCTAAAACATCACCCAATTAGGTCCCTTCCGTGCCACCTTCATATGTCCCTCCTAAGAAAAATAGGTTGTATCCTTCATTTATGGAAGAGGAAATTGAGGTTATAATCACACCAGAAGTAAGAAATAAGGATAAGGGAAGAAAAGACAGAAAAGGAAACATTTAGGAAAGATATCTATATTAAATATAAAGAGGAAAAAGAAGGTGGGGAAGGTCTGAAAGAAAGAGCCTATATGCCCTAGGGCGATCTCTCTGGATCCCCTTTTGAAGGCACGCTGTCTGACAATTGAAATAATTCTAATTTGTGACTTAAGATATCTTAGAGAACTTGTACCCGGGTTCGATAATAAACGACATACAACAGACCCAGTACAAATTCTAATTTACTACCGCTTTAGGGGGGACTTATAAAGCAAAAAACCACAGACACAGTATGCACTTGTTCAACATTTGCGACATATATGATGAAACCACACAGAGAACAGCAAACTGACAGTTTCCACAGAGGAAAGGTCAGCACGTAGCAGTTACCGAGAAATTTCCCCATTTAGCTATTTTTGTGGTTTGTCAGTTACATTTCTCTAGCAACATTTCTGCAATAACATTCCAAATGAAGCTTGCAAATATATATTCATATATTCCTTTTTATGTGAAACTTTTGCATATAACTATATCTGGCAGCCATTTTGTTCGCTTCAGCCATTTTGTTAGAAGAATCTGAGGCCTAGCCTCTGCCAACAAGGTCCAACAGGGTCACATAGAATGACCACTAGGCATATATAGCAAGATTCTGGAGTTATGATTAATGCCCCATTTATGACCACGGTGATGTTCTTGTTAAAATACCTACAGATATTAGAGACGTTGACCATATTACTAAAAATTTGCCCTAAACCCACAGTTACACCATTGGGTACTTTAGCCTATCTTAGGACAGCTTGTAAGGGTAGGAATTATACTCAGGAGGATATGAGATTAATTATAGATGCTATTGTTGGCCCTTCATCTCCATGGAACTTCCAGAAGGCGCCTAGTATATGTAATATCCTGAAAAGTAAAATTACCTCTGATGACTATGCCTTAAATACAGTGGAAGGACAGAAGAAAATGTGGGTGCAATTAGAGAAGGAATTTAATAGAGCCTATCCCAATAGATCCTCTCTGGCCACAGCCATTGCACGCAAACAGAAAAAGGGAGAGACGGTGGTAGAATTTTAGAAAAGATTTGTGGACACATGGACACGAGGCAGGTTTAGGAATACTGGACAACATGCATTCACTCAGAGTCAGGCTCACACACAGCAACAGATGACACCACGGGTCGCAACAGTTAAATACCCCATTAACTGGTCATAACAAACGGACCCCGATGGTAGCATCTCCACATATCCTGTGTTATCCCAGAATTTTAAGGAAGCTCCAATTATTGTACTAGATATTAATAACTAGATAATTCCCATAGTGGTAGATAGTGGAGCAACCTGTATCATGCTATTGATTAATTCAAGGGACCAATGACTAATGCTGAACCTTCCAGACACCTCCACCAACCATCAAAAGTGTGCAAGACTGTAACAAATCAATACAACATTCTTTTAGGATAGACCGGGGTTGCCCAATCAATCTGCTAGGAAAGGACTTGATGGGAAAACTGGGAATTAGCCTAGAAACCAAAAAAATAAATATAATTGTTAGGTCACAGGTGATGCCTTTACTAAGGAAAATAAGGTATTTCTTTACCTGTATACCAGTCTTACCTAAACAGCTAGATGTGGACAAAAGGCTTTGGGCTAAGGGTCCTTGGGATATGGGTTTCATAGACTGCACCCCATATAAGGCTTGTCTAAAGCCTGGTGTAGGTCCCGTTTATCGCAAACAATACCCATTGTTAAAAGTAAAGGAGGAATGCATAAAGACCATATCACAACACTTCCTCAAGGAAGGCGTACTGGAAATGGTAATATCCCCATACAATATGCCCATTAACCCTGTAAGAAAAGCAGATGGTCAGTTTGTATTTGTTCAAGACTTTAGGCCTATTAACAATCTAATAGTGCACATAGCTCCTGTTGTGCCTTTTGACCTCCATACCTCACAATGCAGGGATATTTACTGTTCTGGATTTAAAGAATGCTTTTTTAGTGTGCCTGTGGATAAACAGATTAGGCTTATCTTTGCTTTTTGTTACAGAGGAGAACAACTCTATTGGAATCGCTTGCCACAGGGCTACGTAGATTCCCTGAAGTTTTTGCCATTGTCCTCCGAGAAAAGCTTAGGGCATGGACACCTGGCTGTAGTTCGGTTCTGCTATGGTATGCAGATGATCTTCTTCTCTGTAGCATGACCCGGGAGGTGGGCCGAATAGATGGTACAGGGTTATTACGAGATCTATGTGCAAGTGGTTTTAAGGTGTCAAAAGAAAAAATGCAATGGTGTCAGGAGAAGGTGGAATACCTTGGTTTTGTGTTGTCAAAAGGTCAGAGAGAAATGAACCATAAGAGAATTGCTGCCATTGTGGGTCTGCTCGCCCACTGACCAAGAAAGACATGCTAACCTTTCTTGGCATGATTGGTTATATACCAGATTGTTTCTTTTATGACAACATTCTGAGAGCCCATAGCATGTTGATCAACCTGACACCATCAAATGGTCTGATGAAATGTTTCATTGGTTTGCTAGAGAGAATTGTAAAACTATGGCTGGCATCCTAGCTCAGGAGCACGGAGGTAAACTCCGCCCAGTGACATTTTTCTCTAAGATAATACCTACACAGGTACAGGGCATGCCTGCTTGTCTCAGGGCACTAGCATTGTGTGTTATGGTGGTAGAGATAGCGAGTTCTCTGACTTTAGGTCACTCAATGACTTTGCACACCTCCTATAACGTTTCCTACCTGCTCAAGAATGTTCATACCCAACATATGTCAGTGCAAAGGTTAAGTGGGTATGAGGTGATTTTGTTGTCAGATCGTGAACTGACTTAAATACGCGGCTGCTACTGCCGGCCCTGCACCCATACTAAATGCATTGCTGGGTCTTAAAGGGAAACAAGACAAGATAGTGCCTCCACATGATTGTTTAACTACTATTAACCAAGATACTTCCCTCCGCTCTGAATTGTTCTCTACGGCCCTACCTGATGCTGTGGATGTTTTTGTTGACGGTTCCTGTTTTAGGCCCAATGACAACACCTACCATGCAAGTTATGCGATGGTCCAATTACCTGATATAGTGTTAGAAGCCAAGTCTATTCCCTACAAGTCAGCACAGGCAGCAGAACTTATAGCTCTTACTAGGGCATGTGAACTTTTCACTTGACAAAAGGTAAATATTTACTCTGATTCTCGTTACACACCTGGCGTGGTTTTTGATTTTGCGGTAATATGGAGCAGGAGAGGATCAGATGTTAAGCAGGTTTTCACACAATGGCGCAAAAACAGATCTAGCAGATTGGGAAAACGTAGGTGCACAAAAGAATAGTTTAGGTCTTTTGGGCAAGGAGGGGATACCAGAGAGTAGTGTCCCCTTGTTCTTAACTCAATATCACAGCTTAGGGCACATAGGATGGAAATCTACTTTTCAACTTTTACAGCAGGATTTTTACATTACTAATGGGAACAAACTAACCAAGCAATATGTTGCAAGGTGCATTACTTATATCAGAAACAACCCCAATATCCCAGGGAAAACTAAACATGACCACCTGATGTATCCTACTACCCCATTTATGCACCTGCAGATTTCACATACATTCCCAAGGTAGGCAGAAGACAGGAGTACCTCCTAGTGATAGTGAACATGTTATCTAGGTGGGTAGGGTGTTTCATAACTACTAATGAAGATGCTAAGACAGTGGTTAAATTTCTCACACAGGAAATTATCCCTAGGTGGGGCTGCCCTCTGCAAGTCAATTCAGATAACGGCCCCAGAGTCTGTCAAGACTTAGTAAAAGCCCTCAGGATAGACTGGAAATCGGAAAAGGACCCTACCAGCAGTTCTGGCAGAATTTAGAATGACCCCCAATAAGACAACAGGCTATTCGCCATTTGAGGTGTTGATGGGAAGACCTTTCCCCACACCTTGGGATAGGCCTCCTTTGATGATAGAAAAGGGAGATTTGGAAGTAATACAAGATGCATACGTGAGAAATGTAATTGTAACCTTAGATTTGCTGTAACAAAAAGTGTCTTAGAGCCCTCCTTTTTCTTCACAGGCACCTATACTTTTATTCCAAGTAGGGACGTGGTGAAGCAACTAAACCCCAATAAGAAGCAGGAATTCCCTTTTGGACCAGTGGTAGCAATCACAAGAACAGCAGTGCTGGTAGAAGATTGCCAATCCTGGATTCCCGCATCGCGAATCAAGAAGTGTCCCGAAGAAAATAGCCATGCGGATGGGGAAGAGCTGCAGTTCGGGGGACCAAGGTTCTCTGAAGAGTTCCAGTTTAGGGGATCTAGGGTCCCCGAAGATTGCCAGGAGCCAAGAGGGCCAGAGGCCAATCACATGGTTGCTGAATTCTGGACAAATGTGGAAACTTTTAGTTGGAGCTGCTGTGCTGTTTTTGATCCTGTGGGTCCTCCTGCACTGTCATTATGAAGAAGAAATGTTGAGATCATTTAGAGCAATTTGTGGATCAAAAGCCATAGTCAGAGATGAAGGACAGATTAGAAGTGTAGGCCAGCCTGTATATAACCCCAAACGGCTGTTTCTTAAATTGAAATATGCTTATGCCCACACGTCAGGATTTGACAGGTGTTGTATATGTAGTAAATTGCATCCTGAAACATCACAGTTTCCTTTAATAGCAGTACACCTGAACTTTACATGGGTTTTCAACAGCAGTTATACGAATTAAATGAGAAATGTGAATTTTACACACACACTAAGAGTGGAGTAGTCAGGTTTAGACACAATTTATAACCCAGACTGGTGTGTTAGAGTAGAAGATTCTAATGAAAACGAAAAGGTATGCACCTAATCCCAATTTAACATTTCAAAACCTGCACAGAAAGGTGGGACATATTTTAAAATGAATAATGCTCAATACAATGCAACTGGCTGGAATATAACACCAATCAATCCACTCATGACTCTTCATAAGATTTCTCATAGAGGAGGAGGTAAAGGAATTTCAAAATAGGATCATAACACAAGGCATGAGCTTGGGTAATAATACATATATTTGTTGTGGGAAAGTATGCTACCCCTGGTTCCCAATAGAACCACAGGGTTGGTGTTACATGGCCACCCTGATCCCTTTTATTGGGTATTGTAGGAGATAGTAAAGGAGAACGTCTTTTTGAAGCAAGCCAATATCCTAAACACCCACTTAAAATAATACAGAGGAGGAAAGTATTCAATAAAGGAGATATGGCTTGGGCCTGGTTCCCATACGGGATGGGATGGGGAATAGATTTAATGAAAAAATTAAATATTTATAGTAGTCTAATGTCAGAAATGGTTCAGGATAATTCAGAAGACTAAATGTAGTTTAAATGAAGAAGTTATGGGCTCAGGAAGGAGCTAGAAAGCATGAGTGCCACTTTTACAGGATTTTGTGAGATGACAGAAGGCTACGAGTGTTGTACATGGATACATAATACCAATGTGGAAATACCAGACTATTAATCAAAGGTAGTCAAAGAGCATAGAGCAGAGGTGGTTAGATTACAAAGCAAAGTAAAAAATATCTCTATGGATTGGCACCCATTTACAGACTGGAGAATAGGGCTAAGAGGAATTTTTAAATGGATAAAGGACACTGCAATTACCATACTTTTGATACTGTTTATCCTGCTTATACTGTTTTTAAGATTTAAATTAGTGAAGTCCCTGATTACAAGTTGTAGGAAAAAGAGCCCAGCTGCCACATATATGGCTTACCTAGCCCATAGGAACAGAATGTGAGGTAAGTAGATCATCCAGAGATGATCTAAGAGGGGATTGAAGGGTGAAATGCACAGCCGCCATGTTGGCCACAAGACTCCATTTAATATACTATACTTTGATATTAAACTTAGTTATATAGATATACAAGTAATATGTTAAGTTCTGGGCATAAAGCGGTAAAAGATGTTTTAGATGTTTTAGTGTCTAGGAATGTCCTGCTCTCAGCAATTTATCTAGATATAGGTCACGGGAATATCTTGAACTTCTTTCTTTTTTATAATTTTTATTGAAGATATATATATAAAAACTTTTGGCAAAAACTTTTAAAGAGCGCTATCCAGGGACTCAATTTAACTTCTGCTCCCAAAATCACTCCAAGAACATCAAAAACTTTACACCAAAATTTGGTACATTCCCACCAAATGTCACTATGGGATCCTATGGATTGACAGTCTCTGAAGGAAAATCCCTGGGATGCCCCATCGTACTGAGCCATCTGTTCCGGTGTTATATACTATCTTAATGCAACCTTTACATTGGCTTCAATGGCCATAACCGAAGCTGAAGTACCAAAAGATGCTTTCCACATGTTCTGCCTGGATTCATGGTCTCTCTCCTCCTTTAACTCTTGCTGCCTTCTCTTTCTATGCATCAGCTCCCCTTCATCTGTTCCAGAACTCAAGAGATTATAAATTACTGAGACTGCCCCTCTCCCCCTAGCATCCTGTCTGCAACGTTTTTCCAGTGGGGAAAGGCTGTCCAAGTCCGCTCTGTCTTTAACAACCAATTTAATAAAATGTCTAACCTGTAAATAACCAAAAAAGTCCCTTGCTTCTAAATGGTATTCTTTAAATTGATGAAAGTCCAAGATCCCTGAGTGGCTGATGACATCCAGCAGTTAGCTAATCCCTGCCTCACCCCAATTACGAAATCTTTTGGGCTCTAAACAAGCCAGAAGGAACATTGGATTGTTCCGCAATGACAACAACGGTAGGTGTGGTGAGACGAGGCCCCCCGAAAACCTAATACCATCCCACATCCTCAATGAATAAGAATTGGGTTATGTCTAAATTTCCTATATTTTGGAGTGATCCAGAGCAGATTGTCAATTTAAACGGTTTGCATAACTCAGACTCAATCATCACCCAACTAGGTATATCTAATACTGAATGGTAAGAAAGGATCTGAGCCACCTGAGCCGCCTGAAAGTATTTCATAAAGTTAGGGAGTCCTAAACCTCCATCAACTTTATGTCTGTATAAGGTTTTCTGTGCCACTCTGGCTTTTTTATGTGTTCTGGCAGGCCCCTGAAGCGGAGATTAGACCTCCTGTCGCTATTTTCAATGTCTTCTAATTTGCATTGTAGAATTTCATTCTGCTTCTTAAGAATGTTAATTTCTGTATCTAGCACTTCTGTGCTTCAGAAACTGAATTTAGCCTCGCCTCTAAAGAGGATAAGCCAGCAGATACTTTATCTAGTTCTCTAGTGAAATTATCCATTATAATCTTATTATTGGAAGACAGGGCTTTAGTGAGCATGTTCTCAGATTGAATAAGAATATCAGGGCTTACTTGAAATGATGTCTGTAATGCTGAAGACATTGTGGCTCCGCCCTCAGTCTCCTCCATTTTTGATGTGAGGGCCTCCGCCATCTTGCTTTCTCTCAGCTGTGAGGTAAATTCTAAAAATAGCTTCTGTATATTTGCAGCTGCCTCAACATCCCACAAAGAATTTGCAAACTGAGCGCTCTTTCTCTACAGGTTTCATGCTGTATTAAACCACACACATTATTTCAATAGCATTCACATCAAGGACTGTTGCCATCTTAACTTTCCCGCCTCACACAGTGTCCTCTCTGTAGTTCTTTCTACCGGCTGCAAATCACTTTGTGTATCATCCTGGCAAACACTATTCACAGCACTTCTAAGCGTTCTGTAAAATCTCACAGTTTAGCGTCCTTTCACTCACGCTATAACCCTTTTTCTTCCCAGCCGGCACGGAGCTGGTTTAAGCTGCTGCCATCTTACAGCCCGCACACCATCTTGAACTTCTTAATCTGTAGACTTATAGGAAACTAGCTTACGCAGGGACCACAAGATTTATTGCCAGCCTTCTGTGTGAAAGTTTTAGTTATGCTGAAAAGGTGGGGGTTAAGTGATCTTTCTTGTGTGTGACATACTGTATAAATACAAGAGATGGTTTCTAATAAAACCAGATCATGCTTTGAACTGTACATTGCATAAGTTTCATAGTTCAATCCAAGTGTGATCTCTGGCAGCCAAAAGAAGCGATGATAAAGGTTGGGTGAGAGAAGCGCTGTTGTTGAGGTTTGGTACCCTAACAACAGTGACATTTTTCTCTCTATTTCATAATGTTTTTGTTGGTATTACCAAATCGTAAACCCAGTTTCAATGGGAAGGTCAATGCTCTCAATATTTTCATTATAAACCTGTATCTTGGGAGATATCAAGAGAGACATCAAGAGATTATTTGCATGGCTATGCCTACTCATTAAGAATGTTAATTCTGTGTCTGAGACATTAATCTCTTTGTTTGGTGTGGGCTGCTGCTGTCACAGCTCTCCCCTCATGGTTACTCACTTGCAGTTCTGCAGCAAAATAATCGTCTTGTTAATCTAGAACATTGGCATGGAATTAAGCCCCCTCAAATAGTTTTTGCCAGAGGGAGCAATTTACTGAACTTACTTTTTTTACTTTTGGGCCACTTTAAATAAGTAACATTTTGGTCTCCAACTCCCACTATATTTAGTCTACGAAGGGCTTGCCCCTTAACTCTTCTAGTGCCAGCTGCGCGAGTCTCACGTAGTTGCCTCTCCTACCGTTAAGTGCCAGCTACGTGAGACTCACCCAAAATAGCGCCCCCCTCCCCGCTTCGACCGCTGGCACAATAAACTGTAAAAAGAAAAAAAAATGACATTTACTCACCTGCGGCCGCGATCCCTCCCGTGGGGTCTCCTCTTCACCGGGGGCCCGATCCGCCTCTCCCTCACTTCCTGGGTCACGGCTGTTAGCCCCGCCGCTTGGGGGCCATCATTATGACGTCACACAGCAGCCGGCCTCTCTGACCCTCACCCGAGATGATCAGTCTTACTGGGTGCTTGGAGGAGAGAGGTTGGGAGGGGAAGAGGGCTGTGATCCCTCACCCGCTCCCCAGCCTCCCTCCACCAAGCACCCAGCAGCTGTCATCGGGGATCACCGGGGGACAGAGGAGGATCAAGTAAAGAAAAATAAATTTTGCTTATATCTCTGTGTGTTTATTTTTATTGTTAACCCTTTGTGAACTGGTAAGGGACCCATGAGATCCCTATACCAGTTCACAAGGCTGGGGGCTGGCAAGTCACCTGCAGCTAGCGGGTGACTTGCCATTAACCCCCGGAACCCCCATTACCTGCCTCCACAAAGACCGGGGGGGCAGAAGAGCACGGGCCCACAGAGGGTATGTGGGCTTGTAGGCTGCAGGGTGGGCTGCACCCTGTTCTACAACCCCCCCAGATGGTCCCAGGCTGGTTATGATGGGTAGGGGGACCCTATCTCATTTTATTTTAAAATTAACCCCTTATGCTCTGTCGCCCAGCAGCTATAAAAGGCTTCCAGCAGCAGCAGGAGAGCAGAAGCCAGATTGATCAGCGTGGGACACAGTGCCCAGGGATGGATGAAAGGTAAGTATTAAAAAAAAAAATTAATAAAATATTTTTTCACCTTGTGTCTGTGTGTTTTTTTACACTTAACCCTTTGTGACCTGGTAAGGGATCCATCAGAGCCCTATACCAGTTCACAAGGCTGGGGGCTGGCACGTCACCTGACTTGCCATTAACCCCCGGCACCCCCAGCCTCCCCAAAGCCCAGGGGGGGGGCAGAAGAGCCCGGCCCACGGAGCTTGTAGCTGGCAGGGCGGGGGCCACCAAAGCTGGCCCCTGCGCCCAGTTCCCACAAGCCCCCATAGCTGGTCCCGGCTGGTTATGCTGGGTAAGGGGGACCCTATGTCTTTTTTTTGGATTTTTAGGGGTTTTTAACCCATAAAATTACAAAAAAATGGAGGGAGGGACCCTATGTCATTTTTTTTTTAATTAATCCCTTATGTTTATAGTGCGGATAGTAGGGGCTACCGATACATATGTGGTACCGTTGTAATTAGGAGAAATGGGGCTTTCCCATGCAATATGGTTTTCATTAATAAAACAAATGTTTCATTTAAAATAAAGGAGTATAAAACATTTCTTTATTGTTTTTTATGCAAAAAATATTTAAAAAACAGTAGAAACAGTAGTACAAACAAGACATTTCATGTTAAAGCCTAAACTCTGCTGCACAAAATATATTTATTACTTTCCCGGAAATTCCAGCAAAAATCATGGTTAAACATGGCGCAAAATGGGGAAAAATGACTTATCAACAGAGTGTGACAAAACTTCAAGTAGCCTGGCAATTAAAAGGGTTAATAGTAACTATGCATGTTGGCTATTGTTCTGCTTGGGGGACCTTGCGCTTTCAGATTTAGCTTGTTTTTTCTTGTTTCCATATTGATATTTTAGGAAAACATGCTTTATATTCTGCTTTTTTATAATTTTTTTAGGGAAACCCCTAAGAATTCTTCAAGGGATTACTTCCAGAAAGATGAGCTCACTACAACAAGCTGGGTATGCTTAGAAAGCTTAACATGTGTACTTTCAGGGAATATATGGGGGATATTCCAATTGTAAAGGGTTGTTTTGGTTGAAAAATTGCAAGGTGCGCACTTTGTCTGCAGAGCTGAAATTTTCAAGTTTAATTACCGCTATGCGCATACTTTACTTTGGGGTGTTTGGCCACTCTTTCCTTGACAGTACCTATGCATGTTGGGTACCGTTCTGTTCGGGGGATGTTGCTTTTTCAGATTTTACTTGTTTTTTCTTCTTTGCATATAGTTTTTTTTAGGAAAATGTGGCTTTGATTCTTCTTTTTTTATTCTTTTTTAGGTAAACTCTGTGCAACCAAAGAATTGATTGAGGGATTACTTCCACAAAACTACACCCACATAAACAAGCCTGGTACACCTAGAAAGCTTGAGGCGTGTACGAGAATATATAGTTTGTGGGGCGCATTTCAAATGTAAAGGTTTGTTTTTCTGGAAAAACTGCAAGGTGCGCTTAGCGCGTAGCATACGGTAGTTGTATTTTACCTGAAAATCTCCTAAAGCTCTCTTTCAGTTTGGGGGAGTCTCCTGGGCAGGAAAGGGTGTCTACCAATAGATATGTGGTACCGCTGTAACCGGGAGAAATTGGGATTTCGCACACAATAAGATTTTATTGACAAACTTATTACAAAAAAACACTACAAATTGCAAAAAATAGATTTTTTTTATTTTTTTGTACATATTTCACCCAAAAATATCGAGAATACACTAAAAAAGGCCAAACAAGAAATTTCATGTTGAAGCTCAGACTGCTGAAAAAAACAATATATAATTTTCCTGGAAAATCCCTGGAAATCCCTTCAAAAATCAAGGTTGAACATATGTAGCGCAAAATAGTGAAACGTGGTCTGGCAACAAAGGGTGACAAAAATTCTAGGAAGGCTGGCACTTAAAGGGTTAAAATGGCTTGTGACTACGTAAAAAAACCCTTATGTCTGATTTCCAATCACCCCTTTTAAAAAGGAATAAATGCAAGCTGCATAAATATTCTTAAATGTACATTTTAACTTTGGCAAGGATTTATATTTGCATGTGAGTAAGTGTAGATGTTAAAGGGCAGACAGTGAAGATTATAAACCAAAACAGGAAAGCTGTACACCATTTATTAGGATAATACGTTCTTTATTTTTGCACAAAGAATCACATTGGAAAGTTCTCTGGATGTGAAACATGAAAGTATCGATTATGTCTAAAAAAAAGACAGATTTACCTTATATTACTCATTACCTTCATAAGCTCTTCACTCATTTGATTTGCTTCAGCTACCAGTGGCATCAGTTTAATATAGTCATGGAAGACGGCCAGTACACTTGGATCAGGTTTCCCATCTGTACTTATAGCACCTGGGTACAAACAAGAGCTGCTCAGTGTATAGATGTACTAAAACAGTGACATGCAGTAAATGCTGTGTAAGCAGAAAGTCTAAAGTCATTGTACTACAATTTATGTCAAGCTTGTATAGAATTTACTCGAATACCCAGAGGTTGGATATTGGATTAGGTTAGAATTAGAAAGGCAGTTTGTAAAAATATAGTGTTTCCTAAAAAATCCTTGTAGATGTGCTCTAAAATAATTTTTAATACTTATTAAATACTGTTATTAATCTATACTTTTATACAAATCATGTTTAACACCTCAATTCAGAATTGACATTGTTGGACCCCCCCCCCCCCCCATTGTAAAAAGCTTGTCCACTTTTATTACAGTGATTTTTTTTCTAGTGATACCACTGGGATCAGATTATCTCCAAATATAAGTCCTGCTGATTAAAATATAATACGTTCTATAATATGGTCGATATATTTGCTATTTGCTGTTGTTTTGAAACAACTACTAGTAAGTCCTCACATTGCAGTCAGCCCATCTAGACATCCCTTTAGCAGTTCAGCAATTTTCTTAACTATTTATGCTTTGCAATTATTTTAGGCATAATACCTGTTATATAACGTTCTTCATTGTAACCTTGACAATTTTCCCTTGCTTTATGCTCTTATTCATTTAGCTTAAAAGAGCATCTCTGCTAAGAAAGCCCACATACAGAGAGGGGCAAACCTGGTACAGACCACAAACCATTAAGCTCCAGCAAGAAGCTTTTGGATTTTTTTAAAGGGCTTAACAACATACCAAGTACCTTTCAAAAAGATAGGCTTGTAAAATCATGTCTACATTTTGTATTTCTTAAGGAGGTACACCTAAAAAATTATGTTTGTGCTTTGTTTGTAAATGTGCACTTTGCTACAGTAATAGTTTTTTTAACTTGGAAAAATAAAATGTATTGATTTTAGATAAGTGTGAATATGTGATTACAGTGTTTACCCAGCCACTAACCAGCTACATTAATAGTACTAATAATATGTTAAAGTGGTAAATAGACCACGGTTCCCTTTTCACCATTTTGATAGACCTCCAAAACACTGTGTGGCTGTAAACAGGCTCTAAGCAGCCATGCTTTGCCAAAGTGCACCAGTATTACACTAACTGGTGCAGCAAGATGTGCCTTGTGGTGTGAATTGTAACCTGCATCTCAGTGAGGTGCATTACAATATTTTTGGTGCATTTTATCTCAAGAAATCACCTGCTCATGAGATTTTTACCGATGAGGTACATTATTTTTAAAATACAATTATTATCTGTATGTATATAGGACAGACATAGTAGGTGCTATGTATCCAGCTCTACCAGAATAAAGAAACCCCCTAGTGCACTCTGGTGTATTACATCAATATAGGTATTAAGATAACATTAACTAGACATACCTAGTTTATCGACACTAAAGCCTTCAGCTGCTGCTAGTTCAGACTGAAAAAAGTCATAGTCAAACTTAGTAATATCTTCAAAGCTACGCTCATTTGGAAACCCAACATAAAGATATCCACTATTCGATCCCAGGATTATACGGTCCTGAACACATAACAGATCACATGAGAAAAACATCTCTCATAAATATAATACAGAAATTACCTTTTGTAAATGGGTAACCTTTACCCACAATGCTTTACTTACCAGATGATGCAGTTTAGTGTCTGAAACAATAGGTACTCCATTAACCACTACTTTAGCCTTGCCATATGGTTTTACAGACACTTTGTTTTCAAAGTTGATAAAAGTAGCATGTTTCGGTAAAATTCTGAACGAGACATAAAAAAGCAATTCTGTGAGTACTCACCTGTAGAATTGTTTTTGTTCTTGCATGGCACGGCCTGCTTCGGTATTCATAACAGTTGTGTTATTCCGCCACAAGGTGGCGCAGTGTACTGCAGAAGCATCTCCCGGCCCCCAATAAAAACGGGATTAACCATCCCAGCGTAGACAAGAAGTGAGACAAGAAGCCGGGAGAGAATAAAGGTAAAAAATGTAAAAAAGGTAAAGAACCCCAATTAACTTGTAACAATCACCATAAAGAGGCAACCAAGAAAAACGATAACAAGGGTGGGTCGAAGCAGGCCGTGCCATGCAAGAACAAAAACAATTCTACAAGTGAGTTCTTTATTGCATGGCACGGCCTGCTTCGGTATTCATAACAGTTGGGACATCCAAAAGCAGTGTCCAAAAGTAGGGTGGGATCCCCAAGGAGTAACGGACGGCAGTTCAAGTCACTACCGCCTGAAGCACCTTGCGGCCAAAAGCAGCATCCGCTGAGGCCTTAACATCAACCTTGTAAAACTTGGAAAAAGTATGAACAGAAGACCAAATAGTGGCCTTGCAAACTTGTTCAACAGAAGCTTGGTGCTGAAAAAAAATTGCCAGATCTGAAACATGGCCCTTGAGGATACTCAGTTGAAGGCCGGAATCCAAACCATGTTGCAAAAATTCCAGAATCCTGGGGATGGAAAAAAACAGACAGGGAAGAGACTTGGACTCACACCAGGCAATGTAAGCATGCCAGACCCTGTAATAAATAAAGGACGAGGACTTCTTCCTAGCCCGAACCATAGTATCAACAACAGAGGCAGGCAACCCCTTTTCCATCTAGATGGAGGTTTCAGCAGCCAAGCCATTAAAGCCAGTAAATTGGGATGGCGTAGCTGCCCCTGAGTGAGAAAATCTGGATCCTTGGGCAAGAGGTGCTGATCTACTGCCAACTGCACGACGTCTATGAACCACACCCTTCTTGGCCAACAGGGTGCCACCAGGATGGCTGGCACTCCCTCCTGAGCTATCTTGCGAATGACCCTGCCCAGTTAAAGGAACGGAGGGAACACATAGAGAAGCCGAAAACTCCATCCCAAGGCATTGCCAGTGCATCCGTGGCGAAGGCCAGAGAATCCTGTGACAGGGAGACAAACTTGGGAAGTTTGTGATTGTGATGGGACGCAAACAGGTCCATATCCGGCTGACCCCAGCGGTGACACAGGGAGAGAAAACACCTGGTTGTTGAGGGACTATTCTCCCAGACGAGACATCTCCCTGCTCGGGGGGTCTGCCACCTGGTTCTCCACCCCCAGGATGAAGACCACTGAGATGCAGGGAACATTCTGTTCCGCCCCAGACAGTATCAGGGACACTTCCTTGAAGGCTCGCTTGCCCCGAGTCCCTGCCTGATGGTTGATGTAGGCAACCGCCGTCTGGTTGTCTGAGCGAATCTGAACAGCCCGACCCCGAAGGTGTGTGGTCAGCTGAGAAAGAACCAACCTGATCGCCCTCAGTTCCAGTAGACTGATGGGAGCATGGGCCTCCTGGGGGCCCCACCGACCCTGGAACGTCAAAGACTTCCAAAAGTCCCCCCAGCCTGTCAGACTGGCATCTGTGGTGACCGTCTCCCAGCATGGGGGCAGGAAAGTCCTGCCCACGATAAGGTTCCTTGAGTCCAGCCACCACGAAAGAGATTGCCTGGCCAGTGGAGACAGAGCAAATTCATGATCCAGGGACACAGGGTCCCGATCCCAGATTGACAAGAGGTGCAACTGAAGAGGTCTCATGTGAAACTGAGCAAAGGGGGCCGCCTCGAAGCAGGACACCATCAGGCCCACCAACTGCATCCCCAGACGGATGGAGGGATGAGGACACAAGAGCAGAGCCTGTGCCTGCTTCTGAAGGCCCTCCACCTTCTGCTGAGGAAGGAACACCTTGACCTGAGAGGTATCCGGTGTCATGCCCAGAAAGGACCTCACCAAGGAAGGGGACAGTGAAGACTTGGGATAGTTGACCACCCAGCCGAAGGACTCCAGAGTGGATGTCACCACCCGGGTGTCCTGCTCGGCCTGATGAAAGGACTGGGCCACAATAAGGATGTCGTCCAGGTAAGGAAGGACACGATTGCCCTGGTTCCGTAGCAGAGCCATCACCCCCACCAGCACCTTGGTGAGCACCCGAGGCGCCAAGGTGATACCAAAGGGTAAAGTTACAAACTGGTAATGCTGATCCTCCAGCACGAACCTCAGAAATCATTGATGACCTGGGAAGATAGGCACATGAAGATAAGCATCCTTGATGTCCATGGTGGTCGTGAAGTCGCCCGGGCGAAGGGTACTGATAGCCGAGCGTATCCATGCGAAAATGCTTGAATCTGACAAACTTGTTGAGGCCCTTCAAGTCCAGGATGGGCATCAGAGAGCCGTCCTTTTTGGGGGCCGTGAAAAGATTGGAATAGTACCCCTGACCCTTTTCTTGAGGAAGCACCAGACAAATGACCCCTGACTCCAGCAGGCATTGAACCGCCAAAAGCAACCCTGGAGCTGACAGGGGGTTTAAAGACATCCGGGATCTGATGAATCTTGGGGGCGGCCAGGCTGCAAACTCTATCTTGTAACCGGAGGACACCACCTCCTGAATCCACCGGTCTGAGACGTGGAGCCTCCAGACGTGAGCAAAGAGCCGAAGCCGTCCCCTCCCCGGATGAGTGAGGGCGCCCCCTCATGCCTGAGGGGGCCTTGGGAGGGGGTTTGGGCTTGGAACCCCAGGAGAGACCGGGATGACCACGGGATCTGCCACGGCCCCAAGAATCTCTGCGGCTACCTGAGAAGAGGGAGCCACGACCTCCTCTGGTAGTTCGAAGGGAGGTGAGGGAGACAGAGGTCCCCGAAAAGGGCCGGGGCTGCCTCCTACGCTGAGGCAGTCCGCCATCCTTGGCTAAAACATCAAGATGCTCACCGAAGAGCCGCAGCCCCGCAAAGGGGAGCCCAGCATCAGCGTCAGCTGCCCACTGATGCAACCAAATAGAGCAGCACATAGCCAACAAAAGAGCAGAGGCCCTACCGTCCAGCCTCACAGCATCATCCATGGCAGTAAGGATAAATGCAACAAAATCAGAGCAAAGAAAGAGGGCCCTATAATCCTCCCTCCTCCTACCAGCCATAGCGCCATCACAAACACACTTGAGCAGTTTCTTAAGGGCAATAGCTGGAATGGCAGCAGCACAGGCCGGGCGCAGTCCAGCACCCACACAAGTAAAGGCATGGCAGGCTAGCTGATCCATGTGTCGGTCCTTACTGTCCCACAGAGTGGTAGTGTCAGGGGAAGGCATGACCTAAGTATTGGACAGACCTAGCACGGGAGCATCCAATTCAGGGGAACATGACCACCACTTCACTAAATCAGCAAGAAAGGGATAACTCTTATCCAATCCCTTAGGCACAACGGGCAGCCTGTTAGGATGTTCCCACTCCTTAAGCACCATAGTAGTGAAAAGACCCTGCTCAGGGAACTCAAGACGCTGTTTATCAGGGCGAAAGAGCTCACCCTGCTTTTTCTAAGCCACCTCAGGGGAAGCAATGTGCAAAATTTCAAAAATGTGAGACAGCAGATTATCAGTGTCCTCAGGGTACCGTGATTCCTCCCCAGACGCAGACCCAGAGTCACTAATGCAACCCTCCTGCTGGTCCCCAGAGGAGTCAGAGTCCTGGAACATTTCCCCTTCCTCTAGGGAATAAAGTCCACCAGTGGCATCAAACTCCTCATACTCCTCTATGGAGCGTGAGGGAGTGGAAGTCAGGTGCCGCATCTTGCCAGAGGCCTTCCTAGGAATAGGCCCGGCAATCTGCTTCTCAATGTTGGCCACACGAAGTGCCAGATCAGACTGTGACCCCCTGCTATTATCCCCCTCACTGGGGGCCAATTGCAGGAGTGGGGGGTAGACAACCCCGAAGGGGGCGCAGAGCTGGGAAGCAATGCAGGCAAACAGATTGGAGCGCAAGGACACTTTGGGCGCACGGCACGCACACCCTAACACTGTCACTCACAGGGGATACCCCACACATGGCCCACAGCCGGGATTGCCCCGAAGGGCCCCCAAGCACGCTATCCCCAATAGCCTTCATATGATGATTAACACAGGCGCAATAGGCCAGCACTGGGCAAAGGCGAATACAAAAGCCACCTGGGATGCCCTCCCACGGGATGCCCCCAGAAGTCAGTAAAGGGGGGGATGAGGGGGAGGAAGGAGTAGAGCCGGGAGAAACCACAACCCACTGGTATCCCGCCTGTAAGACATAAGTAAAAACGACACATGAGCATCCCGCAGCACATGCACCACAAGACAAATAAAAAAACCCCAAGGGGGAGTCATGGACCAAGGACATCGCAGGGTCACCAAGGCACAGACTGCGGGATGAAGCAACACACCGGAGGAACCATTGCTGCAGCCCAGAAGGGAGAAATCCAGACGCGCAGCTAATCTAAAATGGCGCCGGCAGAGATACCTTGAGGGGCGGGCCGCGGGGGGACGACACAATGCGGCCAGAAGGGGGGGTGGGACCCCTGAAGGAAAAGAAAGGGACACAGTCCCCAAAACACTCACCTCCTCAGAAGCCAGGACAGGAACTCCACATCCCTAGTAGGCTCACCATAAAGCCTATGGCCGGCTACCATTTGTGGAACAGGGTCTGCGACTTGGAGCAGCGCTCCAGGAGCACTTGACCCTAGTGCTCTTCTACCCTCACCCGATCTGTTAGCCAAGGCTGGGAGGCAGTGAGGGTCCAGAAAAGGGTGGAAATAGACTTGCAGGGCCGCAGGCTCGGTTGCCTCGCTCACCTGCGCAGAGAGAGAGCCATCTTCGATCTTCACAGTTTCACTGCAGAGGAAACACTGGAACTCTATGGTTAATCCCGTTTTTATAGGGGGGCGGGAGATGCCACAGCTCTTCTGCAGTACACTGCACCAGCTTGTGGCGGAATAACCCAAATGTTATGAATACCGAAGCAGGCCGTGCCATGCAATAAAGAAAATGTCCATATAAATAAGCCAGAGAACATTAAAGGGAAATTCTATCTAGAGTTAATACTAGATACTGAATTTCTCAAGCAACTTTGTAATTCATTGACAGTTGGTATCCCCCTATATTTAGCCAATCCAGCCAAAAAAGAAAGATATGAATCCTGCATACCGTGAGCACAGAAATGGGCTGGGTTAAATCTGTTCTAACTTAGGTGTGGACCTAGGTAGAGAAGAGATTAGTGTAGGTGCGCTGTGGATGAAAAGGCAGGTTAAAAGGGAGAGTAAATAAAGGGTTAATGTTCTCCTCAATCCTGTGAGGAAAAATAGGTTAGTGTATAAACATAAAAGTATGAATAAAGAAATGCAATAGTATTACCAAAGTGAAGTTTTGTTTGAGGGGGTGTTTCCACCTTTTTATTAAATCAGAAACAACTAGGTATCATTGCCTCTGACTAATATGGCCTCGTTAAAATCAGAACATTAAAGCAGACCTCAACCAATTACTCTGCACTAACCACCAGAATCCTTTCTGATGACATAATCATCTCCATCCATCCAAAACAATCATCTACCTCAACTCACACTGCCTACCTGGACCTCAGGAACACCGCTTATTTCATTTCAGCGCCGACCCACAACCTCTAAACTATCTAGGTTCCACCAACCACATTGCTCCAACCAGCTAGAAACTCAACTCACCCTGAACAAGGAATCATACACCACAAACCAGCTCAAAGAACTCAGAATACAAGGCCAATAGTGTAATCAACACTGACCAATCTGTATAACGCTACCTGAGAGGAGAAATCCCTCAGACAGCAAGATTAAAAATTCCAACAATTTTTGAGGCCTAATTAGTCAGAGGCAATGATACCTAGTTGTTTCTGATTTAATTAAAAGGTGGAAACACCCCCTCAAACAAAACTTCACTTTGGTAATACTATTGCATTTGTTTATTCATACTTTTATGTTTATACACTAACCTATTTTTCCTCACAGGATTGAGGAGAACATTAACCCTTTATTTACTCTCCCTTTTAACCTGCCTTTTTATCCACAGCGCACCTACACTAATCTCTTCTCCACCTAGGTCCACACCTAAGTTAGAACAGATTTAACCCATCTACATTTCTCCCAGGGAATACAGGTTTTTCCCTCAAGTAGGAGCTGCTCAAATTATCTAATTGCGCTTTCCTCAATCCAATTCCTGCTAATAAAGACTACCAAACTTAAAAGGATACAGCAGCAACAGATAATGGATATCTCTCAACTCAGAAAAGAATTCAACAAATCAGGAATAGAAATAGAAGAAGAAGAAGAAGAAATGGTTGAAATCACAGAAGGATTTGATGACCTTTTCAAGACAGTCGATCACCTCCTACATAAGAATTAGCACTCTGTTGGCACATTCACACCTTAGAGATCTACTCAAAAAAGGGCCTTATACCAAGAGGCCTGAGATGGGACATGGCCCCCGAAAAAGACACTGGCGGCCAAATCAGCGAACCTGAGTAATGGGAAGAATTTTTCACACAATGCAGTATAAACCTCATGAAGCTAATAATAAAAAGGAAAAAGCGAAAACTGGAAGGTGTAAACAAAGAGATAGAGGAACTGCAAGAAAATCTGGCCCCCTGCAAGGAAATGGCTGAGTGCCAAGAACACCTATTGGAAATCAGAACAAAGCTCAGAGCCTCTGAAAAAGAGCAAAATATAAAAAAACACAAAAAACTAACCAGAGACATGAGGGATTTCAACTCAGGAACCATCTACAAGTGGCAGAAAAACCAACCCGAGCAACGCAAACCAAAAAGAACACACTGAATTTACCACTACTCAACCAAGACCACCCCCTAGGCATCACCCAAAGATCTACAGCCATGAAACACCAAGAAGGCAAAGAATCACCAGACCATACAGACAATATGAACCGAATGTAAGAAAACCAAGGACACCCAGCTGGAGGCAGCACAGCCAAAAAGAATGGCGAAATCCCGACACAGATCCAGACCGATACACACATAACAGATACAACCACCCCGAACTGACCAGATCGCTCTACTTCCAAAGAAACAAATACTATGAAACTCCCACTGACACATACCAAAGGAGTCACCATGATTATCACACAACCAGACAACGGGGCCCAGAACCAACCCACGGGCCATTGACACCAAAACCCCAAAGAATTAAAATCCTTATGACCCATCAACGTTTTTTAGAATTAGGAAACATCCACACCCCGAAAAGAAAAAAATCAGAGGAAGAGGAAGAAGAGCTGGAAAATGAGCTCAGAGCAAAAGAAACAAGAAAGAAAAGAACACTGGAATATTAAAATCTACAGAAACCTCAGCAACAAGTGGCATATTCAATTTAACCGCTACCACCTTTTCCAACAAAGAACTAGACCTTCTCAACAAAGGAATAAAATAGGTCCCCCCAGCAGATCTGAACAAATTTGAGGCTTATGTCGACTAGCTAAAGTTCACCAGAAAGCTCAACATCAAGAAATTCTTCACAGATAAATCTATAGAGGTAACCCGCAACCCTACAGATACCACACTACCAAGCGACCAAACAAGTTTGCCGGTCCAACACAGCAGCCTCAAGAACAACTCCACCTTTAACCCCCAAGACCAAACAGGTACAATCAAAGTCTTCAAAGGATTGGTAACCAGAGACCTGAGAGAATTGACGATCAAAAAGAACCAGAAATCATCTAACACAAAGAAAAACGAACTCAGAACCATCAAAGAACTCAAACAAAACCCAGACATCATCATCAAACCAGCAGACAAGGGAGGAGGCCTTGTGATACTGGATAAAACCAAATACATACAACAAACCCACAGACTACTTGCAGATACCGACACATACGAGAAATTGAAACAAAATCCCACTAGTACCTATCAACTTAAACTAAAGGACCTCATCAACAAAGGCAAACAGTTAGGGGTTCTGAATAAACAGGAATTCAACCTGAGCACCCCAAGGATCCCTACCCTCTACCATCTACCAAAGATACATAAGAACAAGGAAGCACCGCCAGGAAGACGGGATTGAAGCGGGATTGAATCACTAACCAGCAGATTGGGCCAATATATCGACCACTTCCTGCAACCAGCAGTACAAAAAACAAAATCATACCTAAAGGACTCAGCAATGTTCCTACAGGACTTAAAACAATACGAAAACACCCCCCACTATGTACTAGCGACCGCAGATGTAAGCTCTCTATACATCATCATCCCCCACCAGAATGGTCTGGAAGCAGTCAATTTTTTCCTCGAAAGAGAAAAAACCCTTCCAGCAGAACAAATCCAGTTCATTCTAGAATGCCTCGAATTCTCCCTCCACCACAACTATTTCTGGTTTGAGGGGGACTATTACCTACATAAAATAGGAGTAGACATGGGAGGCCAATTTGCTCCAAGTGTGGCCAACCTTTTCATGGCACTCTGGGAAAACCAAATCATGGACACGTTCAAACCAAAAGAATTGATATATTACAAACGCTACATAGATGACTGCATCTTCCTTTGGGATGGGACAGAAGAGTCTATCATCACCTTCCTGAACCAACTCAACGATAATGACTGGAACATAAAGTTCTCCCATGAATTAAGCACTAGTGAAATCCACTTCCTCGACATCCTGATCTATAAAGAGGACAACAAGATCAAAACCCGAACCTTCTTCAAAGAAACCGACAGAAATAGCTACATCCCAAAAAGCAGCTGCCACCACCCGACCTGGATGAAGAACATCAAATTGACAGTTCCAAAGGATAAAAAGGAACTGCTCAGACGAAAACACCTTCTTGCAGCAAGCCACGACCATTAAAAAGCGGTTTATAGAAAAAGGATAAGACAAAAACCACCTGGATAAAATCATAGAAGATATCAGCACACAGCCTAGCACCACTGACCTGAATGAAAACACAGCCCACAGAAAAGAAGTCACCTTCATCACCAAGTTCAACAAATACTACAAAAAACAGAAGCCATTATCAGAAAACATTGGGGAATCCTGAAAACAGACCCCACCCTACAGAACATCATTGGAGAAAAACCAAGATTCAATCTACAGGAAGCCCAAAACTCTGTCACAATACATTACCTCCAGCATAATAAACCCACCAGAAACTGCAACACCAGCACATAACAAATTCACAAAATGCAGAGACTGCCATGGCTGCAAACTGACTATGCAAAATAAACCTCCGACACACACAAAGAACCACTTTACCAACCCAATCTCAGGCAAAGAGTACAGAATAAAAGGAGATATTTCCTGCAACACCGCTGGGGTAATCTACTGCCTCCAGTGCCCCCGCAACCTCCTATACATAGGACGAACGAAAAGACAATTCAAGGTCCGCCTAAATGAACATATAAGGAACATCAAAAAAGGGCTCCCTACCCACAGTGTATCCGCACACTTCCGAGACAAACACAACCAAGATCCCAAGGGACTAGAATTCTGGCTTACTGAAAGAATCACCCCCAGCTGGAGGGGCTCGAACCTACTAAGAGAACTATCAAAGAGAGAAACCTATTGGATCTTTGAGCTCAACACCATGACCCCACAAGGACTCAACATTGAACTAGACCTAAACTGCTTCCTAGAAAATAAATAACCCCATGGGTTATCTAACACTAATCTCATTTACATCCTTCCCTCCTATATGTCTCTACCCGTCTTATATGACTCTACCAGTGTCACAACTGAACACAGCCTCCAGACCTCAGACTGAGAGAAAACCGCAATATGTTAATCACCCAGCCCAAGTGTTACATTTGTATCTTGAACAAACCTTGGCAGCACGCCAACTCATTACAAAGTATCAGTCTGGAGCCTCCAGAGCTCAGACTGAGAGAAAACCGCAATATGTCAATCACCGAGCCCAAGTGTTACATTTGTATCTTGAACAAACCTTGGCAGCACGCCAATGTATTACAGAGTGATAGCCTCCTCAGCTCAGGCTAGGAAAAAAAACGCAAAATGTCAATCACCTAGCCCAAATGTTACTTTTGTATCTTTTCACAACCTTGGCAGTACGCCTAGTTAACAGAAAGTAACCAACCAATTACAATGTATCCAGCGCACGCGCGCTCTGAAAAAACTACTGACTGAAACTACTTCTCCCAGTAACCCTTTCAGCAATAAACAACCAATAAAAACGCTGGGCGCCTAACCGGGCGGTAATCGCCCCCGATCACCTTGACGAAACGGCCATCGGTGAACCGATTTTCTATTGATTTTACAAAAGCTTTTCAAAGACTTAAATCAGGCAAGAACTTTGCTACTTTCCAGCCGCCTTTGCAGCTTCAATTTTAAACCCAGCCGTGAACCGGCTCTCCTCTCCGCCTGCCGCCTTACCTACGGTCACCAGCTCAGATCTGACTACCCAAGGCAGCCAGACCAACGTCCACTACACTTCTCCAGCCCAGAGGAAACCTCAGCACTGCTCCTGTCTGCCCCCTCTGCAATAACCGGCTTTTCTGTTTTTTCACCTGCACCCTCTGCACTACAACTAATACCACAGCTCATCCAGGCTGTGGTGGTGAGTAATTACCACCGAGCATCAACTGTACTAATTTACCTAGCAATTTTGATCATCTTACTGAAACTGCAATTCATACAATTTCCTTTAATTCGTTTACCATTAATTAAAAGGATATAAGTAAAATCACAGACAATCCAGGCTGTGACAGGGAATTAAAAACACTGTGCATATACTGTACTAATTGTTGCATCAATTTTAATCAACTTACCGAAACTGTAAGTCATACAATCTCCTTATATTCGTTTTACCTTTAATTACAAGTTTTCACACTTCCCCCACAACGGTTACAAGCCTCACAACACATCTAAAATCAGAACATTAAAGCAGACCTCAACCAATTACTCTGCACTAACCACCAGAACCCTTTCTGATGACATAATCATCTCCATCCATCCAAAACAATCATCTACCTCAACTCACACCGCCTACCTGGACCTCAGGAACACTGCTTATTTCATTTCAGTGCCAACCCACAACCTCTAAACCATCTAGGTCCCACCAACCACATTGCTCCAACCAGCTAGAAACTCAACTCACCCTGAACAAGGAATCATACACCACAAACCAGCTCAAAGAACTCAGAATACAGGGCTAATAGTGTAATCAACACTGACCAATCTGTATAACGCTACCTGAGAGGAGAGATCCCTCAGACAGCAAGATTAAAAATTCCAACAATTTTTGAGGCCATATTAGTCAGAGGCAATGATACCTAGTTGTTTCTGATTTAATTAAAAGGTGGAAACACCCCCCCAAACAAAACTTCACTTTGGTAATACTATTGCATTTGTTTATTCATACTTTTATGTTTATACACTAACCTATTTTTCCTCACAGGATTGAGGAGAACATTAACCCTTTATTTACTCTCCCTTTTAACCTGCCTTTTTATCCACAGCGCACCTACACTAATCTCTTCTCCACCTAGGTCCACACCTAAGTTAGAACAGATTTAACCCATCTACGTTTCTCCCAGTGAATACAGGTTTTTCCCTCAAGTAGGAGCTGCTCAAATTATCTAATTGCACTTTCCTCAATCCAATTCCCACAGAAATGGGCTATTGAATTCAGTTTTTAATGGCCCAATAAAATCTCTCCTCCACATATGAGAGCTGAAAAGCTCACCGATATGCAGGTTGCAAAACGCACTGCAAGTCACACTGGTTTTACCAAATATTTAGCATGACTCCCTATGTTGTTAATTTTCATAGAGGTTTTGTTACTTATTTGTTGAAGCAATATGCACTTCAGGTGTGCCTTGCTGTGTAAATTGCAACCTGCACCTGAGTGAGCTTTTTCATTTTACCACACAAAAAAGTGCATTTTCCCACAAAAATATCACATGGCAAATATATTTATTGTCGCAAATAACTTATTTTTGATCATCTTCTTTATACATACCCTAATCCCCTCAAACTTATTACATTAGAGGTGACCTGGCCAACATCTGAAGAACCTGAAAAAAACATTTACATTTTAGCAAAAGTGAAATGTTAGTCATAATCTTGCTGTGTATCATTTTTTCATCAATACAACTCTGCTTTAAATTAAAATCATTTTCAATAATTTAATATTGCCTGTAAGTAGATAAGATAATTAAGAAAATAGAATCCAGACAAGAAGGGGGGATTCTGTTTACTAATGCCCCTCCCACGCATACACTGATCCCAAACCTGTCTGTCACTCCCTGGGCTAAATCTTAGAGACTTATACCTCATTCTGCTTTTGGTCTACCGGAGTACTGAAAGGCACTTCACAGAACCTATTGGAGGAGCATCTGCAGCTAGTAATGCATGCCCCGGCTTCAGTTCCCCCAGGGCTTCTATCTCAGACTGTAGGTTCCTTTAAATGGTTTGGATTACCTGCATGACACTGCCATAGCAAGCAAAAGTGTACAGTTAAAAAATAAATACCTTCTTGGATAAAATACTTAAGCACCCCGGACAGCTGTGGATCCTCGTTTACATTCAGAAGATAAGGAAATGACTGCATCATTCTTCTCTCCTAAAAAAAACACAAATCATGCAATTCGAGGATTTTTTTTTTGTTTTTTTTAGTAACAAAAACTTCCATTACAAACCTCTTTCAAAAAATGTTAGTTTGCTACCAATAATGATGTCCTGTCCTTTATAGACGCTGTATTTTGTAGTTTTGTAGAGGCAGCCTACAAGTCAGTTTGTTTCTCCAGATTTGGAGTGCTGGACATCCTCAAAATCTGGTAAGAATTTACCTTTAAAGTAAACCCAACACCAACAGTGCTGGTGGTCGCCGGCGCTGCCACTATAGGACAGGCTGGGGGGGCATTCAAGTCTAAAAGACCCCACAATTATATGTACTGTAATACTTTCAAGGGTCAGTCCACAAAAGTCACAAAGTCCTTTATTATTTCCCCCCCCCCCCCCACTTACCTCCTTCCACTAGCGGAGTGCTGTTCTATGCCTGATCTGGAATTGAGTGGTAGAAGCTGGGAGTGGAGCAGAGGATCTGTGTCCTCAACTCTGCTACTGGCTTTTGCCGCTCAAGAGGCAGCCTACAAGTCAGTTTGTTTCTCCAGATTTGGAGTGCTGGACATCCTCAAAATCTGGTAAGAATTTACCTTTAAAGTAAACCAACGCCAACAGTGCTGGTGGTCGCCGGCGCTGCCACTATAGGACAGGCTGGGGGGGCATCCAAAACGCTGGAGCCCACACACATATCCTCCAGGACGCCCATAATCTTTACCTTACCCTCGCTCCTCTGCCAGGAATCCCACACCACGATTGGCTGCCCGGCATTCATGCGGGAAGGGACAGTGCCGCAAATGGCTGCATCAAGTGGCCGGAACCTCACTGGGCAGCTAAGCTTGCCGTAGATGGTGTTGGACCACTTTAATAGTTAATTTTAAAATTCAAGTCTAAAAGACCCCACAATTATATGTACTGTAATACCTTCAAGGGTCGGTCCACAAAAGTCACAAAGTCCTTAATTATTCCCTCCCCCCCACTTACCTCCTTCCACTAGCGGAGTGCTGTTCTATGCCCGATCTGGAATTGAGTGGTAGAAGCTGGGAGTGGAGCAGAGGATCTGTGTTCTCAACTCTGCTACTGGCTTTTGCCGCTCACTCCTAGCATCTGCTGCTCACTCCCGCTGCATGGAGGGGCCTTTTATACCAGCCGAGTCAGCACATTTGCAGGTATAAAAGGCCCCTCCCTGCGAAGGGGAGGGAACTGTAAGAAGCCAAGCGTGAGGCAGAGAATGGCTGTTCTCTGCCCTGCTGAAAGCCCCAGACCCACAATCGGAGACCCATGGAGCTGGATCGTGGAGGTGAGCTTTTTTTTGTCTGGGCTCTTAAAGGGGGGGAAATGCCAGTCAGGGAAAATTTAAGGGGCTGGCATTTAACAGGTGAAGTTGCAGCCCCATAAATTATACATGCTTGTCATTTAAAGGATTAATAATAGTGAGGCATCACCTTTTTGGCTACCTTTGTCTGTATTTGATTCACATTTTACTAAATGGCTACAAACTATTTCACTTACAACATTCATTAAAAAGCACATTTATTATAAAGCTAACACACTAGATTATGTAGGATATTCTTATGTATGGAAATCAATAAAATCTGTAATAATAAATCAATTCAAATAAATCAATCACATTGAAGATGTTAGAACCTAATCTGAGAAAACCAGTCAGCAAAATGTCTTCAAGAACAATGTAGCAAGTCCAGTTGTTTTGATTTATTTTTACAGCTTTCCCATGATCTGGATACATTTACAGACATAAATATTTTATGTTATTAAGTAATATATTTGATTATTTCATACTACATTTACCTGTGCTATTGCGGCAAACTGTTGTTCCCATTCTTTTCTAGCCTCCTGCACCTGAATCTCCCATGTATTCTGCATTGCTTCGATTCGCAGCTCATTTTCTGACAGCAATCTATGTAGTTCTTCTGTGAATGAAACATATTTCAGTGGCATGTAAAGACAACATGGAGCAGATTGTTCATAGTCACTATATACTATAGTCAACAACAAGAAAATACAATTCTGTGAAATACTCACCTGTAGAATTGATATTATAAGTATACAGTACGTCCTGCTCCAGATAGATTACTTACACTTGGGTTATCCTCCGCCAGATGGCCCTGCACTGCAGAGACATGCAAAACAGGCTCCTCCCGGCCCCTCAAATACCCAGGGACCTCCCACAAATCCCCAGCATTGAAAAGCAGTGAACAAGAAGCCTTGAGAATTTAACCACCAAAAACTGGTACCTAAAACATTGATAACAATCACCATACAGGGGATCCAGAACAATGCAAAAACCAGGGCGGGGTGGAGCAGGACGTACTGTATACTTATAATATCAATTCTACAGGTGAGTATTTCACATAATTGTATTATTCTTAGTATACAGTACGTCCTGCTCCAGATAGATTACTTACACTTGGGACATCCAATAGAAGTGTCCATAAAGTAGGGTGGGATCCCCAACAAAAAGGTAACAGCAGACAGTTTAAACCACTGCCGCCTGCAAGACCATGCGGCCAAAAACAGCATCAGCTGAGGCCCTAACATCAACCTTGTACAACTTTGAAAAGGTATGAACAGGAGACCAAGTAGCGGCCTTGCAAACTTGTTCAACAGAAGCCTGGTGCTGGAAGGCCCAAGAGGCACCAATAGCACGAGTAGAATGAGCAGTAAGGCGGAAGGGAGGGTTCCTCCCCTTAACAGAATAGGCCTGAATCACAGCCTGACGGATCCATTTGCTGATAGTAGACTTGGCAGGAGCCAAACCCTTCCTAGGACCAGAAGGGACCTCAAAAAGAACATCAATTTTCCTGAAGGACGCAGTGACTACCAGGTAATACTTCAGACACCTGACCACATCCAAGGAATGCAGAACCCTTTCCTTAGCGTTGCTAGGATTAGGGCACAATGAAGGAAGAACAATATCTTGATTCAAATGAAAAGCAGACACCACCTTAGGCAGGAAGTCTGGCTTAAAGCGGAACACCACCTTGTCCTGGTGTCTCTCATAGTATGGGGGCTGAATAGACAGAGCCGCCAGCTCATACACCCGCCTGACCGAAGTAATAGCCACCAGAAAGACAACCTTGAGGGTAAGTACAGCCAGAGCAGCATCCTGAATAAGCTCAAAGGGAGCACCCTGCAAGGCAGACAAAACCAAGTTCAGATCCCAAACAGGGACCATAGGTTTACGTGGGGGACGCACATGAGTGACCCCCTGAAAGAAAGTCTTAACCAAGGAATGCTGAGCAAAATACTTCTGAAAGAAGACAGACAGGGCAGAAACCTGACCCTTCAGAGTACTGAGTTTTAGACCCAACTCCAACCCATGCTGTAAAAACTCCAGAACCCTAGGGACTGAGAACTTCCTACAGGGAAGAGACCTAGACTCACACCATTCAATGTAGGTACGCCATACCCTATAATAGATGGAAGAAGAAGTTTTCTTCCTAGCCTTCACCATGGTCTCAACCACCGAGGCAGACAAGCCTTTCTCCATCAAGATGGAGGTTTCAGCAGCCAGGCCGTCAAAGCCAGAGTTTGTAAATTGGGATGGCGTAAGGGGCCCTGAGTGAGCAGATCTGGCACTTCTGGCAGAACATACTGGTCTACTGCCATTTGCACCACGTCTGCGAACCACACTCTTCTTGGCCACCTGGGGGCCACCAGAATCACTGGCACCCCTTCCAGAGCAATCTTGCGCAGGACCCTGCCCAGCAGGGGGAATGGAGGAAAGACATACAGGAGCCGAAATTCCTGCCATGACATGGACAGAGCATCTGTGGCCAAGGCCAGAGGATCCTGAGACAGGGAAACAAAGGCCGGGAGCTTGTGATTGTGACGGGATGCAAACAGATCCACATCCGGTAGACCCCAACGGTGACACAGGGACTGGAATACCCTGTTGCAGAGGGACCACTCTCCCTGACGAGAGGTCCCCCTGCTCAGAGAGTCTGCCCGAAGATTCTCTGCCCCCAGGATGTACACAGCCGAAATGCATTGAACATTGGCCTCCGCCCATGTCAGAATCCGCGACACCTCCTGGGGGGCCCCCCTGCTCCGGGTCCCTCCCTGATGGTTGATGTAGGCAACCGCCGTCCTGTTGTCTGAGCGCACCTGCACAGACAGACCCTTCAGGTGATTGGTCAACTGCTCCAGTACCAACCTGATTGCCCGTAGTTCCAGAATGTTGATGGGCAAGTGGGCCTCCTGATGGCCCCATCTCCTCTGGAACCACAGGGACTTCCAGAATCCCCCCCAACCTGACAGACTGGCATCCATGGTGACTGTCTCCCAGGAGGGGGCCAGAAAGGACTTGCCCCCCAGCAAGTTCCTGTGGTCCAGCCACCACGAAAGGGACCGCCTGACCAAGGGGGGAAGCACACAGACCCCGTCCAAGGACGTTGGGTCCTTGTCCCATACTGACAGAAGGTGAAGTTGCAGAGGCCTCAAATGGAACTGAGCAAAGGGCACCGCCTCGAAGCTCGCCACCATCAGGCCCACCAGCTGCATTCCCTGCCTGATGGAGGGCTGGGAGCACGAGAGCAGGAATCTCACCTGCGCAGTTAGAGCTTCCACCTTCTGTTGAGGAAGGAATATCCTTGACTGAACCATATCCAGAATCATTCCCAGGAATGGGGTCACCAAAGAAGGGGACAGAGAGGACTTGGGGTGATTGATCACCCAGCCGAAGGACTCCAAGGTGGACACCACCAGCTGAGTGTCCAACTCCGCCTGCTGTAGAGACCGAGAGGTGATGAGTATGTCGTCCAGGTAGGGCAGCACGCGTATGCCCCTTGACATCGCCCCTGCCAGCACCTTGGTGAACACTCTGGGAGCCGAAGTGAGGCCAAATGGCAAGGCCACAAATTGGTAATGTTGGTCTTCCAACGCGAATCTGAGAAACCTTTGGTGTCCCAGGAGCACAGGGATATGAAGGTAAGCATCTTTGATGTCCACAGACGCCATGAAATCCCCTGGGCGCAGAGAGCCGATGGCCGAGCGCAGTTTCCATACGAAAGCGCCTGAACTTGTCAAACTTGTTGAGGATCTTTAAATCCAGAATGGGCCTGACTGACCCATCTTTTTTGGGCATTGTGAAAAGGTTGGAATAGAACCCCTTGCCTCTTTCTCTTAAGGGGACCTTGCAAATGACCCCCAGATCCAGAAGTCCTTGCACGGCCTGCATCAAGGCCTGAGCTGAGGCAGGGTCCTGGGGGATCCGGGACCTGATGAATCTTGTGGGGGGCCGCACAGCAAACTCTATCTTGTAACCAGAGGACACTATCTCCTGAATCCACCGGTCTGAGACGTGGCGCCTCCAGACGTGTGCGAAGTGCTGTAGCCGTCCCCCCACTCTAACGGGCGAGGGGGCCCCATCATGCCTGAGGGGGCTTGGGAGAGGGTTTGGACTTAGACCCCCAGGAGGAGCCTGGACGTCGTCCCCTGCTCCTATGCCAGGAATCTGCACGAGCCCCCGCGAAGGACACCCCTTTTCCCTGCTTAGCACCTCGGTAGGGGAGTGAAAGGGGGCCCTGGCCCCGAAAGGGCGAGACTGCTGCCTGCGCTGGGGTAACTTACCTCCTTTAGCAAAGAGGTCTAGGCGATCCCCAAACAGGCGTAGCCCCTTAAATGGAAGCCCAGTAAGGGCTTTCTTTGCAGCATTGTCAGCAGCCCACTGGCGCAGCCAAACCGCGCGGCGTATAGCTACCGCCAAGGCAGAAGATCTGGCACACAGCCTAATGGCATCATCCGATGCAGATAGGATAAAGTTTACAAACACATCACAGTTAGACAGTGCATTAACCGTATCAGGTGGCAATTCATCAGGGCCTTCGAGTACACTTCTGACCAGGGCCCTGAGCGCCACAGAAGTAATGGCCAAGGCGCAAACCGGAAGCAGCGCCGCCCCCACAAATGCAAAGGCATAGCATGCCAATTGGTCAATGCGCCGGTCCTCAGAATCCCGCAACGTAGTAGTGTCGGGGGAGTGCATAATAGAGGTGTTATACAGCCCTAGAATAGGAGCATCGACCTCGGGGGGCGATGACCAGCACTTGACCATATCAGCAGGAAAGGGATACTTTTTGTCCACACTCTTAGGTATCCCGGGAAGTCTACTGGGATGTTCCCACTCCTTAAACACAAGGTTATTGAAATGGGTTTGCTCAGGAAATTCCAACCGAGCCTTAGCAGTATGAAAGAGCTCACCCCTTTGCCTGGGAGCTGCAACAGGGGGAGAGATGGACAAAACCTCAAAAATCTGAACCAGCAGCCTGTCAGTATCATCCGGGGTCCAGGGGTCAGAGCCAGAATCGTCATGACCCCTGGGCCTCTCGTCAGATGACCCTGAGTCAGAGAACAGCTCCCCTTCGTCCGAGGGGGTATAGCCATATAGATGCAACAACTCGTCAGACTCCGTAGGGAAAAGAGTGGCATCAGGGGTTAAGTGACGCTTTTTAGCGGTGGCCTTACGCGCTAAGGTATTAGCAATCAATTTTTCAACACTGGCCAGTCTAGCAGCCACATCAGGATGAGAATCCCCGCTTGTATTGGGGGTTAGACTCAAGCTTGGGGGAGTAGGTGAAGTGATACGAGGTGCAGTCCCAGCCACCGGAGGGGCGGGTTGCAACATTAACGCCTGCTGTGCGCAAGGAACACAGACCCGTGCGTTGTCACCGCAGATAGGTGAGACCCCACAAGCTACACACAGTCGGGCTTGTCCCGAAGGAACCCCGGTCACATTATCCTGGGATGCCTCCATATGGTGATTAATAGGCACAATAGGCCAGTAGGGATTGACGCTGTAAGCTACCCTGGATGCCCCAATGACCCGCAGGGAAGTGGGAGCAATTATACTAGGCCCAACTGACAATTACACAGGGCCGGGAAAAGCCACTGGATTCGCCCGTCTGAAAGACACAATGAGAAGAAGGGGCGTCAGAACCATGCACAGTAAGCAATGAGCATAAAGGAAGCCCGCAAGGGCACTTACAGACCGCGGAAGGGGGGACCGTTACATACGCGCGTGCGCGACTATAAGCAAAATGGCGCCAAGCAAACCTCAAAGGGCGGGCCAGAGCAGGCCGTGACGCGGTAAAATCAGACAAGTCAGCGCGGCGGCTGACACACATATCTAGTCATACACGTAATCACTATACGCACAGACCCACCCCCCCCCCCCTTCTTTCCCCCCCGAAGGCTACGGGGAGAATGAGGGAGGATGGCGGCCCTTTGTACAGGACCCACCGCTACACGGGGCATGTGGCAATAATGCGGGAGGGGCATCCCATAAGGCTCACCATCAGCCTATACCGTCTACCCTTTGGTGGGGGACTGCGGTGGAGCAGCGCTCCATAAGCCCACATGGTGCAACCTACCTTCACCCGACCAGCGCAGCCCAGGCTGGGAGGCACATCACAAGAAGGACGGGTGGGAATAGTCCAACAGGGCCGCAGGCTAATAGCCCCGCTCACCTGCGAGAGAGTGATATTTCATGTCTTCGCAGTAAGCACTGCAGAGAAATCTGGGGATATGTGGGAGGTCCCTGGGTATTTGAGGGGTCGGGAGGAGCCTGTTTTGCATGTCTCTGCAGTGCAGCGCCATCTGGCGGAGGATAACCTAAGTGTAAGTAATCTATCTGGAGCAGGACGTACTGTATACTAAGAATATCTCTTTCTTTGTGCTGCAGCTGCTTCCTCCAGGTCCAGCACTTTTTATTTAATGGGTGTTGAATCACTTTATTTTTGTCAAACCCCGAAAACAAGACCTACAGATTGGGACATTAAGGGTCATGCTAAAGATTTCAATCAACTTTACTTTTAGGTGCACTTTTGGATATGAACTAAAACTTCTATCAGAGTTCGCTTTTTGATTTTTTTGACATACAAAAAGTGCAATTTCAATGTTAGCAATACTTATCCTAAAAATAAAATAAAAACTTGTGACTGTAGGACATTTTCTAGGAAAAGTACTTTTTTTCCAGGGAGTTAAGGATTTTTTGGGAAAGTTTGGAAACAAAAGCACCTTATGGGAAAAAAAATGGCAAATTATTTTGCTTACCCCATTAGGGGGGGTTACCTCATTTGCAAAATTATGCATCCCACATTTAAAAAGCCCCATCACAGGGGCAAATGATTTTTGGGGGAAAAAAATAACACTATTTTTTGTTTCACTTTTTTTTGTGTGTTAAAGTTCACCGAGATGTATGTTTCAGTTCGCACACAAAAGTGCACCCAAAGTTAAATATACTTCATAGAATAAATAGCATGACTACTGAGTTACACCTTAACGTAAATATACTTCATAGAATAAATAGCATGACTACTGAGTTACACCTTAACGTAACTCAAGCAATCCAGTTAGACATCTATATTGATCTTTGTGACTGCTTCTTATCTAAGATATTGAGTATAATTCACAACATGCCTACTGGAAAATAATTTCCTGATTGTACTGATGAGCATGAAAATCACTTTAATAAAAATAATTGGCAAAAGATGACTTACTAGTCTCCTTTTCAACTCTCTTTCCTGAGCTTCCAAGCCCTGCCAGCCGGGACAAGAGCTTGTTATTTTCTGCTTTCAGGTCCTTCAGAAGGCGCTCTGTTGGGGCAGCATTGATAACTGCCTTGTTCTTAATTTTCTTTGCTCTGATGATATGAGCATACAAACAGAGGAAATTAAAAAAAAGGTTGCCTGGAATATGAAGAGAAAGAATCACTTCTGGCATTACCTCTCAGCGTATCTGAGTGTTGACAAAGTCTCTTCATAGCAGATATCTGCTGGACTAACTGCAGCAATCTACGGAGAAGAACCCAGATATACGTTTAAAACCAGACAAATATGCTAGGTTGGTCCAGATATGTGTGCCAAGTCTGGATTTGCTAAGATACAAAGCACATATTTTGAAATGGAAAAACCTGATCATTTAGTAATCATTATTTTGTTGCACCGTGTTATCCATTGAGAATAATAGAAAAGTGAAAAATAAGGCGATACCTTTTATAGCATATTAAATAGAGCACTGGTGTTATGCACTGCCATAAGTAAATATTAACGGGTGCTGGTCTCCCGGGGACCTTGACATAAAATGCCACCTGAATAAACTCTAAACACAATGAGCTGCCAGCACAGACTCACATATGGACCCCATCAAACAAGGCAGCACAGACCCAAATATCAAAAATATATATCTTTAATATCAAAAAGTACCAATACAAATACAATCAAACAAACTGAACACTTCACAAAAACACAGACTATTTATAAAACATATAAGACAATGCCCTCTAGTGGTGAAACCCTACAATGACTCTAATCAATATACTATATGGTGCCTGGTTGATGTGCAGAATCCAATAATTAAATAATTACATTATTTCATAATTAATAACAAGTATGTTTATATATCTAAAATAAAAATAATAAATATATAAAAATATATTGTGATTCTATAAATATATTGTTATATAATAATAATGTGGAGAAACAGACTCACAAACACAAAAACCCCTAGAGAATCCCTAAAACATCAACATAATCTGTACTTAGTGCAACAACATATGCAGACATCAACAGTGCAAAAATCTACACAAAGTGTTTCAAAAACGACAAGACTGTGCAAAAATCAGCATATACAAAAATCAGCGTTTGCCACTCAATCAAAAATACAGTCCATAGAAACCAGGCATAAATTAAAGGTAAGTAAAGCTCATATCACCATTGAGCAAAAAGGTCCTGGGTTACCACATAGAGGGCTATGATCGCATCGACGCGTTGCGTGGGTGTAGCCCCGCCCACTTCCTCAGGATGCAAGTAATATCTTGGTTTGGCCCACCCTACCTTATATGTGCACTAACATCACCAATCACTCATGTCCCGTGCGCCCATCTGTCCATGCCATCCTGCCCGCACTCCAAAACGGAAGTGCACGCAGGTGGCCTGTGCCGGCCACGCCCATTGCAGCCGTCAATACTGGAGATGGAATGCGGCCCCACGTCCGCCCGACGCACCCGCGCGCGCTGCCGCTGCCCGCCCCCGGGCGCCTACCCCAGCAGTAGGAGGCGTCCGGGCGTGAGCGCGGGGCACAGCGCGCATGTGCCGAACCGCCCCATCCCTTACCTTTCTGCATAAAACCTGGTTTTATGCAGAAAGGTAAGGGATGGGGCGCTGCGCCGGTTCGGGGCAATGGGCTCATTGTGTTTAGGCCTTTTATAGCATAACTGAGTATATTTTAAAGTAAGCTTACAAGAATACCTAGTTCACATTGTCATAAATGATACCTGACAAAAGGAACTAGGTGTTCTCAAAAGCTCACCTTTATATATACTCATATATCTCTATACTGAAAGTCAATTTTATTTCCAGGCAAAGCGTGTATTTCCATTCACAATCCATGTTTCTGGCACATGGTACAGGACTGCTTAGAGTTTAAAGTATAATGTTCATATATTTAATTAGCTTAGTATAGTGGACATTTGTAGTTTTTATATTTGTATAATTGGTTCTTTTTGTGCACATTCGCATTGTACTTACACTTCTATGTGTAATATTCTATTGTTGGTTTTTGAACTCCATAGACAGTTGTAAAGAACATTTTACTGAGTGTAATACCTTATACAGTATAATCAATAAAACCTTGATGTGATTTACAACATTACTCTTTTACAGACCAGGAGGGGAAATGGAGACTTTGCGGCAATCATACAATCACAATAAAAAAAGTAAAAAAAAAAAGTCACTTACCTGACCCCTTGTTTGATCCGGCCGGGTCTCCTCTTCAGCCAGCGGGACTCCGATCACCGATCGGGGCTCCTCCGGCTGCAGGGGAGGGCCCGGAATAGGGTGCCCCCCCCCCCCGTTTCAGCAGCCGCCAGGATTGCCTGTTAAACAAAAAAAAAAAAAAAAATGACAGTTACTCACCTCCGCTCCCGCCGGCTCCCGCCGCCTCTCCTCTTCATGGGGGGGGGGCTCCGATCACCCCCCCCCGGCTCTTCTGTCTTCTGGAGGGGGGCATAACAGCCCTCCCTCCGCCGCAGCTTCCAATGGCGGCCGGTGTCATCGGGGCACCCGGCAGTTCTCCTGTCAGATGCCGGTGAGGGCTGGACAGAGGAGGAGGAAGGTAGGCGATCCTCCGATCGCCTGCCTCCCCCCTTCTCTGCCCAGCTGTCACCTGCATCAGATCGCCGCGGGACACTGCTTCTGAAGATCGGAGGTTCGGAGGTTTTTTTAATAAAGTTTTACAAAAACCTGTGTGTGTCTTTTTTTTTAATACTGTTAACCCTTTGTGAACTGGTAAGGGGTCCATGAGACCCCTTATACCAGTTCACAGGGCTCGGGGGTCTGGCAAGTCACCTGCGGCAAGCGGGTGACTTGCCATTAACCCCTGGCCCCCCAAATTACCTGCCTCCCCAAAGCCCAGGGGGGGGGGGCAGAAGAGCCGTGGCCCTAGGCTATGACGGCTTGTAGCCGCAGGGCCAGGGGCCACTAAAGCTGGCCCCTGCGCCCTGTTCTACAAGCCCCCATAGCTGGTCACAGGCTGGTTACGCTGGGTAGGGGGGACCTCACGCCATTTTTTTTGGGATTTTTAAGGGTTTTAACCCTTAAAAATCCCAAAAAAAAAAATGGGGTCCCCCTCCCTTCGAGGGGGGACCGTATGTCATTTTTTTTTAATTAACCCTTTCTTACCTGTAACCCAGTAGGTATAAAAGGCTTCCAGCAGCAGCAGGAGAGCAGAAGCCTAAGTGATCAGCGTGGGACACAGGGATGGATGGGAGGTAAGTATTAAAAAAAATATTAAAAAACATTTTTTTTTTTTTAATAAAGATATTTTTTTAAAAGTGTGTCTGTGTGTTTTTTTTTACTTTTAACCCTTTGTGAACTGGTAAGGGGTCCATGTGACCCCTATACCAGTTCACAAGGCTCGGGGGTCTGGCAAGTCACCTGCGGGTGGCGGGTGACTTGCCATTAACCCCTGGCCCACCAAATTACCTGCCTCCCCAAAGCCCAGGGGGGGGCAGAAGAGCCGTGGCCCTAGGCTATGACGGCTTGTAGCCGCAGGGCCAGGGGCCACTAAAGCTGGCCCCTGCGCCCTGTTCTACAAGCCCCATAGCTGGTCACAGGCTGGTTACGCTGGGTAGGGGGGACCTCACGCCATTTTTGGGGGGATTTTTAAGGGTTTTAACCCTTAAAAATCCCCCAAAAAATGGGGTCCCCCTCCCTTCGAGGGGGGACCCTATGTCATTTTTTTTTTTTAATTAACCCTTTGTTATGTGGATAGTAGTTGTATTTTATTTGTAAATGTTATAAAGTGCTCTTCTAAGTTTAGGGGATCTCCTGGACAGGAACGGGGGGCTACCAATACATATGTGGTATCATTGTAATCGGGAGAAATGGGGCTTTCACGTGCAATATGGTTTTCTTTAATAAAATAAATGTTTTTGTTAAAATAAAATTACTTATTTACTTAAAAATATATAAAAAAAGTAGAAAAAATATATAAAAAAAAATAAAATAAATACAAGACATTTCATGTTAAAGTCTAAACTCTGCCACAAAAAGAAAATTTGCAATTTTCTTGGAAATTCCTGCAAAAATCACAGTTAAGCATGGCGCAAAATGGTGAAAAATTACCTGTCAGCAGAGGGTGACAAAATCTCAAGTAGGCTGGCAGTTAAAAGGTTACAGGTACCTATGCATGTTGGGTATTGTTCTGCTCGGGGGACCTTGCGCTTTCAGATTTAGCTTGTTTTTTCTTATTTGCATATTGATATTTTAGGAAAAGGTGTTTTTTATTCTGCTTTTTTATACAATTTTTTGTGAAACCCTGTGCAACCTAAGAATTCTTTGAGATATTACTCCCAGAAAGATGAGCCCACTACAACAAGCTGGGTACGATTAGAAAGCTTAACATGTGTACTTTCATGGAATATATGGTTTATCAGGGATATTCCAAATGTAAAGGGTTGTTTTGGTAGAAAAAGCACAAGGTGCGCACTTTGTCTGCAGAGCTGAAATTTTGAAGTAAAATTACCATTACGCACATGCTTTACTTTGGTGTGTTTGGCAACTCTCTCCTTGACTGAACCTATGCATGTTGGGTATCGTTCTGTTTGGGGGATGTTGCTTTTTCAGATTTTCAGTTTTTTTATGGTTTGCATATAGTTTTTTTTTAGGAAAATGTGGTTTTGATTCTGCTTTTTTATTAATTTTTAGGGAAACCCTTTGTAACCAAGGAATACATTGAGGGATTACTTCCAGAAAACGGCACCTATGTCAACAAGCCTGGTACGCCTAGAAAGCCTGAGGTGTGTACTTCTATGAAATATATAGTTTGTCGGGGTATTTCAAATGTAAAGGGTTGTTTTTCTTGAAAAACTGCAAGGTGCACATATTGCAAAGCATAGTTGTATTTTATCTCAAAATCTCCTAAAGTGTTGTTTCAGTTTGGGGGAGTCTCCTGGGCAGGAAAGGGTGTCTACCTATACATATGTGGTACCGCTGTAACCGGGAGAAATTGGGGTTTCACACAAAATAAGATTTTATTGACAAACTTACATTTTTTATTACAAAAAAACACTACAAATTTTTTTGCACAATTTTCACCCCAAAATATTGGGAATACACTTAGAAAATGACAAACAAGACATTTCATGTTAAAGCCCAAGCTCTGCTGAAAAAAACAATATATCATTTTCCTGGGAAATCCCTGGAAATCCCTTCAAAAATCACAGTTGAACATGGGGAGCGCAAAATAGTGCAAAATGGTCTGGCAACAGAGTGTGACAAAAACTCCAGGAAGGCTGGCACTTAAAGGGTTAAGCGCAGCTAAGGGAACCATAGCTAGTGTAGCAAAGCCTAGTTTCAGCATTGGTGTAAAATGGTGGTGGTCCTTTGCAAACTAATTCTGTTTAGCCAGGAAACATGGATACAGCAAATCCAGTTTCAAGCAAAATGTCCCATTTTTGCACTGTCATCCTAGGTGGCAAAACTGTCCTGGCTTGTCAGTCTTTCCTTTGGCACCCTTGGCCTGTGGTGTGCCCCAGCTGATCCAGCTAATGGGGGCTATGATTTATGCTTATGTGTACCTTGTTTTCCATGCTGATGACACAACATTAGGCAGCCCTTTACAGGTTCACTTTTAGAAGCATTAACTGTGTTGTCCCTGGCAAGGAAAAGAAGCAGCGCTGCACATGAGCAGAAGGAAAAAGAAGGAGATGAGAGCAGAGGAACGGATTCCCTGTATCCCAGGCGGGGAGTTACATGTGGTGAAATCCAGTTTTTCTAATGAACATATATGCACTTTTATGCACTTCATGTAATGTTCTATTATCTTTGCATCACACCTTATTTGATCTCATGTTTTTTTTTATCTCATGCTTTTTTTAAAGGAGGCATGACACCACAACTTTTATCTTCAACACAAATCTGGAGGTGTAAAGATCATTATACTATACCATAACAGTCCTGCTGTTTCCTCCAAGAGCAGACTGTAAAAGCTTTGTTAGGACAGAATCTCTATAGGGAATATGGATTACTTTCTTTCCCATGGCAGCTTCAGCAAGAGCACTGTATAAAAACAGATACAATAGAAAAAAACATTTTATGAATCTTGCTAGTGGTTTACTAGTCTGGTCTATAAGTTGTATTTATTTTAGGGTGGTTAAAGCAGAACACAACCTGGGAATTTGACTTTCCTAGGTCTTGCTGTGTGAACCCCCCAGTTCGCCCATAAAAACTCACCTTTCCACTCTCCAACGATGCATGGGCGGGCTATCATACAATGAGAGCCGCATGGTGTTACTTATTTGGGAGGTGGCTCTCATTGACTTGAATGAGGAGTGTGAGCTTCCGCATCACCTGCATGCCCGGCCGAGCCCAAGAACAGAGATGCAGGGGATCTTTGAGTGCTATTTTGGATATTTCTGCCTTACTAGATAGACCCAAGGGCTTGCAAGAGCATATATATAGCATGATCAGTTACGGAACGTAGACCGTGGGGTGACTTTTAAGTGATGGTTTACAGAGCATAATCAAAAAGGTAAGTTGGTACTAAAGCAGACATTTGGGACAACTACTACAAAGATTAACACTCGCCCATGAAAACATTGTACATGGGTGTAAGGTCAATTAACCAACAATAATTTGCTCAGTTTTTACAATAAAAGAGGAGCCTAGGTAACCTCCACCCTGAAACCTTCCCCTTGCGCTAAGGCAGGATGGGGGGTGTTACAAAGAGAAAACCCTTACCTTGCTCATGGTCCAGTGCCGTTCTCCCAAGTGCGTGTGGCTGCTGCACAGATGGCGCACAAAACGGCATCCTCCGTTATGTGCATACAGAGTGGGGGAAGCGACTTTGTGCCTTCTGTCCAAGATCGCATTGCCCAGGACCCGTTGCGGGGAAAACAGTGCTGGACGACGGCGATGTAAGGGTTTTTTTTCTTTGTAACACCCGTCCTGAATCAGTGCCAGAGGAGGGTGGCAGGGCAGGGAGGTTATCTCAAGATTAGACTTCCACTTTAATTGTCGCCACATGCACGAAAATATGTACATGGCCAGAAACTTGCGCATAAGCTAAGGCGCCATTGTCAGGTATAAATTGTCCTGTCTGGCTGACAGTCATTGCTGTTTGTTAAATTTTCCTGTATCTGTTCCTAGATCCTTTATCTCTCTGGATTCCTCAATGTGACCTGGGTCTGTCCTCTATACTGCCTGCCTATCCTTGGACTGATTCTCTGGTTTGGATCTTTGGCTTGGACTTTGATTCTTTACCTTTGCTACCTACCTCAATCTTGGCTAATGTTTAGGGCCTTCCTCACCTGCTCCTTGTCAGTACCTCACCTTGATTTCTTCATCTAAATGCTCCTGCCTGCAGCACCTCACACCTGGAGCTCAACCTAGAGTTCTGGTTCCCAGATTCCCAGAAGGTCCTTAAGTCACTCGTATCATCTTCAATGCATTTGGCTCCCCCTGTGTAAGTACTGGTTACTATCCTGACATCCCTTTAAGATAAGTTCACATATTCGGGTATGTCTTACAACACAACGCAGTACACTTCCTATAATGTATTCTACCAGTGTACATCTTGTCACAGACTTACAAAACCCAATGCAAGGCATTCTTTTGCATGTGCTGAACTGCCATATATATCAATATCTTGTGTTGGCGGTGTGTTGCCAAACTACAGTACAACACAGAACAGAGATTTGAACCTTCCCATTGAAAAACAATTTCCAGAATCTTTTGGGACTACTGCGCTTCAACACTATGAAAAGGTATGAACATAGCTTTAATCCTTTAAACAGCAACTTCTATTTTGAAATATATAAATACAAAACATTGTGTTGACCTAAGAGCAATATTAACCTTATAACATTTCCTAGAGTGGTCAAACTGAGGTTTACGGAGGTGCCTTCTTTAAGACGATCCCCATCAGAACCAGATGATTTCTGTCTCTCACTACCTGCAAGATCCACTAAGTTTATACTTGATTGTTTGGTCAAATCATCTTCAAGAAAAATCTAAGGAAAGAAATAAAAGGGTCCAAAAATTTTCTAGAATTAGAATGTATTTCCTTTTTAAATGCTCACCTAGTCTTGACTGCACTAGGGCCATGTTAAACCAAAATAGAAGGTAGGTAGGTAAAAAATACAAAAAATGCAGCTACTATAAACAAATGTTTTAGCAAACATCCCTTGTTCTTTTACAGACATGCATGTGTTTTGGCTCCATTCTGCACCTGTTTAAAATGAATGGTGATGACCATGTGAGAGCGGCTGCTGCTTGAGTTCATGCTGGTTGTGGCTGTGGTTCTCGTTTTCTTCCCTTGTTCCATCAACCTTTCAAACTGCACATAACTTTCACACGGCACCAGCTTAATACCATCAACATAAAATCCTTGATGCTGGTCCTCTCGCACTTTTAGGCCACCTGATTTCTTTGTTTTAGACAGTAAATCTATCACCTAAAATAATAAATAATAAATACGCTGCTAGCTATAGCTTCACCTAAATTAACTTGCAAGTCAGAAGACAAAAGGTAACAATGACATATGTGCAGTGGTTTAAATAATCAATATATCTTGTCCATTTTGCCTGCTGGAAAATTGGCAGCATATTGGCCTTTTACTGTAGAATTGCAGCCATCATAAATGCATGCAGTGTGATAAAAAGTGACACAATTTTAATTTGATCCTTGTATGAAAAACTGTTTCTCCAGTGTAAGAAGGGTTTGACATATTTGCTTCCCATTTCAGCCAGAAGCCTTGACTCTTTAGTTATCGAATGAGTCAGGAGATGGGGCTAAATTAGTCATGGGTGTGTTGAGGGTGTGAGCAACAGCTGCCTGCTTCCTGTGCAATGAAAGGCGATATGCAGCTGCAGCATCCAATGCACCAATGTTATAAGAATGCCAACAAGTCATGTGATCTTTCATTAATATTATTTAACAAATTTTGGGATGCCCCATTGTGTGACACCCCCTAGATCAGCCACTATACATACCTCACCGGCATTTCTGAGGTGCAGCACATATTAATGCGCAGCTGGAGAAACTGGAGCTGCACTTGTGATTGCCGTGTGGCACCCCTTGCATCTCTTGCGCAGCTCTGCCATGCTACTAGATTACGGCAGGCTGGGGCTGCGCAGAACTGGCAAAAGATGCGAGAGATGCTGCTGCCAGGCGCGCATACACCATGAGCTCGTAGGTAAGGTAAGGAAAGGGGGCGTTCGTGGGGTATCCCAAAGATGGATGTTCAACTTATAGACGCTAGGTCCGGTTTTGGTCCACTCAAAAAGCATGCAAAAAAAGGATAAGGACTAATTTTAAGATTCACTTGGAAGATGAAAGGAAATGTATTTAAAGTTCAGTTAACATACAGAGGAGGCACTTAAATTTACCTGTTCATTATAAATTTCCAGCATGCTAAATGTCACCTGTAACAAGAACAAAACAACATTATGCTAACTTGACTTTTGTACATTTTTGGGGATATAGCAAAACTACCGTTTTATCCAGAAGCCCTGATTCATTGAAATATTCCAAGTTAATAGGCAAATCATGGGTGTGTTAAGGGGGTGAGTGGCAGCTGCCTGTTTGCTATTTGTTTTGCAATGAATCCCATTGTGTAACTACAGTGTCCAGTGCACCACTGTTAAAGGAAAAAAATGTTGGAGATACTGTGCAACAGCTTACAGCTTGTCTCTGTATATGATCTGCATCTATATTGCAAAGTTAATGCAATTTACAATTATGACTGTAGACGGCGCTGTTACATATAACTATGTGTAGTCTTTGTGGTACATTCTGCTGCATGTTGTGTTTCCTGCACATGTGATCTCCATGACTTATTTTCCTGCATATGTTATCGACCTTCTCTTACTGCACTCATGTTCCAGTAACGACAGTTCCCGTTACATCACAAATGTCTATCTGGATTTGACTTTGCTGCATGTTCAAATATTTATGAAACTTTTTTGTGTTTAGATTACCAAAAGCACCTATTTATATTCACTGCACCCAGTGCTGAATGGCACAAACACCCAAAAACACCCAGGCAAATTGCAAAAGAGCTGTTTCCACTTTGCACCCATCTCTCCCTCTACCCGAGGCTGGGGGCTGCACTTCCGTGTTCCGGCTGGCCAGAGGTGTAAGTAGCTCAGCTGAGGTACCCATAGAGAATAGACTCTTCCCAAGTCAAGAGGTGGGGCTAAATAATTCATGGGTGTGTTGAGTGAGTGACAGCTGCCTGTTTCCTGTGCAATGAATCCCAATGTGTAGCTACAGTGTCCAGTACACCAAAAAGCATTTTCATATAGCTTTTCTGTGTTTAGGATTACCAAAAGCACCAATGTATTTTTGTTGAGCCCAGTGTTGGGTGGCAAACACACCCAAAGTTATTTTAGAGTGCCTGCAACAAATGATAGGGGGCAGTTAGTCTTTTTTTTTTTGCTATTTAAAGAAAATTACCATTTTTTTGGAAACTAGGGCTGGGCAGTGCAAGAGATAACTAGACCATCTGCTTATCTGACCATCTGCTCCTGCACTGCCAATCATCCTCCCACAGCCCTAGCCTGTGAAGCCAGGAACGGTGCTTTAAAGAGGAACAACACACAGGAATTTCACTTTGCTGTGCACTCAGCCAATCAGCGCACTCGCTTTCCCTCAGCTCTGCAGACGGCTAAGCCACCTGGACGAGCGGTGCCGAAAGGAGCTGAGTGTGCCATCAGAGGTGAGCAGGGATGCGCCCGCAGCACAGATATTGGGCAAGGCCTCTGGGAAAAGGTGAGCGTTTCAGGGGAGTTCCAGGGGGTTTTACACAGTTGGGCCTCCCTTTCTCGGAGTGAAACTCGGATGGCCCCGAAGTTTTTTATTTCTTTCTTCATTTAAGATCAAGAAAGGAAATCATGAACAACATGTTTTGTTTTTCCTAGAAAGCTATTTGCTTTGCAATGCCATACATTTCTAATATGGTGCCGCATGACTTGAACTCAGAAGAATGAGGCATGTTCCTTAGGTATTCTGTCTTGGGATGTCCCACTGTGTGAGACCCCCTCAATTACCCTCAAAACTCACATTTCCCATGGCACATGTGCTGTCTCTCATCCAGTCAGCACTGTATGTTTTACATATTAGTGCATAACATAGAGCTCTGTTAGGATACAGAGCTTTGGCATATGGAGTGGCTGCATCCCCAGTTTCCCTGGTTTCAAGAATGCTTTCGCACCCGGGCCTAACTGAATGGCTGGCCGAGTGCGTATTGGCTGCTTTATGCTGAGGATGAGCCTGCAGCCCACGCATGCACCATGGGATCGCTGAAAAGGTTTTTGGTGAATATGGTGGATTTTGGTAAATATTTATGGAATATGGTGAATATAGGGGATTTCACACACCAGGGCATCCCAGATCCAGGTGCTCCAAAATTGGCCTGAAAGACTCCAGAGACAGCCACATGGGGTTTTGGTCCTGTGGAGACCAGAACACATCACCTAAAATTCAACCCCACACAGTTAGGATTCCAAGGATGTCAAATTCACAAACTGCACTTAAACTGAACAGAGCCATATTCAAGCAAAACCACTAACCTGATAATGCCTGGTGTTGTCTTGATTACTTCCAATAGCCTTGAATAGCTCTTCACAGACAACTGGAATGATGCCACAATTTGCTCCATAGCCAATCATTGAATAGCTTTTTCCAGAACCTGTTTGTCCATAGGCAAGCAGTGTGGCATTGTAGCCCTGCCATGCATTATGCAATACACCCCTACCAAGATCATTAAATACTGTTTTCTAGAGAAAGGAAAGATAATAACATCTTAAACCTTTAGACGAAGTGTTGACTAATATTGAAAAATACGAACAGAAATACAAGCAAACATGTTGGAACTGTAACATTTGTTACCCTCTTCTGTACTACTCTGTACTACTACTAGTCTACTACTACTACAGAAAACAGTTTAGGACAGTGCCAAATGTAGATGACGCAATGGTATAACAATTACCTTTGGCTGCAGTAGCACTGCAATCACACAAAATAATGGGGCAGTTTTTTATGGTGCAAATCATGCTCACATGAAGTAAACATGCCAGGTTGAGGCAGTAAATAGGCAAGTCTGCAGCTATGTCGCGTATAACCTAAGAGGATCTTGAGTGCCACCAGTTGTACCAGTACCACCTGTTGAGAACCCCTGCCCTAGGCTTCAATATGGAAATAATGAAGCACACTCCTACAACAAAGTAAAACAGAAAAAAACAATTATGAATATAAACACTGGGGCAGATGAAAAGGGGGAAGGCCATTTCTCTGAATAATCTCCAGATCCCAACAACATCCCTTATTCTGGCTTCAATTATTGTGATAATTACATTTACCTTCTCCAAAGTATCCATGACTGTACTGAAAGGAGCTGAAGACAAACACCAAGGGCCAGATAGCTGACCTTCTATCCATAAATGTAATTTACTAAATACAGATGAACAGGTTTGTGGCAAATGAAATGATAATTCAGTAGATTCAAACATTTGGAGGCAAAAAGAATATCTCGTTTACCCACTTTGCAACTTGTCTGCCCAGAAGAGATAGCAAGATACTGTATATGCAGAAGAAAGGAGTGGGTGCATTTACAAGTAATTCTATGAATAAAAACTGGCCTAACCCTCACCGTAACAGAGACAAATATGCCTGGTTAGACGAATGCCCCTGTTTATTAGAGCATCTTTTTCGTGGTCTTGTTAAATTTTTATAGTAGAAAATGGTGTATATAAATACATTGGAAACAAAATGCATTAAAATCATCATGACTCATTTATAAGAAGTGTAATGAAGTACAAATAAATGTTGCTAGTTACCTGGTCAGCATATTTGCTCTCTGGACCATTTGGGACTAGTGCGCCATCTTTGTTTTTCAAAAAGCCACTGCAGGACCAATATGCTAAATCAAACTTGAATGTCTTTTCATGGCCTGGGTTTCTTGGATCAGAAATAGTGGTGCAATTGTCTTTCATAAAAATTACACATTTACTGCCAGCATCTTTCTCTCTCTAAAGCAAAACATTGTATAAATTCAATATTTCAGTTCCCGAAAGCATTGTTTTTCTTATTGCTTGAAAAATAATACTTGTATTGAACAATATAAATCAACAGATAAATACAATAAATCCCTGAGCAATTAGACAACTTGAATCCCCTCACTACCCTCTCCGACCACCGGTTAGGATTTGCAGAACGGAAGTCGGACTTTCCCAAAAAGGTATAGGTTGCAGACACAATTACATCAGCATCGCTGCTATCCAAAAATGTCAGTCCTGCATTCATCCTGAACCTTCATATCGAGTTTAGAAAAGTGTTGTGTTGAAAAATTAAACCTTACCTTCAGCCTGATAATTGAAATAGTAACAAAATGTACAACTTCACATCCTACAAGTTGACCCACCCATGACCACTGTAAAGACTCCAACATCCACTGCATGTCTTTATATATTGGTGGCTAAGCCTAGACAGAGCTGATATATTTATATTTATAATCAATACAAAAATTGGATTATAAACAGCTATGGTAGTCTTAATCAAATTCCCAATAGAAAGAAAAAACACTTACAAAGTGGCCAATGTAAATCCTCATCTATGTGCCCCAAAACTACCCCAAGTCCAGAACCAGAGCAATCGAATTACATAAAGAAAAACACCCCCCTCCCCTGGTTACAAAGGACACAAGGCTAAATAGGTAATAACAGGTCCCAGAAGCTATATTGAGTACACAAGAGTGAACCCCTAAATTGTAAGTTCCCAAACATGACTTTGTGTGCTTGCTCATGGGCAGAAAACATACATTTAGATAATGTTGTCCTGTTAAAAACACACAATTCGCATATAAACCCAGGAACCCAAATACACAGCCGACTTGGGACAACGCTAAATAATTTGAGTTTGAAATAACAGCAACGTCCAAAGTATGTAATGACCCTAGGAAACATTCCAGATAATGATTTCAGAAGGCAATAATACTGAAGTCGATCCCAGAGATGGGTACTAGTACAAAAGAGGGTTTCCCGGGTCCCTTACAGTCATTTAGCAAAATCAGCTGCAGGTTTGGCAAGCACTGATTAGCCAATATATCACACAACAAATCCGCAGGAGGGTTATAGCATATAGCTAGGACCTTAGTATGGTAGCAGGCTACTTTGTTGGGACCACTGACATGGGATTGAGAGTGGACTTGTGTAGCAGGTTTGCAGATAACACTGTGTCCAGTACACATTTGCACTATTCCGTCAGGCTGCCAATACATTTTGTGTCCAATTTGGTCCTTTGTCCTGTGTAACCATTATTTATAGATTTACTAAGGAAAGGGAGATCTGGTAATCTTTAAGGGTAGTCTTAATAATAGTGGTAGCCTCTAACTTTGAGAACTGTTATTAGCTATATATAGCAGTCATAGGTATATCAACAGACTAAAGCAAGACCAAATTGTGCATAATTTAAAAGTAAACTTAAATTATTCTGCTGACTATCAATAGTGCTACCATGTCATAGGTTGCTGCACAGAGCTATGGCATTCATTATGGAAGTAGTTGAGAACACTCACCCAATAATATTAACATGAATAGTTGTCTGAATGAGGTGGGAACATGTTCCAATTAAGCTGTACAAATCTACCACTCCCTGTGAGGTAAGCACTTTACATGAGAGATCTATCCCACATATTAATAAATAACCCCCATAAAAATGTATATATCAGCACTGTGAGATTTTTTTCTCACTTTTTTGTGAGAATGTTTTTTTATAATGATTTTTTAAATTAGTTCAATTCAGAACTATTTTAGCTGTGCACATTTTTAAATAATTCACACACATAAAAATGATTCTGAATTGCACTAAAGAAAAAAATCATTATAAAAATAGCTTACTCCCAAAAAAAGTAAAAACAAATCTCTCAGTACTGAATAAGCCCTTCTATGATACAGAAAGTCCGCTCAACATTATATTTGGTCAAACTTGAATTTATAATTATATTATTTATATATGGCTGAAAGTGTTCAGGGAATAATTTGTAGCACCACATTGCAATCTTACCAGTACATCTAAGCTTCCATATATGCACATCAATAAATCAATAGAACATATTGGTTGTATTCATGTCACACTCATTAGGATGGTTGATAAAAGAATGAAAGGAGGAAAAAAATACAGGAAAGGTGTTACCTTATTGAAGGGCCTTACACGGACAGCAACTTTTACACTATCACAGCTTGGCATCCTTAATTTAGCGTTGGTTCATATATGTAAAGTTCGTATCTCAGAGGTAAACAGCACCAAAATACCATCAATGACTGCCTTCACTTCCATTGGTAGGATTAAATATAAATAATTTAAAGGCCTATTCATTGAGCTGGTGGTATCATGTTATAGCTCAAATTACTGCACTTTCACTCTTTCAAACATTCAATCTGCTTTAGAATATGCCTTTTATTTGCGGCTGTATAACTATACTAATTTGATAGTTTTCTATGTGTGTTGGGATATTTCTGCTTAAAACACAGTTATGGAGGATTTCATTGAATGACTCTTAGGAAAAATAACAGATTCAAATGATAAATAAGATACTTTGGGATTTCAAAGTATGTCAGGATTATTCTGCATAATTTACAAACTGGTTCTATTATATTTAAACATTATATTATTTTGTCCACACAAGACTGTGGTAAGGCTGCTACAGCACATCACACTAGAGTTTTTATTTTTTTATTAACATTGGTTGGTCTATTGGTCTATCTCTTGATGGGGCATCTGTGTGAAACCCCCCGACTCGCCCGACCTACTCACCTCTTCCACAAACCTATGCCCTGGCTGTATCCGCAGCATACCTCTAGCTAGTCGCACGCTCGCACCAGGCCTTTCTGAATGGCTGGCATGGGCATTCTCATGGCTAGACTCTGGGACAGGGATATGGCCGGCGCTGATCACTCCATTCAGATTTCCTTTGTCGCACTGAGACAAAGACAAAAGTACATTTATATACAAGCACAGCTGAGCACTGCTGTTTGGGAACAATGGGGTACATGCTACAATGTTGTCCCGACAATACAAAATAGTAGGGAGTGAAATACAGAAAAAACTCCTGTTATACACTTAAGAGAAATGAATTTGCATGAGCTGCTACAATGCCATTAATATTTGCAACAGAATGGTAAATCACGTAGTTACCATATATCAGATAACCTTAAATCAATTATCAGCCTAGCTCACCATTCCCCTAGCATGGGGTTAGCATTGCAGTGAATGGAGGGGGCGGGCAGCTCATTATGACTGATGGTGGGGGGTGTTGCCACGTCGGAGGGAATCAGGAAGAGACTCACCATGAGAAAAGGCACTGTGTATGGTACAGGGGACCGGGACCTGCATCCAGCCTGTCAAGTAAGTACTGTAGACGGTCTGCATGGAGAAATGATGAGAATAGCTTTTTTTTCTTTTTTGCTGAAAATGTACTTTAATAGCCATTGACTTCCATAGTACATCAGTGAGTATATTTTTTCAAACATTTTAGTTTTTGCTTGAGGTTTGAGTACAAATACAAATAAAACATTGCAATTTCATGAGCAGAAATTACACATAATGCAAGCTAGCATAATATATAACAATAAAAAACACATTACAGACTAGTAGTTAAAGTGACAGTATAAAATTATCTATCAGTCAAATCATTTCAAAATAATTTGTTATTAACAAATAACAAGAAGGGTGGAAGATGATGTATGTTCCATTATGACAATTACTCTCTTTTTACCTTTTTTTTTTTTTTTTTTGATTCTTTATTTATCATTTTAAAGCATTCAGTACAGCAGAATGATGACATCTTAATATCAAATAAACAAGCAATCAAAGACTTTCCACGTTTCTTCCTTGGCTGTGCGACATGCAATAAAAGCTTTTGGATATTGAACTGAGGCTCGATTCAGAGAGACAAAAAAAAACTTCCGTTTTAGTTCCCATCCGTTTTTTTTTGGAAATGTTTCCGTTCTCGTATGAGCGTACGAGTGATTCTATGCATGCATTGAAAACCTTCTGTAAAGTTTCCGTTCGTACGGCAGATTACGAATACGAGGATGTCATTTTCCATCCAGACTTTTCCGTTTCATTTTCACATGTTACAACGTAGGCTTTCGTTTTTGCCCTTTTCCCATCGTATCCTCCGACGAATCCTTTACGTTTCCCGTTAGTTTCTGTTTCCCTTTTTCAATAAATAGTCGTCCAGACGGAAATCCTTACGATCTTGCGCCTGCGCACTACAAACTCATTAAAGTGCTTGCCTACATATTTGCCACCCTCACTTCTACTACAATGTTTAGCTAAATCACTTAGCACTGTCCTCCATCTTCCCTTTTGGACCCTTAAAGCTCACCCAAACCACTTAGCACTATCCTCCATCTTCCCTTTTGGACCCTTAAAGCTCACCCAAACCACTTCTCGGTCATGTGAATATTCATCTTTCAATATTTCTGGGCCCATTATTTTTGTGTTAATGTATTTCGTAAATGAAATGACAATGTATCATTTTTTTTTTTTCCATCATAAAATATAAAATGTTTAAAATTTTCGAAAAATTCAAATTTTTACAACTATAAAAAACAAAATACATAGCAATGGCAGGCCACTGAATATTATTCTTCATCTGTGGTCCCCAAGGAGTTGCGCAGCTCCTGCATCTCGCCCACCAACTGAAGGACCCTGACACTCAGTTGTGCCACTCTGGCACGTGTGGTCCCTGTTAAAAAAAGGTAAATTAAAATATTGGTATAACCTTGTGGGGGTAATACTGCAGTGCCCCCTGTATGGTCCAAACACCTAAATCTGGACTTCAAAAGCCAGAGGGCCCTCACCACGGGCCGGATTTTGCATAGTGCCCGATTAGAGAACCCCTGGCCCGCATTCCGCAGGCAAAGAACGGGCATCAAGAGCAAGGGCGAGTGGCACATCTTGCAGTTCCTGCAACCAAATATAAAATAATTACACAAAGCAAAAGGTAACCAACTAAAACAATAACTCCTACAACAAATTAAGATTCACGTTCAACAATCCAAATATAATTCACAAAGGACATAAGTCTAAAAAAAATAGCAATTATATGGATGTGTGGGAAAATAAAGGTTTACATGCTAAGGACTAATTTAGGTCAGCATTAAAATGCATCTATAAGGCATACATGAAATGTATTGATTCAGGTATGCATTGCTATACAATTTATGGCCTCGGCCATGCTGATACATGCAATGCCTTGGTGCAAAAGGCGCGCAGACTCCTCCACATAGCCGCAAAACATGTTCAACAATAGCAATCCGAGCCCTCAAAGGTCCCGTAAGTGGATCGGAAATGAAACAGATTTGTAGGGTAGTGGTCCGTCGGAAATCAGCTCTCTGAATCAGACGGAAACTCATCCCAACAACGGAAGTTATCTGAACGAACAAAAAATTTCCGATTTTGTTTGGAAAATGATCCGAGCTAACGGAAATGTTCCGATTTGCTTCCGTTCATCGAAAACGCATTCCCGAACGTTCGTACGAATGAAGAATGAACGAAAAAAAGCAAAAAAATTACCCACCAAAACTTTCACAGACAGCTACGGAAGTCCGGACGAATGTGTCTCTGAATCAAGCCTACTGTCTGAAACATCTAATCAAAAACGTAACAGGGTCATGGAGCAGCTCCAGAAGACATGCAACAGATCGCCTTCCGCCACCCCACACCTCCAACATTCCGCTGGTACCTCCGGTTGACACTTATTGATCAAAGCCGGCACTCTGTACCACCGTGTGAGGATCTTATAATTGCACTCCTGGATCTTAGTGCATATGGAGGTCTTGTGTGGGGCAGCGAGAAGCCTCCTGCGCTGGTCCCCCATGAGGGAAACCCCCAGGTCGTCCTCCCACCTCATCAGGAAAGAAGGACCATCCTCTGGAGAAGATGTCAGCAATTTATATATGTAGGAGAGCGTGTGCCTGGCCGCCTCCGATCAGGAACAGAGCTCTTCAAAAGGGGTAGCCCATCTAATCCCACCCGAGAGGTCATGAAGTGAGTGAAGAAAGTGCTGGAACTGAATTTGTTGCCAACCAGTCCATGTCGGCAGCCCTTTATCCTGGGCGAGGGCATCAAGAGCGTGCCACCTCTCCCCTGCCCAGAAGTGCTTTGCTCTGCATAGATCCGCCCCATACCATACCCTTGCCGTGGGCCCCTCACAGCCCGGGGGGAAAACTGGGTTCCTGAGAACCGGGAACATTGGGGAGGGATTGGGAGATATATCAGGGTGCCTCTTATATCTCTGGCAGGTCCTTATAGTAACACCTATAGTGGGGTGCTTCAATACTTGCTCATTGTCTTTGCCTTCCAGCCACAATACATTGGCCAGCGGAACTACTGAGAACTCCTGCTCCAGCCACACCTACTGCTTGTGCCTCCTGTGTAGGCACCAGTCAACCACTCTACTTAAGTGAACCGCAGCGTGATATGTAACTGGATCGGGAAAGCCCAGCCCCCCACCCTCCTTAGTCCTGGTAAGAGTGCGTCTATTTAGTCTCGACCTCCTCCCATCCTAGACGAATCTGACGAAGAGAGCTCTAACTTGAAGGAAGGTCTGTGGGACCAAAATCGGGAGCGTCTGCAAAAGATACAGCAGACTAGGAAGAAGATTCATTTTAATAGCATTACAGCGGCCAAACCAAGATCATTTTCCACTAGACCACCTAGCTGTTTCCTCTTCAAATCTTTTCAAAAGAGGCGGGAAGTTGGCAGCAAAAATGTCCGACAGGTTCCTCCCGATTCTGGTCCCCAGGTAAGTCACGCTCTCTTTGGCCCACCTAAATGTGAACGCGTCCTGAATACTTTTAAATCTCTTAGGGGGGATGTTTATGTTGAGGGCCTCAGATTTCTGGAGATTAATCTTATACCCTGAAAGCTCTCCGTATTGCTTCAACTCCGACATCAGGTTCAGAAGGGACACTTCAGGACAAGTCAGGCTAAAGATCAGGTCATCCACGTAAGCGGTTACCTTATAGTGGGTGAATAAACCCTCCAAGCCCCTAATTGCCAGGTTCCTCCGAACCCTGCACAGGAACGGTTCAAGCATAAGTATAAAAATAAGCGGGGAGAGTGGGCACCCCTGCCTTGTACCGTTAGATATTTTGAAAGATCCTGAAAGCACACCATTGACCCGAACCACGGCCGACGGGGAACTATATAGGCTCCCAATCCAGCTCAAAACATTCGGGCCAAAACCCACATGCTTGAGCGTGGCTCGCATAAACTCCCAATTCACCCTATCAAACGCCTTTTCGGTGTCGGTCGCTAGTAGTAGGGTGGGGGTCTTCCGAAGCTGTGCCAAGTGGATCAAATTCAAGACCTTTATGGTATTATCCCTCGCCTCTCTGTGCGGCATGAACCCCACCTGATCGAGCCCTATGACATGATGTAGATATGGAGCGATCCTGGAGGCCAGCACCTTTGCGAACAGCTTTAAATTCGTGTTTAGGAGTGAGATCGGTCTTTAACTAGAGCATTGGGCGGGATCTTTCCCCTCTTTCGGGATTACTGTGATGAACGCTCTTAAGGTATCTGACGGCATGGGCTCCCCTTCTTTAATAGAGTTGAAGGCTCTTATCATTCTAGGGGCTAAGAGTTGGAAAAATTTCCTATAATATGGAAGGCTAAAGCCATCCGGGCCAGGGGCTTTCGCTCCCGCCACACCCGCGACCGCCTTTTGGAGCTCGGACAAGGAAATCGGGTCCTCCAGCCCTTCTACCACCTCTCTTGGCAATGTGGGTAAGCCCGATTTTTTAATGTATAACGCAAGTTGAGACTCCTGATCTGCTCCTTGTGCCTTAGGGAGGTTGTATAGGGTCTCATAGAACCTACAGAAAGCTTCCCCAATATCCTTAGTTAAATGCACCACCTGCCCGTCAGTAGTGTTGATCTTAGGGACATAAGACCGAACTCGATTGGCCCACAGAGCTCTCGCTAGGAGCCTGCCACACTTATCGCCGGATTCATAGAAAATCCTCCGGCAATTGTTCATTTGTGCTTTTATTTTATTGCAGCATAGCATTTTAAGTTTCTCTCTAAGGGCGGTTAAGCACGCAAGGTGCTCGATCGCTAGAGATTTTTTATGGATCTTCTCAATGTCCCCAATTTCCCTGATGAGCTCCAACATTTGTTCTGCTTTCTCCATTTTAATTCTAGACCCAATTTTAATGAAAGTCCCCCTAACTACACATTTTATGAGCCTCCCAAAGGACGTGCGGGCTCATATCTGGCGTGGCGTTGAGATCGAAGAAGTTTGTCAAGTCTCTGTGCACTTCCTCTAGCACACTTTGATCCTCCAAGAGGGAGGTGTTCAGTCTCCAGGACCAACTCCTCGGGATTGGGTGGGGGCATGTAACAGTAAGGGTAATAGGCGCATGACCAGAAATTGTAATGTTACCAATGGTAGCATCCATAACCTGACACAGAGAGGCATGAGGCACCAGAAACATGTCAATCCTAGAGTAAGTGCCGTGAGGCGGCGAGTAATATGTATAATCTTTCTCATTTGGATGGTGTATTCTCCATGGGTCCACCAGATGGTGAAGGGTTAGGACCCTTTTTAATCACTTAAGCCTGGCGTAAGACTCATGGGGACCACCTCTGGAGGTGTCAATGAGTGGGTCCAATGCTATGTTGAAGTCCCCACCCACAATTTAAGCTAGGGCTATTTAAGCCCTTCACGTTAAGAGAAACCATACGAATCTCCGCCATACTTGCTAGTCTAGAGCAGCGTTGCACAGTTTGTCGCTCTGTGCAAGTCCCAGAGACCCGCACTCAGAAAGCTAAGAAGACTGAAATCGGGTGGTTCACTTCTTTGTGAAGGGGGGGCAACGGGGGAAGGGGTAAGTAAATGAGAGGGGAAGGGGAAGAAGACAAACTAACTTTTCCTCTACAGGAATTAACTAGGCCTTCCAGGAAAAAGGTGCAAGGTGGCCCGGCCTATTGGGGGTGCAGTGGCTCACACGGGGAAAAAAGTAACCCAAACCTACGTCCGCATGCCCCCGACCCAATACACTGCCTTCAAAGTAATTCCCAGGCAGCAAGGGTGTCACAGCAGAGCACGACAAAGGCAGTGTTAATAGGTGGAAGCACTGACATGTAAGTTCTCTACTGAAGAAAACCGTAACATAGCAACAAACATTGGCGTTAGAGGATTTTTTACACGTATCTTATAATAGACCAGACCAATAAGCAGAAGGTATACTGCATACACTACACGCTGACCCTGGGAAGCGCCATCAAGTCGTCATCCTCTCCTCCTCCCCAGACGAGGGGAAAGAGAGGGCGGGTGACAGGGCCATCCAGGGGGGTCGTCAATCTTCAATCAGGTGGAACGGATAGCCCCACCTGTAAGTAGCACCCTTGTTTAGGATAATCTCCAAAAGGGGTTTCAAAATTCTCCACATCTGCAGGGTCCGTTTCCAGAGGTCCTGAAGAATCTTCACCACCGCTCTCTTATACGTCACAGTACCTTTAGACCAGGCTTTCCTCAAGATTTCTTTTAGCGAAAAGTAGTGGACCCTGCAGACTATGTCCCTGGGGAAGGCAGGATCCACGCTTATGGGACCCAGTGCTCTATGAGCCCTGTCTAACTCAATAGGAGCGGATATGTCTCTGCCTAGAACGTCGTTGAAGATGGAGGAAACAATATTCTTAACGTCCTCCGCGGTGTCCGCTTCTGGGATGCCCCTCAACCTTAGATTATTTCTTCGCTTCTATTTTCGAAGTCATCAACGTGCAGGTGGCAAGCCCGGAGCATCACGTCTTGTCTGTCATACCTTTCTTCCAAAGCTTGAAAACGCTTAAGAATAGCGGTCCCGTCAGATTCTACAGCGTCCACTCTGTATTCCACTTCTGACTTTTGCTGTCGGACAGCGGCTATTTCTCGCTTATGGGCCGTCTCATATTTCGCTATAAGATTCTCGATATCTGATTTAGATGGCATCCCCTTCAAGAGGGAGATAGTTTCTAGGCAGATCTCTTGATCATCCATTTCCTCACTGCTCACCATTCCCACAGGGGGCGATACAACCCATTCCCCCAGTGCAACCGGGGTGGGCGTCGGTGTGACCAGGGGCCCTGCTGGGGACATCAGGGTAAGGCTATTTCCCTGCAAACCCGGGATTCCTTCAGGGGAGGGTGGCAAAGGGGTAGCCGGTGAACCCGCTGACTGGCTTCTCTCACTGCGATCCATCGACCGACCCCCTCGCTGCCTTGAATCTCTTTGGGGGAAGAGCCGCTGGCTTGAGCTTGGGGTCCATGGCTGGGCATGCCCTGAGATCTGGTGTTGAATGTATGGGCCCCTCGGTTGCCCTGGGCTTGAATATATATTTCTCCAGCCTCCCAGTATGTACGCTGGTTGTCTTGGGATCTCTCCACTGCGCGTTAGGGAGTAATCCCTCTGTGGGTTCACATTGACTTTTAAGCCCCGTGGGTGTCCACTTTACCCCTGGGCAGAACGTGTTTCCCAGGACGTCACCCAAGCCTTTAATGCGCTGTCTGTCAGGGGGCAATGATTCGGCTGATCCCCCTTCAGCCCCCCCCCCCTGCCTCCTCCACAGGTGTCACCTCAACATCAACATCAGGGTCCCCCTCCACCACCTGTATACGCGCTGCTGCCGAGATGCTGACAGGTGGCGGCCGGGTTCCGCGGTGAGCAGCGGCCGCCATCTTGGTGCACCCCTCCGGTTCTCCTCCAGCCGCGTCATCGGCCCTCCCACACGCGGCCTCACCTTCGTCGGCGGCTTCCCTGCTGCGGGGGTTTCAGCCCTCAAGGCTAGATTCACTGCCCGACTCACTGGCCGTGGATGTTTCGGGTGCCTTCCCCGCCGCTACTCTGCCTCTGGACACGCCAGCCGGCGCCATCTTGAGGGACACCTCTTCACCTCCACACTCCCACGAGTTCCTCAGCGCAAGGCGATTCAGGTGATTTCTCTTTCCTTCCTGCTTATTCCTCTTCCTATTCTGCTTCTTCGGCATCGCTGTGACAGCACCTCTACCGCGCTGGTGATCAGCTAAACAGGGTCGGGAGAGCAGGAGCCAGGCTATGTGCGACCACTCTCCGCCATGTCAGGACAAGCCCCCCTCTTTTCACCTTTTATGTAATGACTAGTCATAGTCATTTTTTGAAGAAGGATTAGCTAGAGTACTACACTCTATCAGACCACCATCAATCAGAATTGCAAGCCTTCTAATGCACCTTAGACAGCTCTCCCCCAATATTATAACTTTCATCTGCTATTAGTGGATTGTCCCCTGCTGCTAATCTAGACCAAACCAGGAGCACAGAAAAAGATTTCAATTATTTTATTATGGCTTTAAAGCTGCGTGGGGCAGTCCTTGAGTCTAAAAGGCTTCTGGCTATTAGCCTGCCCCATCCAAACTTGCTGGCCTGCCTCCCACAGTCAGCAGTCTGCTGCCCACAACTGCATCCCCAACTTCCCTGGAGCTCAGGTGTGTTCTTGCCCCCAGAAATCCAGATAGACTGGGGCAGGATCGCTTCCCAGGATAAAGGGCAGCTGGGGATTCAGTCAGCAGGCTGTTCACATCTTGAGATCAGCTAATTGGCAATCACAAAAATGCCTGGTGGGCATGGCCACAGTGGCGGAAAAACCCTTTTTTTTCTAAAATAAGCCACCACTGCTGCTGCAATATCCCCTTCCCCAAGTACTTGGCCAGGAAGGGTGGGTGGGGAGAAATTAGCAGATTTTTGTATTAACCCTTTCCAGCAGACAGCTGGAATCTAAAAGATTCCAGGGCCGGCCACTGGATTTTCCCTGGGGTATCTCAAATTGGGATGTCCCATTGAGTGAACCCCCTCTCAGAGAATGCATAAAAACTCACCTTCCCATGCTTCAGTGGTGCATGCGTGGGCTCTGGTCCAACGAGAGTAGCCTGCCGCAACTACATCATTCTGCAGACAGCCCTCATTGTTTTGAATTATGCGTGCGTTCCCGCCCCAGCCATTCAGATAGATCCCCATACATTTCAATCAGAGCCCTTTGGTAAACACACCAAAGGGCTCTGATTGGACGAGAGCGTGCACATGCGCCGTTATAGCAGGGTAAGGTTTTAGTGGGCTTTCTGGGGGGTGTCACACAGCAGGGCATCCCAATTCAGGATGTCATGTCACAAAAGTCAGCATCCCCCTGCAGGAAAGGCCCCAGGCCCCGACGGGTACACCAAACAGTACTATAAATCATTCCTTCCAGTCCTGGGACCACGCATAGTCCGCGCCTGGAACTCAATCATAAACCCAGAGGCCCCAGGATAATTTTCACTCAGGGACCTAGTGGTCATACATAAGTCTGGGAAGGACCAGCTCTCCTGTAAAAACTACCAACCCATCTCCCTCCTTAACGTGGACCTGAAGCTGTTTGCTAAGTCCTGGCCAACAGACTAGCTCCTATAATACCTTAGGCGGTACATTTAGATTATACGGGGTTCATTATGGGCAGGGAGGCCAGGGATAACATGGTCCGGGCCATCAACATGATGCACGAAGCCAATGGGGTGTTGGCTAGTTTGGCTGATGATATTATCAACCGACACGAAGGCCTTTGACGGCGTGAATTGGTCATTCATGAGGAAAACCCTTCAGCATGTGGGCCTTAAGACGATGTTCATAGGTGCACTGTACACCATGCCATCCGCACGGGTCAAGGTCAATGGCCTCCTGTCAAACCCTTTGCCTATCTGAAACGGCACACAACAAGGGTGCCCGCTTTTGCCTCTGTTGTTTGCCCTTTCGATGGAACCCCTTCTGTGCAGGGTGAGGGACAGCACAGACATAGGGGGCTTGGAGTCTGCCGAAAGGACACATAAGGTGGCCACATATGCGGGTGACGTCATTTTCTTTATTACAAATTATTTCGATTACGCGCCCAGTTTTGATGAAGGAGTTCCCTCTTTAAAATAAATGTTGACAAATCGGAGGCCCTAAATGTTTCCCTACCCCAGGATGTGAGCAGGAACCTTCAACAATCCTTCCCATTCCGATGGGCTAAGACCTCCATAGCCTACCTCGGCAAGCAGTTCCCTAGCCGCCTGCCGAATATTTACGCATTAAACTTCCTGCCCTTGTCCCGGAAGATAATAGCTGACCTGGAGAGTTGGGATCTCCCCACTTTCTAATGGATGGTCAACATCATTAAAATGTCATTGTTGCCCGGGCTTTTGTTCCTGTTCCAGGCACTACCGATCCACAGCCCCTTGCAATTCTTTAAAGACTTGAATAAAGCATTTGTGAGGTTTGTCTGGCAAAGAAAGCTGGCTTAAGCTACGGCTAATATGCAGGCCCAAGAGGCAAGGAGGCGTGGCCTTGCCAGACATTAGCCTGTACTGGGCTGCAGTTCTTTTACAGCGTGTGCGAGTGGCAGAGGTGTCGGGAGTCGAAGCAGTGGGTCTAACTGGAACACGCTGTGGCCCTGATGCCCCTGGATGTTGTGCCATTGAACATGGACATAGCCAGGTTTCGAACTGGAGCGCACCCAACGATATCAGCGACTCTAGCCATCTTCCAAATGTTCAGGAACCAAGCTGAGATTTCCCCTTGGCCGTCTCCACTGACATTGCTGATAAACAACCCTCTCCTGCCCATGAGCAGGGCCAGACAAAGCCTTAGAGGATGGGAGGACATACGCTCACTAAGAAGCAGGGATTTAATTACTGAAAAAGGGTGGACACCATTAGAGGAGTTGAGAGCTAAGTGGCCCAACACCAAACTGGATCCCGGGACTCCTATCCCTACTGGAGTTCAGGAGGGAGCGGTGCTGGGAACTCACTGAATTTGAGAAAATTTGCTCGGGCAGCCAACCCCCCTCTACCTAATCTCAAGCATTTACTCCCTCTTATTGGGGGAACAGGGGATGTTGCAACCATTTTGAGAGGCATGGGAAGCCGACCTCAGCAGATCCCTCACAGAAAAACAGAGAGAGAAAATAGCGACCCTAGTGTATAAATCCTTGGTCTCCACAAGGGTGCAGGAAACTAATTACAAACGGATGACCAGGTTGTACTACACTCCAGATAGGCTCAGTAGGATGTTCACTAGCCCAACCTCACGCTGCTGGAGATGTAGCAAGGAAAGAGGGACGTTGCTTCACATATTTTGGGCATGCCCCAGAATCCGGGATTATTGGAAGAAGGTCATCCCCATTATGTCGAAGGTCACGGGCTCAGGAAGACCCGGCGCTAATCCTTTTACACCTATCAGATATGTCATTGGGGACATACAGGAAGTCTCTACTGGCCCACCTGCTGAATGCAGCCAAGCAAGTTATCCCCCGTTACTGGAAACAGGAAAAGGTACCTCTGGTAAGAAATTGGATTGGTGAGGTCCATCAGAAAGATGGCAGACATGACACTCTCCCTCCATGACAGAGACGAGCAGTTCAGAGCCACCTGGATCCCCTGGCTGCTCTTTCAGGAATCGGAGGAGTTAGGGAACTATTTGGCTTGAGACCTCGGGATAGGGCGAGGCTTTGGCCCAGTGGAGAAGACAGTCTGGTGAGCGGGTCACTCCAGGGATAGCGGAATGGGCAGGACAACTCTGGCCTCAGGCCTTCTTCTTCCCCTGACAACCCCGTCCCAAGTTCCAACCCTCCAACCCGACCTTCCCCTTCACTCTCCATAGGCACACCCCTTATTACCCCTCTTTCTCGAAGTCCAGCTTGGCTTTTTCATGCACAGTGATGTATACATACATAGACTTAATGACTCGGGGGGGGGGGGGGAGACTGAAGGGCACACAAGGTGATGCTGCGTCTAATGACAAGCAATGGCAATGTCACCCTCCCGAAGTATAGGTCAATAAAGAATGGAGGTCGTGGTGGAAATCAGGGCTATACGCAATGAGAAGGTGTATGTTATATGTGTTAGTGTGTACGCCTTACTGTGCGATCTGTATCTGTGCAAAGTTTGCTTTTCTGGACAATCAGTGTTTCTCTCTTCTCTGTAATTTGTTTATACCGTACTTCCAAAATAAAGAATAAAAGAAAAAAAAACAGGAAGACATATTCCCGTGTTTGTTTCAAAGAAGCACAAAACCCTTTTTTTAACCCCTCACCCCACTGAGTACTGATGCAGCTAGCTTGGTGGTGTTTCCACCACTAAAGCTAGATTGCCTATTGGCTGATCTTAAGAATGCCGCCTCACATGACAAGCAAACTGGCAGCATCATGTCTGTGGAGTGATCTCGTCCCATTTGTATCTGAATGACTGGGTGTGGGAACACACCATAACTATAGGGAAGCCGCCAGAGCGCCGGTTTACCAGAGCCCTCCAGGGTGTCCTGCAGTGCGTCATCCAAATTTCGAGCGGCTAGCAGCCGGCCCTGGAGCAACAACACCCCCCTACCGGGAACACTCACCAACCCCTTGCCGCTGCAGGATGCGAGCGGCAACTGGAGGCAAGCACAGCGACTACAGAGACCTGCGGAGAGCGGCGCACTTGACAGAGGGCAGCAGAAGAGGTGCTGGCAGCATGCTCACGGCGGTGAGGGAGGTGTGCGGCATACGCATAAAGGCGTCATAAATGGCCAGGTAAGAATGTACTCTGGCATCGGGGGCACATTCTGTAGAGGTAGTGTAAGTAGCTTGTGCTGTGCCTGCACTGCCTCTATGATATGTACACCCCTGGCCTCATCTTAGGTATCTACAGACTAACAAATCAGGTTGTGGCTTAATACAGCAGGGGCAGTGGTAGCCTGATGGTGAGAAATTGCGCCTCCTCTCAATTCGGCACCAAATGAGGAAATATACCAGCGCCACCAATACTAACTCGATAAGCTAGTCCATGCCCCTCTGTATTGGTAGCTAGAATGGTACTCTAAAATAACCATTCAAGGCATGCTAACCCCTTCCTCCCCACCCAGCCCGCTCCTAGCAAAATCTGTCCCTATAGCGTGGCCCCACCCATAATGCTGATTATTATACAGCAGCTTCATCACAGATCCAAGGGCCACGCCCACATGCTTCAGAGGAGATATCATGTAAACCTTGATATCTCTGCCTAAAATATCAACCAAAATTTCCTGTGTGTACGCATAAAACGGCCATATATGCACAAAAAAAAACATAAACAAAAAATATACACTCCAAGTATAGTATTTGGATTGAGGATATTTTTTGTTCATCTTAGGTGTAATGTATAAAGGATGTAAAAGCTATGGTGGAGGGCGTTGCTGTGGTGCCCCACTGCATACAATGACACGTTAGACGGTTTCTCTTCAGGGTGTACTTAGTTCTAGTCAGTTCCTGACTGCCAGCACTAATGATGGCGGCTGCTGTGTGAGACGCGAAGCTCCAGCTCCCCTCAGTGCGCATGCTCTGTTGGTGGCCAGTTACGCAGGCTGCTCGGGCTGGCAGCCACGTGTGTGGTGTTTGCGCAGAGAAGAATGGCAGCTGCAGTGACAGTGGTAGAGTTGGGCTTCTTGCAGGAGGCAGAGCCATGGCGACTCCGGAGCCCGCAGTTCCCCAGCAAGGTGGGGGGCCGCCCGGCATGGCTGGGAGAGGCGGGTGTGCCGGGCCCGGAGGCGCTGCAGTGCGGCCTGTGTGGGAAGCCGCTGGCCTTCCTGCTCCAGGTGTACGCGCCATGTACAGGCAGCTTCCATCGTAGCATCTTCCTCTTCTGCTGCCGCGACGCCCAGTGCCACCAGGTGGCAGAGAACCGCTGCTTCAAAGGTACGGCCTGCTATGGAGGGGGAGTGCCAGCCTGACTGCAGGGGGCCTGTGTGGGCTGCCTGCTGGCCTGGAACAGGTGATTGGCTGGGGATGCCTGAAGGCATTATGCCATATACGACCCAAGAAATCCACCTTCCAACTGTCCCTCCAAACTGTTAGGAGGGACTGTCCATCTTTTGAGTCTTGTCCCCCTGCCCCTTCTTCTCGTGTCCCTCTTTGAGGTGCAACATGCAGGTCTGCAGGAATGAATGATTCAATTGCCTATTCGAAGTGTTTATACTGTTATAACCTAATTTCTGCCCTAAGGGCGTGGCTTAGACCAGACCAACATCCTGGCACAGTTGAAAAAAAAAGTTGGCGTCCATATTGGGGGAGCTTCCTGTCCCAGCATCTCAGCCTTGCTGCTGCCTGGATTCAAATGACATAACAGACAATGCAGAGTAACAGGAAGCCCAGCAGCACTTCCTGTTTGCAAGTGGCCTGCAAATACATGAGCCGCCATCTCGTTTTTTTCAAGAAGCTCTGTCACATAAATAAGCTCTATAATAAAAGTACATAAATGTGCTTTATAGCAAAATGAGTGGTTACTTATGTACCTGGCATGCAAAAACTTCAGCCAATGCTGTTTGTTTCTATTACTGGAAGGGGGGGTCGGAGTGACAGGCCTGTATGTACCATTCTGCTTTTACAGGTGCAAACTGCTCAACTGTAACAGCCTGCCTCCTGAGCTAGCCTGTGCTGGGATAGCTTTCAGTTGTTTTGGTGTGTGTCTGGGAAGCACTCCATAACCAGCCTAATCTATGCCTCAATAGGAGCTGGGGATAGGTGATTTTACTGGTGACCACGGGGGCGGGGGGATAGGTTACACAGTGATGCAGGTCCTGGGGTCTTCACAGCCACTTTAATCCATCATGCAATGCTTTCAACAGATTTGGTTTAAAGTGGACCAACACCCAGGATTTTGACTATCCTGGGTATTGGTCCACTTCCCCCAGAAAGCCCCCAAAACTCGCCTTTCCCCGCCACGGACAAGCTGATTGACAGCGACGGACAAGCAGCTTGCCCGTCGGCGCCTCCCGCGCGTCACTCTTGACGTGTGCGCGCCCGCGCCGGCCATTCAGAGACGGCCGGCGCGGGCACGTCTAGAGGAGCGCGAGTGAGGCGGCGGCGGCGGAAGCAGCGGCTGGAGAGGTAGGGGGTTTTGGGGGGTTTACACCCCGCGGGACATCCCGATCTCGGATGTCCCGCGGTGTGTGAGGTGATCGGCCCGGGAATCTTATAGATTCCCGGGCCGATCACCTCAGGGTGTTGGTCCACTTTAAAGCAGTCCAAAAGTAACCAAATGGTCTGCAAAGGGCAGCAATTATTTATGGGTGGTGCTAAGAAGACTCACAGCCAATTAGGTGCACCGCTTGCATGGTCCACAGACAAACTATAGCGAGAGCTGTGATTGAATGTGTCAATCACAAGGTACTTTCCTTCCTGTGAGCAGAGTGGGGCCAGGGCCAATAGCTGTGCAAGATCTGATGCTGCAGACAGGAAAAGGTGATATTAGTCATGGGGGGGGATCTCCAGCGTTAGGTGCTGTACAATGATTTTTCCACATTCCCTGTTTAACTAATTCTATTATTGATGATGTGAGTACAGCACAATAACTTGTTTATAGACTTTTCCACACAGACTGACACAGGAGACAGAGCAGAGCCTGTAAAAGCAAAATGGTATGTTCAGAACACCTAGGAGAGTGAAAATAACAGGTGGTGTTCCTCTTTTAAAGGCGTTTTTGAAAGTATATACTTTTTTGTGCCAAAAGGATGGCCTCAAGGTGCTGAACTGATCTAGTATTTTTTTCTTATGTTAGTAAATGTGTGTTTTATGGAAACCTTTTTTTTACGACATGTAAACTCTTGCTATTGGCAGCCATACACCAACATCTACAGGAGGAAAGAAGTCTGCTTAAAGCGGACCTTCACTCTGAATAAGAGTCTATCTTATAGGTTTCCCATGCCCTGTACATACAGATTGCCCACATTAAAAATCATCCTACCTGCATCTACTGCAAGTTATGAGCCTTTAAACATCCAAGATGGCGGCTTATGGAAAGGCAGCCTGCAAACAGGAAGTGCCTTCTGACTGTGCTGCTCTGCATTCTGAGATTGCTGACCTTTTCCTGACCCCAGCTATGCTCTGTCTGAGCAAAGCACAGCTATAACCCACTCCTCTGTACTTTATCCCGCTCTCCTCTCAGTAAGAGTGATTCTTCTGAGTTAAGATGGCGGCGCCCGTATCCTAAAGTCCTGAACAGAGTTGAATCTGAGTGGGGGAAAGAATAATAAGTAAGTGACTAAAAACTTAAAATATATTAACTTTAGATGCTGGGGAATCATTTTTTAAGGGTTTGGGCTTTTCAATAAGTCATGGTGAAGGTCCAGTTTAAGTACACAGAAGAATAGGTGAGGGAGCTCACTCGCACTTCTGCAAGCCCAGCAGCAGCCTTCTGTGTGTACAAATATTGGTTTACAATCACCAATAGCAGCAGATTGTAGCTAATGAACACTGCTTGTATAAAACACATATTTGCTAGCATATAGCCAGCTCAGAACATTGAGGAATTCATGTTTGCATAAAAAAAATCTGTTTTGACAATCTTGGTGATTGTTCTTTGGGATTGGGCGCTGTGTGTGAAACCAGCCAGACTGCCCACTCCGATCACCTTTTTGCGGGCACTTGTCCAAATCAGCGCATTAGTATGCACGGCATAAAGCCTTTTTTTGGATAGCACGAGAGCATAGGGAGTACATGCAGACACATCCCCGGCTCACCTGGGGCATGCCAAGTCAGGGTCTAGTGATCGGCTCTGGAGTCTGAGCATTGGCAGTGATTGGTTCACTTTAAGTGTGCCAGGCAGATTATAATGCAATTGTTTGATGGAATACCAATATAAATGTATGTATGTGTATCTGCTCAGTGAGCTCTTTGTCTGATTTTGTTTTTTAGTTTTTCGAAACCAGCTACCCCGGAAGAATGACATTTACTCCTATGGGCCACCACCGGATTCCCCCCCTCCTGCAGGCGAGGATGGTGTGAGATTCCAGCTGAAGTGTGGCCTGCGCCTCTGCAGAGTATGTGGTTGCCTGGGTCCAAAAACCTGCTCCAAGTGCCACAGAATCAATTACTGTAGCAAACAGCATCAGCTCATGGACTGGAAGTCACAGCACAAGCAGCTGTGTAGTGAGCAATTCAGTAAGCAAATCCCAAGCTGTATCACTTTAAACCAGACCTTCTGCATGATTTAATAAAAAGCCCAAACCCTTAGAAATTATTCCCCCAGCATCTAAAATTAATATATTTTCTTTTACAAAATTTGTATTAAAGTTTGCACATGGTATACAGCATGCTTTTATATACAGGCGTACTGAACCGGTTACAGTGCAGATGGTACACATAGTTGAATGCATGGTAGGATGCAGATAAGCAGTAAAGGTAATCCAACAGTATGCTCACAGAATCTCACTATGCTAGCAGAAATAGCTTGTAGTATCAAGCAATATTCAGTAAAGGGGTATGCAGATTATAAATCCGAAATAGCTTGTTTTGAGATTATGAACTTTCATTAAAATTGTTTTGGGAGCTATTTTTGTATTTACTTTGGGTTTTCAGTACCCTAGCTTCCCTTAGGCAAATTTTTAATTTTAAGAACGAACATTGGACTAGTATAGATAAAATTAATATATTTTATGTTTTTAGCCACTGGGCTGCAACTCTGTCCAGGACTCTAGGATACAGGCGCCACCATCTTGACTCAGAAGTATCACACATACTGAGGAGAGCGGGATAAAGTGCAGGGGGTGGGTCAGCCATAGCAGAGCTTGGGTTAGGGCAAGGGACAGCAATCCCAGAATGCAGAGCGACAGTCAGAAGACACTTCTTGTTTGCAGGCTGCCTGATGCTCCATGAGCAGCCATCTTGGATGTTTAAAGGCTCATAACATGCAGTAAATGCAGGTAGGATGATTTTTAATGTGGGCAATCTGTATGCACAGATTGGGGAAACATAAAAGATATGCTCTTATTCAGGGTGAAGGTCCGCTTTAAGTTTAAAAAGGGTTTTGTAGAAATCGGCTTTAAAGTCTACCTTCATCCTACCATAGCTTTATGGGGCTTCTCTAAATATATGCATGTGCAGCCATGTGAACTGCTGTCGCCCAATGGGGTTTGACATTTACAGTGGTGTGCACTCCAGTTACGTGGTGGGCCAGCCTACATGGCCAACACATTGTGCCACAGATAAGTCAGTTTGAACACCCAAATTTGCAATTTTTTGGGGGGAGGGAGGCTCAATGATTACAGGGTGGTTTGGGAAGAGGCTAAGACTACAGACCTTATTTGCTGTGTTTTTATAGCTTATATTGTGACGTTTAACATTTTTGATTATGGGTGTTCTAATGCAGTGGTTCTCAACCTTGTTATGCCAAGTACTCCCTAGCGACAAGCAGTTGCCAAGTACCCTGAAAAGGGGGATTGATTACTAATGTTACCAAAATAAGTAGGTCACTGGCCTTGAAGTGCTTTTTGAAGCAAGAAAGGGTGATGTTTTACTGTGAATATACCAGACCTGTCAAAGCAACTCTGTTGGTTACACCCTTAAACATTGCTGGGTACCCCCTGAGAAAGTGTTCTAGCGGACATTTTCTACCTGAGGTAGCGAAGCGGAATTTTAGGTTCAGGCCGTGCTACAGGAAAGGCCACTGAACAGGAAAAAAGATGTTAAAAATTTGAATTGTAAATGTAGACACAGTTTTGGAAGTCAGATCTAATAGTTGTAATGGCATCCTTCTAGGAAGACACCTTTGATAACTATACACCTAAAACGTTGTCCCTGTAGGAGTTACTGTTAAAATGTCATTGTGTATTTATCACTACACAATGATGAATCAAAGTCCCTTTATCTGGATGCACTGTTCAAAAACGTTTCCGCAGGGCCTCTTTCCCCAGCATCCTCCAGGACGGCTTAACCAGCTTAGAGCTAGGAGAGGAGGAAACACAGACTGAAAGAGCATTAATAGGCCCACCTGTTCCCCTTGCCCTCAGTGTTTTTGTGTTTCCTCTACAGGAAACATGTTGATGAGAATCGTCCTAATTTTTTTTTCCCCCCTAAGGCGTTGGCGGACCCGGTTCCCTTCCCTCCCCACCTGGAGTCGGGTACCAGAAGGGGAAGACCATTTGAGGGTCCAGGGCGAGAGTTTATCTTGGGGGGGGGTTACCACATACCTGTACGTTCCAGGACTATCCTACGTCCCCACTGGTCTCCTTAGGAGGCAGCGCTCTTTCTTTCAGACTCCAAAGCTGCTGGACGTGCATGCTGCACCAGGGGGAGTAGTCGGGCAGACTTGGTGATGGGTGGCGTAGATTACCAGGATACGGTGAGTTTTATCGTGAGATGCGGTTATGGCGGTTTGTTGCAAGCTGGGGAGGGATTTTTATTTATTAGCTGTCCCTTAACAGGTTGTAGGCTCATTTTTGTGCTAACCAGGTGGGTGACCTTCTTGTCATTTGTTGCAGAATGAAGAGTGCAAAGAGAGGGAGAAGCTTGAGAAACAAGCAAAGCCCAAAGACTCTAAAGGCATTAAGGAGCCTAAAAAGTTGCCAAGAGATACAAAAAATAAAATCGCTCTTAAAGCCTGTCCTAACTGCCGCATGCTGGAATAAACCGATGTGTGCTCCCCGCTTAGAAGACCTTCATGCCCCCAGAGAAAATTTCAATTTCATGCTCTCCAGGTTAATCGATTGTCTCAAGAACAGTCTTGATGACGCTTTTGCTTCCAATAAATCTAAGCTGGATCAGTATTTGCCAGCTTTTCGAACTGCTTTTAACCCTCTGCTTCAGTCGGTAGGGAGAGCGGCAGGCAGGAGTCCAGGCTGAGAGAAGCAGGGAAGGGCTTCCCTGTTACTTAAGGGGAATATTCAGGCTCCACAGGGGTACCAGGGGCCCCTGGGATCAAATCTTTGGATGAGGAAGAGGAAGCCTTGTCTTCCTCAGATGAATCTGTCCATTCCAGCACTTCTGTCTTCTCGGATCAGATTTTCAGTAGAGGACACTGCAAACCTAATCCAGGCCATTGTTACCATCTTAAAGAATAATACAGTGCCCAAGTCCTTAAAGAGTAACATCGGACAAAAAATAAAAAGGGGCAAAGTGTCCCAGGGTGGATGCCTCCCTAGCCCAAGTCTCCAAAAAGTCTGACCTATCCTTTGAAGACATGGTAAACCTAAAAGATTCACTGAAAAGAACTTGGAATACGAGCGCTTTTCTATTTAAACCCCTGATAGCCACTGATTGTGTGGGTGGACAGCTGCAATGACGTCCCCATGGAGGAGATTCCTATGTGCTCTCATATGCGTCGAAAGTGGTCACCTTTATTGTTGATGCCTCTGCTGAAGCTATTAGGACCAACACCAAGAGCCTGGCTCTAACCACTAGCACTCGTCTAGCTTTGTGTAAAGCCCTGGCAAGGGGACCCAGCATCTAAATCCCATCTCTATGGCATCCCCTTTAAGGGGAAGCAAATGTTTGGGCCAGAACTTGAAGCTGTCCTCACTAGATCCTCTGAAAGGGGTAGTAAGTTCCCGGTTAAGAGAGAGGCTCCCACTCAAAGGTTTGATAACAAAAACTAAATTCCCACATAGAATTTAGGCCAAAATATAGAAAGCCTTCGGCAAGGGCAGAAAGGTAAAAGCAAGGGGAACTTGTCATTCCAAACCCCAGTCCTGACCTTCGGATGGGTGGGAGACTACTAGATCTTTTGCTAGCTTGGAAAGAAGTCTCCCGAAGTCCCTTTGTTCTCAGAATAATGCAGGAGGGTATACAAGCTGGAATTTTCTCAGTGTCCACACAAGCATTTTCTGGTGACTCGGCCTCCTCAAGACGGGGTCAAGAGAGAAGCCTTCCTGACTCATTTCCAAGCTGTATCACAAGGCAGTGATAGAGCCAGTCCTGAGACTTCAAAAAAGGGAGGGCTTCACATTGTTATGGTGCAGAGGCCTTCAGGGACATTTTGTACGATTTTAAAACTGAAATGATTAAATTGTGGTATAAAATGCAAATAGATTCAACATGGAATCAATTTACAGGGACATTTTGTTATAGGTTTAGGAATTCTCTGAGGGTCTCCATAGACTTTCAGGATGCCTATCTACACATCCAAATCCATCCTTCCAACAGAAGATTTCCATTCACAGTTCAGCTAGAGGGGAAGATTTCTCATTGGCAGTCCCGAGGTATGCCCTTCGGGCTCTCCTTGGTCCCTTGCATTTTCACGAGGGTCCTAGCGGAAGCAGTGGCCTTTTTAAGGTTGAGCTAGATAAACATTATTGCCTATCTTGACAATCTTGTTCACTCTGGATCATCCTTCCATCTAGCTGGGTTGCAAAAGACTATTGTCTTTTGACTGTTTGAAGAATATATACAGTGTCTGCGCAGGTTGGGATGGGTACTAAACTTGGAGAAATCCAATCTCATTCTCAGCTTCCTTGCTCTTATTTGGGTTACGAGATCGATACACAGCAACAGAAGATTTTTCTGCCCCAAGGGTAATAGGAGTAGTCTTGCCGTTTCAGATATATCCCAGAGGATACTTGAGAAGAATTCCGACCTTGTTAAGACTCATGACTTTTTCAGTGCTGGCAGTGATCTGGGCCCAGCTCGTCTGATGACTGCTACAACAATTTTTTCTGAAAGCCTGGGACAGAAAACGCTGCCCCTAGACTTAGCATCCGATGGTGGCCGCTGATTCAAAACTTGACGAATGGCAGATCTGGCACCAAACTGATGCCAGCTTGTTCGGTTGGGGGGCACATTGTCTAGATCAGGGGTACTCAAGCACTTCTTGTAAAGGTCCATTTACAGAAATCTTGTGAGAGGTGAAGATCTGGGCAGTGGGCTGTTGCGTGTGGGAGGGGCATAGTTAGAAATTAGCTCACTGGGGGGGGGGCTATAGATTTCATAGAAAAAACGAAGAAATGCTGCTTGTGCCCCCCCCCCCCCCACACCCAAAGAAGCCTATTGGGCACTGGGGAAAAACATTTTTTTTGTTTTTGGCCCCACAGAACCTACAGCCAGGCACACAATCAGACGGAGATAGACCTCTTCAATTTTAGAAGGAATGCCAAGTATCCAAGACACTCCCTGTCGAGGGACTACCCAGCTTGGGGAATAGATGTATTCAGCACCAAATTGGGAGAATTCTGGCTTACGCTTTTGACCCAATAAGGTTTTTGCCATCTGCGAAAGATCAGGAAAGACCAGGCCAGAGCCCTGCTAATTGCTCCTCACTAGAAGTAGTTTTGTCTTCAATCGATACTTTTCAGGAGCAAGAGATTAAGCAGCTGTGTAAGCAGTAAGATTTGCTTGTTGCTAGGAGATCACTCCAGGCACACTCCAGAAGGGCAGTTTTGGCTTCCTGAGCATACAATAGAGGCCTGTAGGGTTGCCTCCTAGTCATCTCCACACACCTTTTGAAGCATTTAAAGGTTGTGTTGCTGAGCCACAATCAACAGAATTTTGGAAAGAAAGCATTAGGGGCTGTTTGCCCATCCTAAAGTAGGGTTAGGGTTACTTTTACTTCGATGGCTAAGCCATCCTGGAGGACGCTGGGCAAAACCCCAGTTAGTTAACCGGTAACGGTATTTCCATTAGTCCTCCATTTCCCGCCGTCCTTGTTTCATTTCTTTGGTTTTTATCTTATCCTTTTCTATTTCCCCTTCAAGCTCTGTTATTTCTAACTGGGGTTTTCTCAATATTACACCGTCTGAAAAAACAGAATGACTCCACCATCACACCATTATGTGTACCAGATTATTATTTGGCATGTAGCAAGGTATGTAGTTGTCAGCGCACATCAATCTGGCTCCAGTCTTTATTAAAGCTCCAGATAACTCAGGCAGGATGCCGGCTAACCCAGATTGTTACTTAGCGTTTAAGCAATATACTGCATGTACTTGCAGATCAGTTCACATGCATGTAGTATGAATTTAACACTGGCAGTCAAATCGTTAAACCGGACCTTCACTATGATTTATTGAAAAGCCCAAACCCTTAAAAATGATTACCCAGCATCTAAAATTAATATATTTTAAATATTCTAAGCATACAGCATGTCCTGCTCCCGAATAGTAATAACATGTGGGTAATCCTCCGGCGCCGTGCACTGCAGACATCCCGGCCCTACATATACCGAGGGACCTCCCACAAATCCCCAGATTTCTCTGCAGTGCTGGAACTGCGAAGACATGAAGTATCACGCTCTCGCAGGCGAGCGGGCTTTACAGCCCAAGGTCCAGTGGGACTATTTCCACCCGTCCTCTTCAGAAGAAATATGCCTGCCAGCCTAGGCTGCGCGGGTCGGGTGAAGGTAGGTAGCACCCGGTGTGCTGAACGGAGCCTTGCTCCACCGCAATCCCCCTCCATAGGGTAGGCGGTCAGGCCGATGGTGAGCCTCTAGAGGATGCCCCTCCCGCAATTTTGCCCGTGCCCCTCACAGAACTAGTCCATGGACACCGTCTGCTCCCCCTCGCTTCCTCCGGTAACTTGGGGGAAAAGAAGGGGGGGGTGTGTGTGGCAGCCCTAGTGCTAATTCGCTTTAGACTTTGTTCCTTTAATCAGGGGGTCAGTGTCGCGCCTCGCTGTACATGCGAGCTGTCTTTTTTTACTAACAGTCTGCTTCAGCAGATTCACTCCAGCGTGTCTGCATTAGAAGTTGCTTATGCTCCGCTGCTTTACTTTGCCGTTGGTTGGAGCTTCGCGCTCTTTGGGGGAGGCAGAGACTCGGCATGACGCGCCCCGCGTCACAGCCCTGTCCTGGCCCTCCCCTCGAGGTTCGCTGGCGCCATTTTCTCTATCTTCGCGCGTGATGTGGCTCGCCTCCTCCCTTGGTCATGTAAGTGCCCTCCGGGGCGGCATGTTTCTATGTTTTTTTCAGACAGCTCATGGCACGGATTCCACTCCCCTTGTCCCTTTATGTCTTTCAGAAGCCAAGACTTCGCTGCCGTCCCCGGCCTAACATATATTACAATGGGTCCTCTTTACAAATTCTCCCACATTACTAGCGGGTTTTGGGGCATCCAGGGTTGCCTATTGCATAAATCCCTGCGTCTTACTGCTTAAAAATCATTATATGGAGGCATTTCAGAGTTATGGAACCGGGGTCCCCCCGGGACGTGACCGGCTGTGTGCAGTGTGTGGCCAGCCCCTGGCTGAGGCTGACAGTGCACAGGTCTGCGGACAGTGTGCAGAACTGACAGGTTTGCTAACAGAGGAACCTCCCTTCCTCACCCCAGTCTCCCCGCTCCCAAATATCACTCATGACGAGTCCCACTCCAGCGGGGATGACCTGCAATCGGTGCCGCGAGCGTTGCCCACGGCGGAGCAGGTGCTTTCTGGATTGGCGGAGCGGTCCCTGACTCCTCCGGGCTCTCCGGTTCCTGACAATACCGATGATTCTGCTGATATGCAGGACCCTGACCCTTCCGAGGAAGGTGAGCTATTTTCAGACTCGGGCTCCTCCCATGGGATGCCCGCGGGCTGTGATGAATCTGAGCCTGGTCCCTGGGGTCTGTGTGACACAGATGAAATCCTTATCAAGATTTTTGAGGTTTTGTCAATCTTCCCTCCTCAAGCCGAAAAGGGAGAGTTTCCATACAGCAGGAGCATTTTCAGAATATTATATCCCAGGAATGGGAATCGCCTTGTAAGCTTAAAGGGATTCCAGGGGCCTGGGAATGGAAGTACCCTTTTCCCCCTGATGTGGTTAATTTATGGTCAGCTCCCCTGGTGGTGGACGCGCCGGTTATAGGGGTCACAAACCCCCCTTTTATGACTGCTCCTCTTTACCGTACCCTTCGGGATGCTGAGGACCGGCGCATAGACAGACTGGCCTCCCACGCCTTCTCATGTGCTGGGACGGCCCTGCGCCAGGTTTGTGCGGTGGCCGCCAGGACTCTGGTCAGAAAGATACTAGATCACCGCCCCGAGGACCTCCCTTGGGGGGTGTTTAGTGCGCTATCAGACTGCAAAGCGTTCGTGAAGTTTATTCTATCGGCACTGGATGACACCATTAAGATGTGTGCTAGGAACTCAGCACTTGCGGTAGCCATTCGCCGCCTGGTCTGGCTGCGACAGTGGGGCGCCGATGGAGCTACCAAAAAGGCTCTCACTTGCCTTCCATTCAGAGGACGGCGGTTATTCGGGGCCCGCTTGGACCTTTTTGGGAAGAAGGCTATAGCACCCTTCCGCAGAAGGCCGCTCCGGCCTCCACGTGGCAGAGTCACCCCTCCACCTCCCTACGTTAGTGTCAAACGCGAATCTGAGGTGTGTTTCCAGCTGTTCGGTGTGGATTTCCAACATGGGGCAGGCAGGCAGCGCCTGGGCCTTCTGGCAGGACCAAGTCCAAATCTGCCAAAACCTCTCAAGCATGAAGGGGCGCCCTCGCCCGTCTGGGCGAGGGGACGACTGCTGCAGCTGTCTCACATCCAGGAATATGCCTTCTCCCTCTGGTGGTTCCGGGATGTAACCCCCCTGGGCTCAGGATGGGTTCTTGCTGGGCGGCCCCCCACTCAGTGATTGTCAGGGTGCTCCTAGCCCCTGCCTTCCCTTCTGAAATTGGCGCAGGCCGGACTGGGCCTGCAGTGTTGGGCGCATTTGTCAAATTGCCTTAACGGTATGGGGCCTTGGCCTCTATATTTTCCTTACTCCCCCCTCAACAGTATGAGGTAGTCTGGACCGCGTTGGCCTATTGCAGGCTTAGCAATTCTACCTTCACAGGCAGTCCATATATGACAACTCTGTCCTAGGTCACGGGCCCCCTGCGCGGGGGGGGGCTTTCGGCCTCTTGCAAAGCTCTAGATCTTCTTAGTCTCTCTGGGGTCTGCCGGATGCCAAGACTATTTCTAGACAGTGTCGCAGGATCAACCCTGCGGATTGAGGCATTACTTGGGGCCTCTCTTTCGTGCCCAGGCTACTAGCCTGGCGTGACTGGGGACACGCCGGAGGTGGGGCGTCTGCGTTGGGACCTACCAGGTCGTCTTCCTTATTCCCCAGTCTCTACACCAGACCAAAGTGGGTCGGTTGGCCGACAGTGTCCCCTGGGAGCTACTGGATGGTTGCTCAACCACCTCATCCCCTCATGGTCCCTTATCCGCTATCCCCCGTTCCTGGGAAATCGGTTCAGGCTTGCGGCTTCCATCTCTGGTAATAGGGGACCTCTGGTTACGGGGGCTCGGCCCCCCTTTTACTGGCACCTTACCTTCACCAGGCAGAATGGCGACTGGTGGGCCCGTGGGCGGCACATCAAGACGATGTCACTTATATACCGAGCCCTTGGGCTCTTCGGCGCAGTAGGTTACTGAACCTACATATGTCCCAACACCCCGGTGCTTGGTCTGTGCTCATGCCTTCTTGGTAAGGTGGTTCCTCCTGAGATTCCCATATGCGAGGGCCCGTCAGGGGGGCACTCCCCTTCCTTACCAGCACCTCCTAGTGTGTGGTCACCCGGGGTACCAAGCCTCGCAGGTTTGGCGGGGGAATGGGAAAATCCTTCCACAACCCCCGGTGGGTTTAGGTTGGGCCCCCTAGAGGCTCCATCTTACCTGTGAAATAGTAAAGAGAGAACAGCGCTTATAGAAATGCTCAGCTGCAGCCTGACCGGTTGGCTAAACCGTGGGGTTGAAAAGACAATAAAGGTGATAGATCTAGCAGACAACAGACAAGCTGCCTGTGGCTGTCAGTCTATCTGCAGGCGCGCTAATTTCTGTAGGATGCTCAGGTGTTTGGGATAAGGTGGATGTTTAATCTTATCCTTGTTTTCCAAGTATCCTTAAATATTGTTGTTACTGCAAAGTCAAATGAGATTTTTGCGTTTGCAGTTTAATATTTATTACTCAATACATTTATAAAGTAACATACCTACTATAGAATTGACTCTAAATAGGTAAAATGAAATGGCACTTACCCACCAGGCCCGGCGGTAAACACCTAACCTGGGCCACTTTTGAATATGACTTATAGTTTAAGTAGATGAGGATCCCACTCTGTGATGTAGAAAGACGACTTCTTTTATTCAAATTAAAAGTGGAGATGCAAGACAGACCATGGAACGTGCCACAATCAATAATCTGTCAATTGTATACAGCGGTCCCTTTAAAACTTCAGCAGCAGCTCCTCTATGTATATGGCGCTGGCATGAAGTCCCAGGATGTGTATCCAAAAGTTCAGAGCTTGTCTATAAGCTCTACACAGTCCGTTAGTTGATAATAAAATAGTCCATGAATAAAATCCTTTCCAGCTCAGCCAGTCAGCACAGTCAGCTGGTAGTGAAGTGTAAAGTCCCGACGCGCGTTTCGATTTCTCGTCTTCAGGGTCTTCACTATGCATGTGTGCAGCTTCCTTTTTATGTATTAAAGCTGCTAAGGCTTATGGGAGTTGTGGTCTTTCATCATAGTGCTTAATATCGGCTTGTGCACCTTCAAAACTCAGCCTGACATCTGTCAGGGCAAAATGTTTCTTATATTGCTGGCAACAATTCTCTCATTTCAGATTGCAGGATTAGATTCTAAAAAACAAAGTACACACAGCGGCAGTCTTCAAGAAAGATTACATTATGCCAGCTGAAATATGCATAATTCTATATAGATTTTGCGCAATATTTGCTATTTCTGTTTCCAATAAGAATATTAAATATACTTTCACCATGTTAAAAACGGAACAGGATTTTACTATTAAATTACATTAAAACATATTGCATAAATAACTGGTTTAAAAATATGCCTACATAAACATTAATGAAATAGTTATGACTAATACACATATATATTAAATATCATTAAATTATATCAAATTGTCTACAATGCACTGTTATAAATTATTAATAAAATCCAATGACTCCATGATTAAAAGGATACTCTTTTATGCCTACAATAATGTGAGATAAAAAAATAAATAAATATAAATATAAGATGGGGGGGAGGAGAAAAACTCATTTTCTAGAGGAACTTTATATTAATTAAAATAAGAATAAAATTAATATTAAATGATCAAAGTATAATTAAAATCCTTAGATTAATCATTAACTAAAAAGCAATTTAGATCTATTTCGATATTCAAACCCTTCGGGATGTGTGAATCTAATTGATAGATCCATTTAATCTTTTTTAGCTAGTTCCCTTTGAATATCTGCTCCTCTCCAATTCACATCAACTTTTTCAAGTATCCAAAAAATTAACCCTTCTGGGTTACCACCATGTTTTTCAGCAAAATGAGCGGACACACTATGTGTTGCCACTTTTTTCTTAATGTTTCTGACGTGCTCACTTAATCTGATTTTAAATAGACTTTTGGTTCGGCCGACGTACAGTAAATTGCGGGGGCACGGCAAACAGTAAATGACCCCTGCTGTGGCACAAGTTGTATGATCTTTCAGTCGGTATGTCTTTTTTGTTACTGGATTTATAAATTCAGATCTATTTCTAGGGAATATCTGATTGTTGCTAGTAGTTTTACATCCAATACAATCTCGACACCTAGTAAAACCTTTAGGTGGACCTAAATCTTTCAAACCATTCTTTTCAGGAGGATTAATGTAGCTTGTTGTTAGGAGCTGAGATAACCTTTGGGGCTTCCTATATATAAACTTTGGACCTCCCTGTACTATATTTTTTAGGGTGGGGTCAGATTCTAAAATGCCCCAATGCTTTCTGATAATTTTCTCCACCTGTTTATAATTTTCACTATACTTGGTGATGAAGGGAACCGTATCTTTTGTAAACCGATCTGATCGTTCTTTCTTGTGTGTATTGGAAGCTTTTCCCTCTTTCTCCTTCTGTACTTCATCAATTGTTTTAGAGATGACTTCTTCTGTATATCACTTCTCTTTGAACCTGGACTGGATCAGAGAGGCTTGTTCATAGTATATTGTGGTATCTGTACAACTGCGATTTAATCGTTTTAATTGCCCTTTTGGTATATTTTTTATCCAAAGAGGATGGTGGCAACTGTCTACTGGGATATACCCATTCCTATCGGTCTCCTTGAAGTAGGTCTTGGTTTTCACTACTCCTTCCTCCTTATATACAGTTATGTCCAGAAAGTGTACTTCCTTTTCATTAATTTCATGAGTGAAGTTAAGTTTCCAATCATTTTGGTTTATCATTGCAAAAAATTGTTCAAGACTCTCTTCAGTTCCTTCCCATAACAGGAAGCAATCGTCTATGTAGCGCCGATAGAAAGTAAGCTGTACTGGGCGAATCTGCTCTAGTACTAGGTGTTCCCAATATGCCATAAAGAGATTGGCTAAACTGGGTGCATATTTTCCCCCCATTGCCACTCCGGTTTTTTGTAGGTAAAATTTCTTTTCATACCAAAAATAGTTGTGAGTGAGGGCAAAAAGCAAACACTCCATTAAAAATTCTATTTGTATCTGATCCAAATTACTTATAGTGTCTAAAAAATACCGAACTGCCTCCATCCCTTTTGTGTGTGGAATTATAGTGTACAGGGAGGATACATCAGCTGTGGCCATGATTGCATTATTATTCTTAAAATATTTAAAAAGCTCCTCTAAAAAATTACTAGAATCCTTCAAAGAGGATGGGGTTTTAATTACCAATGGCTGGAGAAAAGAATCGATATATTCTCCTAAGCGGCTGGTAACAGATCCTATTCCACTTACGATCGGTCGACCAGGAGGGGCTGTTTTATTTTTATGTATTTTTGGCAAGTGATAGATAGTTGGTATTCTCTGAGTTTTTATGTTTAAATAATTATATTCTTTTTTGTTCAGTATACCTAGTCGCTTCCCTTTATCCAATAAAACAATTAATTGTAACCGATATCGATTGGCCGGATCATCTGGTAAAACTTCATAGGTACTGGTGTCGGCTAATAAATTAAATGTTTCACCGATGTAGTTTTCTTTATTAAGGATAACTAATCCCCCTCTCTTATCTGTAGGTTTAATAATTGCTTCTTTTTTATCTTTGATCGATTTGATTGTTTCTCTTCTTTCTGTTTCCTGTTAATAGACGGTTTGATCTTGGGTTTAAGTGCTTCTAAGTCTCTAGTTACCATTGCTTTAAATACATCAATAGCCCCATTATTTGTTTGTGGATTAAAAGTAGAATTATTTTTCAAGGTAGTATGCTTATAATTCCTTGCTATTCCCTCCATTTCATAGGTATCTGCATTTGTTTTGTTGGGTTTCTTTTTCTCTTGGATTAATATTTGACTTTTCTGAGAAAAAAATTTTAATATTCATTTCCCTTGCAAATTTTAGGACATCTATATATGTTTCAAACTTATCTAAACTAGCAGCCGGAGCATACTTGATTCCTTTATTAAGAAGGTTTATTTCTTTTTCAGAAAAATGTATGTTTGTTAGGTTAAAAATTCCACTTTCTTTTGGTTCTATTGATAGTCGTGAGCTTTTTTCTTTTTTTTGATTGTATCCGCCGTCCTCCTCGTCTTCCTCGTCCCCTTTTTTTCTCTTTGGGGTCACTGTTTGATCTATTCCTAAAAAAACTTCCCGTTCCTTATGTTTAAGTGATATTGGTCGTTTCTTATTTTCTCTTTGCTCAAGAGGACCTTCTTTGTTTCTGTAAATGGATATTCTGTCTTGTTCACTGTCCTCCACACTAACGAATCTTTTTATTGGATTCATTCTTGTTCTTTGATTTCCCCATCTGGGTTCATTAGGAGATTCATTAGGATTCCTGTAGTATCCTCTTCTCTCATTTCCTAATCTATATGCACCCGGGGTACAGTTAGAGTAATAATCCTTCTGTGCTGGACTTCTAGACCTTCCTTTATTTTTATATTGGCTGGTCCATCCTATTTGATGTTCGTTATATCTCCGATCAGGTCCTCTTTGATTATGATCATAATCCCTATAGTTCCTTATCTGATGTCCTTTCATAACTTCAGAGTTTGAATGAATACTTGATCTACCTCTATATGCAGATCTTCTCTGTTTTGATTCCATATTAAATGATTTAATTGACGGCCCATTTTTGTAATAACTGGGCTTTGTATGGATATTTTGCGTATTTATTAGTTTTGACTGCCATTTGTATATTCTATTATTCTTAAAATCTTTAAAAAACAGAAAAAACTCAATAGAGATTTTGATCTTTTGTTCCTTTTCAAATTTGATTAACTTATCCTTTATGTGTACTAGATGTTCTTGATACTCCGTTTGTTCCCTACAGGGGGCCAGGTTTGTCTGCAATTCTTCTATTTTTGATACTACTTCATCTAGTTTCTGTTTTTTTCTTTTGATTATAAGTTTCATAAGGTTAATACTATTTTGGGTAAAGAAATCCTGCCATTCATCTAAATTGTGTATTTTGCCTTCTGAGGTGCTACTTCCCAGCGCAAGCTTCTGGGTATTATTCCTTTATAAATATAAAATTCCAAGGTGTTAATATGCCATCTTAGGGCCATCTCCTTGTGTAATAGAAAATCCACAGAGGTGAAAAGATCATTAAACCGTTCTGTGATTTCCTCCATTTCATTTTCTTCCTCTATATTGAGATCCGGTTTATTAAACTCTCCTCTGAGTTGCAAAATATCTTAACATTTCCGCTGCTGTTTTATAGCCTTAGTAACTGTAAAATAGTAAAGAAAGAACAGCGCTTATAGAAATGCTCAGCTGCAGCCTGACCGGTTGGCTAAACCGTGGGGTTGAAAAGACAATAAAGGTGATAGATCTAGCAGACAACAGACAAGCTGCCTGTGGCTGTCAGTCTATCTGCAGGCGCGCTAATTTCTGTAGGATGCTCAGGTGTTTGGGATAAGATGGATGTTTAATCTTATCCTTGTTTTCCAAGTATCCTTAAATATTGTTGTTACTGCAAAGTCAAATGAGATTTTTGCGTTTGCAGTTTAATATTTATTACTCAATACATTTATAAAGTAACATACCTACTATAGAATTGACTCTAAATAGGTAAAATGAAATGAGACTTACCCACCAGGCCGGCGGTAAACACCTAACCTGGGCCACTTTTGAATATGACTTATAGTTTAAGTAGGCATATTTTTAAACCAGTTATTTATGCAATGTGTTTTAATGTAATTTAATAGTAAAATCCCGTTCCGTTTTTAACATGGTGAAAGTATATTTAATATTCTTATTGGAAACAGAAATAGCAAATATTGCGCAAAATCTATATAGAATTATGCATATTTCAGCTGGCATAATGTAATCTTTCTTGAAGACTGCCGCTGTGTGTACTTTGTTTTTCAGAATCTAATCCTGCAATCTGAAATGAGAGAATTGTTGCCAGCAATATAAGAAACATTTTGCCCTGACAGATGTCAGGCTGAGTTTTGAAGGTGCACAAGCCGATATTAAGCACTACGATGAAAGACCACAACTCCCATAAGCCTTAGCAGCTTTAATACATAAAAAGGAAGCTGCACACATGCATAGTGAAGACCCTGAAGACGAGAAATCGAAACGCGCGTCGGGACTTTACACTTCACTACCAGCTGACTGTGCTGACTGGCTGAAACCAGCTGGAAAGGATTTTATTCATGGACTATTTTATTATCAACTAACAGACTGTGTAGAGCTTATAGACAAGCTCTGAACTTTTGGATACACATCCTGGGACTTCATGCCAGCGCCATATACATAGAGGAGCTGCTGCTGAAGTTTTAAAGGGACCGCTGTATACAATTGACAGATTATTGATTGTGGCACGTTCCATGGTCTGTCTTGCATCTCCACTTTTAATTTGAATAAAAGAAGTCGTCTTTCTACATCACAGAGTGGGATCCTCATCTACTTAAACTATAAGTCATATTCAAAAGTGGCCCAGGTTAGGTGTTTACCGCCGGGCCTGGTGGGTAAGTGCCATTTAATTTTACCTATTTAGAGTCAATTCTATAGTAGGTATGTTACTTTATAAATGTATTGAGTAATAAATATTAAACTGCAAACGCAAAAATCTCATTTGACTTTGTAGTAACAACAATATTTAAGGATACTTGGAAAACAAGGATAAGATTAAACATCCATCTTATCCCAAAAACCTGAGCATCCTACAGAAATTAGCGCGCCTGCAGATAGACTGACGGCCACAGGCAGGTTGTCTGCTAGATCTATCACCTTTATTGTCGGTCCATCTTACCTGCTAGGCTTGTTTAAATGGTGGGCCCCCGCTTACTCTATATGGCTGGCCTTCACCTCCTTCAGGCTCGGTCGGTTTATGGGGACTCCTGGTCTGTTGAAAGACAATGGCCTGTTTCTGATGCTGATCCAAAGATTGTGACAGGTTGCTACCTCTGGAGGGTCCTTGATCCTGTCTTAGGCGGGGGTGTACTCCCCCTACTTCTCAGCGGTTCGCTTCAACGGATGCCCTTAGCGGCAGGTTATGCTATCCTGGTGTTGCCCGGGGAGCCTAGCGTGGCTCTGAGGGGTCTCTGCCCTTGTTCCTACTGTCCCAGAATATTCTGACTCCGGTCGGGGGGGCTGAGTATTTAGGCATAGCCTTGTTAACTCATATACCTTTTCTTCATCACCCTACAGGTGGGTTCTGCGTAAGGTTGGCCTGATAGAGAGTCCCATGGGATCTATGGCCTACGAGGCCTAGGGAGTAATGGGTTGCAGTCGCCTCTGCTGAAGGCTGCTGACTTGTGATACCTCTTTTAGGTGTGCGGCTCAGTCCTTATCAGGTCTCTTCCTGTTTCCAATATAAGGTCTCCTGGCTGGGGATTGACTGCTGATTCATTCGCCCCATGGGGACGGGCCTCATCCTCTGGGTGCCTTTAGTATGAGAGGGGGTCGGGAGCTAGCTCCCCAGCTTCCCCTTACTACGTCTATAACGGCCTTGTGGTATCCCATATTGATGGGCATGGGCCTTAGTCTCTTTCCTGTTAGGCGTTCTTGGTTCCCAGGGCCTTTAAAGTCATTTCAGCGTAAGCTGGGGTTGGTTCCCCGTCTGGGGACTCTGAAGTGTAGGTTTTGTCCTGGCCTTCCTGCAGGAGTCTGGTTCTGTCACCCTTGTAGGGAATTCCTTGGGGATTGCCTAGCTGCATTTCCCCAGTAGTTCCATAGTCCCTGTGGGGCTCATTTTTCACTTTTTACCCTGCGGACTTCCTGGGGACCCTACCCGGATGTTGTCTCAGCTGCCCTGTAGTCCAGCCCGCTTCTATGGGGCCTCCTGACTCCGTCAGACATGTGCCTGAGACGATGGATCTGGTTGCTTAACCCTGACTCGAAGTATACTTAAATATACATGTACAGATGTATACGGCTACAGGCACCCCATGCCTGGGGGTGTTCTTTTACGCTGGGCCTCCGGTCCAGGTGGTCAGTTGGACTTTTGCTTCAATCCCTTAGTCTAGCCATGGGCTTGTTCTTAATTATACTAACATGAGGGCCTACATCCCTCTACAGGTTTTACACTTCTCCCCATGCTGGCCTTCTTGGCCTTAGGGGGACTGCTGTTCTTGGAGTCTACATGCACCTCCTTAGGTATGTGCCTGATATCTATTCCAGCGCCATTGCGCCTTTGGATCATTCCTTCTGGATGCCCCCTGATCCTGAGGAAGCCTTGGCTTCCTGATAATTAAGAGTCTGTATTCCCGCCTTGGTCGGGTGACTGGTTTCTGTTTCCCCTTGGGGGTGTTACAAGCGTTGCCACAAGGCTTCCTTGCCTGTGAGCTGGTTTGGGTCACTACTCTGACCTATGTTCCCTCAGGGGAATGATTCTTCCCTTTTACTGGTTACTCCATTATTTGGGTGCTTGGGTATCACTGGCCCTTCAGCACCAGGGTTTTTTCTCTGTTAGTTCAATTACTAGACTTACGGCATGTCTCTGTTCATACCTTCATGGTCCTGTATGAGACTGACGTTAGAGCCTTTGCTCATGTCATGCCTGTTGCAAGTTTTGCAGGTGACAGCGCCTTTACTGTCCGCTGTGCCTCGCTTTTTCTGGGGATCCCACCCTGCTTATGGACACTGCTATTGGATGTCCCACATGTTATTACTATTCGGGAGCAGGACGTGCTGTATGCGTAGAATAATACAACTCTGTGAAGTACTCACCTGTAGAGTTGGTATTATACGCATACAGCACGTCCTGCTCCACCCCACCCTGGTTTCACTTATTCTGGATCCCCTGTATGGTGATTGTTATCAATAAGATATTGTTACCAGTTATTCTGGGTGGTTGGTTCCTCCTGGCTTCTCTTCTCACTGCTTTTCAATGCTGGGGATTTGTGGGAGGTCCCTCGGTATATGTAGGGCCGGGAGGAGCTTGTTTTCTACATGTCTGCAGTGCACGGCGCCGGAGGCGGAGGATTACCCACATGTTATTACTATTCGGGAGCAGGACGTGCTGTATTCGTATAATACCAACTCTACAGGTGAGTACTTCACAGAGTTGTACTTTTTAGTCTCTTATTCTTTTCCCCACTGGGCTGCAACTCTGTTCAGGACTTTAGGATATGGGCGCTGCCATCTTGACTCAGAAGCATCACACTTACGGTGGAGAGTAAAGTGGGATAAAGTACAGGGGGCGGGTTATAGCTGTGCTTTGCTCAGACAGAGCAGAGCTGGGGTCAGGAAAAGGTCAGCAGTCCCAGAATGCAGAGCAGCACAGTCAGAAGGCACTTCCTGTTTGCAGGCTGCCTGATGATCCATAAGCCGCCATCTTGGATGTTTTAAAGGCTCATAACATGCAGTAGATGCAGGTAGGATGATTTTTATTGTGAGCAATCTGTATGTGCAGGGTGTGGGAAACATATAAGATAGGCTCTTATTCAGAGTGAAGGACCGCTTTAAGTCTGAGTAAAGAAAACTGCTACAAACTGATGGCTGTCAATGCAACAGCCAAATATGTTATTCCGAGCCTGTCTATTGGATGAAGCAGTGCTCCTTAACCCTCTCCTCAAGAAGTCAAGGTCATGTTTTGCAGATTTTTCTACAGATGCACATGTAAAATAATTCAAGATTAGACAGAGCTATGGAGAATTTTTTGAAGAAGTGAGTCTTACACAGCAGCAGCATTCTGTGCTGGCTAGGATCTGTACCAGGCTGCCGTGTGATACTGCCTGGTGATTTTATTTCCACTTGAATGCTTTGTATTTGTCTGGTTATCGCTGGGGATATGTATGTCCTTTCACCTTTATGAATTGTTTTTTTGTAGATGTACAGAGTGTTCCGGTTCCAGATCATGGATTCCTGTTTCCTGAGTATGAAATTGTCACAGAGCCGGAGGAAACAGATTACGATCGGGAAGACAGCATGGGAATGGATATGGAAACCTTGACGTCAGATGAGCTATCCTCTTGTATTGGTAAAAATTATGCTTGTCATCTACAGTAAACGATTTTGTAAAAAACAATCTATCTCCATATGCCAACTAACTTCATCAGGGCACCTTCCTGATCAGATTTGCTAGATGACTACTTCACCAAAACAATTGGCACGTCCTAATAGCCTCTTCAGTTAAAATAGGAAGTTAGGTCTAGACTTTACTGCTGCCTCAACACTGGCAGCATAGGGGCACACAATATCAGGCACACCTTTGCAATCCAATAATGGTAGCTAAAATACAAACTTGGAGTATCACTCGCTTCAGGACTGGGGGGGGGGGGGGGGGGAATTAGAGCCAATCACATCACTGGATTTATTGAGGGGGTCGAGGAGAAGGTAAGATTTCTGGTGTTTGTCGCCGTCAATTCACAGGGTCACATACGCATTTGGGATGCCTTCCTGCCCCCTGAATGACTAATTTTGTGAACAATGGGTGACTAAAATCCAGGTTTTTGACTATCCTGGGTTTTGGGTCTTGCCCCCCCCCCCCCCCCCCGAGTGCCCTACTGTGTGAAACCCCACAGGTCTCCCGAACAAACTCAAATCTTCCCGGACCTAAGATGCATGCGCGGACGCTCGTCCAATCAGTGCGCTCGGATCTGCTCAAGCCCCTTCGTCCAGGAGCTCGTGTAATACGAGCAGATCCGAGCACGCTGGCGGCTGCCTCCTCCGCTACCCTCTAACAGGGGGAGTGCCCTGCTAAAGGGATAGGGGGGATGTGGCCACTGCTTGTGCCTTTTGGACTGGGAAAAAAAGGTACATTTTCGGGTGACCTGGGGGATTTCACACAGCGGGGCACCACCGATCGGGTGCCCCAGGCGGAGCAGCTATGCCTGCCCTGGAGTCTCTCAGATTCCAGGGTGGCTTTTGGTCCTCTTTAAAGTGGACCAACACCCAGGATTTTGACTATCCTGGGTTTTGGTCCACTTCGGTGGGGCACCCCGATCGGGGGTGCCCCGCTGTGTGAAACCCCCCAGAAGCCCCAAAAAACTCACCTCTCCCCGCTCCCACGTGAACGCCGCAGCCAATCCCCGCCAACGTCTAGGCGGGGGACAGGAACGTACAAGCCTCTTCCGCCGCCGCCGCCTCCCGCGCGTCACTCTCGGCACCCGCGCGCCGGCCATTCACAGAGGGCTGGAGGGGTGCGCGGGAGGCGGCGGAAGAGGCGGCGGATCAGGTAAGGTCTTTTTGGGGTTTCTGGGGGGTTTCACCCCGCAGGACATCCCGATCTCGGATGTCCCGCGGGGTGGGAGGTGATCTTATAGATTTCCGGGCCGATCACCCCTGGGTGTTGGTCCACTTTAAGGGGTCTAAATTAGTTCATTGAAAGGGTAAGAATGTTGGGTACTGAACATTTTCATCTTTAAACAGAGCAATATTCTAAGCATACAGCACGTCCTGCTCCAGATGTAGTAATTACATGTGGGGCGCTGTGCACTGCAGACATGTAGAAAACAGGCTCCTCCCGGCCCTACATATACCGAGGGACCTCCCACAAATCCCCAGATTTCTCTGCAGTGCTGAACTGCAAAGACATGAAGTATCACGCTCTCGCAGGCGAGCTGGGCTTTACAGCCCGAGGCCCTGCGGGACTATTTCCACCCGTCCTCTTTGTGAAGAATATGCCTCCCAGCCTGGGCTGCGTTGGTCGGGTGAAGGTAGGCAGCACATTGAGTGCTTAACGGAGCCATGCTCCACCGCAGTCCCCCACCATAGGGTAGGCGGTTAAGGCTAATGGTGAGCCTTCAGAGGATGCCCCTCCCGCATCAGCGCCCCACGCCCCGTATAGCGGTGAACCCTGATTATTGGGTCACCTTCCTCCCTAGTTCCCCCCCCGTTATTGGGGGGGGAAAAGGGGGGGGGGGTCGTGTGTACAACGGCCTATCCTTGTCCTATTACGCTAGTAAGTTATAGACCTTACGGTCACCGGGTGTCGGAGCCACGCTTTCACTTTATGGTAACGTGGGCCGCAGCGCCTGAATGTATTTTACTTGGCGCGCACGGCGGCTCTGTTCACGGACGCTACTGTCCTTTTCTCTGTTTTCTACCCTGTCATGCTTTAATCTCTGAGGTGATTCACTCAAAAACGCTGTTTTCAGTTACTAATTGTGATTGGCTACGCGCTTCGAGCTTCGCGCTCTCCCGGGGGGGGCGTGGTCTGGCTTGGCGCGTTCCACGTCATCTCCCAACTCTGGCCCGCCCTTCGAGGTTCGCTTGGCGCCATTTCTTTCTCACGTGCGCGTGGTGAAGACTGCCCTCCCCTCGCTGTTCTGTAAGTGCCCTCATGGGCGACCTTTCTTTAGCTCCTTGCTTTCTTCGCTTGGCTCTGACATCCCTCTTCCCTTTGTGTCTTTCAGACCGTGACTTCGGTGGCTTCTCCCGGCCCCGTGTAGCGCCCGGTCCAGACCATTTTAAAAAATCACTCCCACTTCCCAGCGGGTCATTGGGGCATCCAGGGTTGCTTTATAGCGTCAATCCCTACTGGCATATTGTACCTAATAATCACCATATGGAGGCATCTCAGGATATTGTGAACGGGGTTCCTTTGGGACAAGCCCGTCTGTGTGTAGCTTCTGGGGTCTTACCTAGCAGCGGTGACAATGCATGGTTCTGTGTTCCTTGTGCACAGCAGGCACTAGCCGGCCTTCCCACCTCTTCCGAGGCTGGGCCCGCACCTCGCCTTGCTTCCCCTACTCCCCCAAGTCGGAGCCTAACCCCCAATACCAGTGGGGATTCTCATACTGATTTGGCCACTAGACTGGCTAGTGTGGAAAACTTAAATTTTACTGGCTCCTTGGCGCGCAAGGCCACTGCCAAGAGGCGACATTTGAATCCTGAATCTACTATATTTCCTATACAATTGGATGATTTACTTCTTTCTTACGCACATCCCCCCTCAGACGAAGGGGAACTGCTCAGGGTCATACGACGACGAGTCCAGGGGACAGGAAGAGTCTGGTTCTGATCATTGGTCCTCGGATGACATTGATAGACTGTTGACCCAGATCTTTGACGTATTGTCCCTCTCTCCCCCTGCCGCGGCTCCCCGGCAAAGGGGTGATCTGTTTCACACCGCTAGGGCGCAGTTGGAATTTCCCGAACAAACCCTTTTTAATCGTGCTGAAAGAATGGGAACACCCCAGCAAACTTCATGGGGTTCCTAAGAGTGTGGATAAGAAATATCCCTTTCCTGCTGACCTGGTCAAGTGTTGGACATCGCCACCAGAGGTCGATGCCCCAATTCTAAGTCTGTCCAACACCTCTATTATGCACTCCCCCGACACTGCTACGCTGCGGGATGCGGAGGATCGGCGTGTGGACCAACTGGCATGTCATGCCTTTGCATTTGGGGGAGCGTTGCTCCGCCCAGTTTGCACCTTAGCCATCACGGCGGTGGCGCTCAGGACTGTGGTTAAGACTGCTCTTGAAGGGGCGGATGACTTGCCCTCTGATGCTGCCAATGCTCTGGCCACCTGTGAAACTTTTGTGAACTTTATCCTATCTGCATCGGACGATGCTATTAAGCTGAGCGCTAGATCTTCTGCTCTGGTGGTAGCCATTCGCCGAGCGGTCTGGTTGCACCAGTGGGCCGCTGATAACGCCGCCAAGAAGGCCCTTACGGGGCTTCCATTTAAGGGGCTGCGCCTGTTTGGAGAAAGGTTAGATATCTTTGCCAAGGGTGGCAAGTTACCCCAGCGCAAGCGTCAGATTCGGCCCTTTCGTGGCCCAAGCTCCCAATCGACCCCCTACCGTGGGGCTAAGCAGGGCAGGGGAGTGTCCTTCGCTGTCCCGGTTCCTCCTGGGGGCCCAAGCCCAAGGCCCCTCCCAAAACCCCTCAGGCATGAAGGGGCGCCCTCGCCCGTCAGGGTAGGGGGACGTCTGCAGCACTTCAAGCATGTCTGGAGACGCCACGTCTCAGACCGGTGGATTCAGGAGGTAGTGTCCTCTGGTTACAAGATAGAATTTGCTGTACGGCCCCCTACCAGGTTCCTTGGGTCTCGGATCCCACAGGACCCTGCCTCAGCTCGGGTCCTGATGCTGGCTGTGCAGGACCTTCTGGATCTAGGGGTCATTTGCAAGGTCCCCTTAAGAGACAGGGGCGTGGGGTTTTATTCCAACCTTTTCACGGTACCCAAAAAGGACGGGTCAGTCAGACCCATTCTGGATTTAAAAATCCTCAACAGATTTGTCAGAAACAAGCATTTTCGTATGGAAACTTTGCGCTCGGCCATTGCCTCGCTGCACCCAGGGGACTTTCATGACATCTGTGGACATCAAGGATGCTTACCTGCATGTTCCGGTGTTTCCAGGACACCAACAGTTTCTCAGATTCGTGCTGCTGGATCAGCATTACCAGTTCGTGGCTCTGCCATTCGGCCTCACGTCGGCTCCCAGGGTGTTCACCAAGGTGCTGGCAGGGGTGATGTCCCTGTTAAGACTAAGGGGCATACGCGTGTTGCCCTACCTGGACGATATACTCATCACATCTCGGTCTCTGCGGCAGGCAGAGCTGGACACTCAGTTGGTAGTGTCCACCCTGGAGTCCTTCGGCTGGGTGATCAATTACCCCAAGTCCTCTCTGTCCCCCTCCTCAGTGACCCCGTTCCTGGGGATGATTCTGGATACAGTTCAGTCAAGGATATTCCTTCCTCCACAGAAGGTGGAAGCTCTGACAACGCAGGTGAGGTCCCTGCTTTCGAGCCCTCATCCCTCCATCCGGCAGGGAATGCAGTTGGTGGGCTTGATGGTGGCAAGCTTCGAGGCGGTGCCCTTTGCCCAGTTCCATCTGAGAACCCTGCAGCTTCACCTTCTGTCAGTTTGGAACAGGAACCCAGCGTCCTTGGGCGAGTCATGGGTGGTTCCCCCCTCGGTCAGGCAATCCCTTGCGTGGTGGCTGGACCACAGGAATTTGACAAGGGGCAGCTCCTTCCTGGCTCCCTCCTGGGAGACGGTCACAACGGATGCCAGTCTGTCGGGTTGGGGGGGATTCTGGAAGTCCCTGTGCTTCCAGGGGAGGTGGGGCCCTCAGGAGGCCCATCTACCCATCAATGTCTTGGAACTCAGGGCGGTCAGATTGGTGCTGGAACAGTTGACCCATCACCTGAGGGGTCTGGCGGTTCAGGTACGTTCAGACAACAGAACGGCGGTTGCCTACATCAACCATCAGGGAGGGACCCGGAGCATGGAGGCTCTCCAGGAAGTATCGCTGATTTTAACATGGGTGGAGGCCAATGTCCAATGTATCTCGGCTGTCTACATTCCGGGGGCAGAGAACCTGCTGGCAGATGCTCTGAGCAGGGGGTCGTCGCGTCAGGGGGAATGGTCCCTCTACAACAGGGTGTTTCAGTCCCTGTGTCACCGTTGGGGTGTGCCAGATGTGGATCTGTTTGCGTCCCGTCACAATCACAAGCTCCCGAGCTTTGTATCCCTGTCTCAGGATCCTCTGGCTCTGGCCACAGATGCCCTGTCCATGTCTTGGAGGGAGTTTCGGCTCCTGTATGTGTTTCCACCAATTCCCCTTCTGGGAAGAGTTCTGCGCAAGATTGCTCTGGAAGGCGTACCCGCGATTCTGGTGGCCAAGAAGAGTGTGGTTTGCAGACGTGGTTCAAATGGCAGTAGATCAGTACGATCTGCCAAGGTTGCCAGATCTTCTAACTCAGGGGTCTCTACGCCATCCCAATTTACTAACTCTGGCTTTGACGGCTTGGCTGTTGAAACCTCCATCCTGATGGAAAAGGGTTTGTCTGCGTCTGTAGTGGCTACTATGGTGCAAGCCAGGAAAAAGACTTCTTCTGCTATCTATTATAGAGTCTGGCGTTCTTAAATTGACTGGTGTGAGTCCAGGTCTCTTCCCTGCTGGGAATTTTTAGTCTCTAGGGTGCTGGAGTTATTACAACATTGTCTAAACTTAGGTCTTAAGCTTGGTACTCTGAAGGGCCAGGTTTCGGCCCTGTCTATCTTCTTTCAGAAGACCTTTGCCCAGCATCCCCTTATCAAGACCTTCTTTCAGGGGGTCACTCATGTGCGTCCCCCTTGGAAGCCTATGGTACCTGTTTGGGATTTAAACTTTGTGTTATCGGCCCTGCAGGGTGCTCCTTTTGAGCCTATTCAGGAGGCTGCTCTCGCTGTTCTCACGCTCAAGGTTGTCTTCCTGGTAGCTATCACTTCTGTTAGGCGTGTGTCTGAGTTGGCTGCTTTATCTATTCAGCCTCCCTACTATGAGAGACACCAGGATAAGGTGGTGTTCCGTTTCAAGCCAGACTTTCTACCTAAAGTGTTGTCTGCATTTCATTTGAATCAAGATATTGTACTTCCTTCTCTGTGCCCTAATCCTAGTAACCCTAAGGAGAGGGTTTTGCATTCCTTGGACGTGGTTAGGTGCGTCAAGTATTACCTAGTTATCACTAAGGCTTTCAGGGAGACTGATGCTCTCTTCGTTGTGCCTCATGGGCCTAGGAAGGGTTTGGCTCCCGCCAAGTCTACCATCAGTAAATGGATTCGTCAGGCTGTGGTTCAAGCCTATACTACTAAGGGGAAGTCTCCCCCCTTTCGTCTTACTGCTCATTCTACTCGAGCTGTTGGGGTCTTCTGTTCATACCTTTACAAAGTTTTACAAGGTTGATGTTAGGGCCTCAGCTGATGCTGTGTTTGGCCGCAAGGTTTTGCAGGCGGCAGTAGTTTAAACTGCTTGCTGTTGCCTTTTCTGTTGGGGATCCCACCCTACTTTATGGACACTGCTATTGGATGTCCCACATGTAATTACTACATCTGGAGCAGGACGTGCTGTATGCTTAGAATAATACAATTCTGTGAAATACTCACCTTTAGAATTGGTATTATATGCATACAGCACGTCCTGCTCCAACCCACCCTGGTTTCACGTTGTTCTGGATCCCCTGTTTGGTGATTGTTATCATTGTTGTTATTGCCAGTTTTTGGGTGGTTGCTTCTCCCGGTTTCTCCTTTTCACTGCTTTTCAATGCTGGGGATTTGTGGGACGTCCCTCGGTATATGTAGGGCCAGGAGGAGCCTGTTTTCTACATGTCTGCAGTGCACAGCGCCCTCAGGCGGAGGATACCCACATGTAATTACTACATCTGGAGCAGGACTTGCTGTATTCATATAATACCAATTCCACAGGTGAGTATTTCACAGAATTGTATTTTTTAATTGTAAGTCCAGCTTATTAGTATTCTTTGTAAATATTTCTTGTCCTCTACAGAGTCCTCCATGGATGAATTAAAATTAGATGAGGAAGAACTGACCTGTATGGCAAAACGTGAAACCAAAGAAGACAAAGCCTTTAGTAGCTTTAAGAAACGGATTTCATGTGAACCTGAGCAGGTAACACAGCCCAAAGGCACAGTGGCGTATATTTAGTATAAGTATAATAAAATGTACTATGATATCTACAAGATAATGGGCTGTAAAATGTTTCCTTTCCCCGTTCTTTGCATCCTGCCTACAGATGCACTGCTTATCACAGAAAGCTTCTGGGGTTGAGATCGTTTCCTAGCTTAGACCTGTTCTTTAGGGCAAAATTTGTCAAAAATAGAATTCCTATTAATTAAAAGTAAAAGTACAAAACCCACCAGTGGGCAGCCTGGAATCCTAAAGATTCCAGGGTCAGCTGCTGGCTTTTCTGCAGTGCATCCCGAATCCATGCTGTGTGACATCCCTCAGTTCCACCCAAAAAACTCACCTTTCCTGGGGTCAATGGCGCATGGCATCGGGCTAATGATGTAGTCACAGTTAGCGGCTCTCATTGGACGAGAGCCCGCGCATGCACCATTGAACTGGGGAAAGAGTTTTTATGGGGGAACTGGGTGGTTTCACACAGCAGGGTTTGGAGCAAAACCCAGGAACATCTTAAGTATTAAGTGATTCTAATATTCCAAGTATGTCACACACCCCACTTCCAATATTCATGACATCTGGGTAATTACCTGTAGAGGGCGATCTTTGCAGAGATGACAGGAAAAAAAGAAGCCTGTGTCTCCTCCTTGCAGGTAGCCGGGTTACCCCCGGCCATTTTGTTCCTATTGCTGCCGGACCTTGTTATTTTACTCCTTATTATGCCTCCCAGCTTTGGCTGTGGGTCCGGGCAATGGTGGGCAACACCTTCGTGGTGTATACAGGGAGCCATCCTAGGGGGTAGGTTTGGGATGCCCCGTCCCTAGCTTGTTCCTTCCACTCTGTGGTGCGGACCCCCCCCCCCCCCTTCTGGGTCTCCCTGTGCCCCTCTTCGGGGGGGGGGGGGGCGCTGTCCCTACCCATAATTTTTTCCTTTGTGATTGTATGTACCTTGTTTGTGTGCGTGTGCTTTTACTTGTGTGTCTAAACTGGCCAGTCATATGTGCGCTGGCCGCGCTTGTTGGCCTTTGTTGGTGGGGGAGCTTCTTCCCCTCAGGCTCGGGGGGGGGGGGGGGGGCGGTTCCGGGCTGGGAGCCGCGTCTTCTAGTACTGAGGGAAGGGGGCGGTGCCAGGCGCGGCGCGCGGTCCGCGCTGGCCCGCCCTTCTCCCTTCTTTCCTGGTGGCCTTGCTGCTGGCTGGACGCCATTGCTGCGCCCCGTGAGTGCCCTGTGGGCTCTTTCTTTCAGTCTTGGTTTAATTGTTAGTTTGCGCTGCGTTTGGCCATTCCTGCGCTTGGGACAGCTTCCCAGGCCTTTTTTTTATTATTGCTATATATAATAATATAATATATATAATTTTTATTATGACATTATGTAGGTTGATTGTGTGTTGACTACATCTTATGGGCCCTTTCAAATTGTGTTTCACAGGAGGTCTCCCTAGCAAGTGTTAAAAAGGGGGGTTCTCCCGGTCCTAGGGTCCCTTGGTGTTTAAATTGGGGTATCACTCAAATCCTCCCACTTGGGACTTAACGGGGCATCCCGGATTGCTTAAACTGCGTAATTCCCTCTGGTCATTGCGACTACCATAAAATCACCATATGGAGGCTTCCCAGGATACCGGGCTCGGGCTTCCTTCGGGGCAATCCCGGCAGTGTGTGGGGTATCCCTTACGGGGGATAATGCACTAATTTGCATACCACGTGCTCAGCAGGCCATAACGCGGCAGTCGGGGTCCCAGGCGTCTGGGTCAGTGCCGCCGGTTCTTGATTTTGATGACTGATACCCTTGACTGGTCTGATTATTCCCCGCTTGAAGAGGGGGAATTGTTTGAGGAATCCGACGGTTCTGAGGATCAGCAGTTTGTTGGTGCTGATGCTGATCATGGGCAGGGGGATGCCGTGGATACCCCCAAGGTCCTGGCCCACTTATTTGAGGTACTGGCTATTTCTCCTCCAGCGGAGTCCCCTCCGCAGAAGGGGGAATTCTTTGGGACCTCTAAGCCTCGCTTGGAATTCCCAAATCAGAAGCATTTTGACAGTATTATTCTTAAAGAATGGGAGAGACCTAGCCAGCTCCCCGTTGTTCCTCAGGTATGGGATAGGAAGTATCCTTTTCCGGTGGACGCGGTGAAGCGCTGGTCGTCTCCTTCTGAGGTCGATGCACCCGTGTTGGGATTGTCCGATACTTCGGTTGTACATTCTCCTGATGCCACCACTCTCAAAGATGGTGAGGGCAAGCGACTGGATCAAATGGCTTGCCATGCCTTTGCTAGTGTGGGTTCAGCCTTGCGGCCTGTTTGTGCTTCTGCGCTCATGGCTGTGGCTACCAGGTCTGTTGTTAGGGACCCGTTGGGTGTTTCCCATCTTGACCCATCCAGTGATGAATTCACAGCCCTTAAGCGGTGTGAAATTTTCGTTTTTTTTGTTTTGTCCGCCTTGGATGACACTATGTATGTGTAGTAGAACCTCGGCTTTGCTGGTTGCTATTCGCCGGTCGGTCTGGTTGCGCCAGTGGGCGGCTGACATTGCGGCTAAGAAGTCACTTACAGGTCTTCCCTTCCTGGGTTTGCGGCTGTTTGGAGAAAAATTGGATTCGGTAGCGAAAGGAGGAAAGTTACCTCAGCGTAAGAAGCAGCGTCGCTCCTTTCGGGGGGCGGGCTCCTTTAATCCTTCCTTTCGCTGTGCCAGAGCAGGCAGGGGTTTGGCCTACCCTAACTTCAGAGGTGACTCCTGGAACAGAGGCAGAGGACGTGCACGTCCAGGACACAGCTGGGGTTCCAAGCCCAAGCGCGCTGCCAAGCCAGCTCAGCAATGAGGGGGCGCCCTCACCCTTGCGGGTGGGGGGACGGCTGCGGCGCTTCTTCCAGGTCTGGGACCGGGAGGTCACAGACAGATGGATCTTGGAAGGGGTGTCTTCCGGTTACAAGCTGGAGTTTGAGTTTCGGCCTCCTCCCAGATTCTTCAGATCTCGGGTGCCCTCGGATCACCGGGCAGTAAAGAATCTTCTGGACATGGAAGTCATTTGCCCGGTGCCTCTCTCGGAGAGAGGCCTGGGCTACTATTCCAACCTCTTCACGGTTCCCAAGAAGGACGGCTCCATAAGACACATTCTGGATCTGAAGCTTCTCAACAGGTTCATCAGAACCAAGAAGTTCCGCATGGAGACTCTGCGCTCAGCCATCAATTCACTTTGTCAGGGGGACTTCATGACGTCCATAGACATCAAGGATGCTTACCTGCATGTTCCAATCTTCCCGGCACACCAGAGATTTCTCAGGTTCGTGGTGGAAAATCAGCATTTCCAGTTTGTGGCCCTTCCATTCAGGCTTATCTCAGCACCAAGGGTGTTCACCAAGGTGCTGGCGGGGGTGATGGCCCTCCTCAGAGCCCAGGGCATTCGCATTGTGCCGTATCTGGACGATCTTCTCATTACGGCATCCTCTCTCAGCCAAGCGGAGCTAGACACCAGAACTGTGGTGACCACGCTGGAGAGGTTCGGCTGGGTGATCAACTATCCCAAACTATCCCAAGTCTTCTCTCTCCCCGTCAAGGGAGGTTTCCTTTCTGGGCATGACTCTGGATACCATTCAGACCAGGGTGTTCCTACCTCAGTCCAAGGTACAGATGGTTCAGGATCTTATTCGTCTTCTCCTATCCAACCCGCGCCCGTCTATCCGGCTGGGGATGAGACTGGTGGGATTGATGGTGGCTTCCATCGAGGCAGTCCCCTTTGCTCAGTTTCACATGAGGATGCTTCAGCTCCATCTTTTGGCGACCTGGGACAGGTGCCCGCTGTCTTTGGATCAGTCATTTCTGATGTCCCCCCGGGTTCAGCAGTCTCTTCGGTGGTGGCTGGAACCAAGCAATCTGATGAGGGGCAGATCTTTTCTGACCCCTTGTTGGGAAACGGTCACCATGGACGCCAGCCTGTCGGGCTGGGGGGGGGGGGGTTCTGGAGGGAACATCAGTTCCAGGGGCTGTGGGGGCCTCGGGAGGCCCACTCCCCCATCAATGTCTTGGAGCTGAGGGCCATTCGGTTGGTTCTGTCTCGCTTGACTCGTCATTTGCAAGGCTTACCGGTTCAGGTTCGATCGGACAATCGGATGACGGTCGCTTACATCAATCACCAAGGAGGGACTCGCAGCAGGAGTGCCCTCAGGGAAGTGTCTCTGATTCTTGTCTGGGCGGAGAGCATTGTCCCATGCATCTCAGCCGTTTACATTCCGGGAGTGGAGAACACGGAGGCGGACTCCCTGAGCAGGAGATCCTCTCGCCGAGGGGAATGGTCTCTCAATCACAAGGTATTCCGGTCCCTTTGCCACAAGTGGGGGACTCCGGAGGTGGATCTTTTTGCCTCTCGTCACAATCACAAGCTTCCTGCCTTTGTGGCTCTGTCTCAGGATCCTCTGGCCCTGGCAGTGGACGCCATGTCTCTGGCCTGGAGGGATCTGGGGTTCCTGTACCTGTTTCCCCCCTTCCCCATGGTAGGCAAGGTGGTGCGCAAGCTGGCTCAAGAAGGTGCGCCAGCAATCCTGGTGGCTCCAAGACAGGTTTGGTTTGCAGACTTCGTACGGCTGGCAGTAGATCGGTACTGTCTGCCCCTGCTTTTGGATCTAATCACTCAAGGTCAACTACGTTACCCCAATTTACAAACGCTGGCTTTGACGGCGTGGCTGCTGAAACCTCCATCTTGAAGGAGGAAGGTCTGTCTGATGCTGTGATTCAGACTCTTGTTAGGGCTAGAAAGAGGTCTTCCTCTAACATCTACTACAGGACTTGGAGGTCCTATATTGACTGGTGTGAGGCTAGGGCCTTACCTTGCAGGGTGTTTTCGATTCCTAGGATTTTGGAGTTTCTGCAACATGGTCTGGACCTGGGGTTCCAGCTTAGTACCTTGAAAGGGCAGGCCTCTGCCCTGGCGGTCTTCTTTCAAAGGTCTTTTGCACTGCATCCTCTGGTTAAGACTTTTTTCCCGGGGGTTACTCATGCGCGGCCCCCTAAAAAGCATTTGCTGCCCGTTTTGGGATTTGAATTTGGTTCTGTCGGCTCTCCAGGGGCCTCCTTTTGAGCCGGTCCAGATTTCCTTCCTAAGGTGGTTTCTGCCTTGTTCGTCCTTCCTTGTGTCCTAAGCCTAGCAATGACAAGGAGAGGGTCTTGCACTCCTTGGATGTGGTTCGCTGTGTCAAGTACTATTTGGCGGCTACTTCTCCTTATCGTAAGACGGACGCCTTTTCGTGGTGCCCTCTGGGCCCAGGAAAGGTTTGGCGCCACCGCCAAGTCCTCCATTAGTAAATGGATATGACAGGCCATTGTTGGGGCCTATTCTGCCAAGGGGAAGGTTCCCCCCTTTCGGGTCACTGCTCATTCTACTTGTGCTGTTGGGGCTTCTTGGGCTTTTCAGCACCAGGCTTCTGTTGAACAAGTTTGTAAGGCTGCTACTTGGTCTTCTGTTCATACTTTTTCCAAGTTTTATAAGGTTGATGTGCGGGCCTCAGCGGATGCTGTTTTTGGCCGCAAGGTTCTGCAAGCTGCAGTGGTTTAAGTTTGTGCATTGTTGCCTTGTTTGGATCCCCACCCTGGTTGGACACTGCTATTGGATGTCCCAGATGTCATGAATATTGGTGTGTGACATACTTGGAATAATACCATTTTGTGATTACTCACCTGTAAAATGGGTATTGTAAGTATGTCACACACCCCGCTTCATCCCGCCCTTATTGGTATTCTGGATCCTTTATATGGTGCACATTTTACTGTTTGTATTGTTATAATTGGCTCTTCCTGGTCCCCTTACTGCTATCCTATACTGGGGAATGTGTGGGAGGTCCCAGGTATTTATGGACCGGGAGGGGCTTCTTTTTTTCCTGTCACCTCTGCAAAGATCGCCATCTACAGGTAATTACCCAGATGTCATGAATATTGGAAGCGGGGTGTGTGACATATTTACAATACCCATTTTACAGGTGAGTAATCACAAAATGGTATTTTTTCTTCAAAACATTTGATTTTAGTCTTTTTTTTTTTTTTCCCACAGATCCTGCGGTATTGTAAAGGTGGAAAGCCACTCTGGCTCTCACTCCAGCATGTTCCAGATGAAGATGATATCTCTAATTGCGCATGTGGTGCAAAAAGAGTGTTTGAATTTCAGGTAGGTTGAAACTGAACCTTAGGCATATGAATAAAATTGTTTCTAAACCTCCAACATGTGAATTCCTAAAGACCTTCAGTCTAGCCAAGCCATGTTCTACAGATAAGTGCAGGTAAAGGGGCCTGGTGACTAAGAAGTGTGTTAAGGATTGGCAATTAAAACAGACCAAAAGTCACAAAAAGCGCATTCAGTAAATTGGTTTCCTAAAGCCCCACCCTGCTAATCAGTGACATAAACTATTTGAAAGGACTCTACGCAGATGTGATGGAATAGCAGGCAGATTCAATGCTGGATAACTTCATGGCAGCGGCCATCTTGCGACATACATGAGTCCAGCTTCTATAAAAACCTAATCCAACAGTCAAAATTGCCTCACATATCCGTGCAATCCTACTTTATTTCTAGTAGAACACCATCAGCTGTGATGAGTCTTTGCTCACACAGCTGACAAAAAACCTCCGTTACTTACTGGTAACGTCATTTTTAAGAATCCTTCAGCTTGACCACGTGGAGATATTATGCTCCACCCCCTGGGATGAAACCAAAACAGGAACAGAGTTTAAAAGCCCCACCCCTTCCTCCCTATCTCAGTTATAGAACAGTAACCGTACTCCAACCCTTGACATCTGGGGGTGTAATAAGCGGTCAAGCTGAAGGATTCCTAAAAAGGACGTTACCGGTAAGTAACGGAGGTTTTTCCAAGTCATCCTTCAGCTTGACCAGGCTTAGAGAGGATTAGGATTAGGCAAGTAATTATACCTTAGGGGTGGGATGCTGCAAGGAGTACACGTCTTCCGAAGGACTGATGTTTTGTAGACAGTAGATCAAGTCTATAATGCTTAAGGAAGGTGTGGGGCGAAGACCACATGGCATCTTTACATATTTCATCTATAGAAGCCCCAGTTCTTTCTGCCCAGGATGTGGCCATTGTGGAGTGAGCTGATACTTCAGGGGGCGTCACTCCCTTAATCTCATATGTCTTTGCGAAAAGAAATAATGTCCCTTATTTTTCCCATTAAAAGTCACTAGCATTTGCTCTGCAAGCGCCAGTCTTTTGATCTTTCCAGATAGATAATCAGAGCTCTTCTGACATCAAGCTGCGAAAGATCTTCCTCCCATCTGGCAGTGTCTGGAGAACTATCTTTTGCGACCTGTTGTCTGAAGTTGCTATTATTCCAAGTATGTCTCACACCCTGATTCGGAAATATTAATTACACGTGGGTTATGGTCCAGTGGAGGGCGAACTTCTGCAGAGATGACTAGAAAAAGAAGCCCCTCCCGGTCCATAAATACCTGGACCTTCCACACATTCCCCAGTTAAGTCTCTGCAGAAGGCGAAGCAAGTCAAGAAGATGGCTGTCTCTTTCCTTTGCAGGTAAGCTGGGTTTACACCCGGCCATTTCTTATTCCTATTGCCGCCCAGACTCCTTTTGTAAATTCCCCTTGCCTCCCAGCCTTGGCTGCAGGGTCCGGGTGAGGGTAGGGTACACCTCTAGAGGTGTCCTGTTACCAGGAGCTATGCTCCGCCGCAAATCCCCCACCAAAGGGTAGGCGGTTGTCAGGTTGGTGATCCTGACTTGGGATGCCCTGTCCGTTGAATAGCCCTCACTACATATAGAAGTAGATATATATATATATATATATATATATATATATATATATATATATATATATATAGCTATCGATTTACTCCCGTCCCCCCTTTTTTCTGCCCGGCTGGCCGCTCCAGCGCGGGCGTGTGTGAGAGTGAGTGTTGTGCGCTTCAGTGTGAGTGTTATTGTTACTTGTTAGTTCCACTCCTTTTTTTCATTTTATCACCGCCGCGGCCCGCCCGGTCTTACAGGTGCCGGCGGGCCGGTCTCCACACTTATGGCCGGCTCCGCAGCCTTGCTGGGAGCGCGGCCTCGGATCTTGGTCAGGGGAGGGGGCGGGGCCCGCCCCCTGCTTTTGGCGCCCGATGTCCTCGGCTCCCCTGGGAGGAGCGCTCCTCGTCTTGGGTCGGGAGGGGGCGGGGCCAAGCACGGCGCGCGATACGTGCTGGCCCACCCTTCTTCCTCCCTCACAGGTCCTGCACCGCCATTTGCAGCTACCAGGGACACCACACGCGTGAGTACCCTTGTGGGCCCCCTGTTTTTTTTTTTTTTTTTTTTATACCTTGCTATGCATCATAGAGGCCTTGCTTAATATACATCGGCCTTATCTGCGGTGGTTGCTAGTATTATGCTTATAGTGTGTGTGTGTATTTTAGTATATTGATATATGCATGTATATATATTTATACATATGCATATACATATACGGTATATGTATTTATGTATTTTCCATATCAGGTTTCCTGGTTTTGGTTATTCATTCCTACTGTCTGCATATATTAATTGTATTAATTGTTTCCATATTAAAAGGGGTTTCTCCGGTCCACTGCCCCTTGTTCAAATTGGGGTTCCCTGTGTGATTTTAAATCCTCCCACTTACGGACACTAAGGGGTGTCGTCGTCACCAGTGGGGAGTCGCAATCTGATGTATGCGCAAGACTGGCCAACATTGAAAGAATGATTGCTAGCTCTGCGGCCAGAAAGGCCCCAACTTAGAGACGGCACTTGGCGCCGGCCTGTGATGCTGATTTGGAACCATTTGACTGGTCTGATTGTTCCCCGCTCGAGGAAGGGGAACTTTTCCCAGACTCTGAATCATCTGAGGATCGGCAGTACCCCGGCGCTGATGCCGGTCCAGAGTGCGGGGATACTGTCGACACCCATAGGCTCCTTACTCAAATTTTTGAGGTACTTGCCATTTCACCTCCTGTGGAGGCCCCTCCGCAACAGGGGGAATTTTTTGGGACCGCCAAACCCCGTTTGGAGTTCCCGCATCAGAAGCACTTTAACAATCTGATCCTTAAGGAATGGGAAAAGCCTAGCCGGCTCCCTGGTATCCCTCACGGTTGGGATAGGAAGTATCCCTTTCCTGTTGATGTGGTTAAAAGCTGGTCGACGCGCCCGTCTTGGGATTATCTAATACTTCAGTCGTGCATACCCCGAATTCCACTACCTTGAAGGATAGTGAGGACCGACGTCTCGAACAATTGGCTTCACATGCCTTTGCTTGTGTGGGTTTGGCCTTGCTTCCGGTTTGTGCTTCTGCGCTCACGGCCGTGGCTACTAGAGCTCTAACTAGGGGCCTTTTGGATGGTTCCCAATTGGATCCTTGCAGTGAGGAGTTTACAGCCTTGACTCATTGTGAGATGTCCATTGCTTTTGTCTTATCAGCCTTGGATGATACTATCCTTTATGTGTAGCAGGACCTCGGCATTGCAGGTTTCTATACGCCGGTCGGTCTTGTTGCGCCAGTGGGCGGCCGATAATGCTGCTAAGAAGGCGCTCACAGGACTTCCCTTCGAGGGTCTGCGCCTGTTTGGTGATCGTTTAGACTCTGTTGCCAGAGGGGGTAAGTTATCTCAACGCAAGAAGCAGCTCCGGCCCGTTCGGGTTCATTCAACCCCTCCTTTCCTGGCTCTCGGTCAGGCAGGGGAACGTATTTCACTGCATTCCGAGGAGATTCCTGGGGCAGGGGCAGAGGACGTGCCCGACCTGGGACTTCCTGGGGTACTAAACCCAAATCCGTTGCCAAGCCCGCTCAGCAATGAAGGGGCGCCCTCACCCTTGCGGGTGGGGGGACGGCTGCGGCTCTTTGCTCAGGTCTGGACCCTAGAGGTCACAGACGCCTGGATCTGGGAGTTAATCTTCTCCGTGCACAAGCTGGAGTTCGCATGCCGGCCTCCTCCCAGATTCCTCAGGTCCTGGGTTCCGTCAGACCCACGGGCGGCACAGGGCCTTTTTCTGGCGGTGCAAAACCTTTGGGATATGGGGGTAGTTTGTCCGGTTCCCCCCACAGAGAGAGGTCTGGGTTACTATTCCAGAGCAGGGAGGGTGGGAGGCAGGGAGATCAGAGCCTCCCTACCTTCCACCCTCCCTGCACCGATCGCTACCGACAACTGACAGAACGAAGCCCGGGTGCCGGTAACCCGAGGAGTGGGGTGACGTCATCAAGTGGGCGGGGCCAGCGCCGGCCGAAGAGGATGGGGAGGGCCTGTTTCTGGGCCCTCACCCGAAGAGTGGAAAGCCCAGGGGGGGGATCGGAGCCCCCCCCCTGGTGAAGAGAAGACCTGGGGAGAGCCATCGCGCTGCGAGGTGAGTAAATGACATTTACTTTTTTTTTTCAGATGTTGGCGCGGGGGGGGGGTTATTACGGGCCCCCTCCTGAAGATCAGAGGCCCGGGGACGAAAATCTAATACTTGATTCTTGTACAGAATCGCTGGCACTTTCAAATGAAAAATCTTTTTTTACTTTTTTTTTATGGGGCTCTAAATTCAGCTACGTGACTCTCGCGTAGCTGGCACTTAACGGTTGGAGAGGCAGCTACGTGAGAGTCACGTAGCTGGCACTAGAAGGGTTAAAAGTTGCCTTTTTGGTGGCTATCACCTTTGTTCGATGGGTTTCTGAGTTGGTGGCTCTGTCTATTCAGGCCCCCTACTTTGAGAGACATCAGTACAAGGTGGTTTTCCGCTTTAAACCAGACTTCCTGCCAAAGGTTGTCTCTGCTTTTCACCTCAATCAGGACATTGTGCTTCCTTTGTTGTGTCCTAAACCTAGCAATGACAAGGAGAGGGCTTTGCACTCTCTGGATGTCGTTAGATGTGTAAAGTACTATCTGGTGGCTACTTCACCATTCCAGAAGACGGACGCCTTTTTTGTGGTGCCCTCCGGGCCCAATAAGGGTTTGGCGCCCGTCAAGTCTACCATTAGTAAATGGATTCGTCAGGCCGTTATTAGGGCCTACTCTGCCAAGGGGAGGGATCCCCCTTTCCAGATCACTGCTCATACTACTCGTGCTGTTGGGGCTTACTGGGCGTTTCAGCACCAGGCCCCTGTTGAACAAGTTTGTAAGGCTGCTACTTGGTCTTCTGTTCATACTTTTTCCAAGTTTTATAAGGTTGATGTGCGGGCCTCAGCGGGTGCTGTTTTTGGCTGCAAAGTTCTGCAAGCTGCAGTGGTTTAATTTGTGCACTATTGCCTGTTGGGATCCCCACCCTTTTTTGGACACTGCTATTGGATGTCCCACGTGTAATTAATATTTCCGAAGCAGGGTGTGAGACATACTTGGAATAATACCATTTTGTGATTACTCACCTGTAAAATGGGTATTATAAGTATGTCTCACACCCAGCTTCTTCCCACCCTGAGTTGTATCTTGGATCCTCTATGTGGTGATACTTTTTTCTCTTAGATTTTATTGGCTCTTCCTGGTCCCCTTACTGCTTTCTTATACTGGGGAATGTGTGGGAGGTCCCAGGTATTTTTGGACTGGGAGGGGCTTCTTTTTCTAGTAATCTCTGCAGAAGTTTGCCCTCTACTGGACCATAACCCACGTGTAATTAATATTTCCGAAGCAGGGTGCGAGACATACTTATACTTATAATACCCATTTTACAGGTGAGTAATCACAAAATGGTATTTTTGGAAAAAATAAAGGATTGGGTCTAAGGATCACCTTATCTGGTAGTATAGCACAATACGGTTCTTTGATTGACAATGCTTGAATTTCACTCACCCTTCTTGCGGATGTTATTGCTATCAAGAAACAAAATTTCACGGATAACCATTTTTCTGAAACCTCTTCTAGGGGTTCAAATGGAGGTTCCAGTAAGCCTTTTCGAACAATAGACAAGTCCCTAGTAAGAGAGCCCTTAAATGTAGCTGGTCTCTTATGTACAATAGATTTGAAAAACTGGTTTACGAGTTCATTTTGTCTAAGTTTACGCTCCAGGAAAACTGATAATGCAGAGGCTTGACTCTTCAGGGTACTTACTGGCAGTCCCTTTCAAGTCCCTCTTGCAAAAATTCTAGCACTGAAGTTATATAAATTTTCCCTTCAGATTGTTAACTTCACAAAAAGAAGAAAATGTTTTCCATCCTTTCCGTACATTTTTCTTGTAGTTAACTTACGACTTTGTAGTAATGTTTCTATCACTCTGCAGGAACACCCCTTTTTTCTCAGTAGTGCCCTTTCAGGATCCTTGCTGCTGTTTGAAGTTTTGTAGAGTTCAGGTGCAGTACTGACTGTTGATGTAAGATGTCTGGAACTTCCACCATCCTGGTTAATTCTGCAAACCACACTCTTCTTGGCCAATATGGGGCGATGAGTATCACATTTGCTCTTTCCTGGGTCACCTTCTGTATCACTTGCGGCAGGATTGTAAGGGTGGAAAAGTATAGGCAAGGTGAAAGTTTGAGCAAGTGCATCTATTGCTACTGCAACTTCCTCTCTCACTAGAGAGAAAAACTTTTGCATTTGGTATTCTCCTGGCTTGCAAACAGGTCTTTTTGAGGTTGACCCCAAACACTTGTGATCAAATCGAATATGTCTTGTTTCAGACACCACTCTGTTTGATGCACTTTTCCCCGACTTAGAGAGTTTGCCAGGGTGTTCGGGGTTCCCCTCAGATGAACTGCCGGTAGGGATTCTATCTGATTCTGTAAGGGAATTAACATGCTCAATGCTAGTGTTCCCCCTTGATTGTTTAGGTAAGCTACGGTTGTCGCATTGTCTGATCTTACCGGCACCTCCTTTCCCCATATTTCCTTCTGAAAATGATTTAGTGCTAGTTTCACAGCTAGAAGTTCCCTGGAATTTGAGGACCTTCTTGAAATTTCTTTTGAACATTTGCCCTGTGCCTGGTGGATCTCCAAGTGGGCCCCCCAGCCCCAGCTGCTTGCATCCGTGGTTAACACTACTGGGTTGACCTGCCTCCATTCTCTGCCTTTCGTCAGATTCTTGGCCTCTGTCCACCAGAGTAGATCTCTCAGGACCGTTGAGTTTAACTTCACCAACTGGTCCAGTGACCTGTGATTTTTGTCCCAATTTACTAACAGGAATTCCTGCAGTGTTCTTGCGTGTAACTGAGCCCAGTTCACTGCTTGAATTGTTGACGTCATTAACCCTAACACCTTCATTATTGCCCTTAGGGATACTCTTGGATCATTTACCAGTGCTGTCGCCTCGCTTTTTATCCTTAATGCTTGTCTTCTGGGAGAAATATTTTCCCCTGGGTGCTGTCTATTAGGAACCCCAGAAATTTGCACTGGTGTGAAGGAATTAGACTGGACTTCTCCAGGTTTCCCATCCATCCTAGATCCTTTAAAACTTTTATCGTTTTTTTTCCACATGTACCAACAGAGTCTCTTTGGAACTGCTTAGAATCAGTAGATCGTCCAGATACGGTACGACATTGATTCCTAGTTGCCTGAGAAAAGCCATTGGCTCTGCTAGTATCTTTGTAAAGATTCTGGGGGAGGATGACGGGCCGAATGGGAGTGCTCTGTACTGTAGATGATCGATCTCCTGGTCTAGCTGTACTGCAAACCTCAGGTATTTGCAGTGAGCTTCCATGATCGGAATGTGTAGATACGCATCCTGAAGATCCAGATTAGCCATTAAGGCATGTTGGATCAGGGTTCGCCGTACAGAGTAGATTGATTCCATTCTGAACCTCTTGTACCGAATGAATCTGTTTAAAGTGGACCAACACCCAGGATTTTGACTATCCTGGGTTTTGGTCCACTTCGGCGGGGCACCCCGATCGGGGGTGCCCCGCTGTGTGAAACCCCCCAGAAACCCCAAAAAACTCACCTCTCCCCGCTCCCACGTGAACGCCGCAGCCAATCCCCGCCAACGTCCAGGCGGGGGACAGGAACGTCCAAGCCGCTTCCGCCGCCTCCCGTGCGTCACTCTCGGCGCGCACGCGCCCCCGCCGGCCATTCACAGAGGGCCGGCGCGGGCACGCGCACGTCTGGAGGCGGCGGCGGAAGCGGCGGCGGATCAGGTAAGATCTTTTTGGGGTTTCTGGGGGGTTTCACCCCGCGGGACATCCCGATCTCGGATGTCCCGCGGGGTGGGAGGTGATCGGCCCGGGAATCTTATAGATTTCCGGGCCGATCACCCCTGGGTGTTGGTCCACTTTAATCTTTTTAGATTCAGAATCATTCTGTACTTCCCCCGAAGATTTCATTACCAGAAAAACATGAAAGTAATAACCCTCCTGAATTAAACTTGGAGGAACTATTTCTATCACCTTTTTCTGTAAGAACTCCGTAGCACTAATGGAAAGGCTCCCCTTTTCTTGGGATCTTTTGGCTACTTGGTCACTAAGGAGTATGGGGGAAGGGAAGGAAATTCTAAATGATACCCTTTTTCCAGTGTTTTTAACACAAATTGATCTTGGGTAATTTATTTCCAAGCGGGTACAAACTTGGAAAGTCTTCCCGGATTGTCAGGACTGCTGCCTAGGCCCTTCCGGGGCCTTGTTCACCAAGGAAAATTTCCTTTGTGGCCTAGGCTGTACCCAGCGTCTCTTTGGGTCCATCTTTCTGGCTAGTAGTTGATCTGCTTTTATTAGCTGACCTGAAAGAATAAGATTTCTTTTTTGTAGGAAATTTCTTTCCTGATTCTGTGGATCTTGACAGAATGTTATATAGGTCCCCCCCCCCCCCCCCCCCGAAAGGGAATGGCACACAGTCTTATTTTTAGAACTACTGTCTTCAGCAGATTGCTTGACGGGCACAGGCTAATAATGCCGATGTCCTGGCTGAGGCCCTGATGATTTCCTAACAAGCATGTGTTAGAAAAGACATAGCTCTGTATAACATTGGGAGAGTCTCCATAACGGAGAGAAGAACTCTATTCCCAATATGAGCCTTAAGGTTGTCTATCCATTTGGACATACTTCTCAGAACCACATCCGAAGCTATTGCAGGTTTAAATTGAAAAAGAGTTGCATCCCAAGCTTTTCTTAAAATGTGCTCTCCTCTGCGATCCATGTCCTCAAAACTCAAATATGAGGTCTTGGACATCTAACTAACAGGTGCGTCAACTTTAGGGCACTTAGTCCAATAATCCATGATGGGATCCTTAAAGGGGTACTTTCTTTTTAAGGCTCTTGGAAGAAAAAATTTCTTTTCTGGGTTTTCCCATTCAGACTTAACTAGGTCTTTTAACACTGAATGAATTGGAAATGCTCTTTCGAATTTCTTAATCAAGACTTCTCTATATGTATCATCCTACTGCGAGAGGGTTGTTTCTTCCTGCGGGTTGCCCCATGTTTTATAAATGTCTTTTAGTAATAATTCTAGATCCTCCGATAAAGAATGTTGACTCGCATGCTCCCTCTCTGTCTGACTTTCTTCCTCCAGTGAATCCTGGGAGGATTCCGGCTCTTCCCCCTTTTTCCCCTGGCTCTGAAGAAACCTTGATTTGGATAGGGGCTAAGGGAAATGTTTCAGTATTTAAGCTTAATAAGAACCCCCCCCCCCTACTTTGGCTCTCTGCACTGGTATTAGGAATAGGTGCAGTAGCAAGCGAGAATTGATCATGGGTTGCAAATCCTTTCTGGGCATTTTCCATTGAAGCTAACTGTTGCTTCATACTGAAAATTTCCCTCAAGATAGCAGCTGAATCGTTTTCTTTTTTGGCTTTATCACACCCCATACACAGGGCCAACTGCCAAGATTCTGAAAATGTGGCACTACAAACTTCACACGGCTTGGTTTTATTGGTAGACTTAACATGCTTTTTATCTTCAGGTCTTGTTTTAGAATTAGACTCTCTCTAAAACATAATTGAAAAGCATGTTTAGCCAGACCCCTTCCACTGTGTGATAGATGTGTGTGTATATATATATATATATATATATATATATATATATATATATATATATATATATATATATATATAGGCACAATACTTATCCACTAACAACTTACACTTACTTGACCCCTTACAATCAGGATTCCGCCATAACCACTCCACTGAAACTGCCCTCACCAAAGTCACCAATGATCTGCTCACTGCCAAAAGCAAAGGTCACTACTCCATCCTCCTCCTTCTTGACCTCTCCTCAGCCTTTGACACTGTCAACCACTCCCTGCTTCTTGATATTCTCTCCTCTTTTGGGGTTCAAGGTCTTGCACTCTCTTGGCTCACCTCTTACCTCTCTGACAGATCATTCAGTGTATCCTATTCTAACAGTCTCATCCTCGCGTTCCCTTTCTGTTGGTGTGCCGCAAAGTTCTGTCCTAGGCCCCCTACTTTTCTCAGTCTACACCTATGGCCTTGGCAAACTTATAACTTCACTAGGCTTTCAATACCACTTCTATGCGGATGACAGGCCCCAATCTCTCCTCTCTCCTATCTCGCCTCCCCAACTGCCTTTCAGCTATTTCTTCATTCATGTCATCTCGCTACCTCAAGCTAAACATGGACAAGACAGAACTGGTCATTTTCCCGCCATCTAACTTCCCTCCCCTCTCTAACACGTCTATTTCTGTCAACAATTACACAATAACAGCAACTCCCCAAGCTCGGTGCCTGGGAGTCACTCTGGACTCTGCCCTCTCTTTCAAACCACATATTCACTCCCTGGCTACCTCCGGTCGCCGCCAACTTAAAAACATCTCACGCATCCCTCCCTCTCTCTCACCTGATCCCACTAAAATGCTAGTGCATGCCCTGGTCATATCCCGACTGGATTACTGCAACATCCTTCTTTGTGGCTTACCAACTAACAGACTGGCACCCCTCCAATCTATTCTGAACTCCGCTGCTCGCCTCATCCATCTCTCCTCTCGCTCCTCCAGTTCTGCTCCTCTCTGCCAATCCCTACACTGGTTGCCAATCCCACAGCGGATCCTGTTCAAAAGTATAACTCTCGCATACAAGGCTCTCTCCAACCAGGCCCCTCCCTACATCTCATCTCTAATCCAACAATATCAAACTAGACGCAGTCTTCGCTCTGCTGCTGACCTTCTCCTGTCCTCCACCCTGGTCACCTCCTCTCACGCCCGCCTCTAGGACTTCTCACGTGCAATTACAATCTTCTGGAATGCCCTCCCCCACCCAATCCGCCACTCCACAACCCTCAAAACCTTCAAAGGCGCCCTTAGAACTCACTGATTCAGACAACCATATAATCTGGCTTAACTAATTCTAAAGGGCATATGCCGCGAAGCTCAATACTGACTGTTTGTGATCCTTCCCCCTCGTCTTCACCCCTCTTCCTTTAGACTGTAAGCTCGCAAGACCAGGGCTCTCTCCCCTATTATATCTTGTACTCAGAATATCCACTGTCTAATCTGTAAAACTGCATTTGAAAATACAATTCTGTGAAATACTCACCTGTAGAATTGGTATTATAAGTATACAGTACGTCCTGCTCCAGATATAATACTTACACTAGGGTTATCCTCCGCCAGATGGCGCTGCACTGCAGAAAACATGCAAAACAGGCTCCTCCCGGCCCTTCAAATACCCAGGGACCTCCCACAAATCCCCAGCATTGAAAAGCAGTGAACAAGAAGCCGGGAGAATTAAACCACCCAGACAACTGGTAACGATAACAATAACAATCACCATACAGGGGGTCCAGAATAATGCAAAACTAGGGTGGGGTGGAGCAGGACGTACTGTATACTTATAATACCAATTCTACAGGTGAGTGTTTCACAGAATTGTATTATTCTTAGTATACAGTACGTCCTGCTCCAGATATAATACTTACACTAGGGACATCCAATAGCAGTGTCCACAAGGTAGGGTGGGATCCCCCAACAAAAAGGTGACAACAGGCAGTTTAAACTACTGCCGCCTGCAAAACCTTGCTGCCAAAAACAGCATCAGCTGAGGCCCTAACATCAACCTTGTAAAACTTTGAAAAGGTATGAACAGAAGACCAAGTAGCGGCCTTGCAAACTTGTTCAACAGAAGCCTGGTGCTGGAAGGCCCAAGAGGCACCAATGGCACGAGTAGAATGAGCAGTAAGACGAAAGGGGGGACTCTTCCCCTTAGCAGAGTAGGCCTGAATCGCAGCCTGACGAATCCATTTGCTAATCGTAGACTTGGCCGGAGCCAAACCCTTCTTAGGACCAGCGGGGGGACCACAAAAAGAGCATCAGTCTTCCTGAAGGCCGCAGTGACTACCAGGTAATACTTCAGACACCTGACCACATCCAAGGAATGCAGAACCCTTTCCTTAGTGTTGCAAGGATTAGGACTCAAAGAAGGAAGAACAATATCCTGATTCAAATGAAAAGCAGACACCACCTTAGGCAGAAAATCTGGCTTAAAGCGGAACACCACCTTGTCCTGGTGTCTCTCGTAGTATGGGGGCTGAATAGACAACGCCGCCAGCTCACACACGCCTGACCGAAGTGATAGCCACCAGAAAAACAACTTTGAGGGTAAGTACAGCCAGAGCAGCATCATGAATAGGCTCAAAGGGAGCACCCTGCAAGGCAGACAAAACCAGGTTCAAGTCCCAAACAGGGACCGTAGGCTTACGTGGGGGACGCACGTGAGTGACCCCCTGAAAGGAGGTCTTAACCAAGGAATGCTGAGCAAAAGACTTCTGAAAGAAGACCTAGACTCACACCAGTCTATGTAGGAACGCCATACCCTATAATAGATGGCAGAAGAAGTTTTCTTCCTAGCCTGTACCATGGTATCCACCACTGAGGCAGACAAGCCCTTCTCCATCAAGATGGAGGTTTCAGCAGCCAGGCCGTCAAAGCCAGAGTTTGTAAATTGGGATGGCGTAAGGAGCTCTGAGTGAGTAGATCTGGCGCCTCTGGCAGGACGTACTGGTCCACTGCCATTTGTACCACGTCTGCGAACCACACTCTTCTTGGCCACCTTGGGGCCACCAGAATCACTGGCACCCTTTCCAGGGCAATCTTGTGCAGAACCCTGCCCAGCAGGGGGAACGGGGGAAAGACCTACAGGAGCCGAAATTTCTTCCAAGACAATGACAGAGCGTCCGTGGCCACGGCCAGAGGATCCTGAGACAGGGAGACAAAGGCTGGGAGCCTGCGATTGTGACGGGACGCAAACAGATCCACATCCGGTAGGCCCCACCGGTAACACAAGGACTGGAACACCCTGTTGCAGAGGGACCACTCCCCCTGACGGGAAGCCCCCCTGCTCAGAGAGTCTGCTAGGAGATTCTCTACCCCCGGGATGTAAACAGCCGAAATGCATTGAACATTGGCCTCCGCCCATGTCGGAATCCGCGACACTTCCTGGAGGGCACCCTTGCTCCGGGTCCCTCCCTGATGGTTGATGTAGGCAACCGCCGTCCTGTTGTCTGATCGCACCTGAACAGACAGTCCCTGCAGGTGGATCGGTCAACTGCTCCAGAACCAACCTGATCGCTCGTAATTCCAGAATGTTGATGGGCAAATGGGCCTCCTGAGGGCGCCACCTCCCCTGGAACCTCAGGGACCTCCAGAATCCCCCCCAACCTGACAGACTGGCATCCGTGGTGACCGTCTCCCAGGAGGGGGCTAGAAAAGACCTGCCCTTTAGCAAGTTCTTGAGGTCTAGCCACCACAAGAGGGACCTTCTGACCAATGGGGGAAGCACACAAACCCTGTCCAAGGTCGCGGGATCCTTGTCCCATACTAAGAGGAGGTGAAGCTGCAGAGGCCTCGAATGGAACTGAGCAAAGGGCACCGCCTCGAAGCTCGCCACCATCAGCTCCACCAGCTGCATTCCCTGCCTGAGGGAGAGCTGGGGGCAGGAGAGCAGGGACCGCACCTGCGCAGTCAGAGCTTCCACCTTCTGTTGAGGAAGGAATATTCGTGACTGAACCGTATCCAGAATCATCCTCAGGAATGGGTTCACCGACGAAGGGGACAGAGAGGACTTGGGATGATTGATCACCCAGCCGAAGGACTCCAAGGTGGACACCACCCGCTGAGTGTCCAGCTCCGCCTGCTGTAGGGGCCATGAGGCGATGGGGATGTCGTCCAGGTGGGGCAGCACTCGAATGCCCCCTGACCTTATCAAAGACATCACCCCCGCCAGCACCTTGGTGAACACTCTGGGAGCTGAAGTGAGGCCAAACGGTAGGGCCACAAATTGATAATGTTGATCGTTCAACGCGAATCTGAGAAACCTTTGATGTCCCGGGAATACAGGGATGTGAAGGTAAGCGTCTGATGTCCACAGTCGTCATAAAATCCCCTGGGTGCAGAGAGCCAACGGCCGAGCGCAGAGTTTCCATGCAAAAGCGTTTGTTCTTGACAAATTTGTTGAGGATCTTTAAATCCAGGATGGGCCTGACTGACCCATCTCTTTTGGGTACTGTGTAAAGGTTGGAGTAGAACCCCTCTCCCAATTATCTCAAGGGAACCTTGCAAATAACTCCCAGATCCAGAAGTCCTTGCACTGCCTGCATCAGGACCTGAGCTGATACTGGGTCCTGGGGGATCCGGGACCTGACGAATCTTGAGGGGGGCCGAACAGCAAACTCGATCTTGTAGCCAGAGGTAACTACCTCCTGATTCCACCGGTCTGAGACTCGGCACCTCCAGACGTGCGCGAAGTGCTGTAGCCGTCCCCCCACCCTGGCGGCGAGGGCGCCCCATCATGCCTGAGGGTGTCTTGGGAGGGGCTTTGGGTTTGGTACCCCAGGAGGAGCCAGGACGTCGCCCCCTGCTCCTATGCCAAGAGTCTGCACGAGCCCCCGCGAAGGACACCCCTTTCCCCTGTTTAACGCCTCTGTAGGGGGCTGAAAGGGGGCCCTGGTTACGAAAGGGCCGAGGCTGCCGCCTGCGCTGTGGTAACTTACCTCCTTTAGCAAAGAGGTCTAGGCGGTCCCCAAACAGGCGTAGGCCCTTAAATGGAAGCCCAGTAAGGGCTTTCTTAGCAGCATTGTCGGCCGCCTACTGGCGTAGCCATACCGCGCGGCGTATAGCCACCGCCAAGGCGGAAGATCTGGCACACAGCCTAATAGCATCATCCGATGCAGACAGGATAAAGTTCACAAATACATCACAGTTAGACAGTGCATTAATAGTATCAGTAGGCAACTCATCTGGGCCGTCAAGTGCATTCCTGACCATGGCCCTGAGCGCCACAGCGGTAATGGGCAAAGCGCAGACCGGGCGCAGCGCCGCCCCTCCAAACGCAAAGGCATGGCACGCCAATTTGTCAATGAGCCGGTCCTCAGAATCCCGCAGCGTAGTAGTGTCGGGGGAGTGCATAATAGAGGTGTTAGACAGCCCTAGAATAGGAGCATCGACCTCGGGGGGGCGATGACCAGCACTTGACCATATCAGCAGGAAATGCTGATACTTCCTGTCTAAGCTCTTAGGGATCCCGGGAAGTCTACTGGGATGTTCCCACTCCTTCAGCACGAGGTTATTGAAATGGGTTTGCTCAGGAAATTCCAATCGAGCCTTTGCAGTATGAAATAGCTCTCTCCTTTGCCTGGGAACCGCAACAGGGGGAGAGATGGACAAATTTTGAAGCAGAATCTGAAGCAGTAGTTTGTCAGTATCATCCGGGGTCCAGTGATCAGAACCGGAATCGTTATGACCCCTTGACTTCTCCTCAGATGACTGAGTCAGAGAACAGCTCCCCTTCGTCCGAAGGAGCCAAATAGATGCGAAAAATCATCAGACTCCGTAGGGAAAGGAGCAGAATCGGGGATTATGTGCCGCTTTTTCGCAGTGGCCTTACACACTAGAGAACTAGCAAGCAATTTCTCAACACTGGCCAGTCTAGTAGCCACGTCAGGATGAGAATCCCCGCTTGTATTGGGGGAGTAGGTGAAGTGAGGCGAGGTGCAGGCCCAGCCACAGGAGGGGCAGGAAGTACCATTAGCGCCTTCTGTGCACAAGGGACGCAGACCCGTGCATTGTCACCGCTGATATGTGAGACCCCACAAGCTACACACAGCCGGGCTTGTCCCGAGGGAACCCCGTTCACAATATCCTGGGATGCCTCCATATGGTGATTAATAGCCACAATAGGCCAGTAGGGATTGACGCTATAAGCTACCCTGGATGCCCCAAAGACCCGCAGGGAAGTGGGAGTAATTATGCTAGCTCCAACTGGCAATTACACCGGGCCGGGAGAAGCCACTGGATTCGACCGTCTGAAAGACATAATGGGAATAGGGATGTCAGAGCCATGCGCAGTGAGCAAGAATGAAGAAAATCGCCCGCGAGGGCACTTACAGACCTAGGGAGGAGGAGGACCGTCACCACGCGCGCGCGCGACGAGCATCTAAAATGGCGCTAAGCGAACCTCGAAGGGCGGGCCAGAGCGGGCCTGTGACGCGAAGCGCGCCAAGCCAGGTCCCTGCCCCCCGAAGAGCGCGAAGCTCTGAGTTAGTAGTCATGGCAGACAAGAAAATGCGAGTGTATGACACACACAGGAAAAAACAGGGGTTTGCCAAGAAGACGCCGCAGCGTCTGAGGCGACACCGCCACCTGTTCTCATGCTCACCCGATAAGGGCAAGAGACTCGCGCGGCGGCGGGCGATAATAGTAAAAAAGGCAAACGACGCGGCTCTGACACCAAGGTGTATAAGTCAAGGACAATACTAAGGCCATAACGTGTAAGTAAAACACTAAGACCACCACACACACACCCCCCCTTTTCTTTCCCCCCGAGCCACGGGGGGAACGAGGGAGGATGGTGACCCTTTGAACAGGGTCCACCACACACGGGGTATGGGGCAATAATGCGGGAGGGGCATCCACTAGAGGCTCACCATCGGCCTAAACCGCCTACCCTTTGGTGGGGGACTGCGGTGGAGCATGGCTCCATTAAGCACGCGTAGAGCTGCCTACCTTCACCCGACCAGTGCAGCCCAGGCTGGGAGGCACATCATGAAGAGGACGGGTGGGAGTAGTCCAACAGGGCCGCAGGCTTTAATAGCCCGCTCACCTGCGAGAGAGTGATACTTCATGTCTTCGCAGTCAGCACTGCAGAGAAATCTGGGGATTTGTGGGAGGTCCCTGGGTATTTGAAGGTCCGGGAGGAGCCTGTTTTTGCATGTTTTGTGCAGTGCAGCGCCATCTGGCGGAGGATAACCCTAGTGTAAGTATTATATCTGGAGCAGGACGTACTGTATACTAAGAATATAGTATATGTACCATATGTTTCTACCCGGTCTGTAATTACTACTTTGCAAAGCGCTACGGAAGATGATGGCGCTATATAAATAAATATACAATTATACACATATAATACACAAGGATTAATATATATATATATATATATATATATATATATATATATATATATATATATATATATATATATATATATATATATTAAATGCATTATATGCCGAAAAACGGAAGCGACTTCCTATTACGTCACCACCACACCTCCAAATTTGAAAATAATGGAGGGAAATAGTTCGCAACTAGCGAACTATTTACCTTAAACGCAACCGCTCTCAGGGATTACTGCCAGATCGCCATGCCATTCCAGCGTACCTGCTCCAAAAATGGAGTAGGATTTAAAGTGGAAAAATTGCTTTTTCTGTGTTTTTCCATAAATTATGTAGGCTTTAGCCCCAGGTGCATCCAGTCTCCAATAGGGTCTCTTGTGGGTTATATCTGGTGCCGCTGGCTAACTCCAAACAATGGAGGGTATAAAATAATAAACTAAAACAATAAAAACTGGCCATTGACTACAAACATCAGCACACTCTGCCCCAAGGTTTCCCAGGGAGGAAACAGAACGGAGGTGGGGAGGAAGGGGTGGGACTTTTAAACTCTGTTCCTGTTTTGTGCTTCCTCCCAGGGGGTGGAGAATAATATCTCCACGTGGTCAAGCTGAAGGATGACTTGGAAAATGTATAATTTTACATGATGCACTGACTCAATGATGTGCAGTAAATCCAGATTCTGCAGTGAACAATAATAAAGAGACATTGTTGCAGGTTTCCCTCCCTTCACACACAATCCCTCTAGCAGCTGGTTATTCATCGTGTGTGTGTTTATATACTATAATACACAAGCTGCTCATATTTCTGAGGCGTTTATCTGTTTGGTGTGGACTGGTGCTAGCATAGCTCTTCCCCCATGCTTGTGTGTGCAACAAGATGGCCGTTCCCATGCAGTTCTGCAGCAAAGAATCTTTGTTTCATAACATCTGCATGAAGTTATGCCCCCTCATAGTTTTTTGCCAGAGGGAGACTTTTTTTTTTTTTTTTTTTTTATACATTTTTATTTATGCATTTCAATTACAATTTACAATTGCACTTCCAATTTACAATCGTCCTCTTATAAAGAGGCAACTTACAATAACTTACACATATATAACCACATGTACAGTCACACACCCATTCTTACTCGCCTGCTGTTGGCCTAATTTCTCTATCTAGATGGAAGGTATTATGGAGCCCAAGGGAAAATAATAGGTAGCAGTTCTTAGTCATTAGCTGTGCTGGATGCATTAAGCCACGCCTCCCACACCCGCTCAAATTTGTTTGGGCATCCCCTGGCCATGTAGGTCATCTTATATAAGACTAGCTTACCGTTTATCAGGCTTTTCTACCCCGACAGAGTTGGCTCACTTGGATGTTTCCAATTTAGTAGCATGCATTTTCTAGCGTAAAACATTAACAATCGTAGAAGAGTTCTCTGCGGGCCATCATCCAGCATGGGTTCAACTATACTCACAGAGGGAGACTTTAGGGGAGCAATTTACTAAACTTTTTTTTTTATTCTTGGTCTGCTTTAAAGACATTCTTCAGTCAAACGCTCTACTTACCTTTTATTCCACGCAGGTGATTGCTGCTAGTCCGGTGCTCACACATCAGATTGAGCAATTTAGTCCCACGCCAGCGCATCATCAATCTGCTGTGCTCTCCATGCAGCTGCGAAGGACTGCCCCATGCCATTTATCACAGGAGCTATGGCATGGCCTTCTCCATTGCAGTGAATGGGGGGGGGGGTGCCATAGTTCCTGTGACAAATGGTGTGGGCCAGTCCATCGACATTTACACAGCTTAATGAGGCGGCAGTGGGTAGAGCGTGGTGCCGGGACTAGATAACACAATCTGGTAAGAGTCTTGGTGCCGGACTAGCTGTGATCTCCTGCAGGGGGTGAAAGGTGAGCATACACATAAGACCTCGGGTCTCTGTCCCTAGGAATGGAACACATGACCACCAAATTAGCATAAAATTTTGACTCCGCCCATTCCCCAGTTGTTTTCGTGTTCCTCGTCGGTATAGGAGCCAGACCACTAGCTCCTGAACCAGAATGGTTTAGGTAAGTACCCGGCACTATGGGTTTGAAACTGCCTGTTTCCCAGTCCTGGAGGCAAATGGCCAGGGGCCCAGGATACCCTCAGGATGTTGGTCAGTATTCTGTTCTTTGATCCCTGTTTTAGGGGGGGGGGGGGGGGGCAGAGAGGTGTAAACGGTGATGCCCTCTTACTCTTACTGACTACTAAGGCTGGGCTGGCCCGGGTCCCATTTTTGTTTTGTCTTCCATCCCTTCATATGAATTTTTTTTTTTTTTGTGTTCCATGTTTTCTCTCTCCCTGTTCTTCCCTGCGAGGATGGGGGGGGGGCAGGGTGGCAGTGGCCTCTGTTGGCTTATCAGTCCAGGCGCGGAAGCGGCCCCCTCTCCTCCAGCTGGATGCTTCCTCTTCCCCGGGCCACTGTTTAGCCCGCACTCACCTTTACTTTTATTAGGAGGGAATTGGTGTGCCGCCTTCTACTGCCAGTGATGTCAGCATTGTGCCGGCGGGCTTCCCGCTGGACGCACATGGGTGATATTTAAGGGCCACAAGCTTGCATGCCTTTCTGTGTACTGACCTCCTTCTTTCTATGATTATAGAGGATTAACACATCAATTAGTTTCCCACCCTATATTAGAAAGATTTTGGGAACTAGGTTTAGGACCTTATTCCAGAAATGGCATACCAGACAGAAAAGATTGTGTGCATATTGGACTCCAATGGGGAATCCAATCTCGGATCAGCTTAATCCAGACCCTCTGCGCAATCTGGGAAGAAGAGGTCCAGGCTCTGCTCTGGTAAGTCCCTGATTTTATTATCTTTATGACTCATGTTTTGAAGACAGATGCCGGTGTCTTCTGTGATTCTGCAGGTGATCTGACACGGAGCTGCACTGATTACAGGGCTGATTGCACCTGTGCAAAGCCTGGCTGGGTTACACTTTGTTGTAAGTTTTACAACAGGCTAAGCATTTTGTAACCTGGCTGAATGCAGGGATGGTAAATCATTATTGTATGAGAGGTTGCTATACGATGATTGCAAGTTTGTGGAGCCCATCGTGCCATATTGCTATACTATACATTGCTTCATTTCTGCTAACACTCGGGTTCCTTTATTAAAGCGGACCTACATGCCCTTGTTACTTTCTGCTTGGAAGGGTCCTGATTAATTTGGGACACTGTTCTTCTGTACAAAAGGGGATTGATGGCAGTTAGTTTTTTTTCATCGTCTCACACCATCTGAGGGGTCAACAAGTTAGTTTATTTTGAATCAACAGGGTAACACCAGATTGCAGAATTGGAAATTCTGCTTTCAGTTGAACAGAACCAGCTTGTAAGCCTTCCATATGAGGAGTGCCAGAATCGATTGGCGGACTTTCTAAGTCACTTTCCATTTTTGGAGGCAGAATGGTCTCTAAACCAGGCAGTGTTTGATCAAGTGTGTTCCCTAAGGGGGTCCCTGGAGGGTGAATCTTTGTTTCAGGGTAGAAAAATTAAAGAAGTTTTTTTCTCTAAATCCCTCTGACCTGGGTCTGGGAGTAGACTCTGGCACACAGGTGGCCATCCAGGCTGTTTTTTTTCATGTTTCTTCCAATTAAGATGCTTCCTCAATAATTTAACAGCCAGTCAGCCAGTCTGCTTCTGACTGCCTGGTTATCCTGCCGTCACCCCTTTCTTCATTTTTTTCAGGATAAGGTAGTGGCCCCCTGTTACCTTCCAAAGATCTCTTCTGACTTTCATAGAACTCAAGACATTGTTCTTCCGTATGCAGACAGTAAAGATTCTTTGTTTAATATATTTTTGGAATGTCCGAACAGGGCTTCTGGAATACCTTTATCAAATATGAGGATTGGAGGGAGGCGAATAACCTATTCAGGTTCTTCCTCAGGTCCGAGAAAGGACCATTAATTATCCAAGTCAACTTTGGCACATGGGTGTAGAGTGCTATCAGTATGACCTATCATGGGTTCCAGGGAAGATTACAGTTCACGAGAAATGTTTCTAAAGGGGCCACCTAGGTCTTCAGCCAAGACTTTTGTGAGGCGTTTGGACTTACTGACCTTACAGGATCAGTCCTTTGGCATAAGTGTTTTCTAGATGTATTTCCCACCCAATAGAGGTAGAGCTCGGTTATCTCTCATGTGTATGCTGCCCAGAGGATGTTTTGAGAAAACTTTAGTTACCTGGTAACTTCTTTTCTAAACATCCGAACGGCAGCATACAGGGTTTTCCCTCCCTTAAGATTGCATTAAATCTCTTGTATTGACCAGTTCTGTTTTTTGCTCTGTCTTTTTATCTTTTTCCAGATCTCTACAACAACTGAGTCAGTTTTATGCTAATCTGGTGGTCAGGCGTTCCTTTTCTAGGGGCGGGACACGAGGTCTCATGTGTATGCTGCTCCTTCGCATTTTAAGAAAAGAAGTTACCAGGTAACTTACTTAGAGACCTACATGTCAGGAAGTTAGGTCTCGGCATTCCAATACAATACTGCAAAAGATAAAAGGGGTCTAGAATTGGAGTTGGCTTATGGTTTGAATGGCACATTTGGAAGTGTCCCTTGTTTATGTATAAACAAGCAGCATGCAGAATCGAGTAAAATAGTCCCAAATGGAACCCATTTGGAACCATAGCTCTTTTTACACGCATAACCAATCTTGAATTAAAGCAGATCCTTTCTGTGGCCTGGAAGCTTAGGAGACTAATAACAGTTACTCACATGTGCTAAAGACATTAGTTGATCTGGTTAAATTAAACACAAGGGGTCTCTAATTTGAAAAGGTGATTGGAAAAGTTTGAAATGCCCCAGGATTTGAGTTACAGATTCAGGTTTCATGAAAAAATGATGTGCATACAATATAACACCAAATCCGTTCCGAGAATGAACCAGAAAAGAGGGATCCAAGATCTGTTAGCATTTCCTTTTACTGGTGGATCTGGACCAACGCTGTTAGATAGGGACTCCAGTTTCAGGTCTGTGGCAAAAGAACATGAAGATGTCTGACAAGCCTTCTCATAAAACATATGAGAGAAATATGACGGAGAAAACACAAATGATGTGAAGATATCCAGTGTGGTAAAAGGAACAGAGAATACACTGTTATACATAGAATGTTTTACAGAATTGTATGCAGTTTACAATTGCCTACTAAACTTGCAGAATAAAATGAATAAGTTATATGAATGGGTGCTATCTGTACCAGGGCTCACTCTCTCTAGCATCCCTATAACTAATAGTCTAAGAGCAGTAACAAATGCAGACTTCCATGTAGATAAAGAAAGTGTATTGAATATAGATACAATCTAGAACCTAACACAGTTTTGCACAAAAAGGGATACAAACGAAACCATTATTCTAAGTATGTCACACACCCCGCTTCAAGATATCCATAACATGTGGGTAATACCGACCTGAAGAGGGCGTTCTGCAGAGATGATAGGAAAAAGAAAGCCCCTCCCGGTCCATAAATACCTGGGACCTCCCACTCATTATCCAGTTTTCCATCTCTGCAGACGGCGAGCAAGTCAGAAGATTATGTCTCCTCCTTGCACAGGGGGAATTGAGGTAGCCGGGACCTTCCCGGCCCGCTTTTGATTTCTATTTCCGCCCAGATCCCTCTTTCTTATTACTATGCATGCCTCCCAGCCTTGGCTGAGGTCTGGGCGAGGGTAGAACAGCACATTAGGTGCTCAGGAGCTAAGCTCCACCGTGAGACCCTGTACCAAAGGGTAGGCGGTTTTCCGGGCTGGTGACCCCGGTTTGGGATGCCCTGTCCCTTGGCCCTTTACCCCTGGTAGTGCCCCCTCTGCGGTTGCCCTTCTCCTTGTGGGGGGGGGGGGGGGGTGTTTTGGGGCTTTTATTGTGTGTGTAGTGCTTTTACTGTTGTGCTGGCTGAGGAGATCCTTCTCCTCAGCCTGGTTCTTGGAGGCGGGGCCGGGCGCGGACTTGCTACGCCGCGGCCCGCCTGTGTGTGGTTTTTCATGTAACCGGCGCCGCGGTCGCCGCCATTACCGCGGCGCCGGCACCCTGTCACTTGCGGCGCGCGGGTGAGGAGTTTTCTCCTCACATACCGGAGTTGGGGGGCGGGGCCGGGCGTCGGAGCGTCGCCGCGGCCCGCCCCCCTCCTTTCTTGCGGTCTGTTCACCGGCACCGCAGCCGTCGCATACCGCTGCGGCGCCGGTCCTTGTGCCTTTGTGTCGTGAGGGGAGATCTCCCCTCACGCTTGTGATGGAGGGGCGGGACCGGGCTTTCGGCGGGACGCCGAGGCCCGCCCCCGTTCGGCAGGCGCCGCCGCGGAGCCTGGCCGTGACATGGAGGGGCCATGGATACTCGCGCTCCCTGCGCTGGCCACGCCCCCCTTCTCTTCTCTCCCTCGTGCTATTGCTGCTGCTGGCTCCTGTGGGACGGACGCCATCTTGCAAGAAGGAAGCACCGTGAGTGGCCCTGTGGGCCCCATATCTTTTTTACTCTCTGTGTATTTTTCAATTTGCTTATAGCCTTTTCTGTTGTGTCTTTCAGGTAGACCTACGTTAGGTTTAGGGGGTTTCTCCCGGTCCTAGGGTCCCTGGGTTACCTTTCCCTATTTCAAATTCTCCCACTTGGGACATTAAAGGGGCATCCCGGGTTGCTTATACGCGTAATTCCCTTGGTCATAGCGACTACACACAAGTTCACCATATGGAGGCATCCCCGGATACCGGGCTCGGGATACCCTCGGGGCAATTCCGGAAGTGTATGTTGTGCGGGGTATCCATTACTGGGGATGATGTACTTCTGTGTATACCTTGTGCACAGCAAACTATTACGTGGCAGTCCGAACCCCCAGGCGTCTGGGTCAGCACCGCCGGTCGCTTCCTCTCCTCCTCCCAGCTTGATACGCACCCCGTGTGACGTTGTCATGGGTAGGGAGCTACAATCTGAGATGTGCGCCAGATTGGCCAACCTTGAAAAATTAATTTCCAGCTCGGCCGTCCGTAAGGCTCCGGCTAAGAGAAAGCATTTGTCGCCGGCTCTGCCGGCGGATGATTTTGATGATGTTAAGAATTTGGACTATTCTGATTATTCCCCGCTAGAGGAAGGGGAGGTTTATGAGGACTCTGATAATTCAGACGATGAGCAGTTTGTTGGCGCTGATGCTGAGCTGGGGGACTTGGGGAGATCCTCGGATACTCCTAACGCTCTGGCTCAGATGTTTGAGGTTTTGGCTATTTCTCCTCCTGAGGAGGCTCCACAGCAGAAGGGTGAGTTTTTTGAGGAATCCAGGCCGCGCTTGGAATTTCCTAATCAAAGACACTTTGACAAAATTATTGCTAAGGAATGGGACAGGCCGGCTCGGCTCCCTGGTATTCCTCAGGGGTGGGATAAGAAATATCCCTTCCCTTCGGATACGGTTAAGCGTTGGGCATCCCCCCCCGAGGTGGATGCACCGGTTTTGGGGTTGTCCAACACTTCTGTTTTAAATAATCCTGATTGTTCCACCCTCAAAGATGGAGAGGATAAACGCATTGACCAGATGGCTTGTCATGGTTTTGCTAGCGTTGGGTCTGCCATGCGGCCCGTTTGCGCTTCGGCGCTGATGGTGGTGGCCGCCAGGTCTGTAGTCAGGGACCTGTTGACTTCTGCCGGGCTTCGTCCTGGTAGTGACGAGTTCCTTGGCCTTAAACAGTGTGAGTTGTTTTTGTCTTTTGTATTAGCCGCCTTGGATGACACTTTGATGATGTGTGGTAGGACGTCGGCTCTGCTGGTGACTATTCGGCGGTCGGTGTGGTTGCGCCAGTGGGCGGACGATTTTATGTCCAAAAAGTCGCTGACGGCTCTACCTTTTGTTGGATTACGGCTCTTTGGAGAGAAATTGGATTCTGTCACCAAGGGTGGTAGGTTACCTCAACGCAAGAAACAACGCCGTCCCTTTCGGGGGGCGCCTTCCTTTACCCCTTCCTTTCGTGGGGCCAGATCTGGCAGGGGATTTGCATTCCCCTCTTCCAGAGGAGATTCCGGGAACAGGGGCAGAGGACGTGCCCGTCCAGGTTACAGTTGGGGCTCTAAGCCCAAACCTGCTGCTAAGCCAGCTCAGCAATGAGGGGGCGCCCTCACCCATGCGGGTGGGGGGATGGCTGCGACACTTCTCCCAGGTCTGGGATCAGGAGGTCTCGGACAGATGGATCCGGGAAGTGGTGTCTTCCGGTTACAAGCTGGAGTTCGAGCTCCGCCCCCCTTCCAGATTTTTCAGGTCTCGGGTGCCTTCGGAACCTCTGGCCGCGCAGGGGCTCCTGGTGGCAGTAGAGAGTCTTCTGGACATGGCTGTCATTTGCCCAGTGCCCTTCTCGGACCAGGGCAGGGGTTTTTATTCCAATCTGTTCACGGTACCCAAGAAGGATGGATCGGTCCGACCCATCTTGGATCTGAGGTTTCTCAACAGGTTCATCCGGCCGCGGAAATTCCGCATGGAAACGCTGCGTTCGGCTATCCACTCTCTTTGTCAGGGAGACTTTCTGACGTCCATAGACATCAAGGACGCTTACCTACACGTTCCGATTTTTCCAGCACACCAGAGGTTTCTCAGGTTCGTGGTGGAGGATCGGCATTTTCAGTTTGTGGCACTCCCTTTCGGTCTCACCTCGGCTCCTCGGGTGTTCACCAAGGTGCTGGCGGGGGTGATGGCTCTACTCAGGGTTCAGGGTATCCGCATTGTGCCCTATTTGGACGATCTTCTGATTATGGCTTCTTCCTTCAACCAAGCGGAGTTGGACACCAGAACGGTGGTATCCACTCTGGAGAGGTTAGGTTGGGTGATCAACTACCCCAAGTCCTCTCTTTCTCCGTCCAAGGTTGTCACCTTTCTGGGAATGTCCCTGGACACTTCGCAGGCCAGGGTGTTTCTGCCCCAGGCCAAGATTCTTTTGATTCAGGAGTTGGTTCGGCTTCTCGTGTCGGCCCCTCGTCCGGCCATCCGGCTAGGGATGAGGCTGGTGGGGTTGATGGTGGCCTCATTCGAGGCAGTTCCCTTTGCGCAGTTTCACACAAGGACGCTCCAGCTTCATCTGTTGAAGGTTTGGGACAAGTCTCCGCTATCGTTGGATCAGTCCTTCCGGATGACCCCCCGAGTCCGTCGATCCCTGCAATGGTGGCTGGGGTCTGCCAATCTGTTGAAGGGCAGATCTTTTCTGGCGCAGTGTTGGGAGACGGTCACCACGGATGCCAGTCTGTCAGGTTGGGGGGGGTGTTTGGAAGGACCTTCAGTTTCAGGGTCTGTGGGGCCCGCAGGAGGCCCACGAGCCCGTCAATGTTCTGGAATTGAGAGCCATCAAGTTGGTTCTGTTTCGCTTGACTCATCAGTTGCAGGGCCTGCCAGTTCAGGTTCAGTCGGACAACCAGACGGCGGTTGCTTACATCAATCACCAGGGAGGGACTCGCAGCAGGAGTGCCCTCAAGGAAGTATCTTTGATTCTGGATTGGGCGGAGAGCCACGTCCCGTGTATCTCAGCAGTCTACATTCCGGGAGTGGAGAACACGGAGGCGGACTCTCTGAGCAGGTCCTCCTCTCGCCAGGGGGAGTGGTCTCTCAGTCCCCAGGTGTTTCGTTCGATTTGCCTCAGGTGGGGGTTCCCGGCTGTGGACCTCTTTGCCTCTCGTCACAATCACAAACTTCCGGTATTTGTGTCTCTCTCGCATGATCCACTGGCTCTGGCGGTGGATGCCATGTCTCTGAACTGGAGGGATCTGGGGTTTCTGTACCTGTTCCCTCCGTTTCCAATGGTAGCCAGAGTGGTGCGCAAGCTGGCCCTGGAGGGCGCGTCGGCGATTCTGGTGGCACCAAGGTGGCCAAGGCAGGTTTGGTTCGCAGACCTGGTAAGACTGGCAGAGGATCAGTTCGTTCTGCCTCTGCTGCCGGACCTGCTCACCCAGGGTCGGCTACGCTATCCCAATTTACCATCGCTGGCTTTGACGGCGTGGCTGCTGAAACCTCCATCTTGAAGGAGGAAGGTCTTTCTGATGCGGTGATTCAGACTCTTATTAGCGCCAGGAAGCGGTCTTTCTCTGTTTACTATAGGACCTGGAGGTCCTATATTGACTGGTGTGAAGGTAGGTCTTTCCCGTGTCGGGAGTTTTCCATTTCCAGGATTCTGGAGTTTCTTCAACATGGTCTGGATCTGGGGCTCCAGCTCAGTACCTTGAAGGGGCAGGTTTCTGCCCTGGCGGTGTTCTTTTGCTCTTCATCCCTTGGTCAGGACTTTTTTCCAAGGGGTTACGCATGTTCGACCTCCTAGGAAGCCCTTGGTTCCAGTTTGGGATTTGAACCTGGTTCTTTCTGCTCTTCAGGGTCCCCCGTTTGAGCCCTTGAATGAGATTGCTTTGTCTTCTCTTACTCAAAAGGTGGCATTTTTGGTGGCTATCACTTCGGTTAGGCGTGTTTCTGAGTTGGCAGCTTTATCCATTAAAGCTCCGTACTTCGAAAGGCATCAGGACAAGGTTGTCTTTCGTTTCAAGCCGGATTTTCTTCCTAAGGTGGTTTCTGCCTTTCATCTGAATCAGGACATTGTTCTGCCTTCTCTGTGTCCTAATCCTAGCAACGACAAGGAAAGGGCGCTGCATTCTTTGGATGTAGTTCGCGTTGTGAAATATTATTTGGTGGTTACGTCTTCCTTTCGTAAGACTGATGCTTTTTTTGTGGTGCCCTTTGGGCCTAGGAAAGGTTTGGCTCCTGCCAAATCTTCCATTAGTAAATGGATTTGTCAGGCCATCATTGGGGCCTATTCTGCCAAGGGGAGGAGTCCCCCTTTTCGTGTTACTGCTCATTCTACTCGTGCGGTTGGAGCGTCCTGGGCTTTTCAGCACCAGGCCTCGGTTGAGCAAGTTTGTAAGGCCGCTACTTGGTCCTCTGTTCACACTTTTTCCAAGTTTTACAAGGTTGATGTTCGGGCCTCAGCGGATGCTGTTTTTGGCCGCAAAGTTCTGCAAGCTGTTGTGGTTTAAGTTGTACCTTGTTGCCTTGTTTTGGATCCCCGCCCTTTTTTATGGACACTGCTATTGGATGTCCCACATGTTATGGATATTTTGAAGCGGGGTGTGTGACATACTTAGAATAATACCATTTTGTGAAATACTCACCTGTAAAATGGGTATTATAAGTATGTCACACACCCCGCTTCACCCGCCCTTCTCGTATTCTGGATCCTTTATATTGTGAACTTTGCGTTGCTTTGGTTTATATTTGCCTCTTCCTGGTCCCTTACCTTACTGCTTTCTTTATACTGGGTAATAAGTGGGAGGTCCCAGGTATTTATGGACCGGGAGGGGCTTTCTTTTTCCTATCATCTCTGCAGAACGCCCTCTTCAGGTCGGTATTACCCACATGTTATGGATATCTTGAAGCGGGGTGTGTGACATACTTATAATACCCATTTTACAGGTGAGTATTTCACAAAATGGTATTATTCATGGAAAATTAAATCAACCCATAAAGATTGACGCCGCCTATGTACTCAATGAACGAAGATAACAATTACATTCTCGCAGTAATGCATATATTAAAGCAAGCTAAGTATATCCAATAAATAGATGCTGCTATTTCTACATTACTGCTACAAAGTAATTTATCTTAATTATCAAGGTGACTTCATCTCCATGGGCTGATTGCATTTTCCATGAATAATGGTTTCTTTTGTATACTTTTTTCTGTGCAAAACTCTGTTCTAGATTGTAGCTATTTTTAATTATTAATAGATCTATTTTATTTGCATCAAGCTCTATAGTTTGCATTTGTTACTGCTCCTTATTAGACTACAGCTCCGGGTACTACGGCTCCAAGCGTGCTGATTGGAAGAGCAGCCACACATGCGCCGTAGGACCGTGGTGAGGTGAGTTGGCTGCAGCGATCGGGGGGGTTTCACACAGTGGGGCACCCCCGATCGGGGGTGTGGACCAAGACCCAGGATAGTCAAAATCCTGGGTTTGGTCCACTTTTAAATGTACAGACATTTCTAGGATTCTGTGAGGCTAAAGTGTTTAGAATAAGTGACAGGCTTCAGTGCAGCACCAAGTAGGCCTATACTGAAATCAGAAAAGTCTGTGATCGTTCTGAAAACATACTGAGATATAGGTGCCCCAATTTATATATTCTTAGTATATAGTACGTCCTGCTCCAGATAAGATTCTTTACTCTTGGGTATTACTCTGCCAGATGGCACTGGACTGCAGAGACCGCGAAATTGGCTCCTCCCGGCCCCTCAAATACCCAGGACCTCCCACAAATCCCCAGAATTTCTCTGCAGTCTGGACTGCGAAGGACAAGAAGATGGCTCTCCTCGCAGGTGAGCGGGCCTATTAGCCTGCGGCACTGTAGGACCATTCCCACCCGTTCAATTATTAATGTGCCTCCCAGCTTTGGCTGCGCTGGTGCGGGTGATGGGACAGCACCGCTGTCAGGTGCTTAGGAGCGCTGCTCCACCGCAATCCCCCACCAAAGGGTAGGTGGTGTAGGCATATAGTGAGCCTTTTATGGGATGCCCCTCCCGCACTATTGCCCCTTGCCCCTGTCTATCGGTGGGCCCTACGTTAAGTGGCCGCAGTGGCCCTACGTTAAGTGGCCGCTGCTCTCCCTTGTAGCTCGCGGGGGGGGGGGGGGGGCGGTGCGTTGGTGCTTCACTTGGATGGTGTGCTTGTCACTGTCTCCGCGGCCCGCCCCTCGAGGTATACTCGGCGCCATTTTTTCTGGATTCTGTTGCGTGGCTGGCCCCTACCTACTGCGGTCCATGAGTGTCCTCGCGGGCGGTTTTATTTTACCCTGTCATTTATGCGTGTCGCTTATGGGGTTCTCTTCGCTTATGTCTTTCAGGCGGGTCAAACTCAATTGGTTTCTCCCGGCCCTACCCCCTCTATTTAGTTATTAAACTTTGTGAGGCCTAGTGTGCTAAGTACTCTCACTTCCCTAGCGGGCTATTGGGGCATCCCGGGTTGCTTTTATAGCTTGAATCCCTATCGACCTATTGTGCCGCTATAATCGCCATATGGAGGCGTCTCAGGATAATGTGCTCGGGATTCCTTCGGGACAAGCCCAGCTGTGTGTAACTTGTGGGGTGTCCCCTACAAGTGCTGACAATGTGCGGGTCTGTATACCTTGTGCCCAGCAGGTGCTTGCGCTAGAGCCTGGTTTACCAGCAGCTGGGCCTGCACCACGTATGGCTTCACCTACTTCCCCCAAGCTTAAATTTGACTCCCATTGAGCTGCATACCAGTGGGGAATCTCAGCCTGAGGTGTCTGCCAGACTGGCTAGTGTTGAAAAGTTGCTTGCTAATACCATGGCGCGTAAGACCTCTGCTAAGAGGCGGCATTTGACGCCTGATGTCACTCTTTTCCCTATGGAGGCTGAAGAGTTCTTTGAACTGTCCAGTTATACCCCCTTGGAAGAAGGGGAGTTGTTCTCTGATTCAGAGTCATCTGATGAGAGGCCCAGGGGTCATGATGATTCTGGCTCTGACCCCTGGGCCCCAGATGATACTGATAGGCTGTTGGCTCAGATTTTTGAGGTACTGTCTATCTCTCCCCTGGTTGCAGCTCCTAAGCAGCAGGGGGAATTGTTTCATACTGCTAAAGCCACGTTTAGAGTTTCCTGAGCAAGCCCATTTTAACAATCTCGTGCTCAAGGAATGGGAGCGTCCTAGCAGGCTCCCCGGAGTCCCTAAGAGTTGAGATAAGAAGTTTCCCTTTCCTGCTGATGTGGTGAAGCGTTGGTCATCCCCTCCAGAGGTGGATTCCCTAGTCCTAGGGTTGTCTAGCACCTCTGTCATGCATTCCCCTGATTCTACTACACTGCGGGATAGTGAGGACCGGCGTATTGATCAGCTGGCGTCTCATGCTTTTGCCTGTGTGGGGACGGCGCTGCGCCCGGTTTGTGCCTCTGCCATTACAGCAGTGGCTATTAGGACCCTGATTAGAAGTGTCCTAGATGGTGCTCCTGATGATGTATCTAGTGAAGAGTTTAATGCACTCTCTCGTTGTGAGGTCTTTGTTGCTTATGTCCTCTCTGCCTTGGATGATACCATTAGGATGTGTGGCAGAGCCTCTGCCTTGGTGGTGGCTATACGCCGCTTGGTTTGGCTGTGCCAGCGGGCAGCTGGCACTGCTGCCAAGAAGGCTCTCACTGGTTTTCCCTTCAAAGGGCTGTGCCTATTTGGGGACCGCCTGGACCTGTTTGCTAAAGGAGGCAGGTTACCCCAGCGCCGGAGGCAGGTTACCCCAGCGCCGGAGGCAGTCTCGGCCCTTTCGGGGCCCAGGCTCCTTTTCTTCCCCCTACCGTGGATCCAGACAGGGGAGGGGGGGTCTCCCTTACCGGGGCCCGAGGAGATTTCTGGGGTAGGGACAGAGGACGTGGATGCCCTGGCTCATCCTGGGGCTCCAAGCCTAAGCCTTCTCCTAAGCCCCCTCAGGCATGAAGGGGCGCCCTCACCCAGCTCAGGAAGGGGTGCCAGCTTTCCTGGTGGCTCCCAGGTGGCCAAGAAGAGTGTGGTTCGCAGACGTAGTGCAGCTGGCAGTAGATCAGTACGCTCTGCCCAGGGTTCCAGACCTGTTCACTCAGGGACATCTACGCCATCCCAATTTACAAAGTCTGGCTTTGACGGCTTGGCTGCTGAAACCTTCATCTTGATGGAAAATGGGTTGTCTGTCTCTGTTGTTGACACCATGATCAAGGCTAGGAAGAAGTCGTCTTCTATTTACTATAGGGTTTGGCGTGCCTACATTGACTGGTGTGAGTCCAGGTCTCTTCCCTGTCGTGTGTTCTCTATTCCCAGGATCCTGAATTGGATCTGGGGCTTCAACTCAGTACTCTGAAGGGTCATGTCTCTGCCCTGACTGTTTTCTTCCAGAGGTCTTTTGCTCAGCATTCTCTGATCAGGACTTTTTTCCAGGGGATTACTCATGTGCGTCCCCCTCGTAAGCCTATGTTGCCTGTCTGGGATTTGAACTTGGTCCTGTCTGCCTTGCAGGGTGCTCCCTTTAAACCTGTGTAGGAGGCTGCTTTGGCCATTCTTACTCTCAAGGTTGTCTTTTTGGTGGCTATCGCTTCTGTTAGGCGTGTTTCTGAGTTGGCAGCGCTTTCCATCCAGCCCCCCTACTTTGAGAGACACCAGGACAGGGTGGTGTTTCGCTTCAAGACAGATTTTCTGCCTCAGGTTGTGTCTGCCTTTCATCTGAATCAGGACATTGTTCTACCTTCCTTGTGCCCTAATCCTAGTAATGCTAAGGAGAGGGTTTTGCATTCCTTGGATGTGGTTAGGTGTCTGAAGTACCTTCTGGGCCTAGGAAGGGTCTGGCTCCTGCTAAATTTACTATCCGCAAATGGATCCATCAGGCTGTGATTCAGGCCTACACTGCTAAGGGGAAGAATCCTCCCTTCCGCCTTACTGCTCATTCCACTCGAGCTATTGATGCCTCTTGGGCTTTTCAGCACCAGGCTTCTGTTGAACAAGTTTGCAAGGCCGCTACTTGGTCTTCTGTTCATACTTTTTCAAAGTTTTACAAGGTTGATGTTAGGGCCTCAGCTGATGCTGCTTTTGGCCGCAAGGTTCTGCAGGCGGCAGTGGTCTGACCTGTCTGTTGTTACCTTTGGGGATCCCACCCTACTTTATGGACACTGTTATTGGATGTCCCATGTTTAAGTAATCTTATCTGGAGCAGGACGTACTGTATACTAAGAATAATACAATTCTGTGATTACTCACCTGTAGAATTGGTATTATGAGTATACAGTACGTCCTGCTCCACCCCACCCTTTGTTCATTATCCTTGGCTCCCCTGTATGGTGATTATCATTGTTTGATAGTTGATAGTTGCTAGTTGGTTCTGTTATCATTCTCCTGGCTTCTTGTTTAACTGCTTTAAAATACTGGGGATTTGTGGGAGGTCCCGGGTATTTGAGGGGCCAGTAGGAGCCAATTTCGCAGTCTCTGCAGTCCAGCGCCATCTGGCGGAGTAATACCCAAGAGTAAAGAATCTTATCTGGAGCAGGATGTACTGTATACTCATAACAATTCTACAGGTGAGTAATCACAGAATTGTATTTTTTTTATTGGGAGGGTTCATGTACGTTCTGCTTGCTTTTCATAAATTAAGGTATTTTCCGGTCTCGCCACATCCACTTGCCCTGACTGCCGGAGATGGTGACTTGTTAGGGATTAGCTTTAATAGGCTGAAGTAGATGCAGACATTGGTCCCCTTTTTACCTTGTACTTTGCATTTATCTGGTGTAGACATTTCTCCTGAGCTAATGTGTTTAAACTTTTCTTTTAGGTAATGCCACAGCTCCTGAACCATTTGAGGGTGGACAATCTTGGTGAAAGCATTGATTGGGGGGTTCTTGCTGTGTACACATGCTCTGCCAATTGCAATGCTGAAAAACATTACGTAGAAGAATTTGTTTGGAAACAAGATGTGCCAGGAGATTCCATGTGAAATGTTTACTGCAATGCTTAATTTGTGTTTATGACAAAGTTAATTGCACTTTATTTAGCAAATGTATATTTAAAAAAAAGTTTTCTAGTTTTCTAGCTTGTATATACCAGGCATATCCTTCTAAAGGCTATAAATCTTATACACCAGATATTTTCTAGATTTCTGAAGCTGTGCTTTAGTAACAATCCTATACATTTGAAGGAAATAGCCCTGCTCTCAACATCAGGGACAGACTGGCCCTAAAGAGAACTAGGCATCGACTGGGCATAGTTCCCAGGACCCAGCCCACCTCCAGGGCCTGTGCAGGAGTTTACTCCTTCCTCTTGTAATCACCCAGGACTGTACCACTGTTCCTTCCAGACAGGACACCCAAGCCCAGGCTATAGCCTAGGCATCATAGATGGAGGGCAGTTTCTGCCAATACTGGCTATTTTCTGAGAATTCTAAACCATGGCACTTTGCCCACTTTTGCTTTGAATACAAAATGTTTATTTGCCAAAAATGTATGTATGTATATATATTTTTCCCACACCCACAAGGTGGGTGATGTGCAAACACTCTTACTAATACATCCCTGACACACATGCTTTGGTTTATGGGCACCACTGGCAGCTTTCAGCTGTTTTATATCTGAAAACGCTGATCTGTGTGGTGTCAACCTAGCGGATAACCTTTTTGGTTGGTGTGTGAAAGCTGGGGGAGGGGGTCTTAGAAGTATTGTCAACTTTTTAGGGTTTTGAAAGCTTTTTTCCTGAAATGAGCCTGTAGGTGAAACCAGTTTAGTTACCGGTTATTTTGTTCTATACTAGGAAAGTAAAGTGTTGAATGCTGTCCCTATTGTCCAATAATGTGCTTCCATATAGCAGTCTTCTCTGTGGGGATTTTCACACCAGCTCTAGAAATGAAGCCAGTGATACGTGTGTCTGTATCCTAGAGTGTCAGTCATCATTGTGTGGCTCAGCTGAGTGGGTGCTGCAGATTAGTGAGTGGAAAGGGCTCATATGAGATTACTTCTTGGAGTATGGGCTTTTGTAACTCCTAGATGGATTTTAAGTGGATGTTTAGTCATATGTTAACCTAGCCCCCATGGTCAAGCAGTGAGGCAGGATGGGGGGAGGGGTTTACAAAAATAAAACCTGTTATCCAGTGCCGTTCCCCCAATTTTCATAATGGTCACCATAATCATGGAGAGGCTTCACAAAGTGGCATGCCCTAGCCCCACGTGTGCTCACGTCCATTCAAGTAAGAGAGTGCACAGAGTGAGGAATGCTGCTTGAGCGCTGAGAAAGATGAGCTTTTTTTTTTCTCTCAAATAATCTTCCAGGCCAGAACTGTCCCTGCCACACTTGCCCATTATCTATAAATTCCTCTCCAGTGCTCCCTCCTTAGGTATGTGTTTCTTGCTTGGTGGGGAGGGATTATCTCCCCAGTTTCTGTGTCTGGGAAATGATCTGACCAGGCTGGGGTGTTTTCTTGAAAGAGTGGGATTAGGTAAGTATTTTTCTTTGCCTGCTGTGGCCCTGGAAGCCTATAGAATTCCCCCCCTACACTGCACCAGTACTTGGGGGGCCAGGTGGTACTAAGTGTCTCTTCCACCCCCAAGGACCGCGGTGGCAGCAGCAAACTTGCATGGTTTGGCTAATGGGTCCAGCGTAGAGGGTATTGGGAGGCCCTCCCTAGGCGATTGCCCACTGACTGACGTCACAATTTCAAGCAGCCATCAATTCTGTTCCTGTAGAAAGTAATGGGGCATGCCGTGACTGTCTGCACAAATTGGCTGTTCCCCTGCCGCATCAGTTCCAGTGAATGGGGCAGATAGCATCTGACTTGGGGGGAGGGGCAGGCTTTCACCAGAAGGAGGGGGAATTAATTCACCAGGAGCACCTAGGATACTTTGATTTAGTGGTCTCAGACATCCCAGCCTTAAAAGTCCCAAATACCCGGGTGGCTATATCTGAATTGCTTTTTCCCCACACCACTCTCCCTAGGGGTGGTCAGTGAGGGGTTAACTTATGGCTGACTATCCATAGCCGTTTCCAATAAATGGCACTCACCAGTTTCAGAGTTTGGGTCCTATGGTGTCCTGGCTGCCTCATATTAGAGGGTTTAGGTTTTACCAGGCTTTGCCTGGTAATAGGAACAGAGGCTCAGATTGGTGATCTAAATCTTTAAGGGTAGCTGCATCATAAGCAAAGTAAGGGACATTCCAGGGAAAGTTTCATGGAAGTATTTATGTACTGAAGAAACAGCTGTGCAGATTTTGTTTTAAACATTTGAGTACCGTTTGTTGCAGTCCAGTTAGTATTTAATAAATCAGTTTTTTTTCATTATATTTTGTGCAAAATTTTGTACCTCAACTTTTTAACCAGCACATCGGTTACAGATCCAGATTTTATAAGTAAATGCAGTCCCATAAAAGTCTTATTTCTAAAAGAAGAATGAAACCCAAGTTGTCCACCATGCAGTGTTGCAATTTTGATAAGACTGTGAAAGCTCTGGAAATAATCAATACAAAAATGTGCATAAGCATTGTGTATCACCAGTTGAAAAACCCCAGTTAGTCCTACCGATGAAGGTATTTCCATTAGTCCTCCAGGAAACAAAACTGGAAGACTATAATAGGCCCACCCCCTTGGCCCTCAGTGTTTTTTATGACGCAAACAGAAATCACTGAGCCCAAAAGGAGAGACAGAAATGGTCAACATAAGATGAAAGAGAGGGATGGAGAGTAGCACGCACTCCTGGTATATTCTAAGTATACAGCACGTCCTGTTCCAGAAGATTCCTTACACATGGGTAATACATCCACAAGATGGCGCTGGACTGCAGAAAACTACTTGTGGCTCCTCACGGCCCTATATAAGTCAGGGACCTCCCACAAAATCTCCAGTTCTTTCTGCAGTCTGGACTGCGAAGATAGCTCTCTGTGGCGCAGGTGAGCGGGGCTTATATGCCTGCGGCCCTGCAAGACTATTTCCACCCGTTCCGTCTCATTTACTGCCTCCCAGCCTCGGCTGTTAAGGTTCGGGTAGGTTAGCAAGCACCAATGGTGCTGAGGAGCTAGGCTCCTACCGCAGTCCCTGCCCAGGGTAGGTGGTTTAGGCTAATGGTGAGCCTTTTTGGGATGCCCCACTGCCTCATGGGTTTTGCCAGGTTATTCTGTGCAGTTAAACCCTATTCACATATATATTTCCCCCTCCACCCTCACTTCTCATATTAGTCCCCTGGGCGCCATTTTCCCTGGGAATTCTGCTCTTATCCTCCCTCACTCTCCCCTTGGGGGATCTCCGGGGGGGGGGGGTCGTCTAGTGATTCAACAATGTATTTCACTCTTGACACATGGGCTCGTTTCCTGCTCTTCGGAGGGGGGGGCTCTATGGATGATGCATTTCACCTCATAAACTCCACGGCCTGCCCCTCGAGGTCTGCGGATGCCATTTTGTCTCCTTGCTGCGTGCTGCTGGCTCTCTGCGGTCCGTGAGTAACCCCCATGGGGTGATTTTTTTCTAAAAGTTTTTTCTAACTGCCTTATTCTCATGGGAATGTTGATTATGTCTTCCAGGCGGGTGAATACTTCACTGTGGTTTCTTCTGGCCATTTTCCCTCACTAACTCCCACTTCCTTACCGGTTCTTGGGGCATCCCGGGTAGCTCTTTAGCGTTAACCCTTACTGGCCTATTGTGCCATTCAAATCACTATATGGAGGCTTCTGGGGATAATGGGCCCCGGGGTCAAGCCCGGCTATGTGTTGTGTGTGGGGTATCCCCTATTAGTGATGGTGTCAGGGTGTGTGTACCCTGCGCCCAGCAGGTACTTGCGCTGCAGTCTGGGCTGTCTGTTACTGGGCCTGGTGGTGCGACCCCCCCCCCTGGCCTCAACTACTCCCCCACGCTTACATCTGACCCCCACTGCGGGGCATACTAGTGGGGAGTCTCAACCTGATTTAGCTGCACGGGTGGGCATTCATCACCCGCGGTTTCCCTCTTCCCTGTGGAAGATGAGGGCCCTTACTCTCAGGTCCCTACCCCCTTGAGGAGGGGGAATTATTTTCTGATTCAGAATCCTCTGAGGAACGACCTAAGATACACGGTGGTACTGGGACTCCCTTTGGGGAAGACCTGGGGTCCCCTGATGACACTGACAGATTTCTGAGTCACATATTTGAAGTGCTTTGTATTTCCCCTCCTGCAGTGGCTCCGCAGCAGCAGGGTGAGCTTTTTCATATGGTTAAGCCACGCTGGGAGTTTCCTGAGCAGTCTCACTTCAATAATGTAGTGCTTAAGGAATGGGAACGGCCTAGCAAGCTGCCCGGGGTGCCTAAGAGTTGGGACAAGAGGTATCCTTTTCTGATGTTGTTAAGCGTTGGTCATGTCCTCCGGAGGTTGCGCCCGTTCTAGGGTTGTCCAATACATCTGTCATGCATTCTCTTGACACTACTACCCTGCGAGATGCCGAGGACCAGCGTTTGGACCAACTGGCCTGTCATGCCTTTGCATGTGTGGGGACAGCACTGTGCCCAGTTTGTGCCTCTGCTATTACGGCTATTGCCATTAAAGGGGTGCTTAAGTGTATTTTGGATGGGGCATCTGAGGATGCGGATAGAGAGGAGTATAGATCTCTCCTGCTTTGTGAGGAATTTATTGCATATATCCTCTCTGCCATGGATGATGCCATTAGAATGTGTGGTAGAACGTCTGCCCTGTTGGTGGCTATACGCCTCTCTGTCTGGCTACGTCAGTTGTTTGCTAAGGTTGGTAGGTTACCTCAAAGCAGGAGGCCGTCTCGGTCCTTTCGGGGGACAGATGCCTTTCTCCCATCCTTCCGTGGTTCCAGAACTAACCGTGGAGTCTTTTACTGGGGCCCGTGGAGACCATTGGGGTAGGGGCAGAGGACGTGGCCGTCCTGGCCTCTTCTGGGGTCTCAAGCCAAAAACCTCACCCAAGCCCCCTCAGGCATGAAGGGGCACCCTCACGCATCCGGGTGGGGGGACGGCTTCGGCTTTTTTCTCACGTCTGGAGACTTGACGTCTGACCGGTGGATTCGGGAGGTAGTGTCCTCCGGTTACAAGATAGAGTTTGCGGGGGCCGTGTCCCGGCATGAACGAGGAGAGACGTGGGTGAGAGATCTCCTGCTCTCCCTACCTGTTTTATCAGCACTTACCTGGCGGTTGGAGCCCGGAGAGGCAGATGGCTAAGAAGCCTAAGCGGCAGAGACGACCGAGGAGCAGTGGAGGGACCCCGGCGGGCCGTGGCGAGTCTGCCAAGGTCCGGAATCGTGAGGTGGCGGAGGCCACCAAGATGGCGGCTGAAGAGGTGTCCAGATGGCGCGGCGGAGAGGGATTGGAGCGTGCGTCCCTCTCATCCATGGAGGAGTCCGGCGGGGAGAACGGGGGATTGTTGTCGGCGGGACCGCGTTGTGAAGAGACGGCTGTGGACACAGACGGCGGTGAGCTGGGGGAGCTGCGGGAGACGGAGGCCGGCGGGAGGACCAAGATGGCGTCCGGCGCCCGCCCGGCGGCGGAGGGGGTCGCCCTGGTATCGGTGCCGGTTGGGCGGAGGCAGCGGGTCCCCCGGGGGACACTAGAGAGGATGACGCCCGAGTACAGGCGGAGGAGCTGCATAGCAAAGCCGCTGGGTGGAGCAAGATGGCGGCCGCTGCCTCTGCTAAGCCCCGCGCCGGCTGCAGCCTCTTAAAGCCACAGCACACCATATGGGGAGAGACCCATGTACAGCCCGATGGAACAGGAGGCCCTGACGGGAGAAGTAAAGGATGGGTCCTGGATATGGAGGGGCTCCCCCCGGACTGCCACGATGCTGCCCAGTGTGTGCCCCCTGCCCTGCTCCCACATACCCTGATCACACTTCCCACGGGACTCGGGGGTGAGACCCCCGCGGCTGGGGCGTCACATGGGGATGAAGCAGGGGTTGGTTATCGGCGGTCCCATGATGGGGAGCGCACCGCTGGGCCCCGCCAGGGGCTCCCAACGAACCTCAGCAGATTTGCCTATAAGCCTGCGGTGGAGCGGCGGTCGACCTGTACCCCCTGCTCTCCTTCGGGAGACTTGGAGCGTGCCCCTGAAGCCCAAAGCACTAATCCCCAGCAGAGGCCAGCGAAGCTGAGATCGGGGAGAGGGGATGCCCTCGAGTCGCCGGGGAATGTGGATGAAAGGTCGAGATCGCCTCTATCCCCACTCCAACCCTCTCCAGAAAAAGCCTATTTACCCGGGCGGATGACCCTTCGCCGATGACTCCGGCGATGTCCCCGGGAGCCCCGGCTGCTGAGGTGCCTAGCGAGTGGAACACGGATACCCAGGTGGAGGTTCCGCCGGAGGAGAAGCTGCAGGAGAGCCAGATCCACTTGGAGACCATCTCTCTTCTGAAGGGTATCCCCTCCAGGGGGGAGATTGAAAATCTGATCGCGAAATATGAAGCAAGCTTCAATCGCGAGGTCCTCGCCGTGCGTCATGAGGTGGCCGGAGTTGAAACTAGAGTTCGGGCCCTGGAGGTGGAGGGGCCTTCTTACGCCAGCCGCCTGCGGGCATTGGAAGCGAGATGCGACTCCCAGGAAGCAATGTTGTCGGCCTGCCAGCTGCACCTTGACGACCTCGAGAACCGCAATAGACGGAACAACTTGAGGATCAGAGGTATCCCGGAGCCGCGAGACGCAGAGGACATTAAGGCTATGGTCACCGCAATATTCAACGAAGTGTTGGACAGGGAGCCCTCGACCCCTATTGAGCTTGACAGAGCACATAGGGCCTTGAGTCCTAAGAGGTCAGACCCAGCTTTTCCCAGAGACATTGTGTGCAGGATTCACCTTTTTTCATTGAAGGAGGAAATCCTGAGGAGAGCGTGGAACAAGGGCACCCTACGCTTCAGAGGAGCGCCGATCAAGATTTTGCAGGATCTGTCTGGGCGGACTCTCCAGATGCGTAGAATGATGAAGCCCCTCCTCGAAACCATCATCAGTCGGGGAGCAATGTATAGATGGGGTTTCCCATTTCACCTGATAGTGAAGAATGCGGCTGGGACTTTCATCTTGAAATCTCATCGTGAACTTGGGGATCTGTTTGCATTCCTGGGGTGTGACCCAGTGGACATCCCGAACTTGCTTGTCTCGAGTGGGACCCCGCTCCCAAGGGACCTTCCCAGGAGAAGGAAGAGGAGCCTGAGGAGCTTTCGAGACCTGGGGCGCCTTGGGGGTCCCTCCCGGGGGTACTCGGCGGGCTCCGGGCCACTGCCCCGGGCGGTGAGTCCCGGGGGTGGTCCTGGTGCCGTCGGTCGGGGGTGCGCGCGGCCTGGCCCCCGTGCCTCCCCGGCCTACCTCGCTGGGGGGGGGGCGCATCCCTGATTGATTTGTTTCTCCTTGTGGCCCCTAGGGTCATCAACCTTCTGCCAACAGGTCATAATGTGTTATGCATGTCCTCTGTTCTGCTTTATTTAGAAATGTATTCTGTTCCGGTTATAGTCGCCTAATCCTTTTTGGACGCGGGCTGGTGCCCTGCTTGCGGAACCCTCGGCTTCCGCGGGTGGGGTCCCTCCCCGGCCGCCTAGTGGTTGATGGTGAGGCGTCAGCATGACTTGGGAGGGCCTGGAATGATCCCCCCTTTGCATCTCCCAACTCTTGTCGGACGCTGCACCCCCAATAGGTTGGTCTTCTGGGCACACGTGGCCCTAGTTGACTGTATTCACCCCGTTTGAGGGGAACCTTAGTGTTTGTTCCTTCTAGAGCGTGAGCGTGCACCTCCGCACTAGACTTATTCCCTTTCCTTTGGTTTTGGTTCTTCTTGGCGGCCTCCGACCGGGAGTGGGAGAGCGGGTGCTCCTGTACACTCTCCCCTTGGTTCGGACGCAATCCCGCTGCGGGTGGGCCTGGTCGACCCTAGTGGTTGATAGGACTCACTCTGTTTCCTTGGTTTAGGGGTGTTTCCCCCCTTCTTTCCCGGTAGTTTTTGGAAGCCGGGTTCTTCCTTCCCCCTCCCCCCCTCCTTTCCTGCTCACCCCCCCCCCCGCTCACCTGCCTCCCCCCCCCTGTACTCAGGGGCGGATACCCCAAAACTACTTCCCCCCCCCCGTACAGCCTAGCAAACCATAATAATGCAGGGAAAGCCCATCTCCGAGATCAACGTGGTCTCCCTCAACGTGAAGGGCTTAAATAGTCCAGAAAAGAGAGCCCTGATTTTGAGGAACCTCAGGGGGCTGAAGGCACAGGTTGCCTTCCTCCAGGAGACCCACTTCAGGGCAGGCGGCTCCCCCTCACTCGGCAACAAGTACTACCTTAGAGGCTACCATAGCCTCTCTCCAGACTCAAGATCCAGAGGGGTAAGCATTGTGCTGGACGCTGCCCTGCCCTGGGAACTGATCGACTATCAGACGGACCAGGAGGGGAGGTGGATCTTCCTCAAGGGGAGGATTGCATCTCACCTCTTCACCTTCGCAAACATATACGTGCCGAATGTGGGTCAGTCAACCTTCTTGGAGGGAGTCCTCGATATCTTGGACACATTTAGGGAGGGCGAACTGTTGATCGGCGGTGACTTCAACGTGGCACTGGATCCACTAGTAGACACCTCCAGGGGGACCCCGCACGAGTCATACGCCAAATTGAGGCGGCTTAAAAAGGTACTTGCCCAACACCAGTTGATAGACCCCTGGTGCATTCAACACCCGACCGAGAGGGATTACACCTTTTTCTCCCCCCCCCCCCCCCCCGCATAGGTCATACTCGAGAATTGACCTATTTCTTGTGCCTCACGCCTCGCTCTCTAGAGTGGTAGATTCCTCCATTGGGAATATTACCTTATCAGACCATGCCCCGGTCTCTCTACCCCGCCCCATCCCCAGGGGTTGGTCCTGGTGCCTGAATACCTCTCTCCTAGATGACCAATTAATAGTAACTGAGCTCCAAGAGGAAATTAAAAAGTACTTTGAGTGTAACTCGTCGCCGGAGATCAGCCCAGGGGTCCTCTGGGAAGCGCATAAGTGCGTAATCAGAGGCTCCCTAATTAGCATTGGATCTAGAATTAAGAGGGAAAAGGCAAAACTCATCAAGGACCTCTTGGCTGAGATAGGGAAAGTAGAAAAGTTACATAAGTCCCTAGCTGCGGCCCACTTGGCAACCCTAACGTCGCTGAGAGAGAAGCTCAAATCATTGTGCTGCGATAGAGTGAAGGCACAGTGGACCAAATGTAGGAAAAGGTTCTATGAAGCGGGGGACAAATGCGGGAAATTACTGGCAAGGGCACTGGAAAGAGTGAGATCTTATGTCCCAAAGATAGTAAACCATGAGGGTCATAGCGAGCACCTAACAGAGAGAATAGCGGAAACCTTCCGCAAATTCTATGAATCCCTTTACAATATTCAGGGAACAGGGAGGCAGGACATAGATTCTCGTATAGCAGAGTACATAAGGGACTCGGGGCTGCCAAGGTTGCCGGCAGAGGTGGTGGAAAGGTTGGAGGACCCCATCTCCCTGTTGGAGTTGCAGAAGGCAGTAGCGGAGACAGCTAGCGGAAAGGCCCCGGGGCCGGATGGTTTCCCTTCCCAGTATTATAAAAAAATGTTCCCCCTCCTGGCCCCCAGTCTTCTCAGGGTCTTTAACTCGCTCAAAGATGGTGAGGCCTTCCCCTCGGACTCCCTCAGAGCATACATCACAGTTTTGCCCAAAGAAGGAAAGGACCCCACGCAGTGTGCTAGCTACCGGCCCATCTCACTCTTGAATACGGATGTCAAGACCTTTGCAAAGATCCTGGCATCTAGAATTGCCCCCTAACTCCACCACGTAATCGCCCTAGACCAGGTGGGGTTCATGCCCCATAGGGAGGCTAGGGACAACACTGTCAAAGTGTTGAACCTGGTGCACCTCGCCCAAACCGCTAATAAGCCTTCCCTGTTGCTCGCAACCGATGCCGAGAAGGCCTTTGACAGAGTCAATTGGCAATTTATGTACTCCACCCTTAGCCATATTGGACTTGGTTCAAACCTTATGAATTGGATCGCAAGCCTCTATAGGAAGCCCTCGGCATCGGTGCGAGTCAATGGGGTAATCTCAGAACCCTTCGGGATCAACAATGGGACGCGACAGGGTTGCCCGCTTTCCCCCTTGGTCTTTATCCTGACCCTTGAGCCCCTGCTGTGCTACATCTGCAGGAACCCTGACATCAAAGGATTGGAGGGCCCCAAAACCCATTACAAAGTCGCAGCTTACGCAGACGATTTAATCTTCTGTCTATCTGCCCCAGAGGTTTCGCTGCCCAATCTGATGCGAGAGCTTAAAAGATACGGAGATATGTCGGGATACAAAATCAATTGTTCCAAATCCGAAATCTTAAACATTAACATCCCTGAGCGGCGCTTTGCGGGGATCAAGGAGGCATTCCCCTTTAAGTGGGCAAAGGAGGGGGTCACCTACCTTGGGACCAAGATAGGGAATGACCTGTCTAAGATCTTCAATTTGAACTTCCCCCCCGCTACTGAAAAAATTCTCGGATGACATCGCTAGATGGTCTATGGGTAGGATCTCCTGGTTCGGGCGTACAAACGCGGTCAAGATGAACCTTCTTCCCCGCCTTCTCTATCTACTCCAGGCTCTGCCAGTTGTGGTCCCTCAAGCCTTCCTCCAGAAGGTCAGAGCCTTATTCACCGGGTTTATATGGAAGGGAGAAAAACCCAGATTAAGCAGAACTATCCTAGCCAGACCAAAAGAGGAGGGAGGACTGGGATTCTCGGACCCGGTGTTGTATCATGCTGCCACTCATCTGGGCAGAGTGGTGGATTGGTGCCGGCACTCAAGACATAAGCAGTGGGTTGGGCTGGAGCGAGGCTCCGGGGGGCCCCCGCTGGCCAACTTACCTTGGCTAGAGGGGAAGGACATTCCGGGGGCACTAAAACACCCCACGGTTGGGGCCACTATACGCATCTTTAGGAGGTTCAAGGAGCTCCCGGATGTCTCCCCATCTCCAATGTTCCCAGTGCTGGGAAACCCACAATTCCCCCCCGGGTGTAGCGGTCCCAAGGCGAGAGAGTGGCGTGAGGCGGGACTGTACAGAGCCAAACACTTCTGGACACAGGCGGGCTGGGCTAAGACTGATGACCTGGCACTGAGGGGCTCCGTTCCGAGGTGGTCCAAATGGGAACAAACGCAGATAGCACATTTCCTTCAGTCCTTACAGGGATTTTCGAGGGGTTTGCGCCCGGGGACCCAGTTCGAGGAGCTCTGCTCCGGCCCTAACGTGGAAAGGCACGTGCTCTCATCCATTTATAAGCTGTTGATCACCCCCCAGGATGCGGAGGAACTTCACTTTGTTAAGTACTGGGAGAGAAGCTTGGGGGCCCCATTTACGCCAGAGCAGCGGAGGAGACTTCTCGCGGCACCGCATAGGACCTCCATTTGCACCCGGACTCAAGAATGTAGTTACAAAATTCTTACCGGGTGGTACAGAGTTCCGGCGACTCTGCACAGATGGTTTCCTGACGAGCCAGATAGCTGCTGGAGATGCGGTGCTGCGGGAGGCGACCTTATCCACATTTTCTGGTCCTGCCCTAAGCTTCGGCCTTATTGGGACTCGGTGAGGAGAGTGATAGGGGAAGTCACTGGGGAAACTGTACCAGCCGATCCAGGAATATGTCTGCTCCACCTGGGGAAGACCCCTCTGAGAGTGTATAAGAGATCCCTTATGTGCCACCTTCTCAATGCCGCAAAATCCTGCATCCCTCTGATGTGGAAAAGGACCTCCCCCCCCCCCCTCCTTGGCCAGCTGGGTCCTGAAGGTTAATGAAACCATGCGTTTCGAGGATTTAGCACTGAATCAGGAGGGAGGGTTCGAGAAATACACAACGACCTGGTACGATTGGATGGTCTTTTCGGATTCAGACGAGTGCAGGGCACTGCTTCAGGATACTTGAACAGACGTGCCTTCCCTTTGCCCTCCCCCCCCTCCCTCCCCCCCCCCCCCACCCATCCCTTCATCCTCTAAGGTGTTATTTTCATATCTGTCGGTTTATAGAGCTGTACGATTCTCTGCACTGGTTTTTCATTTTCTCTGTTTTTTTTGGAACCTGTTTAAGAATGTCAGACAATGCACAAAATTGCTTATCTTCTACATTTTATTGTGGTCTTTGTTCCTATGATGTATACAAAAATTAAATAAATAAAGAATTAAAAAAAATGATAGATAGATAGATAGAGTTTGCAGCCTGGCCGCCCCCAAGATTCATCAAATCCCGGATGGCTCAAAACCCCCTTTTAGCCCAGTGTCTGCGCCTTGCTGTCCAAAACCTTCTGGAGTTAGGGGTCATCTGCCAAGTGCCTTTAAAGGAAAGGAGCAGAGGCTACTATTCCAATCTTTTCACTGTTCCCAAGAATGACCCATCCTGGATTTAAAGCGTCTCAACAAATTTGTCAGATTCAAACACTTTCGCATGGAGACGCTCTCAGCTGCGCTCAGCTGTAAATTCACTACACCCGGAGGACTTCATGACCTCTAGACATCAAGGATGCTTACCTTCATATACCAATCTTTCCAGGTCATCAGAGATTCCTCAGGTTCGCTCTGGAGGATCAGCACTACCAATTTGTGGCCTTGCCCTTCGGTCTCAACTCGGCTCCCAGGGTATTCAACAAGGTGCTGGCGGGCATTATGGCTCTGCTGAGATCTCAGGGCATTCGCATCCTTCCTTACTTGGACGACATTCTCATCACGTCTTGGTCCTTCCAGCAGGCCGAGCTGGATACCCAGATGGTGGTGTCCACACTGGAGTCCTTCAGCTGGGGATCAACCATCCCAAGTCTTCCCTGTCACCGTCAATGGTCAAGTCCTTTCTGGACATGCCTCTGGATACATCTCAGGTCAAGATCCTTCTCCCTCAGCAGAAGGTGGACAGTCTGCAAGCTGAAGTCAAGCTTCTTCTATCTTGCCCTCATCCTTCCATCCGGCAGGGTATGCAGCTGGTGGGCCTGATGGTGTCTTGCTTCGAGGCTGTTCCATACGCTCAGTTTCACATGAGGCCTCTTCAATTTCACCTCTTGTCAGTTTGGGATCGGGATCCAGGTTGTCCCTGGATCAGGTGTTTGTTATGTCCCCTCTGGTCAGGCGGTCTCTCTCGTGGCTGGACTCAAGAAACCTGTTGGTGGGCAGATCCTTTCTGGCTCCGTGCTGGGAGACAGTCACCACAGATGCCAGTCTGACAGGTTGGGGGGGGGGCTTATGGAAATCCCTGAAATTCCAGGATCAGTGGGGCCCTCAGGAGGCCCACACCCATATCAACATTCTGGAACTGAGGGCGATACAGTTGGTTCTCGTCCAACTGACTCCACACCTTTTTGTCGGGCTGTTCAGGTCCGCTTGGACAACCAGACGGCGGTTGCCTACATCGATCATCAGGGAGGGACCCGGAGCAAGAGGGCCCTCAAGGAAGTGTCTCTGATACTGTCCTGGGCGGAGGAGAATGTTCCCTGCATCTCGGCAGTGTACATCCCGGGAGTGGAGAATCTGGAGGCAGACTCCCTCAGCAGGGGGACTTCTCGCCTGGGAGAATGGTCCCTCAGCAGCAGGGTGTTTCACTCCCTGTGCCACCATTGGAGTCAGCTGGATGTGGATCTGTTTGCGTCCCGCCATAATCGCAAGCTTTCAGCCTTTGTCTCTCTGTCCCAGGACCCTCTGGCCTTGGCCATGGATGCACTAGCAATGTCTTGGAAGAACTTTCAGCTCCTTTATGTGTTCCCTCCATTTCCTCTGCTGAGCAGGGAGCTGCGCAAGATATCCCAGGAAGGGGTGCCAACCATCCTGGTGGCCCCCTGTTGGCCAAGAAGAGAGTGGTTCGCAGACATCGTGCAGTTGGCAGTAGATCCGTACGCCCTGCCCAAGGTTCCAGACCTCACTCAGGGGCAGCTACGCAATCCCAATTTACAAACGCTGGCTTTAACGGCGTGGCTGCTGAAACCTCCATCTTGATGGAAAGGGGGCTGCCTGCCTCTGTTAATACCATGATTAGGGCTAGGAAGAATTCCTCGTCCTCCATCTACTATAGGGTATGGCATGCTTATATTGACTGGTGTGAGTCTAAGTCTGGTGTTTTCTGTCCCTAGGATTCTGGAGTTTCTGCTACATGGTTTGGATTTGGGTCTTCAACTTAGTACCCTTAAAGGTCATGTTTCTGCCTTGGCTATTTTCATCCAAAGATCTTTTGCTCACTATCGTTTGGTTAAGACCTTCTTCCAGGGGGTAACTCATGTGCGTCCCCCAGGTAAGCTTATGTTACCAGTCTGGGATTTAAACTTGGTCTTATCTGCCTTGCAGGGGTCTCCCTTTGAGCACTTGCGTGAGGCCCCTTTGTCGATTTTGACGCTTAAGATAGTCTTTTTGGTGGCCATCACTTCTGTTAGGCCTGTTGCTGAGTTGGTGGCGCTTTCCATCAAACCCCCTTACTTTGAGAGACACCAGGACAAGGTGGTGTTTCGTTTTAAGCCAGATTTTCTGCCTAAGGTTGTGTCTGCTTTTCATCTCAATCAGGACATTGTTTTGCCTTCTCTGTGCCCTAATCCTAGTAACCCTAAGGAGCGAGTTTTACACTATTTGGATGTGGTTAGGAACCTGAAGTTCTATTTGGGGGCTACTGAATCCTTCAGGAAGACTGATGCTCTTTTTGTGCTCCCGTCTGGACCTAAGAAGGGTCTGGCTCCAGTCCACTATCAGCAAGTGGATCTGTCAGGCTGTGATACAGGCCTATTCTGCTAAGGGGAAGGAACCTCCCTTCCGCCTTACTGCTCATTCTACTCGTGCTATTGGTGCTTCTTGGGCTTTTCGGCACCAGGCTTCTGTTGTTTTCAAGGCCGCTACTTGGTCTTCTGTGCATACTTTTTCCAAGTTTTACAAAGTTGATGTTCGGGCCTCAGCTGACGCCGCTTTTGGCCGCAAAGTTCTGCAGGCGGCAGTGGTTTAAACTGCCCGCTGTTACTTTTTGGGGATCCCACCCTACCTTACGGACACTGCTATTGGATGTCCCATGTGTAAGGATTCTTCTGGAACAGGACGTGCTGTATACTTAGAATAATACAATTCTATGATTACTCACCTGTAGAATTGGTAATATATGTATACAGCACGTCCTGTTCCACCCCACCCTTGTTATCATTGTTCTTAGTTACCATCTGTATGGTGATTGTTCATTTTGAGTTCTTGTTGTTATTATCCTCCCAGCTTCTTGTTAACTGCTTGTCAATACTGGGGATGTTGTGGGAGGTATCTGACTTATATAGGGCCTTATATAGGAGGAGCCACAAGCTGTTTTCTGCAGTCCAGCGCCATCTTGTGGATGTATTACCGATGTGTAAGGAGTCTTCTGGAACAGGACGTGCCGTATACATATAATACCAATTCTACAGGTGAATAATCACAGAATTGTATTTTTCATTAGTCCTCCGTTACTGGTAAGACTTAACTGGGGTTTTCCCCCGGCATCCTCCAGGATGGCTTAGCCAACAAAGCAAAGTAATCTCCATGCGTCCAACCTCAGGGTGGGCAAACTGCCTGTAAGTCCTTTGTTCCAAAATCCTTTTGTCCCTGGGCCAGCAATTCCACCTTGAAGTGCTTTGAAAAGGTGTGCGGAGATGACCAAGTGGTCGCTTTGCAGATTTCTTTGAGAGAAATACCGCCATTGTATGTTCAGGAAGCAGATACCTCCTTAGTAGAGTGTGCCTTAATATCATCCAAAACAGTAGTCCCTGTAGTCTGATAGGCGGTAATTATTGTGTGTCTGACCCATCTTCCAATGGAGGCTCTCGAGGCCTGAAGACCCTTGTTCTTTCCTGCAAACGAGATGATCCGATCTCCAAACCTTTCTGGATTTGATGTAAAAGAGCAGTATGCTCCTAGCATCTAGCAACTTAATCTGCTTTAAATCTTGCCCTTGAGCCTGCTCAATAGATAATAGGACCACTTTGATTAATTTTTTGTTGGGATCTTCGGCAAATAGTGCATATCTTACCTTATGAGTACGCTGTAAAAAATTCTTAGCTATGGTTCCATGATGGACGCTGACTCCCCTGGCCGAGGTGATGGCAAGAATGAAGGTTACCTTATAGGTAAGCAGCTTTGGGGGGGGCTTCCTTAAGTGGCTCAAACAGGAACAAGGTTGAGTACCAACTCTGAAACATTCGAGCTTGAATCTGTCTCTTCCTGGTTAAAGCTACAAAAAGTGGCATTTGTTAATTGAGGCATTATTTCTCAAGTGGTCTTCAAGACAGAGAGCAGACACCTGCACCTTTATTGTATGCAGGGCTTGGCCCATCTCATAACTTTCTTGAAAAGGTTCAAGAAGGGGGGCGTGGCCGGCTAATGGCGAGGTAGGAAGCTGAAGTACGAGGCTCCCTGCTTTTTTCCCCAAAACAGTGACAGTTGGCATCGGCAGCAAGCACAGACAACATGACTAAGAAGAGGAGAACTGCTGGAGCAGCGCGATCACAGCAGAGCGCCCCTATATCCAGCTACTTTGTGGCATCAGACCCAGATAGCCCCAGAGGGCCGTCTGACAAGATGGCAACATAGGTGAGGCCAGAAGAGACAGCGGCGGTCTCCCCGCCTGAAGCATCGCCGCAGAACTCGCCCATCGCGGGTCCTCGGGAGAAGCCGGCTCGGGTCCCCGCACGCAGCAGACGCCGCACCGCCGAGACTGTGCGGCGGAGCAGAGCAGTGAGCGGCCGCAGTCCGGGGAGAGAGGAGATGCACAAGCTACACCACGTGCTGCGCTCCAGACTGCCTCAGCCCGGGCACACCACCATGCAGCGTCCCGCAGCCCCGACTGGGCGGAAGCCGACAGCGAGGAGAGCACGCCTGCTGCAGAGCCGTCTGCATCGACAAAACAGAGCAGGTGAGACAGACGGCTCTGTAGGGGGGGAGGAAGAGATGCCCAGGAGAGGAAAGTTAGTAATGACTGCAGCAGTAATCCACCATGGGGCAGAGGAGGATGAAATGGGGGAGGACATAGTGATGGAGTCCCCAAATGGAGAACTGAGTTGCAGGGAGTGTGGACCCACTGGCTGAGACCTGGTGGCAGGAGCCTGGGATACCCACGGATTGGAGCCGAGGGAGACTGAGAACTGGTCATCCCCTGAATCCCAAATGATGGAGAGCGGCGCAGGCCCCCTATCAGTGGAAAGACGGGTGGCGATGACCCCACACATGCCCCAACAGCCGATGCCTCCGGACGGTGCGGGAGGAATGTGGTCGCCAGAGTCGGAAGAGGGGTCCACCGGTTTCATTAATATGGAGGCCCATACCTCAGGCCCTGTTATTGCAGAATCTGTCAGAATCAATATTGCTGATGCTTTAAAAACGCTGCCGTCGCGAGCGGACTTCGAAACTTACATGGATGGAGGGGGCTTTCCGCAAAGAAATTACATCTATGCAGAACTCAATGGCAGACCTGTCAACCAGAGTGGAAGCCAACAGTGTCGCGCACGTGGACATCCAGGCCAGAGTGGAGGCACTAGAACGAGACCGGGAAACCACGAGGAGGCTGCTATCCACCTTTTCAGATTCAACAAGATGACCAGGAAAACAGGAATCAGCATAACAATATACGCCTGAGCTGGAGTCAGCAGTATGCGGACTTTTCAACAAATTGCTAGAACGACCGCCCTCGGACCGCATCGAAATTGACCGTATCCATCGAGCACAGGGCCCTGCACGAGCTAGCCCCGACAGACCGAGAGATGTAATCTGCAGGGTGCATTTTTATCAAGTTAAGGAGTCAATAATGCAGAAGGCCTGGAACAAGGGGCCGTCTGACCTAGCGGGGGCGTGGATCACCCTACTACCGGACCTATCCCGAAGAACTCTCCACATGCGCAGAGTGTTGAAGCCCCTACTAGAGCTGGTGCAGCGACGGGGCGCCTCATACCGCTGGGGACACCCGTTCCAGCTGATTGTGCAGAAAGATCGGAGGTCCTATGTCCTGAAGGTGCCAGAACAACTGCCAGGACTATTTGAGTTCCTGGAGGTCGCTCCTATTCCTGTCCAGGATTGACTGGCCCTGGAGTTTGATCGGGGGGGCAGAGCCACTATCACAGCGCCCGAGACAACGTGGACGAGTCCGTCAACGACGGGACCCACTGCTGCGCAGGGAACGTGGGGAAGGCCTTGGCCCTCCGGATGCTGAATGAGACCGAGATACTGAGCTTAGCAGATCTGAAATAGGACTCTGAATTACGGTCAGAACAGTTACTGTGTTTTGTTTCTATCTTAGATAGTTTAATTACAATAGATGGTTATTACTGTTGTTATAACTACAATTTACCGGTGATACTGGGGGGGCTCTGCCCCTTGGTCAATGAGGGGGGTTTCCCGACCCGGGTGGGGGTGGGACCTTCCCTCCCTTTTGCATGAGATGTCGGCCCGGGTTTCCATTGGTACGGTCTGATCCCCAGGATGAGGCTTCCCCCGTTTGGGAGGGAGACTTGTCTTTTGTAGTGGGGTACCCCTCCTCCTTGGATAGAGCTCTGCCCGCCCCCATCCTATGAAAGTGAGAGGCCACCTGTGTGGCGACACAGTTCTGGATCTGCGATGGGCGCCTCCCCCCCTCCCCCCTGGCTTTTCCCTCCACCTTGGGATCTCGTCTGGGGTGTGATTGGCCCCCGGTCTGGGACGCCCCCTGCCCAGTTTATGGGGTGCCGGGATGGGGGATGCTGCCCGTTCGGGTGGGGACTTGATCCCCGATCTGCGTTGGGCCCCCCTTCCCCCCCTCCGTTCCCCTTGGTCTGGGGTGCCGCCTGGGGGGCGACGTGCCTCCGGTGTCCCTCGGGGACGGGGTTGGTCCTGGGGGGTGGGGGGGCCCTTGGCCTGGAGGGTGGCTTGCCGCCTCAAATGGTGAGCCCCCGGCCGCCCGGGACGGACCTGCCTCTGGTCTGGGGTGTCCTGCTTATAAGACACTTCGTGATCTGTGATGTCCAACGCTCGGAGTGCAGCTTGCCTCCGGGGGGCACTCCCTGCCTGGGATGTGGCGTAGGACCTGCCGAGGGGTCCCCCATTACCCGGATCTGCCTGGTCACTGGCCTGCTCTCCCCCCCGCTTGGGGGTGCGGTGTGCCCCAGGGTTCGGGATGCTCCTCGTGACCTAGAGAGTGGGTCTTGATGCTTGGACGACTTGGGGCTGGGCTGGCTGTGGGCGGGTCGGGGGCGATGACCTCACTGGGGGGGCTCCCTGGAGGACCTTTTGGGGTGGTCTACGGGGTGGAGGAGGATATGGGTGCCCGGAGATGCTGCCCTGACGGGTGTGGAGGGTAGGCGCCGGATGGGGGCAAGGCCCTCCCCCCATCTCGGGGGGTGCCCTTGACCCTATTAGCGTCTCGGAAAGATTTCAGACATGCTTTGAGAAGGGGGCTTCCTGGGACGGAGGGGATTGTTTTTGATCACCCAGTTGATCACTGTTTGTGAGTAGTTAGATTTATATGTTGAATGATGTATACGTGCTGCTGCCTAACTGATAATGTGTTATCTGGGAGGAGAGGGATGCCTCAGGTGGTGAACTGTGACCAATTGTTATAGCTATTGGTTTGGTTTTGGTTCCTCTTCGCCAGGCTTCCATTTCCCCCGCGGTCTGGGTGTCCTCTCGCGGGAGGTAGCCGGAGACTCTCGCGGGAGACCCGAGACCAGACTCCCCTATATTAGGGAAGTTGGTACTACTATCCTAATCAAGTCAGACTTCTTTGGGCCCTCTCCGGTATTTGACCTTGCTATTATTGTTTGGTGTTTTTCTTTTGGTGTATCCTCTCCCTCCCCTTTTACCCCACCCTCTCCTTATCCTTGCTATTTTAAGACCTCTCCCTCTATCCCCTAATCTCTCTGTCCTACAACAGGGGGTCTTTTGTTTTCGCCTGCACGATACATGGACTCGCCGTCCGTGGGGGGGGGGGGCTGGCGGGAGTGGCGGATGGGAGCTCCCGGGACTCATGGGGTTCAGGGATGAGTTTGGTTTCCCTTAATTGTAGAGGACTTAATATTCCAGAAAAACGATCTGCGGTGATGACGGAACTAAAGCGGAGGAAGGCGCAAATTGTTCTCCTTCAGGAGACTCACTTTAAGGGAGCAGCCTCTCCGAGACTATCTCCCAGGCGCTACCCACATATATATGAGTTCCTCTCCCACCTCTAAGTCCAAAGGGGTGGCGATTTCGCTGTCCCAGGATGTCCCGTTCCAGTGCCTAGAGTCCTCCAAGGATGAAGAAGGGAGGTATATCATGGTCAAAGGGACGATCAGAGGAGAATTTTTTATCCTGGCGTCAGTTTATGCCCCTAATAGCGGCCAGGTGGATTTTCTTGTGGAGTTCCTCTTCAAACTAGGAGACTTCCAGGAAGGGAACATTCTTCTGGGAGGGGACTTAAACATCACCCTAGACCCGCTGATTGACTCCTCTTCGGGTAAGTCCTTCATTCCCTATAGGGGACTAAGGAAAGTGAGGAGGATCTTTAACCCTACAGGCCGAGACTATACACATTTCTCACCGACTCATTCAACGTATGCGAGACTGGACTATATCTTCACCTCCCATTGCTTGTTACCAAGAGTGCTAAACCCCACCATAGGGGTGGCGTCTCTATCTGACCACGGTCCGGTAGGGATAGCTTTATCTACTTGGGAAGAACGGAAAGGCGCCTGGACATGGCGATTGAACGAGACCCTCCTAAAAGATCCGGTGACGAGGCAAGCGGTACAAGCCGCCCTCTCTGAATATTTTCATTTTAACTGTACAGACGAAACAGCTCCCATGATGGTCTGGCAAGCCCATAAGGCAGTGATAAGAGGAGTCCTTATACAGATCCAAACCTTAGAAAAGAGGCATAAAGAGGCACACATGCAGGATACTCTGCGTGAGCTAACGACATGTAATGAAAATAGAACACGCCCCCAAACCCCTATAGTCCTGCTGCACACTAAAAATTATATGAATATGTATTAACTCAAATCTATGTAGAAAAATATATATATTGATTTATTGAATCAGGACTTATAAAAATATTTACACAAACAATATTTACACAGACAATACATCAAAAAACTCATTAAAACCACATGTAGAAACTGGAGGGTGGACCCTTCAGGTGGCTCTAAATATATAATAATCAAATAGTTTTAAATAACAAGCAATTCATGAATAGTAAATGGCAGAGTCATTCACCCTGGCGAAGTGGCGATTTGCCACGCAACGCGTCGGTGGCGGGCTGCTGTAGGGGACCCCGGAGGCTCAATGTTATTGGTGATGTAAAAATTCTATTAGCTTTATAGTTTATACTTGGAATGTATTTGGCAGCCTCAATAGGACTTCTCAGACTGTTTTTTTGCACTTTGCACTTTATTGAATTACACGATTATGTGTGTTGTTTAGGTTTTTTTAATAAGGTTGGATTAATACAATGTTTTTGGCAAGCATGGTTCATTAGTTTTGTATTTTAGTATAGATAGGGCACCTTAGCACTATTGCACTTTTTCTGCGTCATCATATTCATTTTCTCTGCCATTTACTATTCATTAATTGCTTGTTATTTCAAACTATTTGATTATTATATATTTAGAGCCACCTTAAGGGTCCACCCTCCAGTTTTTGTGTGTCTATATGTGGTTTTAATGAGTTTTTTGATGTATTGTCTGTGTAAATATTGTTTGTGTAAATATTTCCAAGTCCTGATTCAATAAATCAATATATATATTTTTCTACATAGATTTGAGTTAATACATATTCATATAATTTTTAGTGTGCGGCAGGACTATAGGGGTTTGGGGGCGTGTCTAGGGTCCCCACTTTTGTTCTATTTTCATTTTAATGGTTACTTCTCCATACACTGCCAGCACCTTTGTTCTTTGTTGAATTGTATAAAGTTGTGCATACTCATACATTTTTCTCTTTAGCTAACGACATGTAGGGAACAACTGAACTCTTTACTCTTACAAAAAGCTGCGTTCTCCATAAAGAGATGTAAACGCTTTTATTATGAGTGGGGAAATAAAAGCGGTACACTACTCGCTAGAGCCCTGAGAAAGCGGCAATCCCTTAACTTTATTGCTTCTATTGTAGACGCTCAACAGCAGAAATGGCACAACATCGCGGATATCGCGAAGGTGTTTCAGGAATATTACCATACACTTTACAACCTTCGCCCACAGGCGGCGGGAGACCCCAAGATTGATATAGCCAGGAAGAGACAATATATTGAGAAATCGGAGATGCCTAAACTTAGTGAAGAAGCAGTGGCACAATTGGAGGAACCCATCTCGGAGGAAGAACTGCGACAGGCAGTAAAAGTCACTCAGAATGGAAGGTCCCCTGGACCGGATGGCTTGACGATTGCCTATTATAAGGAATTCTTGGCTGTGCTGGGTGGGCACTTTCTCCGAGCCTTTAACAACATTGTGGCGGAAGAAAACTCTGAGGCATTCCCGGCAGAGATACTGGAGGCTCACATCACAATAATTCATAAGCTGGGCAAGGACCCTTTAAGCTGCAAAAGCTATCAGCCCATATCCCTCTTTAATATTGATCTCAAATTGTTTACTAAAATCCCAGCTAACCGCCTAGCAGGTTATTTGCCTGATTTGATTAATGAGGACCAGTGCGGTTTTATCCCTGGACGGGAAGCGAGGGATAACACGATTAGGACCCTGAACCTCATACATCGATCACGGATCGATAACGCCCCAATTATGCTGCTATCTACTGACGCAGAGAAGGCGTTCGATCGCATAGACTGGGACTTCGCTTTTGAGGTTCTGAGACATATAGGGCTCCAAGAGAGAGCGATCAAATTCATAACAACAGTCTACTCTAAACCACAAGCCAGAGTGAAGGTTAAGGGAGTCCTGTCCCCACCTTTCCAGATCTCTAATGGCACGAGACAGGGTTGCCCCCTGTTGCCCCTCATTTTCACGCTTGTGGTGGAGCCGTTCTTGAGACACGTTAGAACTTAGACATCCGAGGAAGCAGGGTAAAGGTAGTAGAACATAAAATATCAGCTTATGCGGATGACCTGTTATTCTTTATATCAAACCCAGTAGTTGGACTCCCGGTGCTGATGAAAGAATTTGAGAAATTTGGAAAGCTCTCCAATTTCAAAATTAATTTCGACAAGTCGGAAGCGCTAGATGTGGGCCTACCCAGCTCCACTGTGCTGTCCATTAAAGCCTCCTTCCCATTCTGTTGGACATCCCCTACCCTGACATATCTGGGTACTAAGATACCCTGGGACGTAGCGGACGTATTCAAATACAATTTTCAGCCGATACTATATAAGATCAAGGGAGACCTCTCGGCCTGGAGAAACCTCACGCTCTCCTGGATAGGACGAGTGAATGCTCTAAAAATGACAATTTTGCCTAGGATTCTTTACCTGTTCCAGACCCTCCCGTGCCATATCCCAATGAGCTACTTTAGGAGTCTGAACTCCATATTTATAAAATTTGTTTGGGGAGACAAGAGACCGAGGGTAAGATTTTCTGTGTTGCAGCGTGCTAAACACAGAGGCGGGCTGGCAGTACCGAACTTGCTGAGATATTGGCAAGCGGCTCACCTGCAGAGGATTAAAGATTGGACTAAGAACAGAGGGAAGAAGAAGTGGGTCGAAATCGAGGATAGCGTGGTAACAACCCCTCTGAAAGAAGCCCCATGGATGTCAAGAGACTTGAGTAAAAAATACAATGATACCCTGACTGTCAGAGAGACCCTAAGAGTCTGGGACAGGGTACGGAAGAGCAAGGAAATATCCCCCTGGCCGTCGCCACTGATCCCGGTGACCGACAACCCCGACCTACCGGTTGGGATGGGCCCCCGGTCCCGGGGAGGATGGAAGAGTTTGGGGATAGTTCGCGGAAGGGACTTGGTCAGAAACGGTGAGTGGCGCTCTATGGAGGAACTGAGAAACACATGGAACAACTATCATCTTGATCCCTGGCGTCTATTACTTTTTCAACACTTTTTACAGAAAACGGGGTCTAAGTCGGCTATCGGGCGTACTCTTACAGGCTTCGAAGACCTGGTCACCAGAAAGGACCCTGAGAGAGGAGTGGTATCACAGATATATCAACTACTGGAAGGAGGACAGGAACCAGACCCACCCTTCCGTAGGGAGTGGGAGAAAGACCTGGGCAGGACGTTCACGGATGAGGAATGGGAGAAAATATATACGTTAACTCATAAATCATCTATTTCTGTCCATGTACAGGAAACCAACTATAAATACTTGTCGAGATGGTATTACACCCCCAAAAAATTCTTCCAAGATGCCTCGCCCACCTGCTGGAGATGTACAACTGAAGAGGGATCACTCTTCCACATTTTCTGGACCTGTTCAAAGATCAAACCGTTTTGGAACAGTGTTATCAGAATTATGGGAGAAGTTACCGGCTCACAGATCCCATGTTGCCCAGCCCTTATGTTGCTTCACTATTCCTCGTGCAGTATCCCAAACTATAAAAAGTCAATACTACGACACTTGATTAATGCGGCAAATGTCCTGATCCCTAGACTCTGGAAGATGGAATCTACACCCACAGTGGGAGACTGGATTCAGGAAGTTAACAAGATCAGGGAGATGGAGGAACTGACCGCTACTGTACAAGATAGAGAGGAAAAATGCCGGATTGAATGGACTCCTTGGTACTTACACAAAGATTCTGCGATCTTCCCCCGCTGTCGCCAAATGCAGGTGTCGTACTTGAGCGTCTCTGGACGTGATGGTCCCGCTTCTGTTCCGCCGCTCCCCCTTCCCCTCCCGGACCTGTGATCCGGGCTCCAGTGATGAGCTGACCTCTTCCCTCCCTCCCCTCCCTTTTCCCTCCTCGCCTCCCTTTTTGTGTGTTTGTTTGTTTCTTGTACCCTTTCTCAAGGGAAAGCGACTTCTCGTGTTGTCCTGTTCTCTCTGTCCAGATTGTGATAATGCTACGATCCGACCTACCCCTGGAAGTACTTAAGGGTAATTGAAACCCTGAGGATCCCCATATCTAGATCCGGTCCACTTTATCAATTGACCCCGCCCCATACTAGCGCTCGAGTTGGAGCACTGACGGCCAGTCGGGGGGAGGTGGTGGGAGACCACCCCCCCCTTGGTTGGGATAAGGGGTGGCCTACCTGACTTGGCTGCTTTGGCTCCCTGAATGCCCTCTAGCTTAAAGGGGTGGGAGAATACGTGGGTAAAAGAGGACTCAACTACGATAAAAGGGAGAAGGACATACTTAAGATGCTTGTCATGTTTACGAGATTTTCTGAGTACGCTGTAATATGTTTCTGAGACACGTGGATTTCTCACACTGGACTGTATTCGTGATTTCTCTGTCTGTAATGTTTGTATTTGAAAATTGAAAACATCTAAATAAAGAGTTAAAAAAAATCCTGCCAGAACGTAACTACCTGGTGGATCAAAAAGACAAGGTTTGCTTCCAGACCTTACATTTTTTGTGTCACCAACCTTGTACTCTGCAGAAGGGTAGCAGTAACTTTGTTAGAGAGCCTTTTACTCTTTAGCATGTCTCATTTAGAATCCATACTGCCAGACTGACTCTGGATGAGGGTGTCAGATGAGTCCCTGATGTAAAATACCCAGGACAAATGGTTGGAGCCAAGATGGCTACATTGACTTCTGGCTCAGGCATGAAAATCACAATCTCTTTAGCCAATGAGGAGTTACCTGTCTCTCCGATTGTTGCTAAAGGCGTCCAACCCCCAAGCAAGAGGATCCCTTGACATATAGAAGTTTCCCTGGCATTTCTTCTTGAAGCTAAGAATTCTATGCTTGGCTGTCCATAAAACTGGTATCTGCAAAAATATTTGCTGGTCTAATTCCCACTCTGCCACATCCACCATGACCCTGCTCAGAAAGTCTGTTTCCACATTTAGGTCCCCCTTTATGGACAGCTCAAATGGATCTTGCTGTGTTCTCCAAACTGAGAAGAATCAAACTGGTCCCTCTGTGAAGCTCTTTGGACCTTGTCCCCTCCAAAGGTTTAGATAAGCCATCATGGTGGTATTGTCTGACACAGTCTGAATGTGTCTGTCCTGCAGGGACTCGTGTAGACAAAAGAGCCATTTTTACTGTTATTAGCCCTCCTAAATCGGATGATTTTCTTGACATTGCTACAGACCAAGAGCCCTGAAACTCATCCTAGACAGTGAGCCCCTCACCCGAACGAACTTGCATCTGTGGTGACTATGAGGGGATCTTTCTGGTGCCAAGGCCTGCTCCCAGACAGCTATTGAGTCCAAGTCCCCCAAGAAAACCTTTGCCTGACCTGCTCTCTAGGAGTGTCACCATCCGGTCCAAAGACAGAGGACTCCTGTCCCATGCCTCCAGTGAAAAATTTTGGTGAGCCCTCGAATGGAGCTGTGCCCAAACTACTGCCAGTAATGCTGAGGTCACGAGACCCACCAAGGCCAGGATCTGTCAAGGACTCCACCAGGTTCGGCTGAAGATGTGAGATAGCCCCTATTATCTTAGACTGTGGAAGAAATATATTTTGTTGCCGAGTATCGATCTTGTTCTCCAGGTAAGAGCAACGACAACTAAGGAGGTGATTTGATTAGACCCATTTCAGTTTCAGCAAGAACTGCATAGTCTTTTGCAGTCCTGCTAGAAAGGAAGATCGGTCCATGGCGAACAGGAGCAAATTGTTTAGATAAGCTATGATGTATATCTGTTCAATCTCAGATAAGCCATTGCCTCTACCAGAATATAAAACACCCCAGTGAGAAGGGTGAATACGAAGAAGCATCATGAAGGTCTATACAGATCATCTGGGCATCCCTTAAAGGAGCAGTATCGCGAAATTTGCATTAAAAAAGATAAATAATTAAATAGACACACAATAGCTTCTAACATGTGTATAAATAATGTGGTGATAGAAAAAGAAAAAAAAATCTGCTTTTCTTTTAAATTGTATAATGACAATGGCTCAGTCCATTTGCTGAATAGAGGGATCTGCTGGGTTGTATTTAGTGAGCTGCTTCATTTAGCCCACTGGTCTCCTAGCAGCACTTTACCTCAGAGGCTGACACTGTAATCAGTGGTAACGGCTGTGTGCGTGTGAGGTGCTGCTTTTGTTATGAGACTAGGTGACTCAAATGTGTAAAATCTATACAAAATAATCTAAACTGACTGAAAATGACTGAAATTCTTCTTTGAATAACTATGCAGGAAAATCTAAAGGTATTAAAGTGGAACAAAACCCTGAGTGGCCGACCCTGAAGTCTATAAGACCCGGCCATTGACCTTCCCCTTTGGGCATTCTAAATCGGGATGCCCCACTGTGTGAAACGACCCCTGGATAACCACAGATCCCCCCATTTTTCTGGCGTGTTCACACAGATAGTCATTTAGACAGGTCGGGCGGCCAGGAAGGTTACTGCTCAGGCTCCCCATCTGCGTGCAAACAGAGCCAAGCAAACAGCGCTGATTGGATGAGAGCCTGTGCATGCGCTGTGGGACAGGGAAAGGTACGTTTCCACAGGCGAACTTGGGGATTTCACATATCAGGGCATCCCAAGTCGGGATGCCCCTAGGGGCACAAAACAAAACTCCAGATAGTGAAAATCCTGGGTTGGGCTTTGCTCAAAACACACAAAGCTGAAAGAAAGATCATATGGGAAAATGTGTTGAGAAAAGAGAGAGAAAATGGTAAACAAAGATCCTGCAGCAGAGCCAACATGAAGGGAAAACTGTCAAAATAAAAAATGTTTAGAGCAAAAAAACAGGATGTAAAACAGGATGTAAACCCAAAAATCCAATTCTTAAATAAAATAACCCCCCCCCCCAAAAAAAAAGAAAAACTGGCGAGTCTGAGATTTGAACCAATGACTCAAAGACATTGAATTTACCAATGAGCTAAATGACTTCTAGAGCTGTTCTCTCTGTTTTAGATATATGAGTTCTGGCCAGGCAATGTTGTTATCTTATGTTGGACGGCTGCCAGTACTGAACAGCTGATTACTTTGTTACATTGTTTCCCCCTCTCCTCAGCGTGGAACTGGCCAGAGTGTCGGGCCCCGACACTCAGCAGACATAAACATGAGCTATTAGTCTCCAGCTGCACAACACAGACATAATTTTTTTCTACATTTGTAATTCTTACTCCAACACTTACCTACATTCAAAGTACCATTTAAATATAAGTCACCAAGAAAAATTTGCGATACTGCTCCTTTAAGAGAATGTCTGATCATGTAAATTGATTTTATTCTGAATTTTTTGTATTTTAACCCTTTATGTGCCAGACCACGTTTCACTATTTTGCACTACACATGTTCAACCTTGATTTTTTGAAGGGATTTCCCAGGAAAATTATATATTATTGATATTATATATAGAGTCTGGGCTTCAACATGAAATGTCTTGTATGTTCTATTTTTTATTGTATTCTCAATACTTTTGGGTGAAATATGTGCAAAAAAAAAAAATCAATTTTTTTCAATTTGTAGTGTTTTTTTTGTATTAAAAAATGTAAGTTTGTCAATAAAACCTTATTTCGTGTGAAACCCCAATGTCTCCCGGCTACAGCGGTACCACATATGTATTGTTAGGCACCCTTTCCTGCCCACCAAACACGTCCCCAAACTGAAACAGATCTTTAGGAGATTTTCATATAAAATACAACTGTGATATGCGCTATGGGCACCTTGCAGTTGTTCCAGAAAAACAACTCTTTACATTTGAAATACCCCCAACAAACTATATATTCTCTGGAAGTACACGCCTTAAGCTTTCTAGGCGCACCAGGCTTGTTTATGTGGGTGTAGTTTTCTGGAAGTAATCCCTTCTTTGGTTGCACAGAGTTTCCCTAAAAAAGAATAAAAAGGAAGAATCAAAGCCACATTTTCCTAAAAAAAAAAAACTATATGCAACCAAGAAAAAAGGAAAATCTGAAAAAGCAACATCCCCCGAACAGAACAATACCCAGCTTGCATAGCTACTGTCAAGGGTAGAGTTGCCAAACACCACAAAGTAAAGCATGCGCATAACGGTAATTTTACTTGAAAATTTCAGCTCTGTAGACAAAGTGCGCACCTTGCAATTTTTCAGCCAAAACAACCCTTTACATTTGGAATATCCCCCATAAACCATATATTCCCTGGAAGTACACGTTAAGCTTTTTAAGCGTACCCAGCTTGTTGTACTGGGCTCATCTTTCTGGAAGTAATCCCTCGAAGAATTCTTAAGTTGCACAGGGTTTCCCTAAAAAAAATGTATAAAAAAGCTGAATAAACATGTTTTCCTAAAATATCAATATGCAAACAAGTAAAAAAGCAAAAAGCTAAATCTGAAAGCGCAAGGTCCCCCAAGCAGAACAATACCCCACATGCATAAGTACTATTAACCCTTTAATTGTCAGCCTACTTGAAGTTTTGTCACTCTCTGTTGACAGGTCATTTTTCCCCATTTTGCGCCATATTTAACCGTGATTTTTAAAGGGAATTTCCAGGAAAATTATATATATATTTTTTGCAGCAGAGTTTAGGCTTTAACATGAAACGTTTTGTTTGTAATTTTGCTACTGTTTTTTTAAATATTTTTGTGTAAAAAAATAAATAAAAACATATTTTTTAGACAGACAGTCCCCTATTTTAAATAAAACATTTGTTTTATTAATGAAAACCATATTGCATGTGAAAGCCCCATTTCTCCCGATTACAACGGTACCACATATGTATCTGTAGCCCTCCATTCTTGCCCAGGAGACCGCCCCCAAACTGAAAAGAGCACTTTATAACATTTACAAATAAAATACAACTACTATCCACACTATAAACATAAGGGGTTAATTTAAAAAAAAAACGATATAGGGTCCCCCCTCCTGGGGTGGGGGACCCATTTTTGGGGGACTTTTGAGGGTTAAAAACCCTTAAAAATCCCCCCCAAAAAAGCCAGCCCAGGACCAGCTATGGGGGCTTGTAGGAACGGCGCAGGGGCCAGCTTTGGTGGCCCCCCTGCCCCACCCGGCTACATGCTCCGTGGATCGGGCTCTTCTGCCTCCCCCTGGGCTTTAGGGAGGCAGGTAATTGGGGTGCCAGGGTTAATGGCAAGTCACCCGCTAGCCGCAGGTGACTTGCTGGCCCCCGGCCTTGTGAACTGGTATAGGGGTCTCATGGATTCCTTACCAGTTCACAAGGGGTTAAAAGTAAAAAAAAAAAAAAAACAGACACACACAAAGAGAAAAAATTATTTTATTAATTTTTTTTTTTTTTTTTTTAATACTTACCTCCCATCCATCCTGGAGTACTGTGTCCCTCGGCGATCACTGGCTTCTGCTCACCTGCTGGAAGCCTTTTATAGCTGCTGGATGACAGAACACAAAGCGGGTGACTTGCCATTAACCCCCGGCACCCCCATTACCTGCCTCCCCAAAGCCCAGGGGGGGGCAGAAGAGCCCGGGCCCACAGGCTATGCAGGGCCAGGGGCCACAAAAGCTGGCCCCTGCACCCTGTTTCTACAAGCCCTGCATAGCTGTCCCAGGCTGGTTACTTTGGGTAAGGGGGACCCCATGTCAATTTTTAACCCTTAAAAATAAAAAAAAATGGCGCAAAACATGACGCAAAATGGTGAAAAATGACCTGTCAACAGAGGGTGACAAAAGGAGGCTGGCAATTCAAAGGGTTAAAAGTAGCTATGCATTTTGGGTATTGTTCTGTTCAGGGGATCTTGCGCTTTCAGACTTAGCATGTTTTTTCTGGTTTGCATATTTATATTTTAGGAAAACGTGTTTTTTATTCAGCTTTTTTATAAATTTTTTAGGGAAACCCTGCGCAACCAAAGAATTCTTTGAGGGATTAATTCCAGAAAAATGAGCCCACTACAACAAGTTGGGTACGCTTAGAAAGCTTAACATGTGTAATTTCAGGTAATATATTTATGGGGGATATTCCAAATGTAAAGGGTTGTTTTGGTTGAAAAATCGCAAGGTGCACACTTTGTCTGCAGAGCTGAAATTTTCAAGTAAAATCACTGTTACGCACATGCTTTACTTTGGGGTGTTTGGCAACTCTTCCCTTGACAGTAGCAATGCATGTTGGGTATCGTTCTGTTCGGGGGATGTTGCTTTTTCAGATTAAACTTGTTTTTTCTTGTTTGCACATAATTGTTCTAGGAAAATGGGGCTTTGATCTTTTTGCTTTTGCTCTTGCTTTTTTATCCTTCTTTTAGGGAAACTCTTTGCAACCAAAGAATACATTGAGGGATTACTTCCAGAAAACTATGGGCACATCAACAAGCCTGGTACGCCTAGAAAGCTTGAGGTGTGTACTTCCAGAGAATATATAGTTTGTTGGGGGTATTTCAAATGTAAAGGGTTGTTTTTCTGGAAAAACTGCAAGGTGCGCATATTGCATAGCATAGTTGTATTTTATCTGAAAATCCCCTAAAGCGCTATTTCAGTTTGGGGGAGTCTCCTGGGCAGGAATGGGTGTCTACCTATACATATGTGGTATCGCTGTAACTGGGAGAAATTGGGATTTCACACGCAATAAGATTTTATTGACAAACTTAAATTTTTTATTACAAAAAACACTACAAATTGTAAAAAATTATTTTTTTTATTTTTTTTCACATATTTCACCCAAAAATATTGAGAATACACCTAAAAAATTACAAACAAGATTTCATGTTACAGCCCAGACTCTGCTGAAAAAAACAATATATCATTTTCCTGGGAAATCCCTGGAAATCCCTTCAAAAATCACATTTGAACATGGGGAGCGCAAAATAGCGCAAAATGGTCTGGCACAAAGGGTGACGAAAACTCCAGGTAGGCTGGCAGCGAAAGGGTTACTCACCTCCAATCCTCCCCAGATGACAGCTGGCGGGTGCTCGGTGGAGGGAGGCCCAGCCCTCTCCCCACTCCCAACTTCTTTCCTCCGAGCACCCGGCAAGACTGATAAGCTCGGGTGAGAGAACCCGGCTGCCGGGTGACATCATAGTGACGTATTTTGGGTGCTCTCCTGAAGAGAGAAGAGTCCTGGGGCGGATCGAATGCCCCCGGGTGAAGAGAAGACATGGCCCAATCCAGCGAGGGGTCAGGTGAGTTTTTAACTTTTATACTTTTTTTGTGGGGGTTTAAAGTCAGCTACATGAGACTCACATAGCTGGCACTAAAGGGGTTAAACCACAATTTAGGGTTTTTAGGTTTAAAATCATACATTTACTGAAGGCTTCTGCACTAAGAATATGTGGGAGTAAATTCTCTCCCCTCTTTGAAGTCCTGGAACCGGCTCTATCACTCCCTTGTGATAGAGCTCAGAAATAACTCCCAGAAAAGTTTCTCTTTTGATTCTGTCTCTGGGAGGCTGGGTTCAACAGAAAATGTTTGTGCGGCCAATGGGCAAATTCCATTGTGCCCTTCCTGCACTATACGAAGCAGAAAGGGACTTTTGGAGATCTCCTTCCAAGCAAGCAAAAAACCCTGTTAGACTTACCAGTAACAGTACTGAAGGCCTGATGCTTTGCAGATAGTAAATGAAGTCTATAATGTTTAACCCTTTCGCTGCCAGCCTACCTGGAGTTTTTGTCACCCTTGGTGCCAGACCATTTTGCACTATTTTGCGCTCCCCATGTTCAAATGTGATTTTTGAAGGGATTTCCAGGGATTTCCCAGGAAAATCATATATTGTTTTTTTCAGCAGAGTCTGGGCTTTAACATGAAATGTCTTGTTTGTAATTTTTTAGGTGTATTCTCAATACTTTTGGGTGAAATATGTGCAAAAAAAAAAAAAATTATTTTTTGCAATTTGTAGTGTTTTTTTGTAATAAAAAATGTAAGTTTGTCAATAAAATCTTATTACATGTGAAACCCCAATGAATCCCGGTCACAGTGTTACCACATATGTATAGGTAGACACCCTTTCCTGCCCAGGAGACTCCCCCAAACTGAAACAGCGTTTTAGGAGATTTTCAGATAAAATACAACTATGCACCGCGCTAAGCGCACCTTGCGGTCTTTCCAGAAAAAGAACTTTTTAAATTTGAAATACCCCCAAAAAAACTATATATTCTCTGGAAGTATACACCTCAGGCTTTCTAAGCGTACCAGGTTTGTTGACATGGGCGCAATTTTCTGGAAGTAATCCCTCAATCAATTCTTTGGTTGCACAGAGTTTCCCTAAAAAAGAATAAAAAAGAATCAAAGCCACATTTTTCTAAAAAAAACTATATGCAAACAGAAAAAAACAAGTAAAATCTGAAAAAGCAACAACCCCCGAACAGAACAATACCCAACATGCATACGTTCTGTCAAGGGAAGAGTTGCCAAACACCCCAAAGTAAAGCATGTGCGTAACGGTAATTTTACTTAAAAATTTCAGCTCTGCAGACAAAGTGCGCACCTTGCGATTTTTCAACCAAAACAACCCTTTAAATTTAGAATATCCCCACAAACCATATATTCCCTGAAAGTACACATGTTAAGCTTTCTAAGAGTACTGAGCTTGTTGTAGTGGGCTCATCTTTCTGGAAGTAATCCATTGAAGAATTCTTAGGTTGCACAGGGTTTCCCTAAAAACAATTATAAAAAAGCAGAATAAAAACCATGTTTTCCTAAAATATCAATATGTAAACAAGAAAAAACAAGCTAAATCTGAAAGCGCAAGGTCCCCCGAGCAGAACAATACCCAACATGCATAGGTACTATTAACCCTTTTAATTGTCAGCCTACTTGAAGTTTTGTCACCCTCTGTTGACAGGTCATTTTTCCCCATTTTGCAGCATGATTAACCGTGATTTTTGCTGGAATTTCCAGAAAAATTATATACATTACATATACATTTTTTGCAGCAGAGTTTAGGCTTTAACATGAAATGTCTTGTTTGTAATTTTTCTACTGTTTTTTGAATATTTCTGCTTAAAAAAACAAAAAAACAAAAAATATATTTTTTAAACAATTGTTTCCTTTATTTTAAATAAAACCTTTTTTTTTTTTTAATGAAAACCATATTGCATGTGATAGCCCCATTTCTCCCGATTACAACGGTACCACATATGTATCGGTAGCCCCCCTATTCTTGCCCTGGAGACCCCCCAAACTGAAAAGAGCACTTTATTACATTTACAAATAAAATACAACTACTATCCACGCTATAAACATAAGGGGTTAATTAAAAAAAAAATGACATAGGGTCCCCCCTACCGGGGGGGGGGGGGGGGGCTTTTTTTGGGGTAATTTTAAGGGTTTAGGGTTAGGCTAACCCTAACCCTCAAAAGTCCCCCCAAAAATGACATAGGGTCCCCCCTTTTTGGGGGGAATTTTAAGGGTTAGGGTTAGGCTAACCCTTAAAAATAAAAAAATATACAAAAATAAAAATTCCCCCCCAAAAATGGGGACCCCCCCCTTTTTTTTTTTTTTTTTTTTTTTTTTTTTTTAAGGGTTAGGGTTAGCCTAACCCTAACCCTCACCCTTAAAAATTTTTTTTTTCATTTTTTTTTTAATTTTAAGGGTTAGGGTTAGGCTAACCCTAACCCGTAAAAATAAAAAAATGTATAAAAATAAAAATTCCCCCCAAAAAATGGGGACCCCCCCCCGCCTATGTCATTTTTTTTTTTAAGGTTAGGGTTAGCCTAACCCTCACCCTTAAAAAAAATTTTTTGCATTTTTTTTTGAATTTTAAGGGTTAGGGTTAGGCTAACCCTAACCCGTAAAAATAAAAAAATATACAAAAATAAAAATTCCCCCCAAAAAATGGGGACCCCCCCCAACCCTAACCCTTAAAAATTGAATAAAAATGACGTAAGGTCCCCCCTCCGGGGGGGGAACCCATTTTTTTTTTTAATTTTAAGGGTTAGGGTTAGGCTAACCCTAACCCTTAAAATTGAAAAAAAAAATGACGTAGGGTCCCCCTTACCTGTCATAACCAGCCCGGGACCAGCTATGGGGGCTTGTAGGAACAGAGTGGAGGGGCCAGCTTTTGTGGCCCCCCCACCCTGCAGCCTACGAGCCCACATACCCTGTGTGGGCCCGGGCTCTTCTGCCCCCCCCCCCTGGGCTTTGGGGAGGCAGGTAATTGGGGGTGCGGGGGTTAATGGCAAGCCACCCGCTAGTTGCAGGTGGCTTGCCAGACCCCAGCCTTGTGAACTGGTATAAGGGGTCTCACGGACCCCTTACCAGTTCACAAAGGGTTAACATAAAAAAAACACAAACACACAAAAATGTCATTTATTTAAAAAAAAAAAAAATTTTTTTTTACTTTACTCACCTCACGGGCCTCTTGCTGCCTCTCCTCGGCTCAGCTGTCAGATGCCCTGGTGATCGCTGGCCAGAGCAGTGGAGGGGCAGGGGATGCTCTGATCCCCTGCCCCTCCACTGCTCTGCCCAGCGATCACCAGGGCATCTGACAGCTGAGCCGAGAAGAGGCAGCAAGAGGCCCGGGAGTGACGTCATAAGCCTTACTTACGTCATAAGGCTTAACAGCAAGATGGCGGCGCCCGTCGGGAGAGGAGGGGGAGAGCCCTTTCAGGCTCTCCCCTGAAGCTGAAGAGGCTGGGGGGGGGGCGATCGGAGGCCCCCCCAGTGAAGAGGAGACCCGGAGGGAGGCAGCGCGACTGCAGGTAAGTAAATGTCATTTTTATTTATTTTTTATTTTATTACAGTTAGCAGCTGCTGCCAAACGGGGGGAGGGGGGCTATTCTGGGGGCTCCGACCCCCCACGGGGGTCAGAACCTGTCTTCACACATACAGCATATATCCCCTCTGTCCCTTTCTTTGGTACTATCCCTCTCTGCTTCTTTCCTTTTCTCTTCTTAATGAGTCCGCAGCCCCTTAATATTATCCTGGTCAATGCCTGCCTATAAATTTGGCAATGTCCGTCCCTCTGTCATCCACACACACAGCATACAGTATTCTAATGGTCCCTCTTTGCCGATACTAGCCCTACTTGTATGTCTCTCTGACCCTTCTTTCACCCCTTTATAATATTATAAATATTATTATTATAAATATTACTACTGGTTGTTTATAATTAATGGCTTTTTCCGCATTATGTATGTAACCTTGGTTTCATTTATTTTATAAGGAACAGACCAATACCCCTGAGCGGCACTCTCTCCGCCACCAAAGGGACGCCTGCGGGCCCGTGTTACGTTACCCCAGGAGACCGCAGCTCCCTCTCCCTGGGACTGCGGCCCTGGTGTGCGCGTTGTCTGCCACACGGGCTGCTGACATAGACAGCGGCGGCGGACCAATAGGACCCTGTCGTGTCAGCAGTTACCAGGCAGACTTTACAGCCTGGCTGACGGCGTCCTTTATCAGCCTGGCAGACGGTGACACCGCCGCACGCTGCATCTGCGGGGGCGGGGACGGGGCTCCATGGACCTGGAGCCCCGAGGGGACAAGCGTGTTCACGCAGGTTTGTTGTGTTTTTTCAAGTGTTATTCCCTTGTTTACTTATTTACTTCTTTTAGTAAGTCTGCACACCCCGCTGACGTCATTATGACGTCAGGCGGGAGTTTTGAAATACAATCAATGTTAGTATATATAAGCCTGGGGCACTTTAGACACGGTTTGGCAGTCCACCTTGATAAAGGGGGCTTCTGACCCCCGAAACGTTGGTGTTGAGACTGTTTCTGTGCCATCATATGAACTTTATTCCACTGCTTGTTGCTTTATGGAATGTCTGCTTAATACAAGCGATTATATCATTGAATGGAGTGCCGGTCCTCTTCTTTCCTATTGGATACACAGCGGCGCCACCGCGGTCCTGGCACCCGCCGAATGCGAATCTGTAAGTGTGCACCAGCCACAGAGAAAAACTTTTGCTGGCATCCTGCCGGTTGCACCTACAAACCTATGTGAGTTTTATCAAGATTATACATCCTAATGGAAATTTTCCAGGATATTGATGGCCAGCCTGAGAATCGTGCTAAAACGCGGACCTTTAATCCTTTTTCCTTCTAACCCTTCAGCGGCATTTGGCAAAGAAACCACCACTGACCTGGTGAGAGAACTTAAACGCTTGAGAAAGAAACGTGTAGACCTTGAACTACATGGTCAAACATTATCTGAATATTACCGCATTAAAAAAAATTCCTCGGGGTTTCAGGATTAGAAACCAACCCACAATTGGGAGGAATAAACCCGAGTTCTGTGAAAGGTGGTGCGAGGTCTCCAATCAGAACTCCTTGAACTATATGATTCTGGTCATTGAAGAGGTACGTGCGCAACTCTGCCAGTTGAATCGAGAAATTCACACACTTGAACTTGTACAAGAGGACTCCGCTGACACATTAGTACCTGCTGTGGATCTAAAGGCCATAGAGACTGAAATATTGAACTATACAGATAAGCTCAAGAAGTACAAACGAGAGAAATTCAGACAAGTTTGTCTGGACTATACTGAGAACCGAGTGTACCCTTGGCTCTCTGGTAAAGATTCTGAACAGCCACGTGTCAGGAGACAGGCAGGCACTTTTACGAGACGCACCTATAATCGATCACAGTTGTATCACACCTCTGACAGTGACCCTGCCTCTGAAAATTTATCCTCAGACAGTGAGTCACAATCCAGGGGCCCAAAGAGAAGTATAAGAAACAAAAAATGGGATCCCCATTTTCGGATGACCTCTGGCCCAAACGACCCAGGAGGGGCGGCAAGGGCCGAAGACAACGGCTCCATGACCCTACGATCAGCCAGCAAGAGACTCCAGTCATGAACCTTTCTTCACGATCACTTACCAATGATGAGGTAAGCCTGCTGAGCAGGGGACTTTCTTTTTGCCCCTCGTCTCGTTTTGACATATTTAAGTTTGATATTGAATTATTTAAACTGGAGAGGTCTCTTAAACTGAAACAGTTTTTTTCATCTAATCCTGCTAACATGCAAGCTAGCACAACAACTGGCCCTACTGGCTTCAAGCTCAAGAGCCAGTTTATTCCTCCGGGCCATTTTGGGTCAATAGAAAGTTATATTAAAACTGTCCGGGCAGAGACAATCCGCACCATGCAGAATAAGAAGTATCACCAGAATCTCACTAGAGGTGAACTCACGGCCCTCTCTACCCTGAAACAAGATACCACTATTATCATCAAACCCGCCGATAAAGGCGGGGCTATAGTGGTAATGGACTATGAATTATACCGTAAAAGTATCATTGATATGTTGGGGGACCCTATAAGCTATGAAAAAATCTCAAATAACCCCATTTGGTGAATCCAGAATGCGGTACAACAATATGTCACCCTCGGGGTAACCAACGGCTGGCTGAGCGAAAACACTGCGAAATACATTCAAATCCAGTATCCGATCACGCCGGTGATCTATGGTTTACCCAAGGTACACAAGGGGTGTAACCCATTGAAATTTAGGCCTATTGTAGCAGGTACCGACTCGGCTACCCAACCACTAGCACAATGGCTGGATTACTATTTACAGCCATATGTACAGCGATTGCCCTCCTATTTGAAGGACACGGGGGATTTCCTGGAGAAATTTAAGGGAGTCCAAATAGAGAGTAATGACTTTTTGGCTACTATGGACATTTCTTCCCTGTATACTAATATACCCAACGAACAGGGGCTAAAAGCGGTGAAACACTTCCTGGTGAAAAATCCCCCCGAAATTCCATCGGAGTACCTTATCACTGGCCTGGACCTTGTGTTACATAACAATTATTTTCGGTTTGAGAAAACATTCTACAAACAGATCCTTGGCACAGCTATGGGTAGTGCCATAGCTCCAGCTTTCGCTAACCTCTTCATCGGTTTCCTCGAGGAAAGGTACATTTATCCTTCACCCCTATATAGGGACCATGTGAAATATTGGGGTCGCTACATCGATGATGTGGTTACGGTCTGGCATGGGGACCGACCAGAATTTGATGAATTCATGGGACATATCAATTCGATTTTTCCGACCATCACTTTCAATCCAGAGATATCAGCCACACATGTGACTTTCTTAGATGTAACAATTGATAAGGATGATAACGGATTGATAACTACAGGCTTATATACCAAGCCTACGGATAGGAATACCTTACTGAGGTACGATAGTGCACACCCGAAACCATTGGTCAACAGCCTTCCCATCTCCCAATTTTTGAGAGTACTCCGGATCAATTCCAACCCACTGACTAGGCAACATCAATTGCAGGAGATGTTCAATAAATTTTTAGCCCGAGGATATCCTGGGTCCATACTCGCTAAGGCGCAAAAACGTGCTGAGGACATCTGGAATGGTGAACAACAAAAGAAGAAACCGAAAGATGAACGGATCCCATTTATAGTAACATTTAATCAGGCAGCACCGGCTATTGAACATGTTACAAACAAATACACCTGTATTTTGACTGCTGATAACACTATGTGTCCAGTAATTAAAAGACCACCAATGAGGGTCTATCGTCGTAATAGAAATCTAAGAGACTCCTTAGTTACTGCTGATCCGGTTGAGAAGTACTCAAAAAGACCACTGCCACTCTCCACTCGCACAGGCTGCTTTAGGTGCAACAATTGCAATGTGTGCAGTTCCCTCATACTTGGTTCAGAATTTACTCACCCCCACACCGGACGGCGCTTTAAGATCTTCGGGGTGTACTCCTGTCTCACAGAGTACTGTGTGTACCTACTGAAATGTCCTTGTGGCCTCCTATATGTTGGTAAAACCATCGGCCCTTTCAAAAGAAGGTTTCAACAACACCGGAGTGATGTACGCACTAGCATCAATAGACACAAGAATGGCGAGGATTTGGACTATGACAAACCAGTAGCGGTACATTTTGTGAAGCACAACCACCAGACTCATGAGCTTCGCGGTATGGTCATTGAACATGTGGAAAGACCACGCCGTGGGGGAGATCGTCACCTACGGTTACTGCAACGTGAAACGTATTGGATACATAAACTCAACACCGTGCAACCAAGAGGCCTTAATACCTCATTTGGATTTGCGTGCTACTTACCTCAACGTTAAAACATTCTCCACCTATAATCAGTCCTGAGTCCCTCCTGTTCCCCCCTCCTCTCTACCCCCACCCCCCTACCAATACCCCCCCGTCCCACCTCCCCCCCCCCCTTTCTCCGCTCCCCTCCCATTCTCCCGTTATGGTCCGTATGGTCCCTATCCCCCCCATCCCCTTTTTCCCTTTCCCCCCCTCTTCCTTCCACAGATATCCTGCCCCCCCTTTCCCCAGACCCATTAATAGTGCTCACTACATCTATCTTTCCTTCTGTCATAACCTGTCTTCACACATACAGCATATATCCCCTCTGTCCCTTTCTTTGGTACTATCCCTCTCTGCTTCTTTCCTTTTCTCTTCTTAATGAGTCCGCAGCCCCTTAATATTATCCTGGTCAATGCCTGCCTATAAATTTGGCAATGTCCGTCCCCCTGTCATCCACACACACAGCATACAGTATTCTAATGGTCCCTCTTTGCCGATACTAGCCCTACTTGTATGTCTCTCTGACCCTTCTTTCACCTATTTTTACTGAGTCCGCAGCCCCTTTATAATATTATTAATATTATTATTATAAATATTACTACTGGTTGTTTATAATTAATGGCTTTTTCCGCATTATGTATGTAACCTTGGTTTCATTTATTTTATAAGGAACAGACCAGTACCCCTGAGCGGCGCTCTCTCCGCCACCAAAGGGACGCCTGCGGGCCCGTGTTACGTTACCCCGGGAGACCGCAACTCCCTCTCCCTGGGACTGCGGCCCCGGTGTGCGCGTTGTCTGCCACACGGGCTGCTGACATAGACAGCGGTGGCGGACCAATAGGACCGCGCCGTCTGTCGTGTCAGCAGTTACCAGGCAGACTTTACAGCCTGGCTGATGGAGTCCTTTATCAGCCTGGCAGACGGTGACACCGCCACACGCAGATGCAGCGTGCGGCGGCTGGCGGGGACAGGGCTCCATGGACCTGGAGCCCCGAGGGGACAAGCGTGTTCACGCAGGTTTGTTGTGTTTTTTCAAGTGTTATTCCCTTGTTTACTTATTTACTTCTTTTAGTAAGTCTGCACACCCCGCTGACGTCATTATGACGTCAGGCGGGAGTTTTGAAATACAATCAATGTTAGTATATATAAGCCTGGGGCACTTTAGACACGGTTTGGCAGTCCACCTTGATAAAGGGGGCTTCTGACCCCCGAAACGTTGGTGTTGAGACTGTTTCTGTGCCATCATATGAACTTTATTCCACTGCTTGTTGCTTTATGGAATGTCTGCTTAATACAAGCGATTATATCATTGAATGGAGTGCCGGTCCTCTTCTTTCCTATTGGATACACAGCGGCGCCACCGCGGTCCTGGCACCCGCCGAATGCGAATCTGTAAGTGTGCACCAGCCACAGAGAAAAACTTTTAAGTGGAGTGGAAGCGAGCACGTAGAATCTACGTGCTTGGCACTGAAAGGGTTAAGGAAGGTGTTGGGTGTGATGCTTTGCATTGCTCTTGTAGAATGGGAAGACACCTCTGGGAGAAGCCCCCCCAGTAACATAAGCCTATACAATAGTCTATTTTATCCACTGAAAGTTATTAAGAGTTGTTCTGCCCGCCTCCATTCTCTGGATCTTTCCAAATAAATAATCAAGGCTCTTCTAACATCTAATAGTGATAGATCTTCACCGCCACTGGTAGTGTCAGAAGGACTAACTCCTGTGTCCTATTAGTTGTAGTCACAATCCTTGGCAAAAACAAAGGATTAGGTCTTAGTATAACTTTATCTGGGCGTACCCAACAGTAAGGCTCCTTTGACGACAGGGCAAGACGACAGAAAACAAAATTTAAGAGATAACCATTTCTCCGGGACTTCATCCAATGGTTCAAAAGGAGGCTCAGTCCTTTTATACAATCAATAAGTCCCATATAGAAAAACCGTTAAAAGAAGCTGGCCTGGGCGTGTCCTAGGCATGGCGCTGTGAGGCTGCTTTTCCCTGAGCTCCCGCACCTGTGCCCGAATCGACACGATTTAGCAGCAATCCCATCGTTTTGACTGGCCCAGGGACTATGGGCAGGAGGAAGACCACCCTGAGGAAGGGTAAGGGTGGCAGACGGGGCTCCCGCTGCCGCTGGATCGACGACCACATGGACTTACCATCGGCGGTCCAGGGGGACAAGATGGCGGCTCAGGACGGGACGTCCTCGGAAGAGAGGAAGGCGGATCTGGAGGCGGCTTCACCCGGGCGCCTGGAGCAGAGGCTTCGGGAGGCTGGAGATGATGTTTCGGGTCCCGGAGGAGCGATACAGAAGAGCGGCGGTGAGCTGATCACTGAAGGCGGCAACCCACGTGCTGAGCTGGCGGCGCGCCAGGAGCGGGGAGAAGAGAGACATCGCGCTGCATGCCTCTCACAGACCGGCGCTTCAGACGTGAACAGCCGAGAGCCGAGCTCGGCTCCCAGCGCTCAGACATCTGATCTACCTGAGCGGGGCGGCAAGATGCGCACTGCTGGCCTGGAGGACGCGACGGTGACCGGCCCTGGAGGGGATGAGATGGCGGCTGGAGGTGAGCGTGGAGCGGGAACAGGGGAGATTGATGTGGGACTGGAACTCCTCTCCCCTGAAGTGCCCAGGGGGATGAGGGATGCTTGGGCAAGAAAACATGGGGCCACTGGGGCTAACTCAGTGGAGGTTTTACTGGCCACACCAGATCACACATCCACGCCACAACCGACCTCTGATAAGCCCCAGAATGAAGATCCCTCACAGGGGATGCGGGCTGTCTCCCCTCCCACCCTGATCGCCCACATTGCAGAGTCCCTGACAAGTGGCCGGCCCGAAGTCCCTAGACCACAGATGGAGCGTGCCCTGGATTCCCTGAGTCCCCAGCACAGTGCTTCCTTGGGAGGGAAGCCTGGAACTGGGATAGAACGCTTTGCATATTTGCCCAGACAGGAAGGAGGGCAGAGCAGTGCCCGGCCCACTGGTGCCCAGTACAGGAGAGAGGTGGTCCCCCCTGCTGGCCTCCCACAGCGGTTACCGAGACCCCGCCAGCCAGTGCCTCTGGAACCGAGGGTGGTTATCAGCCCCCTGGGAATTGGCCCCGCCAGCCCGTCGGCATCCCCGCTGCTGCCATCCCCAGAGATTTCTTGGGCTGGGAACGGACCAAGCCCGATGGAGATGTCGCCGTCAAGACCATGCTTTTCTCCAGACCCGGAGGCGACTCCACTGGACCCATGGATGCCACGTGCAGAGGCGAAAACTCTGAGATCACCCCAGGGGATGCTAGGCTCGGGGAGTGCGTGTATTCCTGCACCCGCTGACCAGACAAATATCCACTTGGAAACCATCTCGTTGCTCCGGGGTCTCCCGTCCAAAGCAGACATTGAGGCCTTAATAGCGAAATATGAAGAGGCCCACAGGCGCGAGCTAGGCGAGGTCAAAAATCACTTACGGGCAGTTGAAGAGAGAGTGACTGGTCTTGAAGCTGAAACGCCCTCGGTGTCGAGTCGTCTGCAAGCGCTTGAAGCGCGATGTGACATGCAATAAACGTTGCTACAAGCTCAGATGCTCCACATAGACGACATTGAAAATAGGAGTCGCAGAAACAACTTGCGTCTGCGGGGTATCCCTGAGGCATCCGCGGGGGAGGACCTCACTCGCATTACGACGGTCATCCTCAACACGGTGCTGGAGAGAGATCTGTCTACCCCGATCGAATTGGACAGGGTTCATAGAGTGCTGGGGCCGCCTAGCACAGACCCCTTGAGACCTCGAGATGTGGTCTGCAGAGTCCACAAGTACACCTTGAAGGAAGAGATCACTCGCAAGGCTTGGAGAAAAGGCAATGTGGACTTTGATGGTGCCAATGTTCAGATCCTTCAGGACCTTTCGAGACGAACTCTCTTGATGAGAAGAGCCTTGAGACCGCTTTTAGAAGTCATTACGAGCAGAGGGGGGTCTTATAGGTGGGGTTACCCCTTTCACCTAGTCATTCGGAAAGAAAGAGACACTTTCCTGCTCAGAGCACCAAGGGACCTCCCTGATTTGTTTTCTTTTCTTGGTTGTGAGCCGGTTGAAGTGCCGGATTGGTTGGCGGTAAAGTTAGTGCCCTCGCCACAACCCCGGAATGCCACTCGGAGGGCACCTATGAGTTCGAGAGGTCGAGGAAGGCAACGACGTGGTCGGCGACAAGTTAGACCGTATGATGTGGAAACCTGAATTGTTAACCTTCTTTTCTCATTCTCATTGAGTTGCATTATTGTCGCCCCCCTTGCCCGGGGGAGCGTCCTTGGCATCCTCTGTATACTCGCTGAAAGGCCTTTTGAAGCGTTTGGCGAGCTCTGCTTTGTTTATGCCTTACCCATGGTTGCTGGGGATGCTCTCCACGGGTTAGGGGATCCAACTTGAGGATTGGTACTTGTTTATTTGTTGCAACTAAATGTCATTATGTTTTTTGATGCTTCTGGCTACATTGCTTACACAAGCTGGATTTGCTGCTATTCAATGGCAAGGCTGGTTGTCTCGGCAATCTAGCCTAAGTACAGGGCCTGGTGTGGGGGAGGGAGATACCAGTTGCTTCTCCGTGTCAACAGGCACTCTTCCCCCCCGATAGGGCCAACTCGAGGTTCCTTAGGATCCGACGAGTTTTGTTTTCTCTCCGTATAGGATTATTAGAACTTGTTTAAATTGGTAATAATTTGTTTTCTACTTTCTTGAGTTCACATTAGTTGTTGTCTGTACTTCCCTCCCCTACTTTCCCTCTCCCCTAATCCCTAAAGACAGGGCTAGACTTTTACGGGCATAGGATCCCTTTGGCCCCGAAGCCATCGTTGTGGGGCTTTCTGGAGAACGCTCTGCCATGGCAGGAACTACAATTGTTTCCCTCAATACTAAAGGCATGCATACCCCTGAAAAGAGGTCACTGGTTTTGAGAAACTTGAGAGGCCTTAAAGCTCAGATAGGTTTCTTGCAAGAGACACATTTCAAGACCTCCAACCCACCCTCCCTGGGGGATAGATACTTCCCTAGGGCGTATCATAGCTACTCGCCTGATTCTAGATCCCGTGGGGTCAGCATAGTAATCTCAAAGTCACTCGTCTGGGAACTAGTGGATTATAAGGCAGACGAAGAAGGTAGGTGGTTGATGGTAAAAGGGAAAATTAAGTCCAAAATGTACACCTTGGCCAATATTTACGCACCAAACACGGGACAAATCCCCTTTATAGTAAGTGTTCTGGAGACCCTTGCGGATTTCAGGGCCGGGGAATTGATTTTGGGCGGGGATTTTAATGTAGCCTTAGAACCATTGTTGGACACCTCCAGGGGGGGACCCCACTTTGCCTATGCTAAATTAAAACACCTAAAGAAAGCTCTGACCCTATTTCAACTGGTTGACCCCTGGAGAATCCAACATCCGAAAACGAGGGACTACACCTTTTTTTCACACCCGCACGCTTCCTACTCCAGGATAGATCTGTTCCTAGTACCACATTCTCAACTAGCTAAAGTTATTAACACCACGATAGGACATATCACATTATCTGACCACGCACCTATCTCCATTACGATTGAAGACCCCACTCCTGGGCCCAAGTCTTGGTCCTGGAAATTGAATGGGTCTTTACTAGAGGACCAGACCGTTCTGGAGGCGGTCCAAAGAGATCTTAAACATTACTTTGACACAAACTCTGGCCCGGAGGTCTCTTCTGGGACGCTCTGGGAAGCCCACAAGTGTGTTATAAGGGGTTCGTTAATCAGCCAGGGGGCACGGGTTAAAAAAGAGAAAATGGACAGTATGCTGAAACTACTTAAAGAGATAGGGAGGCTTGAGGCGTTACATAAGAAGTCACTGTCGGCCGCACTCCTGCCGACGCTTACTGTGCTGCGGGAAAAATTAAAGACAGTATGTTGTGACAAGTGGAAGGCCCAGGCGGCTAGATGCCGGCAAGCTTTCTACGAGTCTGGGGATAAATGCGGTAAGATGTTGGCAAGGGCCTTGAGAACGGAAAGGGCGAAAACGTATGTGCCCAAGGTGGTGGACTCCGGGGGGAAGGTGGTACATCGGGTTGAGGATATTGCGGAAGTATTTCGCAAGTTCTATAGGGATCTTTACAACCTGCCACCCTCCCGGGAAGGTGTCATAGACCAGAAATGCGCTCAATATATTGAGAACTCAGGCATGCCCAGACTCTCCGGGGAGGCTGTCTCAGAAATGGAAGGCCCAATATCAATGTTGGAGTTGCAGGCCGCCGTGTCCGAGGCGGCTTCGGGAAAAGCGCCTGGTCCTGATGGGCTGCACATCCAATACTACAAAAAGCTGTTTCCCCAACTGGCCCCTAGGCTCCTCTCTATGATGAACTCCATCTTGGAGGGGGCCCCCCTCCCGGGCGACACCCTGCGGGCACACATAGCGGTGATCCCTAAGGAGGGAAAGGACCCCACCCTGTGTGCAAGCTACAGGCCGATCTCGTTACTTAATACGGATATCAAGTTATTTGCAAAGATTTTGGCTTCACGGATTGCCCCGCACCTGCACTCAGTGGTATCTCTGGATCAGGTGGGTTTCATGCCTCTCAGGGAGGCTAGAGACAATACCACCAAAGTCCTGAACCTGATATATCTGGCACAGAGACAGCGAATGCCCACCTTGTTGCTCTCCACCGACGCCGAGAAAGCTTTTGACAGAGTGAATTGGCACTTTATGAGGGCGGTGCTTAGACATGTTGGTTTAGGCCCAAACATGCTGCATTGGATTGAGAGTCTGTATAGCTCCCCCTCGGCGTCGGTGAGAGTAAACGGCTACTCGTCGGGTTCCTTCGGGATCTCAAATGGAACGAGGCAGGGCTGTCCCTTGTCGCCGTTGATATTTATATTGGCACTGGAGCCCTTCCTATGTAGGGTGCGCAGCAATCCGGATGTTAAGGGGCTGGGAAACATCTCGGGACATTACAAGGTGGCGGCGTATGCTGATGATTTAATCTTTTTCTTGACATGCCCGGAGGTCTCGTTGCCCAATCTCATGAAGGAACTCAGGGAATACGGGATACTCTCAGGATATAAGATTAATCTTCAGAAATCTGAGGCTCTTAATGTTAATATCCCTGTGCACAGATTGGAGACGCTAAAGAATGCCTTCCCATTCCGTTGGGCCAAGGAGAGCGTTAAATATTTGGGAACGAATATCAGTGGAGATCTCTCCAGGATATATATGCTCAACTTTCCCACACTACTGAGAAACTTCGAGACAGAAACAGCCAGATGGAGTAAGGCGAAGCTCTCGTGGTTTGGGAGGTGCAACGCAGTCAAAATGACCCTACTCCCCCGACTACTCTATCTTTTGCAGGCCCTTCCGGTAGCTATCCCACGCTCTTACTTTCAGAGGGTCCGCTCGATTTTTACCAACTTTATCTGGGCGGGGAAGAAACCGAGGCTTGGGGGGGGGGATCTTAACTAGGCTGAAGGAGCGGGGAGGGGTGGGTTTACCAGACCCTATGACTTATCAGTCTGCAGCACACCTCTGCAGGGTGGTTGATTGGTGTGTCCATGGGCAACATAAGCAGTGGGTGGGTCTTGAGCAAAGCTTTTTGGAGGTTCCGATCCAAGGGACACCGTGGCTAGCGAGTGAGAGTGACAAGTTGGGAAGGCAGCACCCCACCATAGGTCCCACACTTGGGATATGCAGGACCATGTTGCAGCGTCAAGGGATATCTCCCTCTCCCTCCCCAATGTACCCGGTCCTGGGAAACCCACGTTTTGCCCCGGGGTGCGAGGGACACAAGGTAAAGACCTGGATCAATTCTAAAATGTACCGGGTTGGCCATTTCCTTGAGGGAGGGGACTGGGTGAACCCTAGTGATATAGCGCAAAGACTTGGGATCCCTAGTTGGTCATCCTGGCAGTGTATGCAACTCAGGCACTTCCTTGCTTCACTGCAGGAGTATAGAGCGGGGAGGCCTGAGTTTACTATCTTTGAGGAACTGTGCCAGAGTACTGAGACAGTAAGGCATACGCTTTCGAGGATCTACAAACTATTGATTGCTCCCCCTGACGCGGATGATCCACCGTTCCTTGCAAAGTGGGAGAGAGACTTGGGTACGGCATGGTCCCCCAAACAGCGCCACATGGTGCTGGCGCTGCAGCACAAGACCTCGATTTGTACCCGATACCAGGAGTGCGGGTACAAACTGCTCACTAGATGGTACAGGGTTCCTACAGAGCTGCATAAGTGGTACCCAGCTGTCTCTTCAAACTGTTGGAGATGTGGTGAGGAAGGGGGAGATCTCCTACATATTTTTTGGTCATGCAGTAAATTGAGACATTACTGGAATTCGGTTAGGCAGGCAGCGGAGAAGGTGTCGGGGACCCCGGTCCCGGACGATCCTGCTCTCTGCCTTCTCCACATGTCGGGAATGCCCATGAAACGATATAGCAAGTCCGTGGTCCGTCATCTGCTTAATGCAGCTAAAGCAGGCATTCCACAGATGTGGAAGAAGGAGGAACCCCCCTCCATTGCAGGTTGGTGTCAGAGAGTAAATGACATTATGCGATTTGAGAACGTGGTGTCGTCAAGAGATGGTACATATGAGAAATTTATGTCTACCTGGTATGGCTGGATGGCCTTCACTGAGTCCCCAGAGGGCAAGGATATGTTGAAAGTGGTATGAGCCCGCTTCCCCCTTATTGCCCTTGTCCCTTCCCCTCCTTCCCTTCCTCCCCCCTTTTTTTCTGGTTCTTGTTCTGTTTGTTAGAGTCCCCTTTTTTTTTGTTTTTTGTTTTTGTGCTTTCAGTATTTTTGCTGTCATTTGCCTAACTTTAACATAAGAGATGAGGTTTGAGTGTACAGTATATGTCTTCATTAAGCAACCCGCTCATGAGCCAAGAAGCGACAACGAGACTTACTCCTCTTTCTTCACTTTACTGTACCATTGCTATGGAGGCGATTGACATGTACTTTACTATATCAACTGTTGACTAGACGTATTTTGAAAGTTGTACTCTTTTGTATATTGAAAATTTGAATAAATAAAGAATATATAAAAAAAAAAAAAGAAGCTGGCCTTTGACGACTAACTAGCTTGAAAAAACAACTGATAAGTTAGTTCTGTCTTAGTATCCGTTCAAGAAAAACTGAAAGGGCGGAAGTCTTTATAGAGTACTTACTGAACCCTTCCTGCAGGAATTTGAGAACTGTATCCATCTTTCGTTTCTTCAACTTGTTATCTTCACAATAATAAGAAAAACATTTCCATACCTCGGTAGATTTTTCTAGTGGTTAATTTTTGGCTGCCTAGTAGAGTTTCAGTCACCCTAGTGAAGTCAACATTCCTTACTCTCTAGGATGGACATTTCAAAATCCACAAAGTCAGTTGAAGCTTTGATGGATTCAGATGCAGAATGTCGCCCTGATGAATAATGTTCGAAAGATCTGGAAGCTGCCAAGAACCCTACTTCACCATTCTTCTCAACTCCGTGAACCATGTTCTTTTCTACTCCAGCATTCTGGATGCCCCCTGAGCTTGTTATCATGAATAGACAGCGGGACCAACACCCATTAAATAAAAAATGGGTGTTGGTCCGGTTTAAGCCGCACCAGATAGCTTATAAATGGGGCTTTCCCTTTAAACTAACCTTTACCTACAAGGGCCGCCCTTATGCAATCACAAACGCAGAGGAAACCTCTGAAATAATAGACTGCCTTCATTTGTCTGCACCTGCCCACTCCTCTTCTCCAACAGTACCACCTTAAGAACAGCACCTCGGACCCAACCGATGGATCAACGATTAGTGTCCTTATCCCACATCAACATTTTCCCATATGGCTGACCGCCATTAGGGGCACTGACTTTCCACTGCCAGAGAGGAGATTTCAGGTACCTTACCCAACGTGAAAATATCTCGGGACTCCCCATGGTCCCTCCTTCTAGGTTTGATCTATGGACCTTTGCTTAAGCATTTGTCCATAGTGCTATAGCTTTAAGGTACTCTACTAAGATATCCAACTTGGGACCTCCTGGCGCTGCCTAGTGGACAACCTCGACCTCTCTGGAAACTTGCAATACTTGGGGGGGGGGGGGCCTGTAACATTCCTGTTTTATTTTGAAACCAGAACCCACAAAGGAAACCAAACTAAACATAACCGCAACATGTGTCTCACTGGTCATCTCTATTCTTTTTGGACCATGGAGCCCCTGCAAGATGGCGCTGGGAGGGGACGCCTTGGCAACCAGGAGGAATCTTATACAGCTTACTAAATTTCATGCTTTGTTATAAGTTATAGAGTTTGTTACATTGGTTGCCTCTAATCGATCATGTTATTAGTTACCATGCTTCTGAGTTACCTGTAACCACAGTTTAGGTTCAACGCACTAAATCTATTGGCTCCAACTGCCCTCTGCAGGCTTCTTGTTAGTGGGCCACTAAGCCCTGGATAAACCATAAAAATGCTCTTCTCCACCCCCTCTTCACTTACCCCATTACATAATGTTACATAAGTGCAGAGACGACTCCCTCTTGAACCCCAGAAGCTTCCGGTAGTGAGTTAAATCCCCAGAAGACGAACTACTGAATTCTTTGAAGTGGCTGACCCATCCCTTCTCCCTTTCCTAGCTTTCTCCAGCGGCCAAAGCTTATTGCACACCCCGCCCTTTACTAACTAACAGACGGAGTGAGCCCTCGAGACTGGCCACCCAGTAGATACTCAGGTTCCCACCACCATCCCTCCTTTTTCAAAATATCCCCACCAGGCTCCCTGCCCTAGCTCCTCTCCATCCTGTTCTCCTCACTTCCTCCCCCCCTTTTTTTTTCTAATTCCCATCTTTATTTAAGCTATCACAATAAGTCAACCGTGACACTTACCTGCAGGCACTACTTTTGATTTTAAACTCCTTTCATAATGTTCAGGGATTCAACTCTCCTCATAAAAGGACCAAAGCATTCCATTGTTACAAGTCGTTGCAAGCTGACATCTTATGTCACCAGGAGATGAGATTCTCAACTGCGTGCTCCGCAAGTTACTTGAACCCACAGTACCCCACATTCTTCTAAGCCTGCCACTTGGAAAATACCCATGGCGTCGCCATAGCCCTCTGGCAAAAGGTCCCAATTAGGTGCGAGACCAAATAGCTGATACAACAGGCCGATATCTGATCCTAACAGGTCAATTGAACGACATACAAACTTAGAGCCCAGAAAATGTTTAATCTTTCTGCTAGCCTAAAGCAACTGCATAATAGTTGGAAACAAGCCTGATATGAAATATTATAGAGAATTCTGTGAGTACTGAACTGTAGAATTAATTCCTCTTCCATTAATACTTCAGGACATCAGAATTCAGTAACAATTGGGTTAACCTCTCATCCGAAGGGCGTGGACTGCAAGACAAAGGCGTGGCTCCTCCTCCTGGGTCTATATCCTCCTGGCTGACATCCTCCACTCCAGTTTAATTAAAAAACAGTAGAACCAGCTGCCCGGGAGACATACCTTTATCTCCTGTTGGAAACAAAGGCTGCACTCCAGTTACAAAACTCCTCTCTCCGATTATTTTTTTTTTCCCCAATCTATTTACCTATTTACCACTCCATTAAGACTAGGCATCCAAGACATGGATATATCAACCTAGACAGGGAGGGTCTGATGTCCTGAAGTAATAATGGAAGAGAAATTAATTCTACAGGTGAGTACTCTTTTTCTCTTCCATTTTACTTCAGGCCATCAGAAGAATTCAGTAAGGATTGGGACCCTTATTTTGGGTGGGATCCCCCAAAAAACCTTATTCCTTTCAGGAATAAGACATTCCAAAACCGTCTAGTTACTACTGTATGTAATTCCTTCCTACCAAAGGCTCTACCTTCTAGAATTTGGTAAATGTATGAACTGAAAACCAAGTAGCGACTTTGCATACTTGTTCTACTGAAGCTTGATGCTGAAAAACCCAATAAGCTCCAATAGCTTGTGTGGAATGAGCAGTAATCCTAAAGGGAGGATCCTTCCCTTTGGAGACATAGGCTCCTTATCACTGCTTGTCTAATCCATCGACTGATGGTAGACTTAGCTGGTGGAAGACCTTTCCGTGGACCCTTGGTTATGACTTTTAAAGTACTCAAATGAAGACCTTCATCAAGACCTTTCTGCAAAAAATGAAATATTCTGGGATTCAGAAATATTCTGAATCATAGTCTGGATGACTCTGGCAGAAAACCCCCTTTCTGTCAAGATGAAGGATTCAATAGCCTGGCTGTCCAAGCCAGAACTTGTGAATTGGGATACCTTAGAGGCCCCTTGTGAGTGAAGATCTGGTTCATCTGGTTGCCCTCTGACATCCTTACTATGTCTGAGAACCAGCTTCTTCTTGGACACAAGGAGCCACCAGAATGGTTAGGACTCCCTTGTGAGCTAACCTTTTTTAGTAGTCGACCCAGGATTAGAATCTGAGGAAATGCATAAAGAAGCTTGAATGGTGACCACTGAGGAATCAGGGCATCTTTTGCTATTGCTAGAGGATCCCTGGACCGGGACACAAATTTCGGACCTTTAGATTGTGCCATAATGCAAAGAGATCTAGGTCTATATGTATACCCTGACTTCTTGAAAACATGAGACCTGCCAACACCTTGGTAAACACCCTTGGTGCTGAGACGGTAGCGCCACAAACTGGATATGTAGGCCACCTACTGCAACGTAGGTATGCATCCCTATATATACACTGTGGTTATAAAATCTCCCGGCTGGAGTAACATCACTGTGGATCAAACAACTCAAATCTCTAAAAGGCGAGATACGGCAGATCTCATTGCTTCTGCTTTCTGTGGAATCCGGGATATCCCTGACCAAAAGAATCTGTATCCAAAGATCTGTTACATGGAGCCTCCAAATGTGCGCAAAATGCAGAAGCTGTCCCCTCCACCTGGAAGGGCAGGTGAGTCCCTTCATGCCTGAGCAGGCTTTGAAGAATGTTTGGCTTTATTCCACCTCTTGCCTTAATTTGGGACTTTGTCCAAAATTCTCTTCGGTAACCCGAAGAGGACGAACCTCTAGCCGGAACCCGGAGGATTAGAGGCCCTGCGGAAAGCAGTATTAGACTTTGGCTTCTGTGGCAGATTAGTAGATTTACCACCAGTAGCTTACTTTACCATTTCAACCAAGCACTCCCCAGACAGATGCCCTAGACAGAGGAGTCCCATCAGATTCTTCTTAGAGGCTGTCAGCTGGCCATTGATAAAGCCATAAAACACACCTTGAGGCTACCATCAGAGCTAGGCCTCTGGCACTTAACCTGCTTAATCCTCCATAGCCAGGATCACATACTGGTTGTAGCCAAACTGGTTTTGATAAACTGGCAGTAGGACTTCCGCAAATGACTCATACAAGTCTTGGAGTCCAGTTGTTTTAACAACCTCCTGCTCCCCAAAGATGCTATGGATGTAGCACAGGCCGGATGCAAGGTCAACCCATAATAGAATAAGCATGACATGCCACCTGATCCATGTGCTTAGATCCTTTGGAGAAGCACTATCAGAGAATGGCATAACCAAAGTCTTAAAAAGATCTGGCACCAGAGTGTCCACTACAGGAGGGTAAGACCATAATTCAATCTTATCTGGAGGAAAAGGATACATAGTATCTAGTATTTTATGCAGGGCCCACGCCAGCGGGTGGCAAAATGGGGCAGCTGCCTGGGGCCTTCGGCCCCCAGGGGGGCCCACTGGGAGTTGGCATGTTCTGAGTGTTGTTTCCTTACACCCGCACTGCGCAGTGCAGGTGTAAGGAAACCACCCCCCATACAAGCTGGCTGGTCACTAACATGCCAGCGCCCCTCCCCCAAAGCGAGCCAGCCTCGAGCGGCAGGTTCTCTCATTGATGGTGCAGTGGCCCCGCCCCCTAACCCCTGGCTCTCCTTCCAATGTCAGGAGCAGCGTAGGCGAGATCCGGGGGTTAGGGGGCAGGGCCACTGCACCATTAATGAAAGTGTGTAGCTCGAGGGCGGCTTGCTCGTGGGGGATGTGCCGCTGCGGCGAAAGATGCAATAGGTAAGCGCTCATTCACAGAGCTGGAGGGGTGTGTGTGTTGCTATGTGTGTTTGTGTGTGTACATGTGCTGCTATGTGTGTGTGTGTGTGTGTACATGTGCTACTGTGTGTGTTTGTGTGTGTACATGTGCTGCTGCGTGTTTGTGTGTGTGTGTACATGTGCTGCTGCGTGTTTGTGTGTGTGTGTACATGTGCTGCTGAGTGTTTGTGTGTGTGTACATGTGCTGCTACGTGTGTTTATGTGTGTGTGTACATGTGCTACTGTGTGTATTTGTGTGTGTGAACATGTGCTGCTGTGTGTGTTTGTGTGTGTGAACATGTGCTGCTATGTGTGTGTTTGCATGTGTGTGTGTGTTTGTATGTTGTGAGGATCAGCTCTGGTAGACAGCAGGATGTTAGCAGTATAGAGGCTCAGAGGTGAAAAGTTCAACTTAAAGTCTGTGTTTATTCACACAAAAAGTCCTTTTTGGGTTACATCACCTTTTCAGGAAAAATGCCACAGAATTGCATCAGACAGGCAATGGCCCTTTTTAGTTTTCTGTCCAAGCTTGCACACTTGTAGCCGAATCCACCTTGGGTCCACATGAAATAGCCTGTATAAGAGCTTCCAGTCAGGCACTCAGAGTCTCACTCCACAAGTGAGCTCTAGACAAAGCCAGTGCACAGCTGATTCCCCAGGCTATTTATGCGGCCCGCAAAACCCGGACCTGGGTAGTGGGATGGAGTCCCACCCAGCGCTACTCCATCCCAGTAAAGCCGTCCCGGGTTAGCCTTTCGGCTATACTAAAATTTCAGCAGCAGACTGCCATTAGCAGCTGATGCTGGAGAAAACTACACAGCTTTGCTGCACCAAGGCCAGGTACCTTGGTGCCACATACCTACCGTCAATGACGGCACCTGTGCATGTGTGTGTGTACATGTGCTGCTGTGTGTGTTTGTGTGTGTGTACATGTGCTGCTGTGTGTGTATTTGTGTGTGTGTACATGTGCTGCTGTGTGTGTTTGTGTGTGTGTACATGTGCTGCTGTGTTTTTGTGTGTGTGTGTGTGTGTGTGTGTTTGTGTGTGTGTACATGTGCTGCTGTGTGTGTGTGTTTACATGTGCTGCTGTGTGTATGTGTGTGTGTGTGTGTGTACATGTGCTGCTGTGTGTGTGTTTGTATGTGTGTGTGTACATGTGCTGCTTTGTGTGTGTGTTTGTGTGTGTGTACATGTGCTGCTGTGTGTGTGTACATGTGCTGCTGTGTGTGTGTACATGTGCTGCTGTGTGTGTGTGTTTGTATGTGTGTGTGTACATGTGCTGCTGTGTGTGTTTGTATGTGTGTATGTACATGTGCTGCTCTGTGTGTGTTTGTGTACATGTGCTGCTGTGTGTGTGTACATGTGCTGCTGTGTGTGTGTTTGTGTGTGTGTACATGTGCTGCTGTGTGTGTGTACATGTACTGCTGTGTGTGTACACATGTGCTGCTGTGTGTGTTTGTCTGTGTATATGTGCTGCTGTGTGTGTGTTTGTGTGTGTACATGTGCTGTGTGTGTGTGTACATGTGCTGCTGTGTGTGTGTATACATGTGCTGCTGTGTGTGTTTGTCTGTGTACATGTGCTGCTGTGTGTGTGTGTTTGTGTGTGTGTGTACATGTGCTGGTGTGTGTGTGTGTGTGTACATGTGCTGCTGCTGCGCGCGTGTGTGTGTGTACATGTGCTGCTGTGTGTGTGTGTGTGTGTACACATGCTGCTGTTTGTGTGTGTACACATGCTGCTGTTTGTGTGTGATCATGTGCTGCTATGTGTGTGTGTATACATGTGCTACCGTGTGTGTTTGTGTGTGTGTACATGTGCTGCTGCTGTGTGTGTGTACATGTGCTGCTGTGTGTTTGTGTGTGTACATGTGCTGTTGTGTGTGTGTACATGTGCTGTTGTGTGTGTGTGTGTACATGTGCTGATGTGTGTGTGTGTACATGTGCTGCTGTGTGTGTGTACATGTGCTGCTGTTTGTGTGTGATCATGTGCTACTGTGTGTGTTTGTGTGTGTGTGTACATGTGCTGCTGTGTGTGTTTGTGTGTGTGTACATGTGCTGCTGTGCATGTGTTTGTGTGTGTACATGTGCTGCTGTGTGTGTGTGTGTGTTTGTGTACATGTGCTGCTGTGTGTGTGTACATGTGCTGCTGTGTGTGTTTGTTTGTGTACATGTGCTGCTGTGTGTGTACATGTGCTGCTGTGTGTGTTTGTGTGTGCATGTGCTACTGTGTGTGTGTGTACATGTGCTGCTGTGTGTGTGTGTGTGTGTGTTTGTGTGTGTACATGTGCTGCTGTGTGTGTGTGTGTGTGTGTGTGTGTGTGTGTGTGTGTGTGTGTTTGTGTGTGTACATGTGCTGCTGTGTGTGTGTTTGTGTGTGCATGTGCTACTGTGTGTGTGTGTGTGTGTGTGTTTGTACACCTGCTGCTGCTGTGTGTGTGTGTGTGTGTACATCTGCTGCTGTTTGTGTGTACATGTGCTGCTGTGTGTGTGTTTGTGTGTGTGTGTACATGTGCTGCTGTGTGTGTTTGTGTGTGTGTACATGTGCTGCTGCTGCTATGTGTGTGTGTGTACATGTGCTGATGTGTGTGTGTGTGTACATGTGCTGATGTGTGTGTGTGTGTACATGTGCTGCTGTGTGTGTTTGTGTGTGTACATGTGCTGCTGTGTGTGTTTGTGTGTGTACATGTGCTGCCGTGTGTGTGTTTGTGTGTGTACATGTGCTGCTGTGTGTGTTTGTGTGTGTGCATGTGCTGCTGTGTGTGTGTGTGTGTGTACATCTGCTGCTGTTTGTGTGTACATGTGCTGCTGTGTGTGTGTTTGTGTGTGTGTGTACATGTGCTGCTGTGTGTGTTTGTGTGTGTGTACATGTGCTGCTGCTGCTGTGTGTGTGTGTGTGTGTACATGTGCTGATGTGTGTGTGTGTACATGTGCTGATGTGTGTGTGTGTGTACATGTGCTGATGTGTGTGTGTGTGTACATGTGCTGCTGTGTGTGTTTGTGTGTGTACATGTGCTGCTGTGTGTGTTTGTGTGTGTACATGTGCTGCCGTGTGTGTGTTTGTGTGTGTACATGTGCTGCTGTGTGTGTGTTTGTGTGTGTACATGTGCTGCTGTGTGTGTTTGTGTGTGTGTACATGTGCTGCTGTGTGTGTGTGTGTGTGTGTACATGTGCTGCTGTGTATTTGTGTGTGTGTGTACATGTGCTGCTGTGTATTTGTGTGTGTGTTTACATGTGCTGCTGTGTGTGTGTGTGTGTGTGTGTGTGTGTACATGTGCTGCTGTGTGTGTCTGTGTACATGTGCTGCTGTGTGTGTGTGTACATGTGCTGCTGTGTGTGTACATGTGCTGTGTGTGTGTACATGTGCTGTGTGTGTGTGTGTGTGTGTGTACATGTGCTGCTGTGTGTGTGTGTGTGTGTGTGTGTGTGTGTTTATTTAATGCACAGCAAATGGCTGTGATTGGACAAGAGCCCTTACATGCACTGTAGATCTGGGAAGAGGGGAGTTGATCTGGGGGGTTTCACACAGTGGTGCATCTCAATTTGGGATGCCCCAGGAGCAGGGAACAATACCCAGGATAGGTTGAATCACAGGTTTTGTTTGCTTTAAAGTGGCAAAAAAGCCCAGGAATTTCCCGGGTTTTGTTCCTTGTTCCTGGGTCTTTCCGAATTCTGATGCCCCACTGTGTCATACCCCCCAGTAAGCCCAGGGAGACTTGCCTATCCTTGATCCAACAAAGCATGGACGGGCTCTTTGCTATTATTACAGTCTTCAGCAAAATATTCTGATTGCCTTGAATGGGGGGTTACACACAACGGGGCATCCCGAATTGGGGGGAAAGCCAGTGGTTGGCCCTGGAATATTTTCAATTCCAGGCCAGCCGCTGGTGGTTTTTGTTCTGCTTTTATGGTGAATTCTGGGGGTGATGGGTGTGTGGAGGCATTAAGGCTTGCATGTGGGCGTGTTACAGGTATCTGTGTCCACGTAGCAGTTTTGGTCCACATAGCATGATCCCTGGGGATGCCCCTATTGTGTCCATCTACTGAAACCTCCCAACCACTACATACCTACTTCCAGGAACCCTTGGTGGTGACCAGTTGCAATTGGCAGAGCACTTTGCCCCTGCTATGTAAATGCCACAGATTACTGACATAGTATCACAGAGGGGCACACTGTGGCACATTCAAATGTGGATGCCCCCTAAAGAGCATGCTTTGTAGTCAAAAACTTTATAGAGTTTTGGTCCACATTAAAACAATCTTACCCCCTTCCACCTGAGTCAGCCACCAACTGGGGACACAGAAAAACGCTGCACACCTGCTGATTGGTGGACGTGATGCTGCCACACACAAGCAGACGTGTGCAGCAATTTTTTGCTTATCCTCTTTGCAGCTGGCTAGCATTGTGCTCAGTGCTGGCAGGGGTAAAATGGCACGCATAAAGGGGCCCACCGAGATCATTCTGCCCAAGGGCCCACATAAACCTGGAGCCAGCCCGAACTTTAGGAATGGTCGGAAGACTACCTGACTTCTAATCTGATCAATAGAGAATGGCAGAATAATGCGTATGCACCGCAACATTCTCCAGAATGGAAAAAATCAAGCCATCCATCTTCTTAACTTAGCACCCCCTTATGTAGAGGACTCTGAATCCGAGTCCATACTGGATGAATCCTCCCCAACGGATAACTTCCTGGGAGACTATGGCAGCCAAATATCTTTTCTTTAAAACATTTTTAGTAGCCAATACTTATTAATGATTCTCTATAGGTTTAGGACCACTTGAGGGCTGCCGACAGAGTTTTAAGACTCAGAGGGAGACTTATGGCAGCCACAATATCCACTTCAAAACTCAGAGGAAAAAAAAAATTTATTAATTTTTTTAAAAAACCTTCTTAGTAGCCTATACGACTCACTAAAGGTTTAGGTCTGCTTGAAGGCTGCCAAGGGGATTTTAAGGCTCAGAGGGCACCGTCGACAGGGGTCAGAACCCTTTCCTCACCGTATCATAATCTCTGCACATCGTGCTATCCTCGTCCGGTGCTACCTGCATGCATACTGGACATAGGGTAACCGATTACCCCTGATGCCTTCGTCATGGTGAAAATAATACTAGTCTACATCTCTGGGGTTCTGAGACCAAGTATTAACAGTTCTCGACAGTCACAAGTGACTACTCATAGACCTTTGGGGGGTAAACCACTATATATATATATATATATACAGTCAGGGCCAGAAATATTTGGACAGTGACACAAGTTTTGTTATTTTAGCTGTTTACAAAAACATGTTCAGAAATACAATTATATATATAATATGGGCTGAAAGTGCACACTCCCAGCTGCAATATGAGAGTTTCCACATCCAAATCGGAGAAAGGGTTTAGGAATCATAGCTCTGTAATGCATAGCCTCCTCTTTTTCAAGGGACCAAAAGTAATTGGACAATGGACTCTAAGGGCTGCAATTAACTCTGAAGGCGTCTCCCTCGTTAACCTGTAATCAATGAAGTAGTTAAAAGGTCTGGGGTTGATTCCAGGTGTGTGGTTTTGCATTTGGAAGCTGTTGCTGTGACCAGACAATTTGCGGTCAAAGGAACTCTCAATTGGGGTGAAGCAGAACATCCTGAGGCTGAAAAAAAAGAAAAATCCATCAGAGAGATAGCAGACATGCTTGGATTAGCAAAATCAACAGTCGGGTACATTCTGAGAAAAAAGGAATTGACTGGTGAGCTTGGGAACTCAAAAAGGGCTGGGCGTCCACGGAAGACAACAGTGGTGGATGATCGCCGCATACTTTCTTTGGTGAAGAAGAACCCGTTCACAACATTAACTGAAGTCCAGAACACTCTCAGGGAAGTAGGTGTATCTGTCTCTAAGTCAACAGTAAAGAGAAGACTCCATGAAAGTAAATACAAAGGGTTCACATCTAGATGCAAACCATTCATCAATTCCAAAAATAGACAGGCCAGAGTTAAATTTGCCCCAAAACACCTCAACAAGCCAGCTCAGTTCTGGAAAAGTATTCTATGGACAGATGAGACAAAGATCAACCTGTACCAGAATGATGGGAAGAAAAAAGTTTGGAGAAGAAAGGGAACGGCACATGATCCAAGGCACACCACATCCTCTGTAAAACATGGTGGAGGCAACGTGATGGCATGGGCATGCATGGCTTTCAATGGCACTGGGTCACTTGTGTTTATTGATGACATAACAGCAGACAAGAGTAGCCGGATGAATTCTGAAGTGTACCGGGATATACTTTCAGCCCAGATTCAGCCAAATGCTGCAAAGTTGATCGGACGGCGCTTCATAGTACAGATGGACAATGACCCCAAGCATACAGCCAAAGCTACCCAGGAGTTCATGAGTGCAAAAAAGTGGAACACTCTGCAATGGCCAAGTCAATCACCAGATCTTAACCCAATTGAGCATGCATTTCACTTGCTCAAATCCAGACTTAAGACGGAAAGACCCACAAACAAGCAAGACCTGAAGGCTGCGGCTGGAAAGGCCTGGCAAAGCATTAAGAAGGAGGAAACCCAGCGTTTGGTGATGTCCATGGGTTCCAGACTTAAGGCAGTGATTGCCTCCAAAGGATTTGCAACAAAATATTGAGAAAATAAATATTTTGTTTGGGTTATGTTTATTTGTCCAATTACTTTTGAGCTCCTAAAATGTGGAGTGTTTGTTAGAAAATGTAGGAATTGTACACATTTCTTATCAGGTATTTTTGTTCAACCCTTCAAATTAAACGTTACAATCTGCACTTGAATTCTGTTGTAGAGGTTTCATTTCAAATCCAATGCGGTGGCATGCAGAGCCCAACTTGCGAAAATTGTGTCACTGTCCAAATATTTCTGGCCCTGACTGTATATATATATATATATATATATATATATATATATATATATATCTTACCCTTTCTCACAATCTATAACAATATACATTAAAACAATGAAAACAATGTTAATGCACATAATAATCAAAATAAAACAAAACAAACAAAATGACCTCCCTAAAGGTTTAGGTCCACTTGAGGGTGGTCATGCAGCGGTTCAGAAGCAGCCCTTTTGCCGACCAACAACCCCAGTAATTATGTGCTGTCGGGGAAACCGCGATGTCTGTGGTGCTAGGTGCCTCAGCTAGGCAAAATTGTTTTTAGAGCCAGCGGGTAGAAGAAGTAGCACACGCTGGAGAAGTACCACGAAGTCGCCGGTGAAAGGCGCCTTGCCTAGCTGAAAATGTTTCAGCGGAGGCGGACGAGAAAAACACGCTGTGTTGCGGAGGAGTACTGGCTGCTTCGGCAGTGCTAGCTACTTTGCTAAGCCAAAAATCTTCCAGCGTCGCCGGCCTGAGAAACCGCGCTGAGCCCCAACGAAGAACCGGAGGTTGTCGGCGGTGCTCGGCACTTCGCTAAGCTAAAAATCTGAGGAGTACCGGCCGCTTCGGCGATGCTAGCTGCTTCGCTAAGCCGAAATTCTTTCAATGCCGATGGCCGAGAAAACTATCCTTCCTCACTACGGCCTTAGCTCCGCCCCATTAAAGGCGCGCAAATTTTGAATTTTACTACCAGTAAAACACAATTCACACATGGGAAAGAGCAATAAAAGAGGGAAAATAATTCTCTTGGTCACCCCAATCAGGCTCACCAGACAAAAACCTGTGGCTGCTTTTTCCTGTGGCGGAATTCGCAGCACAGGAGTATCAGCTCTTTTTTAAAAAAACAAAAGGTGATACCCCAAAGCGCCCCAAGACCCTGTCACTTACCCTTGCCATCCTCATCCGAATGCAGCATAGTTGCGGAGGCATAGTTGGTCCATTCAGATCAGAGATATATAAGGGCCCAGGAATAATTCCTTTAAAAACAAAAAAGTAAATGGGAGAGGAGTTCAGATACACCCTTGAAGTCCAGTTCTAACTGCAAGAAAGAAACTGAAGTGGAGGAAGTCAGCCAGGAGGATATAGGCCCGGGAGGAGGGGCCACGCCTTTGTCTTGCACTCCACGCCCTACGGTCGAGAGGTTAACCCAATCGTTACCGAATTCTTCTGATGGCCTAAAGTAAAATGGAAGAAAAAAAAGACCAGTATACAATGTAATATGGCATTAGACAAAATAGAGAAAAAGCTAAGATGGGGCAAAGAAAAGTTTTACACACGAGCTAACAAACCTTGTACACCCCTAGCGAACAAATTACAATACACCACACGCAAGCTAGCCCTGATCACGCTAAAGACCCCCGAAGGAACTTTCACAGCCAATCATATTAAAATCACCCACATTTTCAAAATCTATTAAGTAAACTTTATGACGCCCCCCATACTTTCGTCCGGGAAGCAGCCGCCAGGTTCTTTGACTCCCTAAGCAGTCAGAAATCCACAAAGAATGCCTGGAAGCCGAAATAGTCGTCCCATAGGTAATAAAAGCAATTAAAAGCTTCAAGGCCTCTAAGGCCCCGGGACCGGATGGCTTCTCCACCCTATATTACAAGAAGTATGCCAATGAACTTTGCCCTCACCTAGCGAAAATGCTTAACTCCCTCAAAGAGCAGGGTACACTTAATCAGACTTCCATAGAAGCATATGTCAGCATGATCCCAAAACCTGACAATGATCACTGAAATGTACAAAATTACAGACCTATCTCACTACTTAATGTTGACCTAAATATTCTAGGGAAGGTCCTAGTCTCTAGATTAGATGATTTTTTAAACACACTAATAAGCAAGGATCAGGGAGGTTTCATTCCCCACAGACAAGCTTCAGACAGCATCCGCAGATAGCTCCATCTGATCGAACTGGCCCAGCAAAGAGATATTCGTAGCCTTCTTCTGTCATTGGATATGCAAAAAGCCTTCAACACATTATCATGGGGCTATATGAACTTTGACCTCCATAAGTGTGCTTATGGTGACAATTTTCTTTCCTGGATATGCCATTTATACTCCTCCCCATCGGCCAGGGTGCAGTATGGTGGCTCTCTCAGACTTATTCATGATTTATAGAGGCACCTGGCAGGTTCCTGCTCTCCCCAGTGCTGTTCGTACTATCCCTGGAACCTTTATCAATCGCCATCTGAGCGAACCCAAATATAAGGGGTATTGAGGTGGCGGGGTACCACCATAAGACCTGCATATATGCCGATGATATCATGTTGATCCTCTCACTACCCCACACTTTTCTACCCAATGAACTTCAGCTCTTAGATGTTTATTCTAAGATTTCAGGTCTCAAGGTCAACACAGAATCCCCAGTGAATTATAGAAGCCCTATCAATTTTTCCTATCATATCTGAGGGTAAACATCACACTGCACTATCATTCTTTATATCAGGCTAAGTATCCCTCCCTCTTTTGGTCCTTGGAAGTCTATGTTGGAAACCTGGCAAGGGCATAATATTTCATGGATAGGGAGAATAAATGCAATGAAAAGGACTCTGCACAAGATGCTATACTTCTTTAGAACACTCCCAGTACACATCCCTTTATATCAGATCAAAAGCATTGAAAATAGTATTACAAAGTTCATATTGAAAAACACCAGACCAAGAGTAGCCAAAACAACTATTCCAAACAGCGCAAAAAGCACAACTTCCTATACATCTACAAGTGTAAACTCCTGGTGTCTTTGGAGACCCCCACATGCAGCTCTACCCCCATGGACAGTTTAATTTGGATTCCACCACAATACAAACCCCACATTCCATGTCCAATACTTAACCACTCCTTATGAATTTGGGATAATTTTAAATACTCAGAGAACCTAATTTTGCCACATTTTCCTTTAATGTGACTCTTTAAAAACCCATTGTTTCTTCCAGGAGTGGAGAATCCAGGGGTATATGCCTGGTGGGTGGACACAGGGTATCAGCAGAATCCATCACTTGATGGACATGGATGAAAGGTTTTCCTGGCATGCACTGGTAGAAAAGAAAACATACCCATGACTGAGTGGTTTAGATATCTTCAAATTTGCCACTGGCTTGCCCCTATACCATGCCTTATAGGCACAATTTACTTGCATTTTATTGCACTCCCTCTTACCTTAGAGACAGAAAGGACTGGACAGATATCTGGGTAGTGATTAACAAGTGCTCCATAAATATCACTACTCTGGAATCCACGTACAAATGCTCACAAGGTGGTACTTGGTGCCATCACACATAGCAAAGGCAATCCCAGGCTACCCAGTAACTTGCTATAAAGGCTGCCCCTCAGATGGCACAGTTCTACATATCTGGTGGGAATGCCCCAAGGTCAAGAGATTTTGTACACTAACATTCTCAGACCCATGGGTGGCTTTGTTACATGTGAAACCAGAAGGTATCACCAAAACCCAACAAATCCTGTTGACCCAAGTTACGCTGGCTGCAAAAACCACCGTTAGATTTACCGGTAACAGATTTTTCAGGAAACCTTCAGCATGACCACACGGAAGGAAGGAAGCAACATTTTTTGCGACAACCATTTCCCTGGCACCTCATCTAGCTGTTCAAAGGGTGGTTCCATTAATCCTGTTAATACAATTGACAAGTCCCAGGTAGGGAACCCCTTAAATGATGCAGGCTTTTGCCCATGACTGACTTGAAAAACCGATTGATTAGTTCATTCTGTCTCAGTTTTTGTTTGAGAAAAACTGATAGTGCAGAAGTCTGAGTCTTTAATGTATTTATGCTAGCCTCTTCTCGAACCCTTACTGCAGGAATTCTCTGTGACCATCTCTTTATTTTCAACTTGTCAACTTCACAAAAAGAAGAAATACATTTTCATAGCGTTTTGTAGATTTGCCTAGTAGTCAATTTTTGACTGGTCAGAAAAGTTTCATTCTAATCACTCTAATAGAATAGCCCTTACTTCTTAGGCTGGTCCCTTCAAAATCCAAGTTGTCAGCAGCAGTTTCGATGGATTCGGATGAAGAATGACGTTCTGATGAATGATTTTCAGAATGTCTGGAAGTCTTCAGGGACCCTTCTTTAACCTTCCTTCTTAGTTCTGCAAACCAGGCTCTCTTTGGCCAAAATGGAGCTATGAGGATTACGCTTGCTGACTTCTTCTTGTGCAATCTTTTAGATCACTTGTGGCAGAATTCTGATAGATGGAAAGACATAGGCAAGATGAAACCTCCATGGATGAGCCAGAGCATCCATTTCTAGCACACCCTCTTCCCTTGTCAGAGAATAAAATGTCTTGCATTTTGCATTGCTGGCAGTGGCAAACAGATATATCTGTGGGGGATCTGAAGAAAGACCTCTTGGTTCTGACACCATTCTGTCTGTTGAATTTTGGCTTGACTTAAATAGTCTTCTAAAGTATTTAGGGTTCCCTTCTGATAAACTGCCAACAATGATCTGACTTGCTCCATTAAGGGTAGGAGAATGTCATTTGATGGGTTCATTAGAGCCGAGGATCTGGTCTCCCCCCCCCCCCCCCCGGTGGTTAAATAAGCTACTGAGGAGGTACTGACTGATAAAAATTGATCCAGTGCCAACTTGACCGCCAGGAGTTTTATGAAATTCAAGAACCTGGCTGCTGCAGTCTTTTCCCTGCACCTGGTGACTTCCCGAGTGGCCTGCCCAACCCCAATTGCTTGCGTCTATTGTGACTATTACGGGTTGATCTGTCTTCATTCTCTTCCTTTCCCTAATACCCCTGGATATAACCACCATCTGAGATCCTCTAGGACTTGGAAGTAATTGGACTAGTTGGTCCAGTGAGTTTTACTGCTTGTCCCACTGCTCTAGAAGAAATTTTTGCAATGTTCTTGTGTGTAGTTGAGCCCACAGTACCGCTGGAATTGCCAAGGTTATGAGACCCAAAATCTTCATGATCACCCTTATGGAGACCAGAGGGACTGTGATTAACCTTTGACTTTCTGCTCTGATCCTTTTGTTGAGTGCTGTCTATGTTGAACCCCAAAAGTTTGCACTGCTGACTGGGCGTTAGACTGGATTTTTCTAGATTGATCACACACCCCAGACTCTTTAGTAAGGACAGGGTTCTTTCTAGATATAGTAGAAACGCTGGCCCTGACTTGTTTAACAGGAGAAGGTCGTCCAAATAGGGGATCACCATTATCCCCTGTTGTCTGAGGTAAGCCATTGGTTCTGCCAGAATAGGCATCCTGTAAATCTAAGTTCACCATCAGGGCATTCTCTATCAGAATGTTCCTGACGAAGTAGATTGACTCCATTCTGATTTTTTTCATATCAAATGAATCTGTTCAATCTCATTAGATTCAAAATCATTTGATACTTTCCTGATGGCTTCTGAACCAGAAAAACGTGAGAGTAGAACCCCCCTCCCAGGGAGGGCAGAGGAATGGTTTCTATCATGTTTTTGCAGAAGCTCCTGCAGAACTTGAGGAAAGGCTTCTCTCTTCTTTGGGTTGCTTGGGAGCCTGGCCAAAAAGGATGACTGGGGGAGGGATGCAAATTCTAATCGATAACCTATCTCTAGTGTTTGTAGTACAGACCGATTTTGGGTGCTCTCCAGGCGGCTATGAACCTGGTGAGCCTTCCCCTTACTGGGTGCTCAGTGTCAGGACTCTGGCTTTGGCCCCTCTGAAGGTCAGCTAAGTAAACTGGGCCTAGGCTCAATGTTTATAAGGGTCATTCTGTTTAGGTTGAGCTATGCGTAACAAGGCCCTACCTCTTACCAAAGTGAGGGTTAAAGTTCCAGCTTTAGCTTTAGCTCTGTTGACCTCTTCTAAAGCATTAGTAAGGAAGGACACGTTTCTGATAAGTGTCTGAAGTCACTTGCAGGTCCTCTGAGGGCACTTTATTCTCCATGTGACCCTTTAGATTATTGATACAGACAATCATGCTTCTGAGAATACCATCAGATTCTAGCGATGGTCTAAACGTAATTGTGATGGCGTCCCAAGCTCTTTTTAATAGATGCTAACTTCTGCGATTCATAGGATCAATGCATCAAAACTTAAATCCGCCACTCTGGACATCTGACCCAGTGCCGCATCCAACTTTGGACACTTGCTCCATGGTTCCATGCCCTGATTGTTGAATAGGAATTTCCATTTCAATTAGTTGGGCATAAAGAATTTTATATATTTAATCTTCTTGCTCAACCCCCCCATGTTTCATTTATATCATCCAACAACTTCTCTAACTCCTCAGTTTTTAAGAATATTCTGCCTCCCCTTCCACCTGGATGTCTTCATCCAGAGAGTCTTGTGAAGACAAGTCTTCTTCAACTAATTCACCTGGGTCAGGTACCACATCAATTTGTAAGGGGATGGAAACCATGGCACTGGGAGTACTATTCGTAATAGATAAACCTGTGACTTTCCATAACAGGATGAGGGATTGGTGTGGTAGCAACAGTTGTGGACTCCTGCCTCATTACCACGATCTCCCTGTGTCTGCATCCTTTTTAGGCCTTATCACAATCTAGGCACAGAGCCACCTGCCAAGTGTCCGAGAGCACATTGCTGCACTCTTCACAAAGTTTGGATTTCTTGGATGCTTGACTAGGTCTTTTATCTTCAACTTTCAATTTAGATGCTAAAAACATTAATAAATATGCAATTTACCTTGAACACTTGGAAATCCCATGGACTTGCACAAAATAAAAGAATTTTAAATTCTACTGGTTGCTGAACTTCATTTTGGGCCTTTTGAGTCTCTGCTGGGGTGGCCGACAACGCTGCGAGGACAGTTCCACTTTACCTACAGGTTTGCCAGCATGCTGCCCCCGCACACTTGTCTGTCCTTAGCCCCGCAGCTCACCGCGACAACTGCTACCGCCACTCGGCCTGCTCCTGCTGCCTTTGGTATCTTCTGAACTCCCTCTGACCTGTACGCTGGCCAAGGAGAAAATGCTGCCTTTCCGCTTCTGGGTCGCAGCATGTGTCATTGCTGTAACCGGAAGTGACAGCGCGCTGGGCCACTAACTCAAAACCCCGCCCCCCCAAAACGTACTGTTTCACTAATTCCTTACGTCTGGGTTATCCGCCACAAGGTGGCGCTGTGGACTGCAGAAAGATTTGTGGCATCTCCCGGCCCTATAAAAAGCCAGGAACCTCCCACAAATTCCCAGTTTTCCTTCTGCAGTCGGACTGCGAAGATAGAAGATGGCTCTCTATACTGCGCTGGCGAGCGGGGCTTACCAGCCTGTGCCCCTGCAGGACTATTTCCACCCGTTCTGGACCCACTGCCTCCCAGCCTCGGCTGCCTGGTTCGGGTGAAGGTAGGACAGCACCAGGGTCAGGTGCTTGAGGAGCGCTGCTCCAGACCGTAAAACCCTGTTCCACAAGGGTAGCCGGTTACAGGCTTTTATGGTGAGCCTTTGGGATGCTGAGACCCTTGCTGTTTAGCCCCTTTTGGGTAAAGGGTTCTCTACCACCCCCCCCTTCCCCCCCCTCCTTCATTTCCCTGGGTTGGGCCCTTGCCACTGTTCTGTTGCCCTCTCGCTCTCTCCCTGGGCTCGGAGAGGGGGGGGGGATGGGCGGCTGACGGAGGGTGCCCTGGGGATCTGTTTGTGTGCTGCAAGGTGCCTTTATTGCGGTTTACTACCGTTTGCTTCGCCGCTGCGCTGTGTTGTACAACGCTCCGCTGCGGGCGGCGCTATTTTCTGAGGTGTCTTTTTCTCTGTGCATCATGGCGCCAGCAGGTCATGTGACCGCGATTTCGCGCTCTTCGAGGGGGACGGGACCTGCGGATGACGCGTTCCGCGTCATACCGCCGTGGCCTGCCCCTCAAAGACCGCTCCGGCGCCATTTTGTTTCTACTGCGCTGTGGGGCCCTCGTTCTTCAGGAGCTGCGGCGAATTTCCTTTGCGGTTCGGCGGTTGGTGTACCTGACCCAATTGGTCTGAGTCCCCTGCTGAGTTGTTTTTTTATGATTATTAGCAGCGCTGTGGGATTTTTATGTGTCCTCATTGTGTCTTTCAGGCGGGACAACCGTGACTGTGGTTTCTCCCGGCCCTGCCCTTTACATCTCCCACCTTCCCTAGCGGGCTTCTGGGCATCCCTGGGGGGGCATCCCGGGTGGCTCTGGTTAGCCGTGACCCTGTACGGGCTTCCGGGGATAATATGCTTGGGGTTCCTTTGCGACAAGCTCAGCTGTGTGCCGCGTGTGGGGTATCCCCTGTGAATGATGGTGTCAGGGTATGTGTGCCCTGCGTCCAGAAGGTACTTGCGCTGCAGTCTGGGTTGCCTGCTACGCTGCCCAGCTCTGCGCCACCTTCTACTTCACCTACTCCCCCGCGCCTGCATTTGACCCCTAGTGAGGGACATGCTAGCGGGGAATCGCATTATGAATTGGCTATGCGGGTGGCCAGCCTGGAAAGGCATATTACTGGGCCTGCCCCCCGTAAGGCTTCTGGCAAGAAACGGCATTTAACTTCCACTGTTTCCCTTTTTCCTGAGGAGAATGAGGGACATTATTCTTTTTCTGGCCATTACCCCTAGAAGAGGGGGAACTTTTCTCTGATTCTGATTCCTCTGGGGAACAGCAGGAGGTTTATGGCGGTACTGGGTCTCCTTTTGGAGACGATCCATGATCTTCCGAGGATACTAATAGGCTGTTGGCTCACATTTTTGAAGTATTATGTATTACCCCTCCTGTAGCGGCTACAAAACAGCAGGTTGAGCTTTTTCACACTGTTAAACAACGCTTGGAGTTCCCTGAGCAGAACCACTTTAATAATTTGGTGCTCAAGGAGTGGGAACGTCCTAGCAGATTGCCTGCGGTGCCCAAGAGTTGGGACAGGAGGTATCCCTTCCCTGCTGATGTGGTTAAGCGCTGGTCGTGTCCCCCCGAGGTGGATGCTCCCGTGCTCGGGTTGTCCAATACCTCGGTCATGCATTCCCCTGACAATTCTACTCTAAGGGATGGTGAGGACCGGCGTGTGGATCAGCTGGCCTGTCACGCATTTGCTTGTGTGGGGACTGCACTGCGCCCTGTGTGCGCTTCTGTCATCACAGCTATTGCTATTAAAGGGCTGCTCAAGTGCCTTCTGGATAATGCCTCGGCTGGCAACAGGTGGGAGGATTATAGATCCCTCCTGCTTTGCTATGAATTTGTTGCATTTATTCTTTCTGCTATGGATGATGCGGTCAGGATGTGTGGTAAGACTTCTGCCCTTTTGGTGGCTATACGCTGTTCTGTTTGGCTGCGTCAGTGGGCGGCTGATAATGCGGCTAAGAAGGCTCTCACTGGATTCCCCTTTATGGGGCTATGGCTCTTTGGTGAGTGCCTGGATCTGTTTGCCAAGGATGGTAGACTGCCTCAGCACAGGAGGCAGCTGCGACCTTTTCGGGGGGCTGGTTCCTCCCTCCCCTCCTTCCGTGTTCTCAGGACTGGCTGGGGTGCACCATTTGCGGGGACACGTAGAGGCCCTTGGGGCCAGGGTAGAGGCCGTGGACGTCCCGGTCTCTCATGGGGTCCCAAGTCCAAATCTTCCCCCAAGCCTCCTCAGGCATGAGGAGGTGCCCTCACCCATCCGGGGACGGTTGCGGCTCTTTGCTCACGTCTGGAGACTGCGCGTCTCAGACCGGTGGATTCAGGGTACAAGATAGAGTTTGCAGCCTGGCCGCCCCCAAGATTCATCAGATCCCGGATGGCTCAAAACACCCTGTCAGCTCAGGGCTTGCGGCTTGCGGTCCAAAGCCTTTTGGATTTGGGTGTCATCTGCCAGTGCCCTTCCGGGAAAGGGGCAGAGGCTTCTACTCCAATCTGTTCACGGTTCCCAAAAAGGATGGGTCACTGAGGCCCATCCTGGATTTGAAGCGCCCCAACAAATTTGTCAGGTTCAAGCATTTTCGCATAGAGACTCTGAGCTCGGCGGTCAGTACCCTGCACCCGGGTGATTTCATGACTTCTGTGGACATCAAAGATGCTTACCTTCATGTTCCAATCTTTCCAGGTCATCTGAGATTTTTCAGGTTCGCTCTGAAGGATCAGCACTCCCATTCGGGTTTTCACCAAGGTGCTGGCGGGGGTGATGGCTCTGTTGAGATCTCAGGGCATACGCATCCTTCCTTATCTGGACGACATTCTGATTGCATCTCAGTCTTTCCATCAAGCCGAGCTGGATACCTAGATGATGGTCTCCACACTCAAGTCCTTCGGATGGGTGATCAACCATCCCAAGTCTTCACTGCCCTCGTGCTGGGAGACTGTCACAACAGATGCCAGTCTGACAGGTTGGGGGGGGTTGGAAGTCTCTGAAGTTCCAGGGTCAGTGGGGCTCTCAGGAGGCCCATGCTCCCATCAACATTCTAGAACTGTGGGCGATAAGGTTGGTTCTCTCCCAGTTGACCCCACACCTTCGGGGTCGGGCTGTTCAGATCCGCTCGAACAACCGCTCGGTTGCCTACATCAATCATCAGGGAGGGACTTGGAGCAAGCGAGCTCTCAAGGAAGTGTCCCTGATACTGTCCTGGGCGGAAGAGAATGTTCCTTGCATCTCGGCAGTTTACATCCCGAGAGTGGAAAACCTGGAGGCAGACTCCTTGAGCAGGGGGATGTCTCGGCTGGGGGAGTGGTCCTTCAGCAACAGGGTGTTTCGCTCCCTGTGCCGTCACTGGGGTCTGCCGGATGTGGACCTGTTTACGTCCAGTCACAATCACAAGCTTCCATTCTTTGTCTCTCTGTCACAGGACCCTCTGGCCTTCGCCACGGATGCGCTAGCAATGCCTTGGAAGGGGTTTCGGCTCCTCTATGTGTTCCCTCCATTTCCTCTGTTGGGCAGGGTGCTGCGCAAGATAGCCCAGGAAGGGGTGCCAACCATTCTGGTGGCCCCCTGTTGGCCAAGAAGGATGTGATTTGCAGACATCGTGCAGCTGGCGTTAGATCAATACGTCCTGTCCAAGGGTCCGGACCTGCTCACTCAGGGGCAGCTGCGCCATCCCAATTTACAAACGCTGGCTTTGACGGCTTGGCTGCTGAAACCTCCATCTTGATGGAAAAGGGGTTGCCTGCCTCTGTTATTGATACCATGATTAGGGCTAGGAAGAAGTCCTCGTCCTTTATCTACTGCATTACATGCTTACATTGCCTGGTGTGAGTCCAAATCTCTTCCCTGTCGGGTGTTTTCTATTCCCAGGATTCTGGAATTCTTGCAACATGGTTTGGATTTGGGCCTTCAACTTAGTACCCTCAAAGGTCATGTTTCAGCTCTGGCTATTTTTTTCCAAAGATCTTTTGCCAATCACCGTTTGGTTAAGACCTTTTTCCAGGGGGTTTCTCAAGTGCGTCTGCCACGTAAGCCTATGTTACCAGTTTGGGATCTGAATCTGGTATTATCTGCTCTGAGGCCCCTTTGCCCATTCTGATTCTTAAGGTAGCCTTTTTGGTGGCTATCACTTCTGTTAGGCGTGTTTCTGAGTTGGCGGCGCTTTCCATCAAACCTCCTTATTTTGAGCGACACCAGGACAAGGTGGTGTTTCGGTTTAAGCCAGATTTATTGCCTAAGGTTGTGTCTGCCTTTCATCTCAATCAGGACATTGTTTTGCCTTCTTTGTGTCCTAATCCTAATAATCCTAAGGAGCGGACCTTGCATTCTTTGGATGTGGTCAGGGTTCTGAAGTTTTTTATTTGGTAGCTACTGAATCCTTCAGGAAGACTGATTCTGTTTTTGTTCTCCATTCTGGACCTAGGAAGGGTTTGCCTCCGGCTAAATCCACTATCAGCAAGTGGATTCGTCAGGTGGTGGTGCAAGCCTATTCTGCTAAGGGGAAGGAGCCTCCCTTCCGTCTTACTGCTCATTCCACTCGTGCTATTGGTGCTTTTTGGGCTTTTCAGAACCAAGCTTCTGTTGAACAAGTTTGTAAGGCCACAACTTGGTCTTCTGTTCATACCTTTTCCAAGTTTTACAAGGTTGATGTTAGGGCCTCAGCTGATGCTGCTTTTGGCCGCAAGGTTCAGGCGGCAGTGGTTTGAACTGCTCGCCGTTGCTTTTGGGGATCCCACCCTACCTTATGGACACTGCTTTTGGATGTCCCAGACTTAAGGAATTAGTGAAACAGGATGTGCTGTATACTTGGAAAAATACAATTCTGTGAGTACTCACCTGTAGAATTGTTTTTGTAGTATACAGCACGTCCTGATTCATCCCTCCCTTGTAATCATTTTTCTTGGTTTCCTTTGTATGGTGATTTGTTCAAATGCTCCTTTTGGGGTTTTTTTCATTACTGTTCTCCCGGCTTCTTGTCTAACTGCTTTGTAACACTGGGAATTTGTGGGAGGTTCCTGGCTTTTTATAGGGCCGGGACATGCCACAAGTCTTTCTGCAGTCCACAGATTTGTGGACCTTGTGGCGGATAACCCAGACGTAAGGAATTAGTAAAACAGGATCCCATGCTCTCCTTAAAAGGATATCCACCCTCTTATCCATAGGGTTCTTAAGGGTCTCCATGACCTCAAGAGATAGGTCCAATCTTCCAGACACCTGAGCTAATGAGGAGTCCACTTTGGGACATTAGGCTCGATTCAGAGACACATTCGTCTGGACTTTCGTAGCTGTCTGTGTATGTTTTTGTGTGTGTTTGTCAATTTTTTTGTTTTTTCTGTTCCATTTTCCATTCGTATGTTTGTTCCGGCTAATACGTATATGCGCTTTCGATGAACGAAACTAAATCGGATCATTTGCGTTAGTTCGGAACATTTTCCCATCAAAATCTGATATTTTGCGTTCGTTCAGATAACTTACGTTATTGGTATGGGCTTGCGTCTCATTCAGAGAGCTGATTGCCTATAAAACCGTTTCATTTGCGATCCACTTACAGGACCATGTTGCAGTCGGCTTGCTTGCTTTGATCATGTTTTGCGGCTTTGTGGAGGAATATGAGCGCCTTCAGCTACAGGGCATTGCATGTGTCAGCGGGCTGAGGCCAGATTGCACAGGCGACGCATGCATATCGATCGCATGCATGACGTTGAGCTGTTCGAGCTGACCAGACTTAATCGCGCTTCTCTCCATAAGTTGTATAGTGATCTGCGGCCATAGTTAGCTCGCACCACAAGGAAGGGGCAAGCAATTTCAGGTATGATCAAGTGTCACGCCTCCTGGCTATAACCATGGGAAGAGCTGAGCTGAGCTCCAGGTGTGGGGCGGAGTGAAGAAAAATAATCCCAAGAGCAAATGAAAAGTTCAAGGATGAATCCGAGGTCAGAGGCTGGCAGAAAACAAGTGTAAATCCAGGTATTCAGATCAGATATTCAGGAGTCAGGGAAACAGAGTCCAGGAAGTAAGCTGATAACACAGCAATGGCTGCAGGCCAGCAGTCTTCTAAAATAGGGCTATCAATTAGAACAGGGAGGGATGAGTCAGAGTCTGGGTGAGGTCACTTCCTGTCCATTCAGACTCAGGAGACCAGGAAGTGAAATCAAGCCCAAGAGCTTACACTCTAGGCTTTTGTGTACTTCCAATGGGCTGAACACTAGGTGTCGCTGTGGAGCATGCGACAGGTGAACAGCCTGCTCTGCAACAAACACCCAGGTGAGCATGTCTGCTGCTGCATGCAGACAGTGGCCTAGCACGCATTCGATGCTTTAAAGGGCAAGGTAAGTGAGGAGACTGACATCAAGATACTTGGCTGCCTGCAATTTTTGGCGAACGGCTTGTTCCAGAGGCTGGGTGCCCTCTCCGTGGGGATGTCCCAGCCTACGCTGAGCCGCGCGCTATACAAGTTTTTGGATGGCATGGCTACCATTAGTCAGAAATATATTTCATTTCTGGACGACATGGTAGCCTGGAACGCGCTTAAGTTGGCTTTTTATAATATCGCCGACATACCCAACGTCATGGGTGAGATTGATTGCACCCACGTTGCATTGGTCCCTCCTGCAGCCGACGAGTACATCTATAGGTAAGTTCAATCGTTATTTTGTTATATAGTTTAGACAAACTGTATTGTAGACTTCCTTAGGAACTACAGAAAATGTGTTTCCAGCTAGCGACCACAATAAAACCCCTGTGTTTAGTTTTGATTGGTTGGTACACAGCCCAGCCCTTTATATTGAAGCACAATTCTATTCGGGGCTAGGTCCCCCCGGAATTTTCTGGGCTTAGGGCTGTAACCACACCTTTTGGAGTTTTTTGAAAAATGTATACAATTTTATTGGATAAATTTAAAACAAATACTATAGTACAGTCACATACATCATTTACATCCATGTGCTTAATCGCATTTCCATGGTATTAAATCTATGTTTTTTACAAAACCTTATGTAGGTTAATATTCCATCATTACTTATGAGGGCAGACATGTATCATGTTTCGCCTGATTTGGCTTCCTCAATGCCCTATGTATGTAACAAACAGACAAACATTTATCATCATTAGTAGGTTAGTGTGTACATCTTAACATATCTATTATATAGTATGAGGTAGGAAATGTTAGGAGACATAAAATACCTTATTTAGTAATTTTTCTCATGCGATTAATAGTTTGTGATTTGTATACAGCTTGCCGATTCCCCAGGGAGAGTTGGTGGTGTACGCATTTTCCTGCTTGTTAAACTTTCAGGAAAGAGTATTAGAATCCAAAAGGATATTTAAAGTTGCCCTAGGGAATTAATAAACACATTTATCACCTGGTACCTGGTTTAAGTGCTGTCCCCTTTAAGGAAATTTGTCTGTGGGATCTCTTTAAGGATTCCTTCTGATTAGCACTGAATACCTTCACCGTAGTCTACATGAAAGGGAATCCAATTATATATACCTCCCAATTACTCTTTTCCACTGTATTATAATAAGATTCGGGTATAAACACAACAGTATGAGCTCCTCACCTTAAATGTTATGGCTGTCCTTGGCAGTTGCAGCGGCGGATAAGAAAATGTGCATCCGTGTTAAACAAGTGTATGCTTCTCTTATTTTGTATCAGGGCTGCGTTGTTCCCCCCTGGGCTTCTCTGCGCCCCCGAAAGTCTCAGCACACAGGATACTCACCCGCCGCCGCGCCAGCGACGCTCTATGTGCGCTCCAGATATCTGGAGCGCACGTGCCCCCACGTCCGGCTTCCGCCGGAAGTGGCGCAATGCGTCGCCGGTCCGGCTCTACAGTCCCTAGAGATGGCGCCATTTTGTTGGAGACTCGCCGTCCTGCTGGAGATTTCCTTCCAGCAGGCACGGAATCGCCACACAACCGGCAATCCGCCACCTATCCAACACCTATCCCAAGTTGCTGCATGTCACGGTGCCAAATCATGGGAAAGGGAGGCGCCACTGTTAGAATACCTACGGGCCCTCCCCCCATTTAAATCATCATAGTAACCAGGTACACATAAATTTGTATATAGTAGAGCCAGAAATGCCAGTGGGCAGCTTAAGTATATTATATAAAATAAGGCATTATGGTTGTCATCAAACATGCTCATCCAAATCCTAATATTTTCTATTAAGGCGGCACTCCACCAATTCTCCCTAGGTTTACAACTCACCTCATATATTAAAACATTCAAGTATAGCTTCGCAATTGGGAAACATCTCCAAATATACCTCAGGATTTTTGTGTTTTCTATTTACAATTTCTAGTTACTACGGCCTACTTATTAACTTCTACATCTTCCCTGTTGACCCACTCTATCCACAGATTTCTATACGTAATGTCTATAAATAAGAAGCAAAACTCAGGGTTTCATTAAGACCAGGGTAGCGAAACGCTCCCAGCCTATAGATCCACTTTGTCTCAAGTTGGAGGGTCATTTTTTCAATGTCCCCTCCACGAATTGTGGGGTGTATCTGGTCCAAGCCCTGAACCTGAAGGAAACTCAGGTCCTTATTATGGTGCTTGATAAAATGACGACTTATTGGTGTCTTTATGGATCCTGTCCTTATAGTATATTGATGCTCATAGATTCTTTTCTTCAAAGGGCGATTGGTTTTGCCCACATATAGGCATCCACAAGTACAGGTCAATAGACAAATCATGTTGGCCGTGTTGCAATTAATAAAATGTTGTATCTTGTAGGTACCTCGACCCCCTAAAGATATTGTTGGGCCCACCTTCACATATTTACACATATTGCACCCTCCACATCGATAAGTGCCCTTGGCCTTACAGCACTCTTTCCCTCGATTTTGTTCATGGTGGCTGTGTACAAGCGTATCTCTTAGATTCTTTGACCTTCTATAGATCACTTTTGGTGCTTTTGGCAAAAAGGTTTGTAAATGTTGATCATTTAATAAAATTGGCCAGCGGGTTCGTAATATCTGTTGAATGTGACTGTGGGCCTCAGTATAGGTCATAATTAGGGCAGGTCCTAATTGGTCTTTATTCCTTCTAGGTCTATATAATAGCTCCTGCCTGTTCATGTTTTTGGCCTTCTTGTAGGCGGATCTTAGGACCTTTTCTTTGTACCCTCTCTCCCTGAGTCTGGTCCTTATTTTTGCCGCTTCAATCTCAAATAAATCCGTAGTAGCGCAGTTGCGCCTTGCACGGATAAGTTCTCCATATGGGAAGGGGATACTTTTTAGGAGATGTGCTGGATGCGAACTGCTGGCTCGCAGCATATTGTTCGCAGATGTCTCTATGCGAAATAGGTTTGTTGTTATATGACAATCAGAGGCCTTCATAATTTCCAAATCGAGAAACGTGATTTTTTGTTGGTCATAATTACAAGTAAAGGATCAAGGATCCTCAGGATATGTCCTGAGTCCTTGACGTAAGATGGCACGCTGGTCACGAGTGGTTGGAGGTGGCGATCCACATATCGGCTGGCATTCTCCGTCAGGGCCCCCATGCCCGATACTACCGGACGTCCTGGAGGAGCTACGGGCGACTTGTGCACTGTTGGGAGTGCATAGAATGTGGGAATTTTTGGGCATGGGGGCTCCAGGAACGCAGCCGCATGTAGGTCAATCACCCCCTCATCTCGAGCCTGCCGGATGAGCTGATGGTATTCCCTGTTATCTCTGGCAAGTCTGGATATGGAGGCCCGGGCATACCACTCATTATTGAGGATGTCCATACACATCCTCTCATACTGCTCCGTAGACATGACCACAATGTTGCCACCCTTGTCTGCCGGTTTTATTACCAAATCATGATTTTCCTCAAGTTCCTTCACTGCTCGCTGCAGTTGTTCATTGGTGTTTGATATCCCAATTGCTTAGGCAGGCGTTCCAGATCTGACGTTATCAAATCTACAAAGGTGGCAACATTGTGGTTCATGCTCAGAGCAGGGAAGAATGTGGAGGGTTTTTTAAATTTGGTTTCAGTGGGGTTGCTTGTTATAAATCCTGCTACTTCCATACCCAGCTCCTCAATATCCTTTTCAAGTTGTGTACTACTTATGGGCTCTGTTGAATCCTCCATAGTAGCCTCACTGGCGCGGCGGCGGGTGAGTATCCGGTGTGCTGAGACTTTCGGGGGCGCAGAGAAGCCCAGGGGGGAACAACGCAGCCCTGATACAAAATAAGAGAAGCATACACTTGTTTAACACGGATGCACGTTTTCTTATCCACCGCTGCGACTGCCAAGGACAGCCATAACATTTAAGGTGAGGAGCTCATACTGTTATGTTTATACCCGAATCTTATTATAATATAGTGGAAAAGAGTAATTGGGAGGTATATATAATTGGATTCCCTTTCATGTAGACCACGGTGAAGGTATTCAGTGCTAATCAGAAGGAATCCTTAAAGAGATCCCACAGACAAATTTCCTTAAAGGGGACAGCACTTAAACCAGGTACCAGGTGATAAATGTGTTTATTAATGGCCTAGGGCAACTTTAAATGTCCTTTTGGATTCTAATACTCTTTCCTGAAAGTTTAACAAGCAGGAAAATGCGTACACCACCAACTCTCCCTGGGGAATCGGCAAGCTGTATACAAATCACAAACTATTAATCGCATGAGAGAAATGACTAAATAAGGTATTTTATGTCTCCTAACATTTCCTACCTCATACCCTGTTTCCCCGAAAATAAGACATCCTCCGAACATAAGGCCTAGTGCCTGCTTTCGGAGGATATCGTTATATAAGTCATCCCCCGAAAATAATTCCTACCCTAAAATAAATCCTCCCCCGAAAATAGGGCCTCACCGTTGGTACAGTTCCGTCCACGAAATGTTGCAGAAGGATCCGGAGCTTCTACCGTAGAGACCGCTGGGGCGGTGGCGCCTCGCAGCTCACTGATTGGCTGCAGCGCTGTGGAGCAACGCGAGACTTCAGCCGGGTATTTGCTGAGGGACGGTGCGCAGGGGGATGTCAGAGAGCCCGCGCGAGCCTGAGGAAAAGCTGCCGCCGCCTGCTCCCTGTGACCGCGCCGCCGAGTGTGCCCCAGCGAGACCTGGACCGAGACAATACGGTACCAATAAGCAGGCCCGGATTAACGTAGGGGCGGACGGAGCTGCCGCTCCAGGCCCCTACGTTAAAACAGGCCCAGCAGCCTGCAAACACGGCCCGCATAGGCCGCCCGGCGGCTGCCGTGCAGGTCCCGTGAGACTCTCACAGGCTATAGCAGGCATACTCACCTAGCACAGCTGAGCAGCCTGATGCTCTGTGCAGCCTGGTATTGTAACCACTAGGGGGCGTAATGGCGGGGCACGTAAGGGGGGAGCTCCAGGGAGGTGGAGGAGACGCACGCTGCCTGTCTTCTGTCAAGACACCCCCCGAAAATAAGGCCAAGTGCCTTTTTCCGAGGAAAAATTAATATAAGACAGTGTCTTATTTTCGGGGAAACAGGGTACTATATAATAGATATGTTAAGATGTACACACTAACCTACTAATGATGATAAATGTTTGTCTGTTTGTTACATACAATTACATTACATAGGGCATTGAGGAAGCCAAATCAGGCAAAACATGATACATGTCTGCCCTCATAAGGAATGATGGAATATTAACCTACATAAGGTTTTGTAACAAACATAGATTTAATACCATGGAAATGCGATTAAGCACATGGATGAAAATGATATGACTGTACTATAGTATTTGTTTTAAATTTATCCAATAAAATTGTATACATTTTTCAAAAAACTTCAAAAGGTGTGGTTACAGCCCTAAGCCCAGAAAATTACGGGGGGACCTAGCCCCGAATAGAATTGTGCTTTAAAACTGTATTGTAACTATCTATTAATCCCTCCTTGTAAATTGTCCCTGTGAAACAGCTTACAGTGTATATCTTAAGCCCTCCTTGTAAATTGTCCCTGTGATCCATTTTACTGTGTATAGCTTCATCAATGTTTTTAATGTCGGCCTTAGCCAAACATTTTCATGTGGACCTTAATTAGTCATTCGAATGTTAATCTTCATTTGATCCAACATACATATACTTTTTTTTTTAAACTACTTATGTACTTAGTGTTATTTGTATTGCCCAACATGTTTTTGGAGGGTGTTAGGAGTTAGTGTTTGAGTAGTTTACCTTGCCTTGCTAATTTTTTTTTTTCTTTTTTCCCAGGAACCGCAAAATGGGCCACTCACTGAATGTCCAAGCAGTGGTGGCCCCGGACATGCGGTTCCTTAGCGTGCTTGCCGGATATCCAGGCTCATCCCACGACACTTACTTCTTGCGAAGATCTGGATTATACCGTCGGTTTGAGTTTGGAGAATTCTCAGGTGGATGGCTCCTTGGTAAGTTGACGCAAATGACATCATTCCCTTTTCAATGTATGCCTATGAATATAGTTGATGACCCATGTCTGAACCTATGGCTGTTTTTACCCCTTGATAACATGTTAAACCGGACCTTAACCATGATCTTTAGCAAAGCACAAACCCTTAAAAACTGATTTCCCAGCATTTCCAAATAATAATAATAGTTTCTAGTAACTTATTATTCTTTCCCACACTCGGCTGCAATTCTGTTCTTGACTTTATGATAGGGTCTGCGCCATCTTTGCTCAGATGCATGACACTTACTGAGTAGAAGAGAGCGGGATAAAGTGCAGGGGTGGGTTAGAGCTGTGCTTTGCTCAGACAAAGCAGATCTGGGGTCCTTAAAAAGTAGAACATCCCAGAATGCTGAGCAGCAAAGTCCTAAGCCAATTCCTGTTTGCAGCCTGCCTGATTTGCCCTCAGCCGCCATCTTTGATGTTTAAAGGCTCAGAACATGCAAAAGATGCTGTTAGGCTGTTTTTTTAGGTGAGCAATCTGTATGCACAGTGTGGCTAAAATACAAGATAGGCTCTTAGTCAGGGTGAACGACCGCTTGTCCATACATTTTTGTTTCGAATGAGTAATTTATGTAAGTATTTTATTATTCTTTCAGGGGATTCCCTGGCTGATGACGCCCGTCCTTCGCCCACAGAATGCGGCCCAGGACGCCTACAATCGGGCGCACTGCAAAACCCGGGCGTTGTGGAGAGGGCCTTTGGCCTCTTAAAAACTCGCTTCAGGTGTTTGGACCATACCGGGGGGGGGGGCACTCCAGTATGACCCCAACAAGGTCATCGATATAATACTGGCCTGCTGTGTCCTCCACAACTTTGCTATAATGCAGCAAGCTCCCTGGTATGTGGGTCTGCCCCCCTCTTTACCCAGCCAGGACCCAGAAGAGAACTGCCGTGGCACACCTGGTGCCTCTGGCCAAGCTGTTCGGGCCAATTTGTCATGTTCATTCACATGCATCAGCAGTTTCATCAAACTCCACTTACCCTATATATCTGTTCCTGGCTCGTAGGCAGCACGGAAGTAGACAGCGTGGTCAAACTGGATGAGGCTTCCACACTTGCTGAGGCTTGATGCTGGGCTGTGTTTAAAATAAAAAGGCACGTAAACACAAAAAAATCCATTGCTGATCTGGATTACTACATATGCTTTAAAAAACATGTGGCCAAGCAGGAATACAAACTCCAACAGCGGGACAAGGTGTCCTTCACTATGAATGTCAGTATCTGTTATATGTATGCCTCACCCTGTACATACACATTGGTCACCTTAAATACTACAAACATGCATGTACTGCATGTTATGAGGCTTAACACATCCCTAAAGGGCCATAAGGGGCCCACACTCAGCTTGCAAATAGCATTTGTCTTCAGAGTATGCTGGTGGCCATTCTTCCTATGTAGACCTTTCCCTGACCCCAGATCAAGTATTTTAGACCAAAGCACAGCTAAAACCCAAGTGGTATAAAGAGAAAGAAGGAAGTGTTGTATATGATTGACTAGATTCACATAATAGGCAGTGCTTTGCTAAAATAAAGACTTTAATAGTGACCATAAATACTGTCCAAGGTCATGTATGGCCTGCAAAAATTTTAAATGACCATTCCGCAGACATTAAACACCCAGCTAAAACTGAAACCTCCCCTCAAAGCCACTCCCTAGGGGCATGTGTTCATATCTGCCTGTGAGCCTCATTTCACACGTTTAAAACATTTCACATACAAACTAATTGTGATGCCCAGTGGGACACCAGCCTTCTGTAAGCAGGCAACCCCCAATCTACACTGCCGCTTCTGCCTATAGTCAAGCCCCCGTTTGCGGGGACGCTAGGTACGCCTCACCGGACACGGTTGCCCCCAGGTCTTAATAGGCGCAAAGGATGGCTGCTTACGGTGAAGGCCAATGAACCACGAGGGTATCCCGAAGCCGAGGTCATTCACAGGTAGTCAATCCGGAGGGTGCGTCAGAGTACAGGGATGAGACAGGTGTGTAGTCAGGGGTAGCCAATGGGTCAAGCCAGAAGGTCAGAGATCGCGGGGTATCCAGAGGGGCAGGCAGGTTCGTAGTCAGACAAAGCAGAGGTCGGTACAGGCAGCGGACAGGCATGGTCGATCAAGCCGGGTCAAGATCAGATAACAACTAACAGAATCACACCCTAATCACAAGCGACTATCACGGGCACTGAGTGCTGGGCTGACTCCATATTTATTTGGGAATCGACCAATGGCCACCCTGGGGGGGAGTGTATGTGCTGATTGGTGTAACTTACAACTATGTGAGTGATTGGAGGCACTATCCAGGGGCTGGTCAGTCTTGGCTGCAAGGCTGATCAGCCCCTGATTCCCATCAGGTGTGGAGCACTCTCTGCTGCCTGCCACCCTAGCCCCACAGCACCTCCTAGTGGCGAAATTTACAGACTGCGGGGACACGCGCCTGCACAGCTAGAGAGGGGCGAGGGAGACTGCCAGAGTGATGCGCCGCGCTCCCAGCAGCAGGAGTGGACCAAATGCAGCTGAATATTGGCCCATAAATCTGGCCACTGGGACAACCAATCTTCTAAATAAGGCAAACCAGAGGACGAGCCTGAAAGTGCTGAGAACTTAAGATCCCTCCCATATACACACCGGAAGGGTGATACCCCCGTGGAGGAGTTAACTGCATTATTGAAGGCAAATTCAGCAAAGGGAAGAAATTGGGACCACTCTGACTGAATATCAGAGGTGAAGCAACGGAGATATTGTTCTAATGACTGGTTGGTCCTTTCCATCTGCCCATTGGACTGAGGGTGAAAAGCTGAAGACAGAGAAACAGTGAAGCCTAGCCGGGTGCAGAATGCCCTCCAGAAGCGTGACACAAATTGGACCCCCCTATCTGAGACCACATCTTCTGGAATTCCGTGAAGTCTAAAAATATGATCTAAGAAATATTGAGCAAATTCTTGGACTGTGGGCAGCTTTCTTAGGGGGACAAAATGCGCCATATTGCTAAATCGATCTACCACAACCCAGATAACGGTATATCCCTGGGACTGTGGTAAATCAGTAATAAAATCCATTGCCAAGTGCGTCCAAGGCTTTGAAGGAGTGGACAGGGGCACCAGAGGTCCGGCAAGAGCTGACCTGGGGGTTTAGCTACGGGCACAGATCTTAGAGGCCTGATTAAAGGCCTGGGTATCTCTCCTGTAAGATGGCCACCAGACATGATGTCTTGAAAGTCTTTTTAACCCCTGGATGACCCACCGTCTTGGAGTCATGAAACTGCTGAAGTACTGCCAGACAGTGGGACAGGGGTACAAAGAGGAGGTGATCGGGTTTGCCCGGAGGAGAATCTGATTTAAGCCGATTTAGCTCACTTGACAGGTCAGGTTGGATGACAGCTATGACCTTGTGTCGTGGGATTATGGGAAGGATCTCCTCTACAGGGACTTTATCAACTGTGAAACTTCTGGAGAGAGCGTCAGCTTTAACATTCTTTGTTCCTGGTTTGTATGTTATAGTGAAATTAAAACGGAAGAAGAAAAGAGACCATCGGGCCTGACGGTGGGTTAACCTTTTATCTGATTCGATGTATTCTAAATTCTTGTGATCTGTGAATACTGTAATTGGGAACTGGGCCCCCTCTAACCAATGTCTCCATTCCTGAAAGGCTAATTTCACAGCTAGAAGTTCTCGATTGCCAATATCATAGTTCCGCTCAGCGGAATTAAATTTTCTCGAGAAAAAGGCACAGGGATGTAGCCGTTCAGGAGACCCACTGTACTGTGAGAGAACCGCCCCTACCCCGAGCTCAGATGCATCCACTTCGACTATGAAGGCTCAGTGGATATCAGGGTGGGTCAACACAGGTGCCGAACTAAAGGCAGACTTAAGGTTCTCAAAGGCCTGGATGGATCGGCCCGACCAAGTAGGGGTAAACGCCCCCTTCTTAGTGAGGTCGGTGAGTGGGGCTACTAAGGTGGAAACGTTTTTTATAAAGCGCCTATAAAAATTAGCAAACCCCAGAAACCTCTGTAAACCCTTCAAATCTTTGGGTTGTTCCCACTGGAGGACTGCAGATACTTTGGCCTGATCCATTGTTAACCCAGTATTGGCAACAATGTATCCCAGGAACGGAACCTCAGAAACGCACTTTTTTAGCTTGGCGTAGAGGTGATTCTCTCTCAATTTCTTTAGAACCATCCAGACATGCTCTCTATGCTCAGTTAAGGTCGGGGAGAATATTAGGATGTCATCTAAGTAGATGACCACAAAACGGCCCAAGTATTCTCTAAAAGCTTCATTAACAAAGTCCTGGAAGACTGCTGGGGCGTTACATAGGCCGAATGGCATAACAAGATATTCATATTGCCCGTCCTGGGTATTGAAGGCAGTCTTCCACTCGTCTCCCTGACGGATCCTGATTAAATTGTAAGCCCCCCTCAGGTTAAGCTTAGAAAAACCTGGGCCCCAATGACCTGGTTAAAGAGTCCCTCTATTAAGGGAAGGGGGTATTTATTTTTAACTGTAATTTTATTCAGGCCCCTATAATCAATACAGGGGCGCAAGCCACCATCTTTCTTTTCCACAAAGAAAAATCCGGCACCCGCTGGTGAGGTAGACAGCCGAAGAAAACCTTTCTGCAGATTCTCAGCAATGTATTTTTTCATGGCCTTATTCTCAGCTCGGGTTAAATTATAAATCTTTCCCCCGAGGCGGCATAGTTCCGGGGAGAAGATCAATCGGGCAGTCAAAAGGCCTATGAGGAGGGAGTTCATCAGCGGCTTTTTCAGAAAACACGTCTGCGAAATCTGCATAGGGGGTAGGGATGCCCTCAGCAGTCAAGCGAGTGGCACGTACAGGGAGCTCAAGACAAGACTGGAAACATTGTGGCCCCCACTTAACCTGCCCAGAGACCCAGTCAATTTGGGGATTGTGTTTAGACAGCCAGGGGATTCCCAGAACCAAAGGGGTAAGAGGCATCTTAAGGAGAAGGAAGCTCATTAGCTCGGTATGTCCCGCCCCCACTCTAACAAACACTGGTGGAGTACGGTACTGAATCAGGCCCCCGACAAGGGGGGTATTATCAATGGCTTTGACTCTAATTGGATTGACTAAAGATTGCAGCGGAAACTTTAACGCTTGAGCCAGGGGAATTGGCTGCCGGGAATTAAATTCCCGGCAGCCCCACAATCCAAAAGAGCCTCTACAGATCTGGACTCAAAATCATGAGTAATCTCGACAGGCAACGTAATTTGTGTGCAACACAGAGGAAATACCTTGCAGCCTAGGTGGGTTTCCTCGACCCCACCTAGGCTCTGAAGTTTCCTGATGCCTGTTTCCGAGGGCAGGAGCGGACCAGGTTACCGACTTCTCCGCAATAAACGCATAGACCTTGCGACAGACGCCTCCGCCTCTCAGCTTCAGAAAGCTTGGTGGCCCCAAGCTGCATGGGTTCTTCAGAAGAAAAAAGGACTAAGGACTAAGGCCTCAGGCTTCATACTGACTTCAGACTGGGCCCCTTTTTCCAGGCGTCTTTCTCGTATACGTCGGTCGATGCGGATAGCCAATTGCATGGTTTCATCCAAGGTGTTAGGTACTGGGTGATTTACCATGACATCTTTTATGACCTCTGACAGACCTAGCCTGAACTGCCCACACAATGCTGGGTCATTCCAGCGAGAATCCACTGCCCAGCGTCGGAATTCCGAGCAATATTCTTCTGCCGATCTTCGCCCCTGTCTAAGAGATCATAGCTTGGCATCAGCAGTTGCCCCTTGGTCTGGGTCATCATACAGGATCTCCATGGCCTTGAAGAATTCCTCGACAGATTGGCGGGTGTAATCCTGAGGGGAGAGGCTAAAAGCCCAGGATTGGGGATCCCCATACAGAAGGGATATGATAAGTCCCACCCGTTGCTCCTGGGAGCCGGAAGCATGAGGGCGAAGCTGAAAATAGAGCTTACAGGCATCCCGGAAATTGGCAAATTTACTATGGTCCCCCGAAAACTTCTCTGGAAGGGGAATCTTGGGTTCAACCGGAAAGGCGGCTATTGCCCCCTGGGGCACAGAGGGTTCAGGAGCTGGACGGTTCTCCTGAGCCAGGTGCTCCACGTCCGCGGTCAGGGCTTGCACCTGTTCCAAAATTTGGTCCAAGGATGGCAAAGGATGGCTGCTTACGGTGAAGGCTGATGAACCACGAGGGTATCCCGAAGCCAAGGTCATTCACAGGTAGTCAATCCGGAGGGTGCGTCAGAGTACAGGGATGAGACAGGTGCGTAGTCAGGGGTAGCCAATGGGTCAAGCCAGGAGGTCAGAAATCGCGGGGTATCCAGAGGGGCAGGCAGGTTCGTACTCAGACAAAGCAGAGGTCGGTACAGGCAGCGGACAGGGATGGTCGATCAAGCCGGGTCAGGATCAGATAGCAACTAACAGAATCACACCCTAATCACAAGCGACTATCACGGGCACTGAGTGCTGGGCTGACTCCATATTTATTTGGGAATCGACCAATGGCCACCCTGGGGTGGAGTGTATGTGCTGATTGGTGTAACTTACAACACTGTGAGTGATTGGAGGCACTATCCAGGGGCTGGTCAGTCTTGGCTGCAAGGCTGATCAGCCCCTGATTCCCATCAGGTGTGGAGCACTCTGCGCTGCCTGCCACTCGCAGCACAGCGCCTCCTAGTGGCGAAATTTACAGACGGCGGGACGCGCGCCTGCACAGCTAGAGAGGGGCGAGGGAGGCTGCCAGAGTGACGCGCCGCGCTCCCAGCAGCAGGAGTGCCGCATTGCCCCGCGGACGCTCGCCGCCGGCCCTCTGGCAGAGGTAAGTCCCTTACACTAACATTACTAACCTGCAGGAATGGTCGGGATGTCAGTGTCCCGTCTGCCAGAGAGGCCCTCTAATGCAACAGGTTGTATCAAGGCCAGCACCATCTCCCCAGCTCGTGTATACTCTAATTTTGTTGGGAAGCCTCCGCCAGTTTGTAAGCTAAAAAATAGAGGTTTGCAAATTTAGGGCATTAGGCTCGATTCAGAGGCACATTCGTCTGGACTTCCATAGCTGTCTGTGAAAGTTTTTGTGTGTGTTAGTAATTTTTTTTTGTTTGAATTTTCCATTCGTACGAACGTTCGGGCTAATGTGTATATGCGCTTTCGATGGACGAAAGTAAATCGGATCATTTGTGTTAGTTCAGATCATTTTCCCATCAAAATCTGATATTTTTCGTTCGTTCAGATAACTTACGTTATTGGTATGGGTTTACGTCTCATTCAGAGAGCTGATTGCCGAGGGACCACCACCCTTTAAACCCGTTTCCTTTGCGATCCCCTTACGGGACCATTTTGACCTCGAGACTAGCAGCTATGGACGACTCTAGTGCATTTGAGGAGCATGAGGATCTGCAGCTCATGGGCATAGAAATTGTTCGTAGGGCTGAGACCAGATTGCACCGGCAACGCATGCACATCGATGGCATGCATGATGTTGAGCTGTTCGAGCTCACCAGACTTAATCATGCTTCCCTCCATAAATTGTATAGTGAGCTGCGGCCATGGTTAGCCCACACCACAAGGAAGGGGCAAGCAATTTCAGGTATGACCAAGATGCTTGGCTGCCTGCAATTTTTAGCGAACAGCTTGTTCCAGAGGCTGGGTGCCCTCTCCGTGGGGATCTCCCAGCCTACGCTGAGCCGCGCGCTATCCAAGTTTTTGGAAGGCATGGCTACCATAAGTCAGAAATATATTTGTTTTCCTGACGACATGGTAGCCAGGAACGCGATTAAGCTGCCATTTTATAACATCGCCGACATGCCCAACATCATGGGTGCCATTGATTGCACCCACGTTGCCCTGGTGCCTCCGTCAGCCGACGAGTACATCTATAGGCAAGTACAATCTGTCATTTTTAATATAGTTTAACTAAATGTTATTTTAAATAGCTCATAATCCCTCCTTGTAAATAGCCCCTGTGAAATAGCATACAATGTATTTCTGGTACTCCCTCCTTGTAAATAGTCCCTGTGAAATAGCATACAATGTATCTCTGGTAATCCCTCCTTGTAAAATCCCTCCTTGTAAATAGTCCCTGTGAAATAGTTGACATTGTATATCTGTTAATCCCTTCTTGTAAAATCCCTCCTTGTAAATAGTCCCTGTGTAACAATGGACCGTATTTAGCTTCTCAAATGTTTTTAATGTTGGCCAAAGGGAAACATTTTAATGTGGACCTTAAATAGGCACTTTAAAGTTAATCTTTACTTGATCCAACATACATATCCTTTTTTTTTAACAAAAAATACTTATGTACTTGGTTAGTGTTGTTTGTATTGGCCCACAGGTTTTTGGTAGGGTGTTATTAGTTAGTGTTTCACTAGTTTACCTTGGCTGGCTAATGTTTTTTTTTTCTTTTATCCCAGGAACCGCAAAATGGGCCACTCCCTGAATGTCCAAGCAGTGGTGGCCCCGGAAATGCGGTTCCTTAGTGTGCTCGCCGGGTTTCCAGGCTCATCCCATGATGCCTACATTCTGAGAAGATCTGGATTGTATCGTTGGTTTGAGTCTGGAGAATTCTCAGGTGGATGGCTCCTTGGTAAGTTGACGCCAATAACGTCATTGACTTTTCAATGTATGCCTATGAATATAGTTTGGGACCCATGTATGAAACTATGCCTATTTTCCCCCTTCATTACATGTGAAACACAACCTTAACCATTAGATTTAGCAAACCACAAACCTTTGTCAAATGTTTGTCCAGCATTTACAAATAAGACATTTCTACTTTATAGTAAATTATTTGTTATTCTTCCCCACACTCTGCTGCAATTTGGTTCTTGACTATATGATAGGGTCTGCGCCATCTTTGCTTACATGCATTACACTTACTGAGTAGAGGAGAGTGGGATAAAGTGCAGGTGCCGGGTTAGAGCTGTTTTTGCCTCAGATAAAGCTAATACGGAGTCCAGAAAATTTAAGACATCCCTGAATGCTAAGCAGCACAGTTCTAAACCAATACCTGTTAGCAGTTTGCCTGATTTGCCATCATCCTCCATCTTTGATGTTTAAATTGTGCCAACATCCATTACATGTAGTTTTTTATTTTTTTTGGCTGCGCAATCTGTATGCTCAGGGTGTTGCTCAAATGTTACATAGCCTCTTAGTCTTGCTGATGAATATTTTATTGGATTCAATTTAGGGAGTAATGTGTAATTTATGATGTTTGTTACGCATTTTTTCAGGTGATTCTGGCTATCCACTCCTTCCCTGGCTGCTGACACCTGTCCTTCGGCCCCAGAATGCCGCACAGGATGCCTACAATCGGGCACACCGGAAGACCAGGGCCGTGGTGGAGAGGGCGTTTGGCCTATTAGAAACCCACTTTCGTTGCTTGGACCATACCGGGGGGGCACTACAGTAAAGACTTTTTTTTTTTTAATTTTAAGGGTTAGGGTTAGGCTAACCCTAACCCTTAAAAATAAAAACAATTACGTAGAGGGGAACCCATTTTTTTTTTTTTTTTTTTAAGGGTTAGGGTTAAGCTAACCCTAACCCTTAAAAATTAAATAAAAATGACGTAAGGTCCTCCCTCCGGGGGGGGGGAACCCATTTTTTTTTTATTTTAAGGGTTAACCCTAACCCTTAAAATTAAAAAAAAAATGACGTAGGGTCCCCCTTACCCGTCATAACCAGCCCGGGACCAGCTATGGGGGCTTGTAGGCACAGAGTGGGGGGGCCAGCTTTTGTGGCCCCCCACCCTGCAGCCTACGAGCCCACATACCCTGTGTGGGCCCGGGCTCTTCTGCCCCCCCCTGGGCTTTGGGGAGGCAGGTAATGGGGGTGCGGGGGTTAATGGCAAGCCACCCGCTAGTTGCAGGTGGCTTGCCAGACCCCAGCCTTGTGAACTGGTATAAGGGGTCTCATGGACCCCTTACCAGTTCACAAAGGGTTAACATAAAAAAAAACACACACACACACAAAAATGTCATTTATTAAAAAAAAAAAAAAGTTTTTTTTTTACTTACCTCACCCGATTGTCAGCTCCTGTGTCGATCAGCTGTCAAATGCCTTGGTGATCGCTGGCCAGAGGAGGGGGGGGCAGGGGATCAGAGCATCCCCTGCCCCTCCACTGCTCTGCCCAGCGATCACCAGGGCATCTGACAGCTGAGCCGAGGAGAGGCAGCAAGAGGCCCGGGCGTGACGTCATAAGCCCCGCCCCCAAAGGGCTTAACAACAAGATGGCGGCGCCCGTCGGGAGAGGAGGGGGAGAGCCCTTTCAGGCTCTCCCCTGAAGCTGAAGAGGCTGGGGGGGGCGATCGGAGGCCCCCCCAGTGAAGAGGAGACCCGGAGGGAGGCAACGTGACTGCAGGTAAGTAAATGTCATTTTTATTTATTTATTTTTTTTACAGTTAGCAGCTGCTGCTGCCAAAACAGGGGGGGCCTATTCCGGGGGCTCTCCTGGAGCCATCCGACCCCCCACGGGGGATCGGATGGCACCAAATTAAAGAGGAGACCCAGCCGGATCCAACGAGGGGTCAGGTGAGTATTTGTGATTTGTATTTTTTTTACTAGCAGGGGGGAAAGTCAAGCACGTAGATTCTACGTGCTTGGCACTTACGTGGAGTAGAAGCAAGCACGTAGAAACTACGTGCTTGGCACTGAAAGGGTTAATGTGAGGATTATTAATAAAGACAAATCATATATTATCTTTCATTGGTGTGGAGTGCAATTGTCAGACCCCAGGGACCCATTGGGGATTGTTTGGAGGGCATCCCATAAAACTTTGGATAAAAAAAAATAGCTTAAGGCATCAACTTAGTCAACCACAGGTCAAGTCACAATCGTTTTTATTAAATTTTAGAACTTTAAATTGGAGTTGATGGTCACTCCCATAGTTCATGTTAAGACATGTTAAAACAACAAATGTCATTAGTGACAAATCATGGCACATAGCAATTGCCCACAGGCAGTAGTTTTAAAGTTAAGCACTCCAGGCCGAAGTTTCAAACATATCTAAAATACACACACATATGGGACAAGCATTGGCATGACAATATTTTTGAGCAAAGAAATAGGGGCACATACACACCCTCTCCTGCTTGGCCACATTTGCCACAGGCACAGGTGGAAAGCAGCCATACCTATGCCACATCTATGCCTGTTAGTCAGTGGCCCACCCAAACAAGAAGCCCCAGGCACAAACTCTGGCATTGGCTAGTGGGCTCACCAGGCATTATAATGAACTATATGGGCGCCAATCCAAAGCATACAAGCAAAGCCATACCCTAAGGGGATCTTTGTAGGGCTCACCAGACAGGTCAATACAGTGGGGATGTAGAGCAAAGATGTTGAGCAGATACAGTACAAATAGGCCTTAAAATGGGGGATGCCCATAAAACCCTGGTGGTGGGCCTTGGAGGTGGCCCATCACCTGGGCATGTGTGGCATTCATAATCTGCAACTGTTCCAACATGTTTCTATTGGTAGTTCAAAATTCAGCCAGCATGGCACTGAAATTGTTAGTTAAGGTGGCCATGTTGCTGTTGCTATTTCGAACTTCCTCAAGCATGGCACTGAAATTATTTGATAAGGTGGCCATGTGGCTGTTGGTCGACCTAAATTCTGTCAGCAGGCTGTTTAATGTATTATTTAATGTCTCTAATTGGGCATGATGCTGTTCGTTGCTTCTTTGATTTTGTATGCGAAATAAACGCCTCTCATGGTGCCATGCTGACTCCATGATCGGCACGCGCCTCCCCTGGGAATCTGGGCGAGGTAGCTGACTAATTCCCCGGGTTGGGGCGCGTGCTGATGATGTTCCTCTAGTTTGACTAACAGCCACAGATCTGCTTGCCAAATCCTCGGCAGCAGAGCTAACACTGGGGACTGTATGCTCAGTCTCTACATGCTGCCCATGATAAGCTGGCAGCATGCTGCCCACGATAAGCTGGCAGCATGCTGCCCACGATAAGCTGGCGGCATGCAGCCAGCTTCACTCTGCTGCAGAGGATTTGGGGGAGAAACATGTTGGGACAGTTGCAGATTATGTTCCAGGGGGGCTGTAGTGAAGGTCCCATGAAGGTGCCATCCTCCTCCAGCTCCTGGATTTCCTCCATCAGTGTGTGGGTCTGTTGGGACATGTAAAAAAAAAAGGTTCAGTTTGTGCACTACATATGTAATTCCTGCAAAAAAAAACATGGAAATTCCCATGCATCAGCAAATTCAGGAAAAGACACTTACCGTAGATATCGGATCCTGGGTCCTAGGCAGCATGGAAGTTGACGGCGTGGACAAACTGGCTGAGGCTTCCACAGTAACTGAGGGATGATGCTGGCCTGCATTGTTTTAAAAAAGGCATGTAAACACACAACTATGCATTGTTGATGTGTATTAATGCTTCACTAAAACACGTGGGCAAGCAGGAATGGCAACTCCACCAATGGTCCAAGTTGATCTTCACTATGTGTAAAAATATGTGTATTATACAGAGCACCAAAGCTAGATGATAGCCACCAAGGGGGGACAAATTTTAATTATTATCTTTTATTATTATATATTTTATATTATTTAATCTTTTAAATATAATAATTTAAATTTGTCCCCCTTGGTGGCCTTTTGCATTTGCTGCTATATTACACACTAGTAATTTTTATTATTAGTGTTCCACTATTTTTAATCTTTGGTAGTGTTTTTTAGGACAATATGTTATTTGCAATTTTGTTGTTTTTATTTGGGGCCGTTATCAGCCCTATTATTGTTTCCTTGGCAGCTTTGAATTTACATGCTGCTATTTTGACTGAACCGCTGTGGAGTCTGTATTAATTCTATTGCATTATGACCAGCGGCAATGTCTTTGTTTTTTTAATTTTCTATTTGTGGACGTGACCCCGTAGTTGGGGTGGGTACAGATCCCTGTTGTGTCTTCCCCTTTTTGATTACGTAGTTGCTGATGCATTTTGCCCTCGCTTCCGTGACATGCCGGTATAAATACCGGCTGTTGCGCGGCGCCGAGCATCCTAGTTAAAGTTGCCGACGAGCGACGAAACGCGTTGGAGGCTCGGGGCTTCCTACATTGCTGGAAGCGCTTTTCAATACTTGCAAGTTTTTTACTTACACTACTCGGGAGCGGTGAGAGCTGTTCGCGCGTTTAACCATTGATAAGCTGGATTTATTTTGTTTGTTTGTGAGTAGATTTCATTGATATTAAAAAAGGTCTGGTTTTAAATCTAGCAGTGTTGCACTAGATTTCTTCTTCTTTTTATTTTCTTCACATGCTTTTTTGGAGCCATTTGTTGGCCCATTTGGATTTCTGTCATTGAAGCTTTCGTTTTAAGCTACATAACTGCATTTCAAAGGATGGCTGAGATCTTGCCTATTTGCAGCTAATTGAATTAATATATTTGAATGCAACCATTATTCTTATCGTTTGGAGTGCTGAGAAGTTGCCTATCTGGAGCTGACTCTATTAATCTATTTGAATGCAACCATTATTCTTACGATCTGGTAAGAGTTTTGTGATACTGGTGATGGGTACACAACGGTGGTGATCACGCATGTGCTTTGGGACAATTTCACCAGTCTACATTAATTCAAAAAGCTCTGTGTTTTTTCTTTAATTTTGCTGTCCTTGGACTTTTGTTTGGACTTGAGCCACACACGTTGAGCTGACCATTTAGGGTGAATTAGTAATAAGTGCTGTATTTTGTCAAATATTTTTGTTTGGCTATTTCTAATTGAATGAAACTGTTTAAACCGGCTAATTGAATGAAACAAATTCAATGTTAAACCGGCTGGATAAAGCGTGCCTAAATTGTAAATCCACCAGCCTTCTTTCTTTGAAAGTTCCCTAACAAGATGGGAACCCTGCCAATGATGTTCAACCCTGTCTAACCCAATAAAGGACATCAGTGTGGGGTCACTATTATGACATGATTTAAAATGAGCTGATAAGCTATGGGCTTCGTACCCTTGTTTCACATTATACATATGTTCTCGTATCCGTGTCCTCAGTTCACGAGTAGTATGTCCAACATACAGCTTCTGACATGGACACCAGATCAAGTACACAACTCCCTTAGTCCAATAAGGGGTGCATTCCAACTGAAAAACCCAAAAGATCATTTCAAGATCCCAAAACAATAAAAGTTTATAAAATCTCGAAGTTTATTTCTTGTCGGACTAAGGGAGTTGTGTACTTGATCTGGTGTCCATGTCAGAAGCTGTATGTTGGACGTACTACTCGTGAACTGAGGACACGGATACGAGAACATATGTATAATGTAAAACGAGGGTACGAAGCCCATAGCTTATCAGCTCATTTTAAATCATGTCATAATAGTGACCCCACACTGATGTTCTTTATTGGGCTAGACAGGGTTGAACATCATTGGCGGGGTTCCCATCTTGTTAGGGAACTTTCAAAGAAAGGATGGTGGATTTACAATTTATGCACGCTTTATTCAGCCAGTTTAAACATTGAATTTGATTTAAACTTTTTCATTGATTCATCCTGATTATTGTTCATTTTTTATATTCTCATACTGCCTGTGTTTTTGTGCTGTTTATATTATGCATTATATGTATTTTTTCTTATACTTGCCTTGGCTGGCACTGGAATCAGACCGCACAGGGTTTTGTTTTTGTTTTTAATGTATTTTTCATTTTATAACTTTTAGCCGGATTTTATAACTATGTTTTAGTAGCACATTAATAATTAAATTCCCTTTTGGTCTTTCTGACTATGTCCCCGCTGTTTGGATTTATTCCTTGAGACTTTGGGAAGATGAGTTGTTTGCCAGTAGGTCTGGTGTTCCCCTTAAGGGAAGTGGGCTGTGCTTCAGAGCTTACCGTATTTGCCGGCGTATAAGACGACTTTTTCCCCCTGTAAAACATGCCTCCAAGTGGGGGGGTGGTCTTATATGCCGGGTGCACCTGGGTCACATACATATAAATGTACTTACCTTCACCAAGCTGGGCAGCACGATCGTCCTCCTCCTCCTGCAGAGCAATGCTCTTGCTCAGGCAGCACTAGTTGATCAGAGCAGGGAGAGACTGAGCAGGCCAGCAGGGCGAGCGCCGAGCAGATCAGCTTTCCTGCTCTCAGGCACTGTGTGGGCAGGCAGGGGGCTGGCTCCTGGCACGCACTCCTGACATCGCCCTTGCTGCTCTCCACTTTGAAGGGGACTCTTCAGCATCTGATCTGAGGTGTGATTTATTTAAGATTTATTAAAAAAAAAAGTTTCTATGGGGCATCCCCCAGTGTAAAACCCCCAACTGGCCCCTTTCCCAGACCCCACACATTACACACTACGCTATTAGATGAGACACATTCTAAACAACCCAGGCATGTCCCCAGCTATAGGCGAGCAGGGATGTGGCCACGGTGTAATGTGGTGTGGACTCTGGGAAACGGGGTAATTGGGGAAGTTTAGAAAGGGGGCATCCCAAATTGGGGGAGTTTACACAGGGGGAACCCCAACTTGGGATGCCCCACTGGGTTTTGTTCCCTGCATCAGGGGCAGCAAAATGGAATGCCCCCCTGTCTGAATCCCCCATTTGGCCTTTTTTCCAGACTCCACACCACATTACACTGCGGCCATATTCCTGCTCGCCTTTAGTTGGGGCCTGTGCTGGCTATTCAGAATGCGTCCAATCTAAAGGCATAGTAGGGATGTGGCTGCAGTGTAATGTGGTTTGGGCTCTGGGAAAAGGGCCAGTTGGGGGGTTTCACACAGTAGAGGAAACCCAATTTGGTATGCCCCTGGAGTAGGGAACAAACCCACTGGGGCATTCCAATTTGGGATGCCCCACTGTAAAACCCTCCCTATTGGCCCTATTCCCAGAGCCAACACCACATTACCCTGCAGCTGCATCCCTACTATGCCTTTAGCTGGGAATCATTCTGAATAGCCAGCACAGGCACGTCCCCAACTAAAGGCGAGCAGGGATGCAGCTGCAGTGTAATCTCATGTGCGCTCTGGGAAAAAGGCCAGTCGGGGGTATTTCACACAGTGGGGCTTCCAAATTTGGGAGGCCCCACTGGGTTTTGTTCCCTACTCCCTACTTTGGTATCCCAAATTGTGATCCTCCACTGTGTGAACCCCCCATCTGGCCCTTTTCCCAGAGCCCAAACCACATTATACTGCAGCTGCATCCCTACTATGCCTTTAGCTGGGACGCATTCTGAATTGCCAGTGTGGGCACATCCCAAACTAAAGGCGAGCAGGGATGCGGCTGCAGTGTAATCTGATGTTCTTTTACGTTTTATTCAGTGTGCGGAAGAGGGAGTAGTCTTATACGGCGAATATATAACAAACTCTATATTTTGAGTGGAAATGTTGGTGGATCGTCTTATACGCCGGCAAATACGGTATATCACGTGATTGGTAGCTGCGATCACGTGACTACACTGTCTGCATGCATTTCAGCGTTCCCCCTTCTAATACATAGGCGAGTCACGTGATCGGCAGCTGTGGATGTGTTTTAATACACTGTGAAGATTGCGAGGCTGTGCAATGTCATTTTCTGCGGATGCTTGCCCAATACCTTGCATCTTGACCAGCTGAATTTGTGCCTGTTTAATGTTTTGAATGTATTTCCGCAAACAATAAGCCCAGTCACGTGATCGGTAGTGGCGATCACGTGATAAGGATATACACAGCACGTCTTTTGCTTTTAGTTTTAGTATTTGTCTAATTCAAGAATTTCTTAATTAATTGGGGATGCGTTTATGTCTATTAATAGTATATTACCGCCGCCGGTGGTTTATCATTTTTTTTTTAAGCGCAAGCCTTAATTGCATCATGGGATAAGCTCTTATTATCTTTTTACTATAAAACTCCTGCCACTCTGCCATGCCACCAGCCTTGTCAAAGTCGCCGAGTTGCAACGAAAAGCGCCGACGGTGGCGGAGTTCGTTTTTATAGAGGTACCCAACGTTACTATTCTGTGCCCCCCTGCGGCTGTCGGATTCCAGGGCTGGCTGAACTTTGAATTAATTGAATGCCGTTTTTATCCTTGTTGACTTGTGAGTGCATTTCTATTTTTACTAATTAAACACTCTATGATACTGAATTACACTATGTTTGGTCTGGTTCTGTGTTCTTTGCATATAATCTGCTGAGATTTGGACCTGCATACATTGTGGCGAGCCAGTGCCTTAAAGAGGAAACACCCTGAAACTGACTACAGCTTTTATGGTTGCGTGTTTGTGAAGCCTTATTTCGTCTCATAGCTAGTAAGCATTTATATTGTTGGTAAAGGGTTGGATCCAGTCACGATTTGATGTGCATGTGCTGTGGGACTCTGACTTCATTTATCATCTAGCTTTGGTGCTCTGTATAATACATATATTTTTACGCTTGTATTACCCTTGTTGGAATAAGGACATTTTTACTTTGAGCACTATACATATTAATGTGGATTTGTATATTTATGAAACCTTGAGCGCAGCGTGATGTACTGATGTTTGCAATTTGTAAATATTTTTACTTTTTTATAGTTGACCTTCACTATGAATGCCATTATGTTATATGTATTACTCAACAAGTACATACACATTGGTCACCTAAACCAAACAAAACATGCATGTACTGGCTGTTTTGAGGCTTCACACATCCATAAAGGGCCATTAGGGGCCCACACTCAGCTTGCAAATAGCATTTGGCTTAAGATTATGGTGGTTGCCATTCTTCCTAGGTAAATCTTTCAATCACCCCAGATAAAGTATTTCTGACCAAAGCACAGCTCAAACCCAAATGGCCTTGAGTTAAAGATGGAAGTGTTGGATCAGATTGACTAAAAGAACATAACAGGCAGTCCTTTGCTAATCTAAATGCTTGCGGTTCTGGCTCCTCAGTGTTTGCAGGCAAATCGGGGGACATTCTGGCCTGGCTGTGTTGGGGTGAAATGTATGACTGCTGGCTGTCTGGAGATTGAACAGGACTTGGATAGGGACTGGGTGTTCATGGCTGGGTGGCCACTGAAGTAGCAGGAGTAGATGTGCCATATGTTGAGTACCTTGCCACCTGTGCCGGTGGAGAATGTGGCCGAGGAGGAGAGGGTGTGCTTGCTGAAGTAGGGCTTTGGGCCCTGTGCCTCTGTGGGCCCTTAGAAGTTGCATGCCCCTTACAGGTTGTAGGACGTTCCTGTGGAGATGCCGAGCTTGGGCTTTTTGGCCGGTGCCTTGGCCTCTGGCCATATTTAGCCACACGTGCGGGTGGTGATGGTGAGCTCGGGCTGCTGGGGCTTCTTGGCCTTCTTTGCCGGTGCCTTGGCCTCTTGCCATCTTGCCATATTTAGCCACACGTGCGGGTGGTGATGGCGAGCTCGGGCTGCTGGGGGTTCTTGGGCTTCTTGGCCGGTGCCTTGGCCTCTTGCCATATTAAGCCACATGTGCGCGTGGTGATGGTGAGCTTGGGCTGCTGCAGAAGGCTCCATACGCTTTGGTGCGTGTTTGCTGCTGATGCCCTCCTTTGCTGAGGCTTTTTTGGGTGCCATAATGATGAGACTCTCAAAGAGAATGAGCTGTGTGTCCAGGACTCTTTAAATAAGAATGCCGGGGTATGACACGTACGTGTGCGTACGGCCATTCGTCCAGCCGTGCGGAACCCGGAAACTGCTGGGGCATAACTTATCTACTGCAGACAAGAAGAAAGATGGCACCCACAATCTTCACCTGCCAACAACAAGAGATCATTATGCTTGTAAGTGTATTTTAATGCCTTTGATTTGCCATCTAAATGCATGCCTAACCCTTAAGGAAACGCATGAAGAAACGGTTTGCTTTAACCCTTTAAGTGGCAAGCACGTAACACCTACGTGCTCGCATGTCCGTGCCTTAAGTGCCAAGCACGTAGGTGTTACGTGCTTGACTTTCCCCCCCAGCTAGTTGAAAAAAATAAAAAACAAAAATACTCACCTGACCCCTCGTTGGATCCGGCCTCTTTAATTTGGTGCCATCCTATCCCCCTTGGGGGCTCGGATGGCTCCAAGAGAGCCCCTGGAATAGCCCCCCCCCCCCGCTTCGGCAGCAGCAGCTGCTAACTGTAAAGTAAATAAATAAATAAAAATGACATTTACTTACCTACGGTCGCGCTGCCTCCCTACAGGTCTCCTCTTCACTGGGGGGGCCTCCGATCGCCCCCCAGCCTCTTCCGTGGCGAGGAGAGGGCAGAAATCGCCCTCTCCCCCCACTTCCTGGATCATGACTGTTATCATTTTGATGTCACCAGCAGCCGGCTTCTTAAGTCCAACACCAGAGATTAAGAATCAGTTTGCTCGGGTGGTTGGAGGAGAGAGGTGGGGAGGGGGGAGGGCTGTGATCGCCCCCCCTCCCCAGGCTCTCTCCTCCAAACATGTCTTAACCTATGGCTGTTTTTAGCCCTTGATGACATGTTAAACAATATTGTAGCTTAGAATGTGTATTTTATATTAGTATTTTTTAATTCTTTCAGGGGATTCTGGATATCCACTCCTGCCCTTGCTCCTGATGCCCGTTCTTTGCCTGCAGAATGCGGGCCAGGAGTTCTTTAATCGGGCCCTATGCAAAACCCGGGCCATGGTGGCGAGGGCTTTTGAAGTCCAGATTTAGGTTTTTGGACCATAGGGGGGGGCACTGCAGTATGACCCCAACAAGGTTATACCAATAATTTAATTTACGTTTTTTAACAGGGACACAACTGAGTGTCAGGGTCCTTCAGTTGGTGGGCGAGATGCAGGAGCTGCGCGACTCGTTGGGGACCACAGATGAAGAATTATGTTCTGTGGCCTGCCATTGCTATGTATTTAGTTTTTTATAGTTGTAAAAATTTTACATTTTCAAAATATTTTAATAGTTTATATTTTATGGAAAAAAAAAGTTTCAATGTCATTTTATTTACAAAATACATTAACACAAAACTAATGGGCCCAGAAATATTTAAAGATGAATATTCACATTGTAAATAATGGGCCTTTATGGAAAATCAATATTGCTAATAATGTTGCATATTTAAGTATAGGAATATACAGCAAATAGTTTACCATACCAGCATGCACAGGTGGCCGGGCAGGAATTGTATTCCAATCAGATAGGACAGCATCCTGCGACAATAAAGCAGGGCTGGGACAAGATTGAGAAGCCAGATTAGAAGAAGAGTAGGGTCGTAAAAGATCAAAGGAATACCAGAAGCCCACTCTTAGTATAATTAGGAGGTGGGGGCAGACAGGAGGTGGGGGCAGAAGGGTGGAGAAGGCTTGGACCGGAGACTGCTTGTACAGGAGAAGGGCCCTGGAATAGCGCTGGGGGAAACGATTCACTGAGGCAGGTAACTTAGCCATAGCTAACACTGGTTAGTGCTATCAGGGAATATTGCTGTATTGGGGTGTCCATTTAACTCGTGTGGCTCTTTTCTTTTCTGCATGATTCATTGTAAGTTCCTTGTGTGAATTGTCTGTCAGTATGGTATTGGTGCTGTAAATCCACCCATTAGGGGTTAATATATCTGTGGTTGCATGTAAAGTAAATTGTATTGTCTTTTGCCATTTTGTTTTGCTTGTACTACAATATATCTCTCTATTTACTACGCGTCTCAGTGTCTCTTGCATTTACCAGAAGTCAAAAGAACCTAGTCTTATAGTCTTATGCGTGTATCCATTGCGTGATCATTGGCCAGATATTGACAATATTGGTATATGTGTTGCCTATTTTAGTCGAGCCGGGCAGGATAAATATATACACAATATTATTAATATCTAGTTATAATATTGTTTACATTTGCCGAGCGGCAGGCAGGAGATATATAATTGTTTACATTTGGCTAAGAGCCATTCAGGAGATATTAATATTATTATTATATTCTCTTGTTTACATTTGGAGAGCCATTCAGGAGATATTGAATATAATATTTCAGTATATCATATTGATATTGTTTACATTTGGCTTGCGCCAGCCAGGAGATAATATTAATAATATTATTATTATTGTTTACAACATAACCGCAAAGTGATTTGGGTACGTTTTAGGGACCTAAAATGGAAGAACCTAACCGCGAAGTGGTTTGGGTGAGCTTTAAGGGTCCAAAAGGGAAGATGGAGGATAGTGCTAAGTGGTTTGGGTGAGCTTTAAGGGTCCAAAAGGGAAGAGGGAGGATAGCGCTAAGTGATTTAGTTAAACATTGTAGTAGAATTGAGGGTGGCAAATATGTAGGCGAGCACATTAATGAGTTAAGTTTGTAGTGCGCAGGCGCTAGATCGTAAGGTTTTTCGCCTGGACGATTGTTTATTGAAAAAGGGAAACAGAATCTATCGGGAAACGTAAAGGATTCGTGGGAGGAGACGATAGGAAAAGGACAAAAACAAAAGCCTACGTTGTAACATGAGAAAATGAAACGGAAAAGTCACGCTGGAAAATGACATCCTCGTACTGGTACTCTGCCGTCCGAACGGACGGAAACTTTACTGAAGGTTAGCAATGCATGCATAGAATCGCTCGCACACTCATACGAGAGCGGGAACATTAAAAAAAAAAAAGCAGATCGGCACAAAAACGAAAGTCTTTTTTTGTCTCTCTGAATCGAGCCTTTTGTCTGCAGAGCTGAAATTTTCAAGTAAAATTACTGTTACGCGCCCGCTTTACTTTGTGGTGTTTGCCAACTCCTCCCTTGACAGTACCTATGCATGTTGGGTATCGTTCTATTCGGGGCATGTAACTTTTTGAGATTTTACTTGTTATTTCTTGTTTGCATATAGTTTTTTAGGAGAATGTGGCTTGATTCTTCCGTTGTATTCTTTTTTAGGGAAACTTTGTGCAACCAAAGAATACATTGAGGAATTACTTCCAGAGAACTAAGCCCACATAAACAAGCTTGGTACGCCTAGAAGGCTTGAGGCGTGTACTTCCAGATAATATATAGTTTGTGGGGGGTATTTCAAATGTAAAGGTTTGTTTTTCTGGAAAAACTGCAAGGTGCGCATAGCGCAGTTGTATTTTATCTGAAAATCTCCTAAAGCTCTGTTTCAGTTTGGGGGAGTCTCCTGGGCAAGAAAGGGTGTCTACCTATACATATGTGGTACCGCTGTGACCGGGAGAAATTGGGGTTATGCACGCAATAAAATTTTATTGACAAACTTACATTTTTTATTACAAAAAACACTACAAATTGCAAAAAATAGATTTTTTTTTTTGCACATATTTCACCAAAAAGTATTGAGAATACACGAAAAAAAGGCCAAACAAGACATTTCATGTTGAAGCCCAGACCCTGTTGAAAAAATATAATTTTCCTGGGAAATCCCTGGAAATTCTTTCAAAAATCACAGTTGAACATGTGTACCGCAAAATAGTGAAACATGGTCTGGCAACAGAGGGTGACAAAAGCTGCAGGTAGGCTGGCAGCGAAAGGGTTAAAAGTGTCAAAAACTCCGTGCTAAACAGAAGTTAGGGCCCACATGTGCGAACCAACTTTATGCCAGCTACAAGGATAGTATTAGGCAAGAAATGTGTCTGTTAATGTCATTTAGTCAAATGATCGATTTGGGACAGATATTTGTATGCAGTTTGATCTAAATCCTATGTTTATTTTGTGTTTTGTAGATGATGCTGGAGCGCAGGTACGACTAACTGCCCAACTCATTTGAGAAGAGGACCGTCGCCCTGGAGATCGTTTCCAGGATCCAACATCAGACGGACACCACCTTCATCCACACGCAGATCATGCAGCATTGGTCATACCTGAAACGGCTGCACATGCCCCGGGTGCGGCGCTTTTTCGGACTCCATTTCCCTAGTAGGTACATAGCGATTGCATGCTAGATGTAAATAATACAGAAGGTAGGCCTTTATTTATAAATGCTTATCTTTTCTAGTGTTGGAAATGGATTACCGAATCCGACGCACCCGGAGGTGCACAGGCCAACCAGTGCTGCATGAATCTGCAGCTGGAAGTGAAGGTAGTAGATCTCCAGGGCGACAGTCCTACCCCTCCTCTGTAGGGTCCTCCGACCAGCCCCTGGACCTTTCCACAGAGGAGGGGTGTCACGGCGTGGGCAGGGAGTTGTACCCAGCGACGCAGCCAGTAGCCTCTGGTATGTGACTCTTCATGTAACCGCACACACATACATGCTATTTCCAACAAAACTGATTCCCTTAATCTCTTTTTCTAGATGTTTCTGGAGTGGGTGAAGATGTGGAGTCTGCAGCAGATCATGCCCAGGAGGCACAGGGAGAAGGCGAGTGATGTGACACACACATTGAAATTGACTGTGAATTTGCTTACTGTTGATTTAGACATTATAAGTGACCCTATTTGCCACGTCTCTACAGCCTCTACTTCACACCAGTGGCAGGGCCCAGGACGGAGGGTTGTCCCCAGCGAGGCAGGCGTCGGCCACCAACCAAGTAAGTTGTAATGTCATTCTTTTGAGTATGTGGTAATTGACCTGATCACCCAGATACATCAAGCCATAGTCAATGGCATTAGCCGAATGACATATGCCCACTTCCTTAGATTAATGACTTAGCAGAATGACATATGCCCACTTCCTTAGATTAATGACTTAGCAGAATGACATATGCCCACTTCCTTAGATTAATGACTTAGCAGAATGACATATGCCCACATCCTGATTAATGACTTATGCAGAATGACATATGTCCTCATGAGTTAGGTTGCCAACTAACAAACATTCCATCCACAGGTGAGAAACATGTATTTGTCTCCAAATAATGTTTGTTTATAAATTTGATACAGGGACCACACGGGCAAGAGTGGAAGCCATGAATCGAAGGGTCCTTGAGTTGGTGGCCGAAATGCAGCAGCTGCATGACTCGTTGGGGACAACAGAAGAAGACTAGTGTTCTGGGTCCTGCCACTGTGTTGTATATTTGTTTATATGTACATAGTTTTAAATTTTTATATTTTTAGATTTTTTAAAAGTTTTTAAACATTCACAAAAAAAGTTTGTAACATTTTTAGGAAACCAAAAAAAAAAGCCAAACATAAATGGCCTTGTTAGATAAAAAAAACAAAACCCTCAAAAAAGTTTCAGTGTCATTTTTTGGAAAAAATACATTAACACCAAACGAAGGGTGACTAAAAAATTTAGAGATTAAGATTCAGATGACCGGGAAGTGGTTTGGGATAATTTTAGGGGGCTAAAATGCAAGAAGAACCTAACCGGGAAGTGGTTTGGGACAGTTTTAGGGGGCTAAAATGCAAGAAGAACCTAACTGGGAAGTGGTTTGGGTAAGTTTTAGGGGGGTAAAATGCAAGAAGAACCTAACCGGGAAGTGGTTTGGGACAGTTTTAGGGGGCTAAAATGCAAGAACCACCTAACCGGGAAGTGGTTTGGGACAGTTTTAGGGGGCTAAAATGCAAGAAGAACCTAACCGGGAAGTGGTTTGGGACAGTTTTAGGGGGCTAAAATGCAAGAAGAACCTAACTGGGAAGTGGTTTGGGACAGTTCTAGGGGGCTAAAATGCAAGAAGAACCTAACCGGGAAGTGGTTTGGGTAAGTTTTAGGGGGGTAAAATGCAAGAAGAACCTAACCGGGAAGTGGTTTGGGACAGTTTTAGGGGGCTAAAATGCAAGAACCACCTAACTGGGAAGTGGTTTGGGACAGTTCTAGGGGGCTAAAATGCAAGAAGAACCTAACCGGGAAGTGGTTTGGGACAGTCTTAGGGGGCTAAATTGCAAGAAGAACCTAACCGGGAAGTGGTTTGGGTAAGTTTTAGGGGTGAAACATGGAACATGTAGGAAAGCCCAAAGTGGTTTGGGACAGTTTTAGGGGTGAAATATGGAAGATGTAGGAAAGCGCAAAGTGGTTTGGGACAGTTTTAGGGGTGAAACATGGAAGATGTAGGAAAGCGCAAGGTGGTTTAGCGAAGCATTGTAGTAGAAGTGAGGGAGCCAAATATGTAGGCGAGCATCTTAATGAGTTAAGTTTGTAGCGCGCAGGCGCAAGATCGTAAGGATTTACGCCTGGACGATTATTTAAGGGCAAAAACGAAAGCTGACGTTGTAACATGAGAAAATGAAACGAAAAAGTCACGCTGGAAAATGACATCCTCGTACTCTGGCATACGAACGGACTGAAACTTTACAGAAAGATTGCAATGCATGCATAGAATCGCTCGCACAATCATACGAGAGCGGGAAAATTAAAAAAAACAGATTGGAACAAAAACGAAAGAATTTTTTTGTTTCTCTGAATCAGGTCTATTGTGGTCAATACAACAAGCAGAAACATGCACAACTCAAATATGTACCTATAATTGCGCCGTTTATTCTGTTTCTTCCCTGCTGCATGCTTCAGGTCAGATATTTTGCGCTGTATCTGCTCCACATCTTTAAGCTCCTCCCCCGCTGCATTGACCTGTCTGGTGAGCTCCTCCAAGATTTGGGTCTTTCTCATTTTGCTTGTAGATTTTGATTTTCGCCCATATAGCTCATCATAACTGAGTGTGAGCCCACTTGCCAGTGCGAGAGTTTGAGCCTCACCAAACCTGCCACTCAACTGTCCTTGCCGCAATGTTCGGCCTATTGTTTGCTGTTCTGGCTCATCTCTGTATGTAGGAAATTTGGGGGACATTCTGGGCTGGCTGTGTGGTGTAGAAATGTGCGACACGTGGCTTGAGAACGAATGGACTGGACTTGCAATCGGACTGGGGGTCCTTGCCTGTGTGGCCACCGAACTTCCAGACAGGCATGTGGCTTATGGATCGGTGGTTGCCACCTGTGCCGATGTCAAATGTCGCCGAGGAGGAGAGGGTGTGCTTGGGGGTGTGGGGCTTCTGGCCCTGTGCCTCTTTGTGGCCTTGCAACTAGTGCTTCGATGCCCATGGGAGGTACTGGCACGTGGCTCAGGAGAGGCAGAGCTGGCTGGGCTGGGGCTTCTGTGCCTGTGGCTCTTGGTGGCCTTGCCGCTAGTGCTTCGATGCCCATGGAAGCTTTGGCCACGTGGCTTAGGAGAGGCAGAGCTGGCTGGGCTGGGGCTTCTGCCATGCTGGCTCTTACTAGCCTTGCCAGTGGAGCGTGGTTTATGAAGGGATGTGCTAGGGCAGGAAGGAGGGGAGGGTGTTCTTTGGGGGCTGGAGCTTCTCATATAAAGTACAAATAAAAGGAATGCACACCTCAGAACAGTTGGTTGTTAGTTTGCAAAAATAAGTGTATTAAAAAAGTGCACAATATATATATATACATAGACAAAAATTCTTCTAGATATACAAAAATAGCCAACATATATGTCTGCAACAGTCACATCTTGCACAGAGCCACGTGTCAATTAGTATAGTAAGCAGAAGGTTCCCTTAAGTGTAACACAAAATATCTACATATTATTGCATACAGAGATATACAGCATGATTCTCATTTACAAGTATAGAGTTAGCAGTACCAAGTAAGGCCACTAGATGGAACCAAAGTACAAAACAGTATTGAATGTAATCACACTGGCTGAGCAGAGACTGGCAGACATGAAAATGATCTTTACAGAAAATGCAAACGACACAGCACAACAGTTCAATAGCTTTACAAGATAAGGATCAAGATAACCAGATACATTACAGCATATGCGGAAATGGAAGTCCCAACGTTTCAGGCCAAACAGGCCTTTCCTCAGGGGAGAGAAAGACAGTGCTGGAGCACAGCACAAACGGCGGCATTTAAATAGAGAGTTTTTGGCGGGCTCACATGGCCGGCCGGCCGATGACGTCACCGGAGGCGCTCATTAGAGCGTCAGTCCACCGCGTCATCAGGGAGAGAGGCTGAGAGGCTCGTAAACTCCTTCAACGGGAGACATATTGGATTTAAAAACTCAATACATTGCAACCTGCAGGATTGAATGAGGATTGTGACTATACATGCTATTATTGAGAAATATAAGACCTATGTTTAAATTGAATCTAGTGTGTGTTCAGTGAGGTGACTTTCAATTTAGTGAACCAAATATGTAGGCGAGCACATTAATGAGTTAAGTTTGTAGTGTGCAGGCGTAAGGTCGTAAGGATTTTCGTCTGGCTGATTATTTATTGTAAAAGGAAATCAGAATCTAACGGGAAACGTAAATGATTCGTGGGAGGAGTTGATGGAAAAAGGGCAAAAACGAAAGCCTACGTTGTAACATGAGTAACATAAATGGAAATCGAAAGCTGGAAAATTACATTCTCGTTAGCATACGAACGGACAAAGACTTTACTGAAGGCTTGTGATGCATGCTTAGAATCACTCGTACACTCATACGAGAGAGGGAAAATTAAAAAAAAAACAGATCGACACAAAAACGAAAGTGTTTTTTTGTCTCTCTGAATCAACCCTATTTTGCCAAGGACTCCACATCAGCCTTCTCAAAAAGAAACCTTCCCTTCAAGGACCTTGGAAAGAAAAACAGAGTTTCCGGGTTTCTCCATTCTCTTACTACAATGTCCTTGATTGTGTCATGAACAAAGAAACACAAGGACTTGGGCTTCTGCAGCCCCTCATATAGGCCATCTTTAAGTGAAAGGGGCTTTGAAACAAACAATCTTAAGAGTGATAAAGATGGCCTGGATAAGGTTAGAGTATCTTCTACCGCAAATCTGAAGTGGAAACTTTTGAACTTTTCCTCTTCAATAAGCTTACTGGACATCCCAGAGTGAACCGATTCGTCCGGGAAAGCCAGGGCCTACTCTTCCTCATCAGAAGATCTGTCACTACGGGCTGAACCTTCCCCCCTGATTAACCTGAACATTTCCTGAATCACTGCCAGGGCATCCTGCAAATTCCCCCCCCTCAACTACCCTGTGGACTGGGAGTGGGAGCCAATAAAAAAGATGGCAAGTACTAATCCAGCTTAAATTTGTAAGAAGCAAAGGTATCATCAGGTATCAATGGCCTGCAGCAATTTGTGCAGGCTTTAGGGGATGGCTTTTTCCTTAACATCCTTAGGCACTTTAAACTCTTTAGACTTAGCCTGATTTTTCTTCTCTTTTTCATTACTCTACCTCTGAAAGACAGGAAAGACAAAAACATAGTACCATAAATGATGTGCTAAGGGAGACCCTCCCTTCTTCCCTCTCCCCAGGAACAAGCCTAACAATGGCAGATGTACAGGGCACAAGATTGACTCACCCCCTCCTGGGAATCTCAGTTTCTGTCCGGTCGATTGCAGTGCCGCTCACCTGCCCAGGAAACCTATTACCTGGGCCCAAAATCACATCTTCCTTCAAAATCGCATCTTCCTTCATCACAGGGCACCTGGAAAGGATGTCACGCAACCCATGGCGCAATGATGTCATCTCTGCTCTGATTAGGCTGAAGCCTCAAGTCTTTCCCCTGACCATCCTACTTACCTGTGCTCACTCCGGACGCGGACGATACCCGACCTGTCCGCGAGTACTGATCATACCCCTGGTCTCCCGCGCTGCATCAGCAGAGCACCAGACTCACTGTAGCATTCCCTGGAGCCGGGAGGGAAAAGGGTGAAGTGGAAAATTAGATATTATACTTAGAATTAATTTTATGAGCCGCCTGAATGCCATCTCTCACATCTCCAGTGGATGGAGGGGTTTTCACCCCTCCCTCCTATAGGTTTAAACCATTACCAAGAATGGAATGTTGTGTCTGCTTGATGAGAAACAGATGTTCTTCATGTCTGAGCTATACCATCCATATATGTCTGTATATTTTCGAAATGACCAATGGAAGTCTGACATGTGTCCAGCCATCCAATCCGAATGGTCATTTAATCATTTAAGCTTCTTTGTCTGAAACTGTATTTAAGCAAACAAGAGAATCAGCAATCCGGGCATATCGAGGCAACCAAATAAACATTGCATTTCCTGAAGACATTTTGCTTCTGAATATATTTTTTCACAACATTTGGTGATTCCCAACGTGATTTACGCCAGCAGCAGCTTCTTCATAGGGGACCATCGGATTAATCCATCAGTGCAGTTGCGCATTTTGGTAAGCAGATACCGTGCTTCGCAAAAATTCTGTCTGCACCGTTTCATTTTTCCTTTGGTCACCATATGTCAAGTAAGTGGAGTTTGTGTTGGGTAAATGTGAACAGCACTTCTGGGAAATGCAATGTTTATTGAAAATAAGTTAAGATTGTAGTAGTTTTTATAATCTCTGGTTGAATTAAGATTTTTTTATATGTGTTTAAAGAACCTCTGGTTGATATTTGTGATTTTATATGTGAAGATTGTGGATGGGTTTATAACCTCTGGTTGAAATTAAAGCCCAGTGTAAAAGAGTTTAAGGTGTTCAGGCAGCCGGGTCAGGTCCCATAGGGATTATTGTAGCCTATGGCTTGTCTTATGTTTTATGGTGAAATTGTATTCAATGTTGTACTGTATTACAGAAATAAAAAAGAAAACACAGAGCTGAAAAAACGTCTAATAAAAAGTCCAGTTAGATTGAGGTGAATTCTTCCAAAGTTCAAAACACTCGGTGATTATCATCAATTCCAGTGCAAATCCACCACCAGATAAACAGGAGGCTTACCAGATTTAAATCATTGAAAAGCTTTCTTGAATCAATAAATCCCGCAATTTAACGATAAATCATATCCCAAGATGGAGGAAGATGTATACAGCTGACAGAGAACTTTAACTTCCAACCAGGGGTATTCAAAAATCCACTCAAGCAAAATCAAAGCTCATATCTCAGGAATATGTGAGGGGATAAAAGATATAACAGATAGTGCAACACCGCTAATGTAAAAAGGCATTTAATTTAAAAATGTTGTACTGTACTGTTTTATTGTTTTCACTGAACGGCGAAGGCTTCACATTGTGGAGTAGCCCAGTTGTCTTGATTATAATGGTTGTATATTGCTGTATCATTAGTGCCTGTTTCTGCAACTTTGGTACCTACCAAATAACTGGAAACTTCTAAAATAATTTCAGGAGGTAGAAGCGACATGTTCTCTTTGTTCCAGCAGTTGCACTTCCTCCCTCCTCCCCTCTGCCTTGTGTGTATAAGTGAGGGAGAGGGCAATCCCCCTCCTTTGTTGATTGTAACGCATTAAACAGTAACTGTTTAACGTTTTCCTGGTAATGTATGGCAATATGTTTAAGTGTTATTTTGACGTTTAATTCAGCTGTGGCGAGTTAATAAGATTTATGGACATCCTTTTAAGATATGGTACCAATATAAAGAATATCCACGTGGTTATAAATGAGCTCATGTTTGTCTAATTGTGTTTGTTTTTGGTAATGTGTTAATGCATGTGCATGCTCTGCATAGGGGGTTATGTGTGTATGTATAATATAAGTGATTGCAATCAGGAAATGTATTAATGTCTCACTGTTTTGTGTTCAATTCAGATTGGATGGATGGACCAATCAATGGAATCATCTGTCTTATGCCAACTAACCAATTTAAAGTTTTCTTCCTGTTATTTGTATGAGGGGTTGGATTATGTGTGAGACAGGTTTATATTTAGATAAAGGAAAAGTGAAATATTTTGTCCCTAGCTTAAGTCCAATATGTGGTTCAAACATCTCTCAGTGCTTCTCCCCTGGACAGAGTTAATTTTTAGTGACCAGATGTCAGCATTTAGTAGGCAGAAAAGGTAGGGGGGAAGAGTGATTTAACCCTTCCAAGGTTAATACAAAGAGGTTTCACACATCTCAGGAACTCTGGAAACTGAGCTGAGTAAATTTACAGGGAATATATATATATTTATATATTTCTTGCATGGGTTATTTAATAAAAAGTAATAAATTAAAAGTTAATTAGGTTCCCCTTTTAAATAAGTTCCCACCCATGTTTCATTTATATTAGCTGGCTAGAAACTTTTGTCTTTAGTAAGATGGCACTATGATGACAGTATAGTGTATATGGCCACATATGTGCCCTTATTGGACTAATAGGTCGATCTGAAAAATGGATAGTAGCAACATGAACCAGGCATTAGGAGGTTTATATACTATGTGTGCCGTTCTGTTGGGTCGGATTTGGTGACAAGATACCTAAATATTATCTACTGACATAGTAGTGTATACAATTGCAGGATCTATAGTTATTTATTCTTTTGGTTAATGCTAGGTATTTGTTGTTCTTATTGTCCTGTTATTTGCAAGTCTGAAGATTGATGGGGTGACCTATCTTTTTCTGTTACATACATGTAGGAGGTTAAGGATGCTCTAGGTGGCTGTATTAATGTGTGTATTAAGTATGTGGGGAGTATGTGTAAGTACACATTGTGTTGTTTCATAGTTGTGAAATAGTTGGGTTAAGAAAGTTGCCAGTACTAATTATTGTCTGCTAAAATGAAAGGAGCAGAATAGTAAGTACTATGAAGGTTTAGCTGTAAGTGCTAAGAAAGACAATTTCTGGAGTGAGACCCTCCCAAAGGAATTTAGGTGTGTGCGGAGACTGCCCCTCCTTGCTTTGTGTGATGAGATGACCACCCCCATCAGGGATGTGTGTTCATTTTGAACATAAAATACCAGACTGGTGGATTTTAAGCAGTTATAATGTCAGCAATAAAGGAACTGTGAACCAATAGTTAAAAAAACTGTTCATTAGGATTACTTAGATATGTAACATTAATTGTTTTGAAGTTACTTGTTGCAGGATGCGACCAGTTCCAGTTAAGGAATAGGATAGTTATTCTAAGTATGTCACACACCCCGCTTCCAGATATCCATAACATGTGGGTAATACCGACCTGAAGGGGCGTTCCTGCAGAGATGATAGCAAAAAAGAAAGCCCCTCCCTGATCCATAAATACCTGGGACCTCCCACTCATCACCCAGTTTTCCATCTCTGCAGACGGCGAGCAAGTCAGAAGATGATGGCTCCTCCTTGCACAGGGGGATTTCAGGTAGCCGGGATGACTCCCGGCCCACTATTCATTTATTTCCGTTTGGACCCTTTTTTCCCCTGAACTCCATATGCCTCCCAGCCTCGGCTGAGGGTCCAGGCGAGGGTATATCGGCACCTTAGGTGCTCAGGAGCTTTGCTCCACCGTGAGACCCTATATGAGAGGGTAGGCGGTTACTCCGGGTTGGTGACCCCGGTTTGGGATGCCCTGTCCCTTATTTAACATTCAGTGGCCCTCCCAGGATCCCCTTTCCACAGGTAGGATTAGGGAGTGTGGGTCCCTTCTTAATTCTTTTCACAGGACAGCATACTTTTGAGGGTGTTGTGTAGTGTCTCTTTAAATGTATTCACCGCCGCAGCCATTTTACAGGGCCTGTGCGGCGCTGACCTGTCTTTTTCCCCCCATCTTCCCTCAGCTGGTGTTCACTTTTATTAATGGCGGAGGTATTTACCTCACGCCATGATACTGTGCTTCTAGGGGGGAGGGGGGGCGGGACCGGACCGTCGGCGCGGGGCCGGGGCTCGTCCCTCCCGTTTTCGCATGTTTAATACACTGTGTGTGTGTATGTGACTGTTTTTTTAAACTAGCCGGGCCGGCGGCCGCTCTTTACTCTGCGGCGCCGGCCGGCTCTTTTTCTTCTGAGGAGATTCTCCTCACGCTGACTGGGGGGGCGGGGCCGGTGTGGCGGCGCGTCACCGCTGCCCGCCCCAATCCTTCTCTGGCGCCGCTGCGGAGCTCTGCCTGTGTGGAGAGGGGAAGGGGGGCGTTGCCCGGCGTCCCGCGCTGACCACGCCCCCTTCTCCCCTTCTGGCTGCAGCTCAGGTGGATTCCCTCACGGTCGCCATTCCTTGCTGTCGGTTCTGTAAGTGGCCTCCGGCCATCCCCTTTTTCTCATCCTCTGTATGTAAGATTTTCTATGCCTTCATTAGCCTTATTAGCCCTTCTGTTCTGTCTTTCAGATGGTGGTTCAGGAGGTTCGCCAGTAGCATTTAGGGGGTCCCTCACGATCCTTTATCACTGGGTTCATTATTGTTATAAATCCTCCCACTCGGGACATTAAAGGGGCATCCCGGGTTGTCTAGCGGCATAATTCCCTGGGTCATAGCGACTATTCCTAAAAAAGTTCACCTTATGGAGGCATCCCCGGATACTGGGCTCGGGGCCCCTTTGGGGCATCCCCGAAAGTGTATGTTGTGTGGGGTATCCATTTCTGGGGATGATGTACTTCTGTGTATACCATGTGCACAGCAGACCATCACGCGGCAGTCCGAACCCCAGGCGTCTGGGTCAGCACCGCCAGTCGCTTCATCTCCCCCTCCCGCCTTGACACGCACCCCGTGTGACGTCGTCATGGGCAGGGAGCTGCAATCTGAGATGTGTGCCAGATTGGCTAACCTTGAAAAAATTATCTCCAGCTCGGTCGCCCGTAAGGCTCCGACTAAGAGAAAGCATTTGTCGCCGGCTCCGCTGGTGGAGGACCAGGAGGATGTTAATAATCTGGATTGGTCTGATTATTCCCAGCTAGAGGAAGGGGAAGTTTATGAGGATTCTGATTTTTCGGACGATGAGCAGTCCTTTGGCGCTGAAGCCGAGCTGGGTGACTTGGGGAGATCCTCTGATACTCCCCACGCTCTGGCTCTGATGTTAGAGGTACTGAATATTTCCCCTCCTGAGGAGGTGTCACAGCAGAAGGGTGAATTGTTTGAGGAATCCAGGCCGCGCTTGGAATTCCCTACACAAAGGCATTTTGACAAAATTATTGCCAAGGAATGGGACAGGCCGGCTCGGCTCCCTGGCATCCCTCAGGGATGGGATAGGAAATGTCCCTTCCCTTCGGAGGCGGTTAAGCGCTGGGCATCTCCCCCCGAGGTGGATGCACCGGTTTTGGGGTTGTCCAATTCCTCGGTTTTAAATAGGCCTGATTGTTCCATTCTCAAGGATGGAGAGGATAAACGTATTGACCAGATGGCTTGTCATGGTTTTGCTAGCGTTGGGTCAGCCATGCGGCCCGTTTGCGCATCGGCACTAATGGTGTTGGCTGCCAGGTCCGTGGTTAGGGACCTGTTGACTTCTTCCGGGCTGCGTCCTGGTAGTGCTGAGTTCCTTAGCCTTAAACGGTGTGAGTTGTTTTTATCTTTTGTGTTGACAGCCTTGGATGACACTTTGATGATGTGTGGTAGGACGTCGGCGCTGCTGGTCACTATTCGGCGCTCGGTGTGGCTGCACCAGTGGGCGGCAGATTTTATGTCCAAGAAGTCACTAACGGCTCTACCCTTTGTTGGATTACGGCTTTTTGGAGAGACATTGGACTTGGTTACCTCAACGCAAGAAACAACGCCGTCCCTTTCGGGGGGCGCCTTCCTTTACCCCCTCCTTTCGTGGGGCCAGATCTGGCAGGGGATTTGCCCTCCCCTCTTCCAGAGGAGATTCTGGGAGCAGGGGCAGAGGACGTGCCCGTCCAGGATTCAGTTGGGGCTCTAAGCCCAAGCCGGCTCAGCAATGAGGGGGCGCCCTCACCCTTGCGGGTGGGGGGACGGCTGCGACTCTTCTCCCAGGTCTGGGATCAAGAGGTCTCGGACCGATGGATCCGGGAAGTGGTGTCTTCCGGTTACAAGCTGGAGTTCGAGCTCCGCCCCCCTTCCAGATTTTTCAGGTCTCGGACGCCTTCGGAACCTCTAGCGGCGCAGGGGCTCCTGTTGGCAGTGCAGAACCTTCTGGACATGGCTGTCATTTGCCCAGTGCCCCCTTCGGATCAGGGCAGGGGTTTTTATTCCAATCTGTTCACGGTACCCAAGAAGGACGGATCGGTCCGACCCATCTTGGATCTGAAGTTTCTCAACAGGTTCATCCGGCCACGGAAATTCCGCATGGAAACGCTGCGTTCGGCCAGTCACTCTCTTCGTCAGGGAGACTTTCTGACGTCCATAGACATCAAGGATGCTTATTTACACGTTCCAATCTTTCCAGCACACCAGAGGTTTCTCAGGTTCGTGGTGGAGGATCGCCATTTTCAGTTTGTGGCACTCCCCTTCGGTCTCACCTCGGCTCCTTGGGTGTTCACCAAGGTGCTAGCGGGGGTGATGGCTCTGCTGAGGGTTCAGGGTATCCGCATTGTGCCCTATTTGGACGATCTTCTGATCATGGCCTCCTCTTTCAACCAAGCGGAGTTGGACACCAGAGTGGTGGGGTCCACCCTGGAGAGGTTCGGTTGGGTGGTCAACCACCCCAAGTCTTCTCTTTCTCCGTCCAGAGTAGTGACTTTTCTGGGAATGTCTGGACACTTCGCAGGCCAGGGTGTTTCTGCCCCAGGCCAAGATTCTTTTGATTCAGGAATTAGTTCGGCTTCTCTTGTCGGTCCCTCGTCCGGCCATCCGGCTAGGGATGAGGCTGGTGGGGTTAATGGTGGCCTCATTCGAGGCAGTTCCCTTTGCGCAGTTTCATACAAGGACGCTTCAGTTTCATCTGTTGAAGGTTTGGGACATGTCCCCTCTATCGTTGGATCAGTCCTTCCTGATGACTCCCCGAGTTCGTCGATCCCTGCAATGGTGGCTGGGGTCGGTCAATCTGTTGAAGGGCAGATCTTTTCTGGCCCCGTGTTGGGAAACAGTCACCACGGATGCCAGTCTGTCAGGTTGGGGGGGTGTTTGGAAGGACCTCCAGTTCCAGGGTCTGTGGGGCCCGCAGGAGGCTCACGAGCCCATCAATGTTCTGGAATTGAGAGCCATCAGGTTGGTTCTGTTTCGCTTGACTCATCAGTTGCGGGGCCTGCCTGTTCAGGTCCGGTCGGACAACCGGACGGCGGTTGCTTACATCAATCACCAGGGGGGGACTCGCAGCAGGAGTGCCCTCAGGGAAGTGTCTTTGATTCTGGACTGGGCGGAGAGCCACGTCCCGTGTATCTCAGCAGTCTACATTCCGGGAGTGGAGAACACGGAGGCGGACTCGCTGAGCAGGGCCTCAGGGGGAGTGGTCTCTCAGTCCCAAGGTGTTTCGTTCGATCTGTCTCAGGTGGGGGTTCCCAGCGGTGGACCTCTTTGCCTCTCGTCACAATCACAAGCTTCCAGTCTTTGTGTCTCTCTCGCAGGATCCTCTGGCTCTGGCAGTGGATGCCATGTCTCTGAACTGGAGGGATCTGGGGTTTCTTTACCTGTTCCCTCCGTTTCCAATGGTAGCCAGAGTGGTGCGCAAGCTGGCCCTGGAGGGCGCGTCGGCGATTCTGGTGGCACCAAGGTGGCCAAGGCAGGTTTGGTTCGCAGACCTAGTAAGACTGGCAGAGGATCAGTTCGTTCTGCCTCTACTGCCGGACCTGCTCACTCAGGGTCGGCTGCGCTATCCCAATTTACCTTCACTGGCTTTGACGGCGTGGCTGCTGAAACCGCCATCTTGAAGGAGGAGGGTCTTTCTGACGTGGTGGTTCAGACTCTTATTAGCGCCAGGAAGCGCTCTTCCTCTACTATTTACTATAGGACTTGGAGGTCCTATATTGACTGGTGTGAAAGTAGGTCTTTCTCTTGTCGGGAGTTCTCCATTTCCAGAATTCTGGAGTTTCTTCAACATGGTCTGGATCTGGGGCTTCAACTTAGTACCTTGAAGGGGCAGGTTTCTGCCCTGGTGGTGTTCTTTCAAAGGTCCTTTGCACTTCATCCCTTAGTCAAGACCTTTTTCCAAGGAGTTACGCATGTACGGCCTCCTAGGAAGCCTTTTGTTCCAGTTTGGGATTTGAACCTGGTTCTTTCTGCTCTTCAGGGTCCTCCGTTTGAGCCCTTGAATGAGGTTGCTTTGTCTTCTCTTACTCAAAAGGTGGCCTTTTTGGTGGCTATCACTTCGGTTAGGCGTGTTTCTGAGTTGGCAGCTTTATCCATTAAAGCTCTGTACTTTGAAAGGCACCAGGACAAGGTTGTCTTTCGTTTCAAGCCGGATTTTCTTCCTAAGGTGGTCTCTGCCTTTCATCTGAATCAGGACATTGTTCTGCCTTCTCTATGTCCTAATCCCAGCAATGACAAGGAAAGGGCACTGCATTCCTTGGATGTGGTTCATGTTGTGAAATATTATCTGGTGGTTACGTCTTCTTTTCATAAGACTGATGCATTTTTTGTGGTGCCCTTTGGACCTAGGAAAGGTTTGGCTCCTGCCAAATCTTCCATTAGTAAATGGATTCGTCTGGCCATCATTGGGGCCTATTCTGCCAAGGGGAGGAGTCCCCCTTTTCGTGTTACTGCTCATTCTACTCGTGCGGTTGGAGCGTCCTGGGCTTTCCAGCACCAGGCCTCTGTTGAGCAAGTTTGTAAGGCCGCTACTTGGTCCTCTGTTCACACTTTTTCCAAGTTTTACAAGGTTGATGTTCGGGCCTCAGCGGATGCTGTTTTTGGCCGCAAAGTTCTGCAAGCTGTTGTGGTTTAAGTTGTGCATTGTTGCCTTGTTGTGGATCCCCGCCCTTTTTATGGACACTGCTATTGGATGTCCCACATGTTATGGATATCTGGAAGCGGGGTGTGTGACATACTTAGAATAATACCATTTTGTGAAATACTCACCTGTAAAATGGGTATTATAAGTATGTCACACACCCCGCTTCACCCGCCCTTCTTGTATTCTGGATCCTTTATTCTGTGAACTTTGCGTTGTTATGACTTATATTTGCCTCTTCCTGGTCCCTTACCTTACTGCTTCTATATACTGGGTGATGAGTGGGAGGTCCCAGGTATTTATGGATCAGGGAGGGGCTTTCTTTTTTGCTATCATCTCTGCAGGAACGCCCCTTCAGGTCGGTATTACCCACATGTTATGGATATCTGGAAGCAGGGTGTGTGACATACTTATAATACCCATTTTACAGGTGAGTATTTCACAAAATGGTATTTTTATGGATCTGGATGTTATTTGTCGTAAATAAAAGTTTGGTAATGTAAAGAGTAGCAGTTTCACATGGAGTATGAAGACATAAAAAGTGTTACAGTGTTGGATGAAAAGGGCTCAGAATGACCCACAGGGTTACCAGGGCATCCCCAGTGGTCACTTGTACTCAGGGGCTCAGTTGAGGGGTTTTATCACTAAGACCTGAGTTAAGTAAAGCTCATTTGTGGCATCTTGAATGTACACGTAGGGACAATATGGTTTGATGTAATGTTTCTGTGAATGAGGCCGGAATATAGGCTGGTAATACTCACATCTAAGCGTGAGGTAGGGCCCCAGACACCCCAGTCCAACACTGGTAATGTATAAATAATCTTTGCGAAAAGAGCTGGCTCTCAGGTCGGACAACTTTGTTCAGCAATGCACCAGAAGATCCTTTCAGACAGAATTCATGTGTACATTGATAGGTCCTCACCTCTGAACCCAGAGAACGTTATATGGTTTACGGGATGTGCAGCAGTAGTTCTAAATGACAATGAACCAGTAGTACTAGGTTAAGTGGGCCTTGCCTCCTACCTACTCTGCCAAGGCAGTCAAAATTATAGTGGCCTTAACAGCCCTGCACATAAATCAGGCCCCAACGTTGTACACTGACTCTGCTTATGTTGCAAAATCGTTGTTATATGAAATACCAAAGATGTGCCTTTGCTAGGTCTGATGGTCTATATATGTTGCATATTCCTTCCATTAGACTATGGGTCCAGGTTATTAATTCACCAATAGTTTAGCAGCAGCTAAGTGCCTTGCACATACGGGGGGGGGGGGGGAGGGGGAGGGAGAGAGATATACAGTATCTGAAGCTAAAATTTTGGGAACACCTATGTGCAATACCATATACTCCAGTATTTCAAATGCCTTAGAATATGGATTTATTATTGACTTTTTTAAATTTGAGACGGTATGGCCTATCCAAAGCATATTGTAATCATGCTTTTGAACATATAAGGGTAAACATTTGATGTTCAGTGTTATCTAAGATGCTTAATATGCTCCAAATTTAAGAGTTAACATTTCAAAATGGAAAGGCTTTGGTTGATTTCTGGTCTTTGTTAAAGTGTTCATCCAAAATTTCATCCTTTTCACCTATACACAAGCTCCCATTTGCAAGGAGATATGATTCACCTAACTTGACAGGTGTTTTGGGAACTTACGGGTACCAGTGGTAATGCATCACATTGTAGGAATGTTGCAGAACCAGGATAAGAGGAATCAGAAACCACATAGTAAGATGTTAGGGTTAAAGACTAGTTATGCTACTTAACTCTAGCTCCTCTGCCTTTGGAGAATACTAGAGATGGAATTACTATCTACCCCTTATGAGTTAGTTATAGGTGGGCCTATACTGTGTTCTTAGTTGACATGGATGAGGTTCAAGACCTATTTGAAATAATTAACCGTTGTTATAAGGTTTTGTTTCCAACAGGTGACCAGTAAACACCAATCAATGGGCAGAGCTTCAGGAATTCGTTTTAGCCACTGCAGAAAGTTATTAGGTTGATTTTCCCCTTGTGTTGCTATATGATGGTTATTCCTTGCCAATCCATATTTGGGTTTATGTAGCTTTAGTATGACTATATTCATAAGTAATGTCCTAAGATGTTATAGTAAACGAAATTATTGCATAAAATACCTTTTAAAATTGCAAATATGTAATGTTAGCTGTTTTAATGGACTTCCTGATAATTGCATAACGGGATTGGGATTTCAAATATTTTAAGATAATTTATGGTATAGACCTGTGAGATAAGTAGTGTACATAATGAATTATGTTATGTTTGTGGATTGGTGCCTCATACAGCAGGGACAGAAAAGTAGATGTGGTCAGAAGAGATGGGTGAGAGGGAAATAGAATGTTTGCTACATATTTTTAATTTGTAAATTAGGGGGCCAAATTCAATGACGTGATATTACTGGGAAGAGGGTTTGGGACATTTTAGCGAAATATGAGCAAGGCAGTGAAATGTCATATTAAAATGTCTGCGTCTGGAGTTTCAGAAACTTCCAATTATGTGTACTAACTACACAGATAACATACATTGTGGGTATGGAACTATGTTGCTGGTTATAGGTAATGATTTCTAATAATGCATGGTTCCCATATGCGGGTGGTTTGTTTTTGTGGGACAGACTCTTTGTAATTTCATTAAAGATTTACTTAACCATTCCCTTTCAACTGGTGAGGTTCCAGATGATTGGAGAATGGCCAATGTCGTACCAATCCATAAAAAGGGGAGTAGAGAAGAAGCCAGTAATTACAGGCCAGTTAGTTTAACATCTATAGTGGTCAAATTAATGGAAACACTCTTAAAAAAACAGATAATTTCCCATCTAAAAATCAATGACCTGTTGGACCCAAAACAGCACGGTTTTACTGAGGGCAGATCATGTCAGACCAATCTTATTGATTTCTTTGACAATGTCACTAAAGTGTTAGATGAAAGTGGTGCTGTGGATATCGCCTATCTGGATTTTAGCAAAGCCTTTGACACTGTACCACATAAGGAGCTCATAGATAAGTTATTGAAGGTAGGACTCAATCCCTGGATAGTTCAGTGGATTTCCAGTTGGCTGAGGGATCGATATCAGAGTGTTGTAAATGGTGTGCAATCTGAACAAAGGCAAGTTACAAGTGGTGTGCCGCAAGGCTCTGTCCTGGGCCCCATTCTTTTTAATATATTATACAAAGGTTAGTAATAGGGTGGATATTCCTGGAGATGTCTGCAACATGGAAAATGATTTAGCTTTACTGGATAGATGCTCAAAACTGTGGAAACTAGAGTTTAATGTCTCTAAATGTAAAATCATGCACTTGGGTAGAAGGAATCTCTGCTCTGAGTACCGTATGGGCAGCACTGTGTTAGCCAGGACCTCGAAGGAGAGAGATTTAGGGGTACTGATTACTGATAGCTGCAAGATGAGTGGACAGTGTAGCCAGGCAGTGGGGAAAGCAAGCAGGATGCTCGGCTGCATAGCTCGAGGCATCACCAGTAGGAAGAGGGAGGTTGTGATGCCGCTGTATAGAGCCCTAGTAAGGCCACAGCTAGAATACTGTGTGCAGTTCTGGCGACCTTACCTGCAAAAATACATTATTCAAGTAGAACGTGTCCAAAGGTGGGCAACGAAAATGGTGGAAGGACTTAAACTTAAAACTTATCAGGAGAGACTTAAAGAACTTAATTTGTACAGTGGAGTACTGGAGGAAAGAAGGGAGAGGGGGGACATGATTGAGACCTTTAAATATGTGAAAGGATTGAATAAAGTTCAGGAGGGAAGTGTTTTTAAGAAGAAACTTAAATGATAGAACAAGGGGGCACAACCTGAAGCTAGTCGGGGGGGAAGATCAGGAGCAATGTTAGAAAATATTATTTTACAGAAAGAGTAGTAGATGCTTGGAACAAACTTCCAGCAGAAGTAGTTGAAAAATCAACAGTCACTGAATTTAAACATGCCTGGGATAAGCACACATCTATCCTAAGATAAAGAGTACATACAGTATACACATAAGGGCAAACTAGATGGACCGTATGGTCTCCTTCTGCCGTCAACCTTCTATGTTTCCTTCTATGTTTCTAAGATACAAGTCTGATAAAGATGTCAACCAATGTAAGGGTGTTTGGAGGGAAATCCCCACATCTTAACTTGGCGTGAAGATGTAGAAGAAAGGATTTGGAAGTGACAATCAAGAAGGAGTTTTTGTTATTATAATAATGGAGGTGGACAAAGGTTGGGAAAGAATTCTAAATGTAAAGTGATGAAATAGTTTAAATTTGTGATTTGCAATTTAGCTGGATGTGCATGTGAATACAAATTTTTCAAAAGCGGAGGTCATTTTTGCAAGTTGGTTAACTCCAGGAATACAAGCAGCAGCGAATGCCAAGTGGATACATAAAAACAGATATGAACTCTTGAAGTTCATCAATATCACTGACGAAGCTTTCAACGCCGTTAAGGAGGAATTTAGAGGTCTGAGGTTGACCACTATACAGAACCGATATGCACTGAATATGATGCTTGCATCCCAAGGAGGTTTTTGTGCAGTTATCGAAGACTCCTGCTGTATTTTCATTCCAGCAAATGACGATGAGCATAACAGAACAAAAGCCTAAGCTATTGAACATCTCCACACGCTGAGGAAGCAGATGATTGATGAAGCAGGCGTTACTGGTTGTCAGGATGGTCACAGAGTCTCCCATCCTGGTTCCTGCAATTACTGAAGACCATTATGCTTGTGTTTGCTCCTTTAATACTGCTATGCTGTGCATGACTCTTACTATCTTCTGCTGTTCTTAGGCCATCAGGATGTTAACATATACACCTGTTGCTACCCAAGATGTGAAAGACCAGGAAGAGCTCGTTTGATGAGAAAGATGAAGAAAATGCCATCAATTGAATTGGTTGTGTTAGTAAATACTAACAACAGGGGGGACTGAAGTAGAAAATTAGATATTATACTTAGAATTAATTTTATGAGCCGCCTGAATGCCATCTCTCACATCTCCAGTGGATGGAGGGGTTTTCACCCCTCCCTCCTATAGGTTTAAACCATTACCAAGAATGGAATGTTGTGTCTGCTCGATGAGAAACAGATGTTCTTCATGTCTGAGCTATACCATCCATATATGTCTGTATATGTTCGAAATGACCAATGGAAGTCTGACATGTGTCCAGCCATCCAATCCGAATAGTCATTTAAGCTTCGTTGTCTGAAACTATATTTAAGCAAACAAAAGAATCAGCAATCGAAGTTAACCGAATAAACATTGCATTGCCTGAAGACATTTTGCTTCTGAATATATTTTTTCACAAGGGAAAGAGGCCTGGAGAACCTTGGCATCAGGAACAGGACATTCCCCCAAAGGTAACCAAGACAGATTCTGACCTGGTCTTCCACTATCCAGTTCCCAACTCCGGGTGAAGGACCTCTCGTTCCTGGAGGGGAAACCCAAAACACTGAGGGCCAAAAGAGAAGAACAGGAAAGGTGGCTAAGCATTTCAATAGACTTGAATGAGCGATATTGCTTTGATCAACCAAAAACTCTACAGGCAAAGTTGTTTCTAAACACTACGAGGACAATCACATATGTGCAAGGTCCTATAGACTTACAAAGGCTGGATTTATTGTCTATTGCTTTGAAAGCACAAGTGCCTTGATGTGAGTGGGCCCTGAAGTAAAATATGACTGTTAGACACTGCTTGTAGATCCAGTGAGAAGTGAAGCAGATACAGATATGATACAAAGCCAGTATGCACCAAAACCTTCATAGGAGCAATGACACAGGGTCTGACAGAAAAGGACAGAAAAGGACAAGTCAATCCAAATATTGCCTATGCAAACAAGCTGCTGGGAGTCTGAGACTTTAGATCTCCTGGGACAACCAGGAAGCACATGTCCTATATGTGGCCTGGACATTACTCCCTTGTTAAGGATCACTGCATCACATAGGCATTTATTTTGATGAGGGAGCCAGGAAGAAAGTCAGTGTTGCAATGCCCTGATATGGGATGCCCTGGGGGGGGGGGGGGCAATGTCCACCCTAGCATATTTTAAATTCCAGGGTTGTGCCACAAGGGTTTCAAGATTCTGGATTCCCTGGATGGGTTTAAAATGGTATGATAAGCGGATTTTGTACAACCCATTCCTTCTCTCCCATTCTACCTGGTCCATTTACGCTGGATTTATTAGCATTGTTTAGTGACTAATCCCCAAAAAAAAAAGTGGCCCCAAAACCCCACCCAAAAAAGCAGTCCCCCAAAATGCCACACCTCCTTCACAATCACTTCAATTTAATTTCAAAATATCATCATATTTATTGGGTTTTCCATCTAAAATCTACATACAATCCATAAAACAATATACACATTAAAAATACCCAGGGTTATCCATTAAGTAGGGCATCCCGTACTGACCCGCAAAAGTACCCCAATTTGTGTAAAAAACATGTTAATGAATTATCCCACTAATGAATAATTATCATTAAGTGCTTAAAGTGCTATCCTGTGCAAACAATTAAATCCCACACAATCAATTTGATATCTTCAAACAGCAAAAAAATGGCAAGAGGAATAAAGTGCACAGTGCTCATAAAAATTCATCCAAATCACATCACCTAAATAATGTCGAGTCCCCCACACACGGAGTTGCGTGGAAATGGGCCCATTTCCAGGCAACTCCATGTGTGGGGGACCCGACATTATTTAGGTGATGTGATTTGGATGAATTTTTATGAGCACTGTGCACTTTATTCCTCTTGCCATTTTTTTGCTGTTTGAAGATATCAAATTGATTGTGTGGGATTTAATTGTTATTTGCACAGGATAGCATTTTAAGCACTTTATTAATTAGTGGGATAATTCATTATTATCATTAACATGTTTTTTGCACAAATTGGGGTACTTTTGCGGGTCAGTACGGGATGCCCTACTTAATGGATAACCCTGGGTATTTTTAATGTGTATATTGTTTTATGTATTGTATGTAGATTTTAGATGGAAAACCCAATAAATATGATGATATTTTGAAATTAAATTGAAGTGATTGTCTGTGGAGGAGGTGCAGCATTTTGGGGGACTGCTTTTTTGGGGGGGTTGTTGGGGCCACCTTTTTCTTTTTGGGATTAAGATTGTACACAGCAGCCCTAAATACAAGCACGGCCACATATAATATCAACTGAATTTATCTTGTCGATGGTGCAGAATATTTCCTTTTTCATATTGTTTAGTGACTACATTATGCTCAGAGACTGCAAGCTGTCCACAACAATACTTTCCACAGCACTTGGTGTTATATTTAAAGGGTAAGTTTGGACTTTCAAGCCAACAGGTACAAGACAACCTTCTTCCTTGGCACCCGCTTCTACAGTCACGTCCATACATTGAAATTCCTAGGGGAATGGAGGCGCCCATTGAAATCAATGGGAGTGCTGCAGACCGAGCAGTGTGCGAGCAGATGACTGGTAATTGTATTGCCTTGTGCCTATTAGCACATAAGGTCTGAGGGGCAAGTTCCACTGGCTAGAAATGTATTACTATGGGAAAGTTTATCAGCAATTTTGGTAAGAGAATAGGTACTGCACGGAAAGCTATCACCAGATCACAATCCTAATGCTTCACTCATGTCAAGTGTTTGATAGGAACCAGTTCAAGCATACTTTTGATTCAGACCACAGAAGATAAGAGCCAAAGACAAGAATTTCAGTATACTAGCCCCAAGATTCTGTTCTCTTCATTCCTGACAATACCTTACTAAGTCCCTACAATAGGGTAATATGCTACTGTCACCAGAACTGAGCTGGAGATAATACAAAGCTGAATCCCACTTTCTGGGCCTGATACTCTGCAGTAATGGAAAGCACCCAGAGGATATCCTACAGCTCAAACAAAGCATAACAACCAGATAAAGCTACACATGGGCCTGGTAAGATCAACCCAATGATTGTTTGAAACCATAACGCCCAAGTAAAATCTGCAGGATCTCAGGTGAGCGAGGATTAGGTGAAGGGCAAAAGAGGTGGCTTCAAGAATATTTCCTTAAATAAGCTGTATCACAAAAAATCTGTAAAAACGATGGAAAAATATGCTAGATTATGAGGACGGGTCACCTATATATCCCAGCTAAAAGAAATTCATGCCGTGATGATGCTCTACCAAGAGGGGAAAAAAAAGGGGTGACTTTTTTGAGCATACCATTCCACTTTTCTATTCTGTGCCAGCCTGTCGGGAGCAGTAGCATTGAAACAGTCTAAAATCTGCTCAAAGTATGAAGCATAAAAGCCTCTACACACTAGAAGAATTGCAATAGCCAAAAAGGATCCTCTCTCATCTTCACTCACACAGCAAAGTCTTTAACATGGATTATAACCCCATATTCAGTAGGTAACAAGCAGTCAGGAAGCATTTCCCAGGATGGACAGAAACCAAGTAAACTATTGTAAAGACAACATAAGGATGGTCTGAAACCAAAGCCCATTGGGGGTACAATCACAGATAGTGATACTCGCGGGTGCATACATCTAAAAAATTTTTTTAAAAAAGACAACCGCTGTGCTGCACTAGGATAATCACAAATATATACATACAGCCTCCCCATTTAACCCCTAATATATGAGCACCATTACAAACATATCAAATATATAGCAAATGTATTAAGTGTAATTACAGACAAAGACACACAAATAACCAATACTGTTAAAAACACTCGACAGGTTTAGCCAATACTCCGTATTCAGGTATTAAATCATGCGCATCCATAAATATAGCAGATAACACGGATTAAAAATATGGCATTAAATAATTGTCCAATAAATGCACCTCAAAAAAATGAAACAAACTCAAGATGATATTTTAAGACACAGTGACTATATGACCATATTGTATGCAGTGCAATCAAGAATCCATACATCCTATGGTAAATATCTACAATGCTAGACGATGGCACAAATTTAATTAAATATGCTGAGCCCAATCCTGGACCAGGGATAGCATTCACAAAAGGAACTCAAAAAAACCTTTCAAGAAAATCTTATTGTGTGTTAACGGCCCATTCGTCATGGTACCACATGTATCAGTAAACCTGCCCAGGAGACCCCCAAAAACTGAAGCGTTCTTTATGACATTTTCAAATAAAATACAACTGCTATCCACACAATCAAAAATTACATTTAAAAAAATGCAGTGGGGGGGAAACTTTTTATTTTTTACATTTTCAATGGTTAAACCCCTCTATTGAAGCATAACCAGCCTCTGTCGCCCACCCCTCCTCGGGCTTTGGGAAGGCAGGTAATGGCAGCCGGGGGTTAATTGAAAGAATGAGCCTTTTTGCTCTAGAGCGATCTCTCTGGATCCTCTTTTAGGCACACTGTCTGGCAATTATAATAAGTCTGATGTGTGATTTCAGATATCTGAGAGAATTGCACTGGGATTCAATAATAACGACACACACTCAAGCTCCCGGTGCAAACTCTACTTTACTTCCGCTTTAGGGTGGACTTATAAAGCAAGAAACCACAGACACAGTATGTACTTGTTCCACATTTGTGACATATATGTCAAAACCACAGAGGAGTGCAAGCCTAGTTTCCACAAAGAAAAAGGTCAGCACGTACGCAGTTACCGAGAAGTTGCCCCATTTAGCTGTTATTGCGGTTTGACTGTTAAATTTCGCTAGTATACATTTCTGCAATACATTTTCACTAAGAAGCTTGCTAAATATTCTATCTTGTAAAGCCTTGCATGTAACTATATCTGGCAGCCATTTTGTTCGCAAGAACCATGAGGCCTATTGCCTCTGCCAACAAACCCTTCTTTGAGTCTCAGAACTTATTACAAGTTCTCAGACTCACCAACCATAGCATCATCATATGTCCCAGATTCAGCCCTGCGAACTATATAATCATAGTGAGCTTCATTCTCTGCCAAGTAAGCAGCGTAAGCTCCCTGTTGCTTATTAGTTTTCATAGCAATGACACACATAATGATCTTAAATGTAACAATAGCAATGATCACCAGCATAACAATAATACAGAACTGTGTGAGAAAACCTTTCCAGCTAGAAAAGAAATCTTTAAACCAACTGGACCAATTAGCATCATTTCCTGCATTATTTTTCATCTCCACGGCTAGAGTATCTAACCTTTCAATAGCCTTGGTCACTTTTCCATTTAGACCGGTGTTGGTTGGTATATACGTACAACAGGTCTCTCCAACCATCTTACAGACCCCACCTTTCTCAGCTAGCATCATATCTAAGGCCATTCTGTTCTCAAAAGCCATTTCTGTTGTAGGTCCTAGCTGTTCAGCAATTCCTCTAAGGCCGTCCCTAGTAGCATTCACAAAGCGTTGCTGATTATAGTACAGATAGTTAATCCAATCAGCATTCTTATTAGCAGTTACTATGGTGAATATGGATTCTAATCTGGTTTTTACAGGGTCTCGGGCCTTAAATTCATCAGGCACCCCTCTGGGGACACCTATGGCATCCAGGTACACGTGAGCATCAAAACTCCCTTTAGGTGATGCTGCCTCCCTCTTACTTCGGCGGGGGGTGCCTTGGAATTGTCCCTCAAATACGTGTTTGTCCCAGTCTATTGCTGGGGAGATTACACATGACATTATGAGCTTCACCGGTGCGCATTCTCCTTCCCAATCACGAGGCAGCATGGGATGTAATACTTCACCACACAGCCAATATATATCAGCTACAGCTACCTTGTGGCCAATTAACACATTTTTATTAGTAACAGTAGCATACCTGCTATTGGGAAGGAGAATACGCACCGGTGAAGCTCATAATGTCATTTGTAATCTCCCCAGCAATAGACTGGGACGAACACGTATTTGAGGGACAATTCCAAGGCACCCCCCGCCGAAGTAAGAGGGAGGCAACCCTGAGTAAAATTACCTACGTTGAGTTTTCCCTTAGTTCTGCTATAACAAGTATAATTACCCTTGTAAGCATGGATTCCTGAACCGGGCTTGGCGGGGTGGTTTAGAATGGGAAAATCACGTGCCCACATGCGGCATTCATCACCTGTAAGGGTCTGATTCTTGTAGATTTTCAGCAAACAAGTTTCTTCATTTTCAGGTAGAGGAAGGGGAGCGGTGCCTAAATGAGGTCTAGCATTTGCACACACAAAACAATCCGTTCTATTTTGTTTAGCTGCAGTGTAGTGGGCCCATTGTAACCACAGATTCTGTTGTCCCTGAAATCCTGTTTCAGTAGCTAAAGTCTCCTCAGGGTCAGCTTCAGTCTGCACCTTTATGTTTGAGAGGCCTTCAGTTAATATATTTGGGATGAGTTTCGGTTCAGACTTACCAGCAATATTTTTTATATAAAATTTAATTCTAGGATTGGGGGAACAGGGATAATTATGAATACCCAACACATAAGTGCCCTCGTCATTAGGGGAGGGAGACTCTATGGAGAGTGTCAGAGGTACACAACTATACCCCGGCGTGCCAGGCAAGTATCTGCCACAGAGCGCTCCTTTTTTCCTATACAGCTTCATCCTCTGCAATAGGGATCTTCCCTGCTCATCCTTTTTTGCTAGGGCACTCTCCGGTCAGTATCCCCAGTCCCTACCAGTTCCATAGGCATCCCTAGTATTCCATCCCACCGATCCCCAGTGGTCACAAATCCGGCCCCAGTAATCATCCGTGACACAGATGTAATAGTGTGCAAATTTGATGAGTTTATCTCCAGTAGACCTTTTCCTTACAACATGGGGCATGGGAGTTTCAGGCTGCGGACGCGGGGAGGGGGGTATAAGGGCACTCTGTCTCAAACCCAAAGGTTCACATACCTGCTGAAGTGGACCTATGGCGGGGCGATCATAAACACAGTTACACACAACCCATATTACTGACACTATCAGAAAAGACAGAACCATTGCAGTGCAAAAATGATTGGAGCCATAGCACCAACGGGCAAGCCAGTGCTGGCCTTTCTTCGGACCCATTCCTCCTTGCTGGGGGTCTGCAACCAGCTTTTTCTTGTCCCGTGGGTGGGACGTCTGACTGTGGCCCCCCTGGGTGGGGCGTCTGATCCTTTAACTTGCAGTACTTCATCCTCGTCCAGTATCTGAAGTGTAGGGACTTTCTTCACCTGAGTGGCGTGAATCCAATTTTGATTTCCTTCCACAAGCACGGCCGTCCGAGCGACTGCTATCACCTTTGTCGGCTTCTCGAAAGGTAACTTGATCTTCGGTTGATTACCGTGCTTTTTCACTAACACCGTGTCTCCAATCTTTAGGTCATGAAATGAGTCCTGTAAAAGAGAAGGAAACTTCTGACAGACAAGTGTTTCACTAGCCGTGAGCTTCTCCACCAGAGCCCTGGTATATTCCTCCTGCCTGCACTTCCCTTCTTCGCTAGTCTCTCTGATGGTCCTGTGCCATGGCAAGGGAAATGGTCTACCCATTAATATTTCATAAGGAGAAAGTTTAGTTACTTTATTAGGTGTCATCCATATTTCAGCTAAAACTGCTGGTAGCTTGTGTTTCCAGTTTTTAAAAGTTCCTCCAGTTGCTTTTCTAAGTTTGTCTTTTATTGTTCTATTCATGCGCTCCACTATCCCTGAACTCTGAGGATGGTATGGGATGTGAAACTGCCATTCAATGTTTAAATGCTCTACTAAATCTTGACATATTTTGGCTTTAAAGGCTGTGCCGTTATCGCTGCGTATGCACGAAAAGCATCCAAAGCGCGGTATTATTTCTTGTGTCAAAATTTTCTCTACGGTCTTAGCCTTTTTTTTCTTGACTGGAAAGCATTCAGGCCATTTTGAAAACATGTCTACCAGAACTAGTAAAATTTCAGGCTTACCTCCTGGTGTAACTGTAATGTGTGTATGGTCAATGTTCCAATCAGTACAGGGTTCTGTGGGGTATACTAGATGGTCATGCTGTGGCTTATGTGAAATGTTGGGGTTATTCATTTGGCATGTTATGCATTTCTCTACATAAGCTTTCACTTGTTTCTCACATTGTAAAATGAAAAAACTTTGTTTCAACGCCATGTGTGTGCACTTTTGTGTCCTATGCCGTGTGCTTGAGAAATAAATAGGGGGGCACTATGTATGGGTATGCATGATTTACCCTCGATACACCAAATTCCAGCTATCGATTTCTGTGCCCCTGCCAGTACCCAATCCCCCACTTCAGAAACAGATCTATTCTCCTGCAAACATCCTATTGTAAAATCAATAGCATCTAGTGTTAGCATAGGAAGGGTTAATGGAGTGTGAGCATTAGGACCCAGATGACTTCCTGTCAGAATCTGCTGTCTGGCTGCTGCTCTGGCCGCTTTATCTGCCAGATCATTACCCCTCCCAATTTCCGTTTGACTTCCTGTGTGTGACCTGCAATGTACGATCGCAAGTCGGGCTGGTAGCATGATGGCAGCTAAAAGATTTTGTCACTAGCGTTGCATGTGAAATGGGTTTCCCATCCGCGGAAATGAATCCACGTTTTTCCCATATCCTTCCAAAGTCGTGGCAAACTGAGAAACCATAACGACTGTCTGTTACTACACTGAACGACTGACCCTCAAAGAGCCGACATGCACGTGTAAGCGCAATCAACTCGGCAGGTTGTGCGGACTTGAAAGGAATTCTTTTGGCTTCAATTATATTCTCCGGGAGCTGGACGACCGCGTATTCAGTTTGAAACACGTCATCTCTGGGTCGGGAACATGAGCCGTCAACGAAGACAAGCTCTGAACCTGCGATTGGCTCAGACTCCAGGTCTGGGCGTGGTGCAGTCTCTTGTTGGATTACGTCATTACAATCATGGCGCGGAGGAATTTTGTCAGCCTCACTTTTTAAACCTAATAATGCATTTAAAATCGGGGCGGGTCCCTCGGTATTCGGGGCATATCTGATCTCTAGATGGGGATTTGACAAAAGGATTACTTTATATCCACTGAATCGCTGCGCTGTCATATGTTGGGTATGTAAATTGTTCATTAAATGGTTTTATATTGTGACCTGCATGCAGTATTGTGTGGTGTCCTAGCGTGACCAAGGTGGCCTGCTCTATCGCCATTGCACAAGAGGCCAAAGCTCTCAAACATCCCAGCATCCCTTGGACTTGTACCGGGAGAAGTTTAGAGAAGTATGCCACGGGTCTCAATTTACCCCCATGGCTTTGAGCTAAAACCGAGCTGTATCCCTTACAAAAGTCATGTACATACAGGTGGAACACCTTCACATAGCTTGGTAGACCGAGCCCGGGGGAACATGTCAGTGCCTCCTTCAATTTTTTAAAAGCATTTAACATTTCATCAGACCATTCTATGGTGTCAGGTTGATCTGCACGTATGGTAACTCTCAGTATGTTGTCATAATAAGAACAGTCAGGGATCCATTGACGGCAATAACTAATCATTCCAAGAAAGCTTAACATGTCTTTCTTATTCTGCGGATTGCCCAATTCCACGATTGCCGCTACTCGTTTGGGATTTAATTCTCTCTTTCCCTGTGACAACACAAAGCCCAAATATTCAACTTTCTGCTGACACCATTGTAATTTCTTAACAGAAATGTTCATACCATGCTGACAGACATTTCAATAGGAGGATTCCGTCCTCTCAGGCTGCGGTTATTGATTGACTGGCCAGTAATGCATCATCACAGTAGGTCAGAACAATCGAGTTACAGTTCGGTTTATATGCTTTTAGCACTTCTCTCAAAACAATGGGAAAAACAACAGGACTATTCAAGAATCCCATCGCCAAACGGGTAAAAGTTAGGGATTCTCCGCGGTACTGGAATGCAAAGAGCGGGCGTGTCTCGAGACGTACTGGGATTCCAAAAAAAGGCATTTTTTATATCGCAGACGCTGTATATTTTGGCGTCTTCGGGAATGGCGGTTAGAAGTGACACCACGTCAGGCACAATTGGAGCCAAAGGGACTACCAAGTTATTTACTGCACGCAGGTCTTGAACGAATCTATAAGTCCCATCAGCTTTCTTAACTGGGTGAATTGGGGAATTATACGGTGATACCGCTTTTTCTAATATGCCCTGTTGTAGAAAATTGTCTATTAAAGGTCTTATACCCTCTTCCCTTCCTTTGTTCAAGGGGTATTGTTTAATATAGACTGGCTGTGATCCCTTCTTTAAGATGGCTCGATAAGGAGTGACATTTATGTAACCCACATCGTAGTCCCCAGTAGCCCATACCTCAGGAGGGACCAATTTGAGGCAGGGGTCATCTGGGAGGATGACGGGGATGTAGGAGTCTGCATCGCAGTTTCTCCTCTTGTTTACAGGTGTGAGATGATAAGTGTCACTATCAACTCGGACACCGCCCTCAGGATTCACCCTTAGGGAAATAGCCATTTTAGCCCTTAATTCCCTGCCTAACAAGTTAACAGGACAGCTGGTCATAATTTTAAAGACATGGTTGATTGAGGGGCTCTGATGGAGGTCCGTCACCGTGAGCGGTGGTGTTTCAAATGTTTGTGTTAAAATCCCATTAATTCCCATCGAGGGGGCGGTCTCTTCCCTTGGTCCTGTGTATGCATTTCTCCCCAGTACGCTGCATGTAGCTCCAGAATCCACTAAAAATGTTAACTTCTTTTTACTAATCATCAAATCAATGCATGGCTGTTGTGAGAAATGCTCTGAGACTACTGGGAAGGTGGGATTTGCCCCTGGGCACCTTCATTGGGGTCCTACATTTTGCCAGTCAACATTGAGGCGAGGGGTATTGTTTTGGGCATTGGCGGGAGCAGCCTGCGGAGGTCTGTTTGAACCCTGTCTGTGTATCAGGGTATGGGCAATCGGCTCCAATGATCCATTGCGCCACAATTGAAACAGCCAGCACTCCTAGCCTGCTGTTTGGGGGGTCCCTGCCTGTCTCCCCATTGCTGTTTGAGATTTCCTCTATTTCCCCTGCCTCGTCCTCTATCCCTAGGTGCTGCACGGGCTGACCTGCGTTTCTCTTCCCAGTATTGTCGTTGTCCCCATGGGTCCCCCCATAGGGATATGGAACTGGCTCTGGTATGCTGAATTCGTTCACATCAGTGAATTGGGCTGCATGTGTCACTGATGGTCTTATTATTTCAAAACATCCTGCTGCATCTTTACTTATTAACCTTCTACCAAACTCTTCTATTGGCAACTCAGTCCATCCATCTATTTGCTGCTTAATTTGTAAACCTAAACTTGGTAGGCAGTTGGAGATAAATGTACTGATACACAGGGCGGGTATCCCTGGGCCATCTCCCATCTGGCTTTCTAATCGCCAAACCTGTAGAAATCTCTTCCAAAACTCAGTCAAAGATTCACCTTTTTTCTGCTTACATGCAAGAGAGGGTGCCATATCAGCTCTGGGCTTAAACGCCTGGTTTAAGTGATCATCTAATGCCTCCCACATTTCAGCTTCATTCCCTTCTTGGTACAGGGGTATGTTACCTGGCTTTGTATCTGCAGGTGTGTCCACCTCCATGTGAGGTATCCCTTTCCAGCTAAGTGGACTATTCTCCCCAACTACCATCTCTAAAACCATCTTAATGTCTTCGGGCATATAATTTTTTCCTTTTATTGCCCTCCTAAGGTAAGCAATTGTACCTTTGGAAGACTTGGAGGGGTGAGGACAGTGCTTGGCCATGTGATCTAGTTCTTTTATATCAGGAGGGGTGATGACCAGAATGTCTCCTGCTGTTATGAAAGGATTGTATGTACTAACCATGGTCATGGAGCTTGTTGCTGCAGTGGGCACTGCTGCTGCTATTACTCCGGGGGTCTCTATGGAATCTATGTCTCCTACTGGTTCTCTAAGTGTATTATCCAGTGTTCGTTTTGGTTCCTGGTCTGTCTCTGGGGCTCCCCTATGTTAACGTTAAGTATGATTTGTTTGTCCTGACTCTGTCGCGTTTGTTTAGTTGGTTTAGTTTGTTCATCAGTAATATTAATTGTGAAAGATTATGTGTCTAATTCCTCTTCATGTCCCTTATCCTCTTCCTCTCCTAGCGTCATTTCTGGTTGCTGTTCATCAGCATGTGACCACTGGTTCTCATTCTGAGGAAGGATATTTTGTGACATTTTCTTTTGTTCTCTCTCTAGTTTCTCTTTATTTCTTCCACATCTATTCTCTCCTCTTTTTGTTTTCTGTTGTATTTAGTTTGTTCCACTGCTGCCATTGTTATCACGGCTGCCGTGGGACTCAAATCATTTCCTTGGAATGGAATTAAGGAGGGATATTGTGTGGTAGTTACAGTTTTTACTTTTACCTGTTTAGGTCTGAGCTCCTTCCTATCATATGGCGGGGGCGGAGCGCTAGGTTTAGTGTCGGAGTTGGAAGGATTTCTAATTTCATAATTCAATTTCTCACTTATGTCTCTTCTCCGATTCCTTTTTACTAACTTTTTTCCTGAGACTCATTAATCCATTTCTCCTATACCACCCTGGCGCTATTTCTAACCATTTTATTCCACACTCTCTCATATAGGACTTATCCCAATTAGGGTCCCCTGAATAATAGGGCCACGCCTTTTTATCCCCAAGGCACATTCCCATTTCCATATAATAGGGGTCATTATCTCCTGTTCTAGGGAAGGGATAGGGGCTACACATAGCCTCCATCCAACCTGCCATATTTTCCACAAAAGGCAAGGTATAATAAGCCCCTTCCGTTAATCGCTCTACATAGCGAATACAATCTTCACCAACATGGGGGATCTTGCTGTCTGTCTGACCCATAATGACAAGATATATCTTATACTTCTAAAGTCATTTGCCTGAGTCCTGCTCACCTTCAGGACTGTCCGACAATACAAACAGATAAACTTATAACTTTATGAACATCAACACCAAGACAGACTAATCACACATTAGAGGTACCCAAGTGCAGACACGTCCTATAAATTTCTATAGCGCGCTTTTTCTATATCTAAGGCGACAACCCGTGTCCCTGTTCAAACTCGCCTAATTGCGAGAGGCAACTAAAAGGGCCAACACTTTTAACCTTCCCTCGGGGTTTAGTAAATAAAATTACCCCCTTCAAGGTGTGCTGCCCGCATCAAACTCCACCACTGAAAGAATGAGCCTTTTTGCTCTAGAGCGATCTTTTTGGATCCTTTTAGGCACACTGTCTGGCAATTATAATAAGTCTGATGTGCGATTTCAGATATCTGAGAGAATTGCACTGGGATTCAATAATAACGACACACACTCAAGCTCCCGGTGCAAACTCTACTTTACTTCCACTTTAGGGTGGACTTATAAAGCAAGAAACCACAGACACAGTATGTACTTGTTCCACATTTGCGACATATATGTCAAAACCACAGGAGTGCAAGCCTACAGTTTCCGCAAAGAAAAAGGTCAACACGTACGCAGTTACCGAGAAGTTGCCCCATTTAGCTGTTATTGTGGTTTGACTGTTAAATTTCGCTAGTATACATTTCTGCAATACATTTTCACTAAGAAGCTTGCTAAATATTCTATCTTGTAAAGCCTTGCATGTAACTATATCTGGCAGCCATTTTGTTCGCTTCAGCCATTTTGTTAGCAAGAACCATGAGGCCTATTGCCTCTGCCAACATTAATGGCAAATCCTGTATAAGAAAATTTTCATGAGAGTTCTCATGGGTTACTCCAGCACAGTCTAGCTCAAGAGAAAGACCATTCAATTTTAACGGTTCTCTCTTGTAAAAGCAGAATGGTACTGTTCATAACCTGCCACCCTGGATTAGTTAGAATGTTTTTGATGCAGGATATAAAAGTAACCCCCTTATCTTGCCATCTAGTTTAATTAGATTTTTATTACTGGACCATTTTTTCATGATAGCACTTCTTTATGTCCATTGTCTTTGTGTAGATTGGGTTGTTCTCCAGCTGGGAGTGATAGGTGACCACTAGGCATACTTGGGCCTTCATTCTGATCAGCTGAGAAAACAATCTCAGCCAATTGCTGCCGCTCTATTAATTTGGGTGCCCCATGGTTTTCGGTTTATATCTGCATTGAGTAAATTTAAGCAGAAATCACAGTATTGTTGGAAGGAGGTAGGTTTCATTGCAGGCACCGTGACTTTCATATTCAACAGTTAACAGTACTTTTTACATTGCAGGTTTGCTTAAAAGATAAACATGTGGTGTAGGCTTTATACTTTATCCAATACTGACCACATTCTAAACATGGTAGCTACCTAGCTGCAGTCATGACCACCAGGCTTAATTGCTTCATCAATAGTCAGAATGAAGCCTGGTTGGATCTGCACACAAGTTCCCTTGTTCGGAGCTCAAAGCAGATTTAAAAAAGGGACAGTCCACACAATGCCAATAATACCATTTTGTGAATACTCACCTGTAAAATGGGTATTATAAGTATGTCACACACCCCGCTTCAGATAGTCATTACACTTGGGTTATACCGACCTGTAGAGGGCAATCTTGCAGAGATGTCATGAAAAAAAAAGGGAGCCCCTCCCAGTCCATAAATACCTGGTACCTCCCACTCATTCCCCAGTAATAAGACAGCAGTAAGGAAACAAAGGGACCAGGAAGAGCCAAAATAACCAGTAACAGTAAGAAAGGTTCACCATATCAAGGATCCAAAATACCAAAGGGCGGGGTGAAGCGGGGTGTGTGACATACTTTAATACCCATTTTACAGGCGAGTATTCACAAAATGGTATTATTCTAAGTATGTCACACACCCCGCTTCAGACAGTCATTACACTTGGGACATCCAATAGCAGTGTCCATAAAGGGCGGGGATCCAAAACAAGGCAACAATGCACACACTTAAACCACTGCAGCTTGCAGAACTTTGCGGCCAAAAACAGCATCCACTGAGGCCCGCACATCAACCTTGTAAAACTTGGAAAAAGTGAACGGAAGACCAAGTAGCAGCCTTACAAACTTGCTCAACAGAGGCCTGGTGCTGGAAAGCCCAGGATGCCCGACAGCACGAGTAGAATGAGCAGTAACATGAAAAGGGGGAACCTCCCCCTTGGCAGAATAGGCCCCAACAATGGCCTGGCGACTTGGCGGGTGCCAAACCTTTCCTAGGTCCGGAGGGCACCACGAAAAAGGCATCAGTCTTACGAAAAGAGGAAGTAGCCACCAAATAGTACTTCACACAGCGAACCACATCCAAAGAATGCAAGACCCTCTCCTTGTCATTGCTGGGCACAAGGAGGGTAGAACAATGTCCTGATTAAGATGAAAGGCAGAAACCACCTTAGAAAGGAAATCTGGCTTGAAGCGGAAAACAACCTTGTCTTGATGCCTCTCAAAGTACGAGACCTGAATGGACAAAGCCGCCAACTCCGATACACGCCGAACGGAAGTGATGGCAACCAAAAAAGCAACCTTCTGAGTAAGCGTAGAAAGAGCAATATCCTGCAAAGGCTCAAAAGGAGGAGCCTGAAGAGCAGAAAGAACCAAATTCAAATCCCAAACTGGGAGCAAAGGCTTCCTAGGAGGTCGCACATGCTTAACCCCCTGGAAAAAAGGTCTTAACCAGAGGATGAAGAGCAAAAGACTTTTGAAAGAAAACCGCCAGGGCAGAAACGTGCCCTTTCAACGTACTAAGCTGCAACCAAGTCCAGACCATGTTGCAGAAATTCCAAAACCCTAGGGATAGATAACACCCTGCAGGGCAAGGCCTGGACCTCACACTAATCAATATAAGACCTCCAAGTCCTATAGTAGATGGTAGAGGAAGACCTCTTCCTAGCACTAACCAGTCTGAATCTGAATCACAGCATCAGAAAGACCTTCCTCCTTCAGGATGAAGGCTTCAGCAGCCACGCCGTCAAAGCCAGCGTTGGTAAATTGGGGTAGAGTAGTTGACCCTGAGTGAGCAGATCCGGCAGATCCAACTGATCCGCTGCCAACCGCACCACGTCTGTGAACCAAACCTGCCTTGGCCATCTTGGAGCCACCAAGATCGCTGACACACCCTCTAGAGCACCTTGCCTACCATAGGGAACAGGTACAGAAACCCCAGATCCCTCCAGCTCAGAGACATGGCATCCACTGCCAGAGCCAGCGGATCCCGCGAGAGAGACACAAATGCCGGAAGCTTGTGATTGTGACGAGAGGCAAAGAGGTCCACCTCCGGAGTCCCCCACCTGTGGCAAAGTGACCGAAACACCTTGCGGCTGAGAGACCATTCCCCCTGGCGAGAGGAGCACCTGCTCAGGGAGTCCGCCTCCGTGTTCTCCACTCCCAGAACGTACACCGCCGAGATGCATGGGACACTTCCCTGAGGGCACTCCTGCTGCGAGTCCCTCCCTGGTGATTGATGTAGGCGACCGCCGTCCGATTGTCCGACCGAACTTGAACCGGTAAGCCCTGTAACTGATGAGTAAAGTGAGCCAGAACCAACCTGATGGCTCTCAGCTCCAGAATATTGATGGGATCGTGAGCCTCCTGAGGCCCCCACAGTCCCTGAAACTGAAGATCCTTCCAAACCCCCCCCCCAACCTGACAGGCTGGCATCCGTGGTGACCGTCTCCCAACGAGGGGTCAGAAAGGATCTGCCCCTCATCAGATTGCTTGGTTCCAGCCACCACTGAAGGGAATGCCGAACCCGGGGGGACATCAGAAATGACTGATCCAATGACAGCGGAGACCTGTCCCAGGCCGCCAAGAGATGGAGCTGGAGCTTCCTTGTGTGAAACTGAGCAAAGGGATCGCCTCGAAAGAGGCCACCATCAATCCCACCAGTCTCATCCCCAGCCGGATGGACGGACGAGGGAGGGACAGAAGAAGCTGAGTCAATTCCTGTATCAAAAGAACCTTGGGCCGAGGAAGGAACACCCTGGCCTGAGAAGTATCCAGAGACATTCCCAGGAACGACACCACCCTGGACGGAGAGAGGGAGGACTTGAGGTAGTTGATCACCCAGCCGAATCTCTCCAGAGTGGATACCACAGTCCTGGTATCCAGCTCCGCCCGGCTGAGAGAGGATGCCATAATGAGAAGATTGTCCAGATAAGGCACGATGTGGATACCCTGGGCTCTGAGGAGGGCCATCACCCCTGCCAGCACCTTGGTGAAAACCCTTGGAGCCGAGGTAAGGCCAAAACGGAAGAGCCACAAACTGAAAGTGACGATCTTCCACCACAAACCTGAGAAATCTCTGATGTGCCAGGAAGATCGGGACGTGCAGATAAGCATCCTTGATGTCTATGGACGTCATGAAATCCTCCTGGCGAAGCAAATTTATGGCTGAACGCAGAGTTTCCATGTGGAACTTCCTGGGGCGGATAAACCTGTTGAGGAGCTTCAGATCCAGGATGGGACGAACGGAGCCGTCCTTCTTGGGCACCGTGAACAGATTGGAATAGAATCCCAGGCCCCGGTCCGAGGAAGGCACCGGGCAAATGACAGCCATGTCCAGGTGATCTTTTACCGCCACCCAGAGCCCTTGCGCTACCAGAGGATCCAAGGGCACACGAGACCTGAAGAATCTGGGAGGAGGCCGTATCTCGAACTCCAGCTTGTAACCGGAAGACACCACTTCCCGGATCCATCTGTCCAAGACCTCCTGGTCCCAGACCTGGGAGAAGTGACGCAGCCGTCCCCCCACCCGCAAGGCAGCGACTTTGGGCTTAGAGCCCCAGCTGTGACCTGGACGGGCACGCCCTCTGCCCCTGTTCCAGGAATCACCTCTGGAGGAGAAGACAGCCAATCCCCTGCCAGCTCTGGCCCCACGAGAGGAAGGAGCAAAGGAAGCCACCCCCCGAAAGGGACAACATTGCTTCTTACGCCGAGGTAACTTATACCCTTTTGCGACCGAATCCAATTTTTCTCCAAAGAGCCGCAAACCCAAAAAGGGGAGAGCCGTAAGCGACTTTTTGGACACAAAATCACCCGCCCACTGGCGTAACCAAACCGACCGCCGAATAGCCACAAATAAGGCCGAAGTTCTACTACACATCACCATGGTGTCATCCAGGGCGGCTAGCACAAATGACAAAAACAACTCGCACCGCTTAAGGTCGGTGAACTCATCACTAGCCGGGTCAAGCCTGGAAGTAGACAACAGGTCCCTAACAACCGACCTGGAAGCCACTACTAAAAGCGCCGACGCACAAACAGGCCGCAAGGCCGACCCGACACTGGCAAAACCATGACAAGCCATCTGGTCAATGCGTTTATCCTCACCATCCTTGAGAGTAGAACAGTCAGGAGAATGCAAAACGGAGGTGCTAGACAACCCCAAAACAGGGACCTCGGGAGGGGACGACCATCGCTTCACCACATCCGCCGGAAAGAGATATTTCTTAGCCCAACCCGGAACACCTGGAAGCCGAGTAGGCCTCTCCCATTCTTAAAGAATAATGCCATCGAAATGCTTTTGATTAGGGAATTCCAAATGCGGCTTAGCCACCTCAAAGAACTCCCCCTTCTGTGGAAGGGCCACTTCAGGAGGAGAAATTGCCAGAACCTCAAACATATGAGCCAGGACCTTAGGGATATCCCAAGAATCCCCCTGACCCCGCTCGGCATCAGTGACAAAAAAATGCTGATCGTCAGAACTGCCCGACTCCTCAAATAGCTCCCCTTCCTCAAGAGGGGGGTAATCAGACCAGTCCAGAGAATCAAACTCATCAAAATCAGAAGCCGGCGTGGCTGGATACAAGTGCTTTCTCTTAGCCGGGGCCTTTCTGGCAACAGCGCTAGAAAAGAAATTTTTGAAGATTGGCCAATCTGGCACACACCTCAGATTGCGACTTCCCACCCATGACAGCGTCACATGGGGTACGGATCAGGCGGGGAGGGGTAGGTGAAGAAACCGGCGGCGCAGAACCAGACGCATGGGATCCGGACTGCCGCGTAATAGTCTGCTGCGCACATGGTATGCAAAGAAATACATCATCCCCAGTAAGGGATATCCCACACCCCAAACACTGCCGGGGTTGCCCCAAGGGGAGCCCGAGCCCGGTATCCTGGGAAGCCTCCATATGGTTATTTTATTGGTAGTCGCAATGCCCAAGGGAATTACGCAATAAGCGACCCGGGATGCCCCTTCAGTGCCCCACGTGGGAGGATTTATAGGGAGTTCTTAAACTAAACCAGGTACCATAGGACCGGGAGGACCCTTTAAGATCCAACAAGGGTCCGCCTGGAGAATAGAAAAGGGGAACTGTCACATAAGATATCACACAATGCTGGGCACATAACAGAAGGGCCAAGGCACACATACATATAAATAGAGGAATATATATATCAATCTCGCGCTGACAAGCAGCTTCACAGGCAAAGACAGACTACAGCCCACTGGGCGCTTACGATAATGGCATCCTGCACGAGGCGGAGGGACTTGGCAGCAAGGATGAAGGGCGGGCCGACGCGGATTGCGCGCTGCGCCCGACCCCGCCCCTCTCTCCTGACAACAGGCAGCTCCCGGCCAGTGACCGGGCTCCGCAGCGGCACCAGTGGCACGGGGAGGGGGGGGGGGAGGGAGGGGGCCGGCCGCAGGATCGTGCTCCGCCCCCCCCCCCGAAACAGCACCGGAGGGGAAGAAGCTCCCCCGAAGACTGACAGTAACGGCCGGCGGCGCCGCAAACCGCTGGCCCGGCCATGGAAAGCATCAATCACGTGCACAACACACACACACAAGTTGCACTCTAAAGGAGAACTAAACTAAAGGGGATAAGCACCCCCCCCCCCAGCAGTAGGGAACAATGGGTGACTGGGGAAGGGGGAATTAACACCCAAAAGGTGTAAGGGCAAGGACAGGGCATCCCAACCAGGATCACCAACCCGGAATACCACCTACCCCTTAGTATGGGGTCTCACAGTGGAGCATAGCTCCTAAAGCACCTTAAGGTGCCGTCTACCTTTGCCAGGACCCGCAGCCTAGGTTGGGAGGCTTTTTACTAAAAAGGGATAACAGTAGGTCCAGGCAGAAATAGACCAAAAGAGGGGGGCCGGGAGTTACCCCGGCTACCTGCAAGGAGGAGACATCTATCTTCTGACTTGCTCGCCGTCTGCAGAGATGAAAGACTGGAGAATGAGTGGGAGGTACCAGGTATTTATGGACCGGGAGGGGCTCCCTTTTTTTCATGACCTCTCTGCAAGATCGCCCTCTACAGGTCGGTATAACCCAAGTGAAATGACTATCTGAAGCAGGGTGTGTGACATACTTAGAATAATAAGGCCGCAAGCAACTCAGATGATGCCTTCCCCATGTGTCTCTCCTTTATTTGTTGCAGCACAGGGTACAAGCCATAGCAGGGCTCCAAAGTTTGCTCCTCCATTTAATTTTATTTCTTTAGGATGACGCAAAAAAACAGCAACATCACATGCTTGCATAAACCACAACAATTCTAAAACACAATGAGATGAAACCAACAGGATTTATTTTAGCCAGCTGAACACTGCAATCCAGGAATGCTTCTGGCATAAACGTATTAAAATAACCTTAAAACATAAATATAAAATGACATTTAAGATGAGCATATGACAGCAGTAAAACATACAAAGATGGGTTTTGTTTAACCGTGTATAATGAAAAAAAGGAACATTTGTGTACTCGCCGGTAAATTTTCTTTTTCGTCCTCATACATTCTGCACCACTAGTAGCAATGCATAGGTTAATATCAGCCGTAGACAGGATCTCAGTCTCCTCAGTTAATAAAAAAAGCAGTTCAGACAGAGGGGAGAACGCCAACTTGCTCATAATGCACGCAACTAGAAAACCGTGCACCTGGGTCCCTCGCCCGAGGTCAGGTGCTCTTGGCAAACGGGACCGGCAGCACCACTCTGTTAAGACATGAAACCCGATGCTTCCGACATCCCCAACATGGTAAACTGGCTTCTCTAACTGCTAACAAAACAGCTGGAAAGCTGGTCCCCATACCCTCCTGCCTGTCGACTACCGTCAGACCTGCCCGCACTACCAGAAAAGCAACATCCCTGCAGCTGAGATAAACCCGCCAGCCAAGGATGCAGTAGCTTCCAGGCCTCCACCCTGCAACAACCAGAGTAATAAGATTCCTAAAGGAATTAGTACAAGTAAAAAGGATTTGCCCCCAGAGGGAGCCCTGCCAGGCATCTGATGGGGTGCCCAGAAATACTGCAGCTGGTTGAGGGACTCAGACAGACGCTGAAAAAAAAAAAAAAAAAAAAAAAATCCAGACATCTTCACAGTCCCATGTGACTGCAAGAAAAGAACGGAGGAGATCCTGCCACAGCCTGCCCTATATAGGCCAGGAGAAGCTATTTTTTCTATCTTGCAGTCCCCGCCTAAGTCAGAGATTAACCCATGCATCGCTATTGGTGGTGCCCCAGAATAGAAGAGATGAGAGAAGAATATACACACGTATACATGTAGTAAACAAATGTGCTAATGCCTGAACAGTTTACCCACTTCGGCCATTACCATGTAATAAAGTGGACCAAACAACGATGCCTCTGGGGAATCCCTTTATGTTAAGTCACTCCCCAGGTTGCCCGCTAGCCCCTTACATTTTTGACCAAGTTTGTGGGCCACTGCCTCATCCCCCACCATCCCTGCAGCTGAGCACACTCAGCCATTCAGATAGACCGAGCACACAGGAGTATGCACTTTACAGGGGAGCTTGGGGTCGCAGTCATAAACAGCAGCCCAATCCTGGGTTTTTTTTATACAGAAGGGGCATCATGTTCCTGTGGCAAGGACCAATCACCAGAATAGTCAAAATACTGGTGTAGTCCACTTCACAGCAATGTTCTTGAGCAAATTTTGGTACCAGTTTTTATTTTACTTCCACACTTGATGTTGACCTTCGTTCCAACTAGTAAATGGCTTAGGAGCCCATTACTGGTCCCATGCAGCCACTCCTGTCAGTTCTCTGAGGGAGACAGCTGGAGACTAAAATAAAAATATAGCAGCAGTAGGTGCTGGTAAAAGCGAATGGGTGCATCTGGTAAAATACTTCTGGACTGCATCTCATTTTTATCCATGAAACACAACTGAAGGAAATCCATGTTAAGGCTTGGCAGCTAATCCTATAAAAGTGAGCCTTGCCCCCCCCCCCCTGCAGCCCTGTACCACCCCCTCATATCAGCTTTGCATTAGACAGATACTGGCCTTTTCTACCAAAGCTTCATATGAGGGGGTGGGAAACAGTTGCACTTCCCCAAATAGACATGCTTCATTGCAGTATGCAGCCATTCCCTGCCCATCTTCATCCAATGCTTAATACCCAATTTTGGATTTCTATGATCTTTGACTGTAAAGACATCCTAAATTAAGGTGCCCTGATGGAAATATTTCTATGTAGGTCTCCTTTAAGCAAACACCTCCCATATTGAGTTGCCCTGATGCATTGAAGATATGTAATGGCCCAGATGGGGCTCCTTGGCTTTATTTCTACAGCAAGTTCACATGATGTATTAGAAAACCCTGGAAATTGTATTCAATAAAGCACGAGGGGCATTGTGACCCTTTGCCTGGCAAAATACAACGCAATAAGGCACTATAAGGCAGTATGTGATTTAAAGGAGGAACATAAGAGGCCCTGGAGGCTAAAAGACTCTGGGGTATCCTGAATTGGGATGCTCCGCTGTGTAAAACCCCCCAGAAGCCCTGTTTCACACCACCTTGTCCCAGAACCCTCACCATGTGCACACACAGCCTTTCTGAATGAGCGGTGCGGCCATGTGACAGCTATGAGGTAACCGGGGGATGCAACCGTCAGCCCGGGCCGCTTAGCCCAATGGCGTGCTCGTTCTCGTCAGTTGGAGCGACAGGAAGGTAAGTGACCTAGGGGCATACACACAGTGGGGCATCCCAATTCAGAATGTAGCACTGAGGAACACCACCCCAAAAAGTCAAAATTGAGTGTGTTGTTCCTCTTTAATATGGGTATAATTGTTTATACTGATTACAGCTCTTCTTCAAGATCAATTTGATGGAAAGAATGAACTGGAAAGGATTAGGAGAAAGGTCTGCTTCCTGGGCACTTAAGACCACCATCATTCCTTTTGTTTAAAGTGTTAAAACGGATGTGTCACTCCTCTTTTTTTTTATTTTTTTTTATTTGCCTCTTCATTATATTGGATCTCTTGCTGGGAAAAATGTAATGAACACCTTATTATAACAGGTTACTGCCATATTTATAAAGTAGGCATATAAGAAAAATAACTGACCATGTGGTTGACACTGTTACAGCTTTAACTGAAGCATTACCAGATGTCTAATAGGCTGTACAAATGCAACCAATAAAAAGTGAGCAAAACTCTGCCATGCAGTATCTTTAGACTAAAAATCTGTTTTATTACAAAGTGAAACAGTGCCAAAATACATCCATTCTGGGCAAATACAGAGCTCTTGTTAAGTGATATTTACAGATGGGTTGGGACTGCAACCCTTGAGGTGTGCTGCTTCCACTAAAAGATTCAGAAATACTTCTTGCTGAGGCAGACCTCATGGTTCAAATACAGTCCTGACACTATAATATACTTTCTGAACTAAAATATTTCACAGAACTCAAGAAGTTTTAAAATCGGATATCCTCCACGTAAAACCTGCTTTAAAATGAAAACATTTGGCAAGTTAAAAAAGAGGTGGCGGTGCATGATGGGATATGATCATGGCAACGTCACTGGAACACCATACGTAACTTGAGTCCATCTCTTAACGGTGCACCAGTTAAAAAGTCTTCATGTTACATTACACATAAACAGGAAGGATAAAATCACAAAGCGGGCGCTATGTTGTCTTCCGAAAGCCTTTTAGGATAGGGTATATATTCTCAAATGCTTCATAGATCTCTGCACGTACCTTAGCACCTGCACAAAAGCAAACATAAAAAAGGCCATTCAGATCCACAAGGCCTGCAACTGTATACTTTAATGCTTTAAAACTTAAAACATGCCTAGATTCTGGAAAAGAGAAAAAACTGCCCAAGCTTGGCAGGGTAGTACCCTGCACTGGATATTGCCTTTTCTCTATATTCATAACAAATATATACAAGAGTATTTCAGCCCCACAATGAACTCTCTCAAAGTAATCGCCATAACAAGGCAAAAATACAATTTTGTGATTACTCACATGTAAAATGGGTATTAGAAGTATGTCACACACCCCGCTTCAGATAGTCATTACACTTGGGTTATACCGACCTGTAGAGGGCAATCTTGTAGCGATGTCATGAAAAAAAAGTGCGCCCCTCCCGGTCCATAAATACCTGGTACCTCCCACTCATTCCCCAGTATTAAGAAAGCAGTAAAGGGACCAGGAAGAGCCAAAATAACCAGTAACAGTAAGAAAGGTTCACCATAGAAAGGATCCAGACTATCAAAGGGTGGGGTGAAGCGGGGTGTGTGACATACTTTAATACCCATTTTACAGGTGAGTAATCACAAAATGGTATTATTCTAAGTACGTCACACACCCCGCTTCAGATAGTCATTACATGTGGGACATCCAATCGCAGTGTCCATAAAGGGCGGGGATCCAAAACAAGGCAATAATGCACAAACTTAAACCACTGCAGCTTGCAGAACTTTGCGGCCAAAAACAGCATCCGCTGAGGCCCGCACATCAACCTTGTAAAACTTGGAAAAAGTGTGAATGGAAGACCAAGTAGCAGCCTTACAAACTTGCTCAACAGAGGCCTGATGCTGGAAGGCCCAGGACGCCCCAACGGCACGAGTAGAATGAGCAGTAACACGAAAAGGGGGAACCTTCCCCTTGGCAGAATAGGCCCCAACAATGGCCTGGCGAATCCATTTACTAATGGAAGACTTGGCGGGAGCCAAACCTTTCCTAGGCCCAGAGGGCACCACAAAAAGGGCGTCAGTCCTACGAAAAGAAGAAGTAGCCACCAAATAGTACTTCACACAGCGAACCACATCCAGAGAATGCAAAACCCTCTCCTTGTCATTGCTGGGCTTAGGACACAAGGAGGGTAAAACAATGTCCTGATTAAGATGGAAAGCAGAAACCACCTTATGAAGGAAATCTGGCTTGAAGCGGAAAACAACATTGTCCTGATGCCCCTCAAAGTAAGGAGCCTTAATGGACAAAGCCGCCAACTCCGATACACGCCGAACGGAAGTGATGGCAACCAGAAACGCAACCTTCTGAGCAAGCGTAGAAAGAGCAATATCCTGCAAAGGTTCAAAAGGAGGACCCTGAAAAGCAGAAAGAACCAAATTCAAATCCCAAACTGGGAGCAAAGGCTTCCTAGGAGGGCGCACATGCGTAACCCCCTGGAAAAAGGTCTTAACCAGAGGATGAAGAGCAAAAGACTTTTGAAAGAAAACCGCCAGGGCAGAAACATGCCCTTTCAGCGTACTAAGCTGCAAACCCAGGTCCAGACCATGTTGCAGAAATTCCAAAACCCTAGAGATAGAAAACACCCTGCAAGGCAAGGCCCGGACCTCACACCAATCAATATAAGACCTCCAAATCCTATAGTAGATGGCAGAGGAAGACTTCTTTCTAGCCCTAGCCAGAGTCCGAATGACAGCATCAGAAAGACCTTCCTCCTTCAAGATGGAGGTTTCAGCAGCCACGCCGTCAAAGCCAGCGTTGGTAAATTGGGGTAGAGCAGTGGACCCTGAGTGAGCAGATCCGGCAGAAGGGGCAGATCTAACTGATCCGCTGCCAACCTTACCACGTTTGCGAACCAAACCTGTCTTGGCCATCTTGGAGCCTCCAGGATTGCTGACGCGCCCTCTAGGGCCAGCTTGCGCAACACTTTGCCCACCATGGGAAACGGAGGGAACAGGTACAGAAACCCCAGATCCCTCCAGTTCATGGCATCCGCTGCCAGAGCCAGCGGATCCCGCGAGAGAGACACAAATGCCGGAAGCTTGTGATTGTGACGAGAGGCCAAGAGGTCCACCTCCGGAGTCCCCCACCGGTGGCAAAGCGACCGAAACACCTTGGGGCTGAGCGACCATTCCCCCCCGGCGAGATGAGCACCTGCTCAGGGAGTCCGCCTCCGTGTTCTCCACTCCCAGAATGTACACCGCCGAGATGCATGGGACATTGCCCTCTGCCCAAGCCAGGATCAAGGACACTTCCCTGAGGGCACGCCTGCTGCAAGTCCCTCCCTGGTGATTGATGTAGGCGACCGCCGTCCGATTGTCCGACCCAACTTGAACCGGTAAGCCCTGTAACTGATGAGTCAAGTGAGCCAGAACCAACCTGATGGCTCTCAGCTCCAGAACATTGATTGGATCGCAAGCCTCCTGAGGCCCCCACAGTCCCTGAAACTGAAGATCCTTCCAAAATCCCCCCCAACCTGACAGGCTGGCATCGTCTCCCAACGAGGGGTCAGGAAGGATCTGCCCCTCACCAGATTGCTCGGTTCCAGCCACCACCGAAGGGAATGCCGAATCCGGAGGGACATCAGAAAAGACTGATCCAATGACAGCGGGGACCCGTCCCAGGCCACCAAGAGATGGAGCTGGAGCGTCCTTGTGTGAAACTGGGCAAAGGGGACCGCCTCGAACTAAGCCACCATCAATCCCACCAGTCGCATCCCCAGCCGGATGGACGGGCGAGGGATGGATAGGAGAAGCTGAGTCAATTCCTGAATCAAAAGAACCTTGGGCCGGGGGAGGAACACCCTGGACTGAGAAGTATCCAGAGACATTCCCAGGAACGCCACCACCCTGGACGGAGAGAGGCAGGACTTGGGATAGTTGATCCCCCAGCCGAATCTTTCTTACCACAGTCCTGGTATCTAGCTCCGCCTGGCTGAGAGAGGATGCCATAATAAGAAGATCGTCCAGATAAGGCATGATGCAGATTCCCTGGGCTCTGAGGAGGGCCATCACCCCCGCTAGCACCTTGGTGAAAACCCTTGGAGCCGAGGTAAGGCCAAACGGAAGGGCCACAAACTGAAAATGCCGATCTTCCACCACGAACCTGAGAAATCTCTGATGCGCCGGGAAGATTGGAACATGCAGATAAGCATCCTTGATGTCTATGGACGTCATGAAGTCCTCCGAAGTGAATTTATGGCAGAGCGCAGAGTTTCCATGCGGAACTTCCTGGGACGGATAAACTTGTTGAGAAACTTCAGATCCAGGATGGGACGAACGGAGCCATCCTTCTTGGGCACCGTAAACAGATTGGAATAGTATCCCAGGCCCCGGTCCGAGGGAGGGACCGGGAAGATGACGGCCATGTCCAGGAGATCTTTTAATGCCGCCCGGAGCCCCTGCGCGGCCAGAGGATCCAAGGGCACGCGAGACCTGAAGAATCTGGGAGGAGGCCAGATCTCGAACTCCAGCTTGTAACCGGAAGACACCACTTCCCGAATCCATCTGTCCAAGACCTCCTGGTCCCAGACCTGGGAGAAGTGTAGCAGCCGTCCCCCCACCCGCGAGGGTGAGGGCGCCCCCCTCATTGCTGAGCCGGCTTAGCAGCGGCTTTGGGCTTGGAGCCCCAGCGGTGACCTGGATGGGCACATCCTCTTCCCCTGTTCCAGGAATCACCTCTGGAGGGGAAGACAGCCGATCCCCTGCCAGCTCTGGCCCCACGAAAGGAAGGGGGTAAATGAAGCCGCCCCCGAAAGGGACGACGTTGCTTCTTCCGCTGAGGTAACCTACCTCCTTTTGCGACCGAATCCAATTTTTCTCCAAAGAGCCGCAAGCCCAGAAAGGGAAGAGCCGTAAGAGACTTTTTGGACACAAAATCAGCCGCCCACTGGCGCAACCAAACCGACCGCCGAATTGCCACCAGCAAGGCCGAAGTTCTGCTACACATCACCAGCCCTAGAAGCCACTATTAAAAGCACTGAAGCACAAACAGGCCGCAAGGCCGACCCGACACTGGCAAAACCGTGACAAGCCATCTGGTCAATGCGTTTGTCCTCACCGTCCTTGAGACTAGAACAGTCAGGAGAATGAGAGAATGCAGAGGTGCTAGACAACCCCAAAACAGGGGCGTCCACCTCGGGAGGGGACGACCAGCGCTTCACCGCATCCACCAGAAAGGGATATTTCTTATCCCAACCCCGAGGGACACCCGGAAGCAGAGTAGGACTCTCCCATTCCTTACAGTGGACTAACACCCAGGATTTTGACTATCCTGGGTTTTGGTCCACTTCGGTGGGGCACCCCGATCGGGGGTGCCCCGCTGTGTGAAACCCCCCAGAAAGCCCCAAAAACTCACTTGTCCCCGCTCCCACGTGACCGCTGCAGCCAATTCCCGCCAACGGACAAGCGAGGTCCGTCGACGGACAAGCGAGCGCCCGCCGCCTCCCGCGCGTCACTCTCTTACAGGGAGCGCACCCGCGCCGGTCATTCACAAACGGCCGACGCGGGTGTGCGCCCTGCTAGAGGGATGCGCGAGCGGCGGCTCGCGCCGCTGGATCGAGGAGCAGGTAGGGATTTCAGGGCATTCTGGGGGGGGGGGTTTCACACAGCGGGGCACCCCACAGGCCCGATGCTGATCAGCCCGGGAATCTTATAGATTGTTGGGCCGATCACCATCGGGTGTTGGGCGAAACCGTCGAAATGCCTTTGATTAGAGAATTCTAAGCGCGGTTTAGCCTCCTCAAAGAACTCCCCCCTTCTGCGGAAGAGTCACTTCAGGAGGAGAGATTGCCAGAACCTCAAACATATGAGCCAGGACCTTACGGGTATCCAAAGAATCCCCCTGACTCCGCTCGGCATCAGCGCCAACAAACTGCTGATCATCAGAATCATGCGACTCCCCCAAAAAGCTCCCCTTCCTCTAGCGGGAGGTAATCAGACCAGTCCAGTGAATCAAACTCCTCAAAATCAGAAGCCTGCGTGGCTGGGGACAAGTGCTTTCTCTTAGCTTGGACCTTTCTGGCCACAGCGCTAGAAAATAATTTTTCAAGATTGTCCAATCTGGCACACATCTCAGATTGCAACTCCCCACTCGTGACAACATCACACGGGGTACGGGTCAGGCGGGGAGGGGTAGGAGAAGGGACCGGCAGCACAGAACCAGACGCCTGGGATCCGGACTGCCGCGTAATAGTCTGCTGCGCACATGGTATGCAAAGGAAAACATCATCCCCAGTAAGGGATGCCCCAAACACTGCGGGGGTTGCCCCGAGGGGAGCCCGAGCCCGGTATCCTGGGAAGCCTACATATGGTGATTTTATTGGTTCTCGCAATACCCCAGGGAATTACGCAATATAAGCGACCCGGGATGCCCCTTCTGTGTCCCGAGTGGGAGGATTTATGGAGTTCTAAAATTAAACCAGGGACCCCAGGACCGGGAGGACCCTTTAGGATCTGACAAGGGTCCACCTGGAAGACAGAATACAGGGCTATTCAGCACCTCAATCATGCCCAAGCACACAAAATGCAGACATGAGAAGCAGAGGGAGAAGAAGGGCCGGCGTGGTTGGCGCCAGGAGCACGGGGGGGGGGGGGGCAGCCGTAGGCGATCGCGCCGAGCGCCCGACCCCCTACCGACCGCACCTGAGGGGAAGAAGCTCCCCCGCCGAAGCTGCCACCACGGCCGGTGCCGCGGCACAGCCAGCGACGGCTGAGTAATTAAACATGCACTAAAGTGAATCACACACACACACCGAGAAATACCGCTGTGACAAACACACAATAAAGACAAATTCTCCCTTAGTGTAAGCCCCCCCCCCCCCCCCCCTAAGGAGCAAGGGCAATCCGGGAGAGGGGAATCCACGCTGGAAGGTGGAAGGGCAAAGGACGGGGCATCCCGAACCGGGATCACTAACCCGGCAAAACCGCCTACCCCTTAGTATGGGGTCTCACGGTGGAGCGTAGATCCTTAGCACCATTAGGTGCCGTCTACCCTTGCCCGGACCAGCAGCATAGGCTGGGAGGCAAGGTGAAATACTAAGAAAGGGGGTCCAGGCAGAAATAGACTAACAAGCGGGCCGGGAGTTACCCCGGCTACCTGCAAGGAGGAGACATTCATCTTCTGACTTGCCCGCCGTCTGCAGAGATGAAAGACTGGGGAATGAGTGGGAGGTACCAGGTATTTATGGACCGGGAGGGGCTCACTTTTTTTCATGACATCTCTGCAAGATCGCCCTCTACAGGTCGGTATAACTCAAGTGTAATGATTATCTGAAGCGGGGTGTGTGACATACTTAGAATAGAGGATAACAGAACAAGCGACCTGTGCTGGATACCCATAAAATCAATTCTACAGGTGAGTAATCACAGAATTGTATTTTTCTGGGTATCCAGCACGGGTCGCTTCATCTTCAATTCTTCACTATTGGGACATCCAAAAGCAGTGTCCAAGAATAAGGGTGGGATCCCCAGTGAGCAACAGTTCATGCCACTAGTGCCTGAAGCACCTTGCGACCAAAAACAGAATCAGTTGAGGCCCTAACGTCAACCTTGTAAAACTTAGAAAAAGTATGAACTGAAGACCAAGTAGCGGCCTTACAAAGCTGTTCATCAGAAGCCTGGTGCTGAAAAGCCCAAGAGGCACCAATAGCTCTAGTAGAATGAGCTGTAACATGGAAGGGAGGTTCCTTCCTCTTGGCAGAATACGCTTGCACCACCGCCTGCCTGATCCACTTGCGGATAGTGGATTTGGCTGGGGGCAAGCCCTTCCTAGGTCCGTCAGGGAGAACAAACAGAGTCCGACTTCCGAAATGACTCCTTGGCAACCAAATAGTACTTAAGCGCCCTGACCACATCCAGAGAATGAAGATTCCGTTTCTTAGAATCAGAAGGGGCAGGACACAAGGAAGGCAAGACAATGTCCTGATGGAGATGAAAGGCAAAGACAACTTTGGGCAAGAATTCCGGTTTGAGAAAGAACACCACCTTATCCTGATGCCGCTCAAAATAAGGAGGTTTCATAGAAAGCGCCACCAGCTCAGAGACGCGACGCACCGAGGCGATAGCTACCAAAAAGACCACCTTCAGAGTCAGAATGGACAGAGCCGCATCGCACAAGGGCTCAAAGGGGGGACCCTGGAGAGCAGAAAGCACCAAGTTCAAATCCCACACCGGTAACAAAGGCTTATGCGGCGGACGTATATGAGTAACTCCTTGGAAAAAAGTCTTGATAAGCCTATGACTGGCGAAGGATCTTTGGAAAAAGATAGCCAAGGCCAAAACCTGTCCTTTGAGGGTACTCCGTTGTAGACCCGACTCCAGACCATGTTGTAGAAATTCCAAGAAAAAGACTTAGACTCACACCAGGCAATGTAAGCGTGCCAGACTCTGTAATAAATCATAGAAGAGGATTTTTGCCGAGCCTTATTCATGGTACTGACGACCGATGCCGGCAGCCCCTTATCCATCAGGATGGAGGTTTCAGCAGCCAAGCCGTCAAAGCCAGCGTTTGTAAATTGGGATGGCGCAGCTGTCCCTGAGTGAGAAGCCCTGGGTCGTCAGGCATGACGAAGTGATCCACCGCCATCTGGACGATGTCCGCGAACCAGACTCTTCTCGGCCAGCGGGGAGCCACCAGGATGATCAGTACCCCTTCCTGGGCAATCTTGCGCAGCACACGACCCAGAAGAGGAAAAGGAGGAAATGCATAAAGGAGACGAAACTCTGTCCAAGGAATTGCTAAGGCGTCCGTGGCGAAGGCCAGAGGATCTCTTGACAGACGAATCTTGGAAGCTTGCGATTGTGACGGGACGCAAACAGGTCCACGTCCGGCTGACCCCAGCAGCGACACAGGGCGTGAAAGATCATGTTGCTGAAAGACCATTCCCCCAGACGAGACGTTCCCCTGCTTAGGGAGTCCGCCTTCTGGTTCTCCACCCCTGGGATGTAAACCGCCGAGATGCAGGGAACATTCTCCTCTGCCCAAGACAAGATCAGGGACGCTTGAGGGCTCGTTTGCTCCGAGTCCCGCCCTGATGATTGATGTAGGTGACCGCCGTCTGATTGTCCGAGCGGACCTGGACCACACGACCCCGTAGGTGGGGAGTCAACTGAGCGAGGACCAACCCGATTGCTCTCAGCTCCAGAAGATTGGGCACATGGGCGTCCTGAGGGCCCCACTGGCCCTGGAACAGGGATTGCCAGAACCCTCCCCAATCGGTCAGACTGGCGTCCGTGGTGACAATCTCCCAGCACGGAGGCAGAAAAGACCTGCCCACTAGAAGGTTGCTCGAGTCCAACCACGAGAGGGACTGTCTGGCCTGAAGGGACAGAGAGAATTCCTGCTCCAGGGACTCCTGTGTCCGATCCCAAACAGACAAAAGATTCAACTGAAGAGGTCTCATATGGAACTGGGCGAAGTGTACAGCCTCGAAGCAAGACACCATGAGCCCCACCAACTGCATCCCCAGGTGGATTGAGGGGTGGGAGCATGAAAGCAAGGTCCGTGCCTGCGTCTGGAGACCCTCCACCTTCTGCTGAGGGAGAAACGCCTTGACCTGAGAGGTGTCCAAGGTCATGCCCAGGAAGGACCTCACCAAGGACTGTGTGACTGAAGATTTGGGGTAATTGATCACCCACCCGAAAGTTTTGAGAGTGGAGAAAACCTGCTGAGTATCGCTCTCGGCCTGTTGAAGAGATTGAGCAGCAAACAACAAGTCGTCCAGGTAAAGAAGAATGCGAATGCCCTGGCTCCTCAAGAGGGCCATGACACCCGCCAACACCTTGGTGAACACCCGAGGCGCCAAAGAAATACCGAACGGTAAGGCCACAAACTGGTATTGGTGTTGATCCTCTAGGTGTTGAACTTCTCATGTCCCCGGAAAATAGGAACGTGCAGATAGGCATCCTTGATGTCCACCATAGTCATGAAGTCGCCAGGCCGAAGGGAGCTCACCGCCGACCGTAATGTTTCCATTCGGAAGTGCTTGAACCTGACAAATCTGTTGAGACCCTTCAGGTCCAGGAAGAGGCACAGGACAAATCACTCTGGACGACAGAAGTCGTTGGACAGCCAAACTCAGACCCTGCGCCGTCAAGGGGTTGTGGGAGATCCGGGACCGAAGACATCTCAGGGGGCGGCCAAGCTGCCAGCTCTATCTTGTAGCCGGAGGACACCACCTCCTGAATCCACCGGTCTGAGACGGATGGGTGAGGGCGCCTCCACATGCCTGAGGGGCCTTGGTGGGGGGATTGGACCCCCAGGAGAGGACAGGGACGACCGCGGGATCTACCTCGTCCCCAGGAGTCCCAGCGACCACCCGGGAGGGAAGAGCCGCGTCTCCCTCGGAAGGGGAGAAAGGAGGAAGAACCCCTAAAAGAGGAACCACAAGAACTTATATGGGACCCACCTGCAAGACAATAAAAAGGAGGCCACAATCAGTATCCCACAGCACATGCACAATAAAACACAACATGGCAAAAAAAAGAAAGAAGGCAGGACCAGACTCATGGACTCTTCTGCGCAGCGCACCCAGGACCAGGGACCAGGAGGAACAGAGTCACCGCCGCCCCGACGGAGTGCCAGGGAGGAGAAGAGCAGGAACGAGGGAGGTAAGTATGGAGCACAAGTAAAACACCAGCATGAGTAAAAACACACAACAATAAAGCTTGTGGGAGAAAACAAGGGCAGACATAAGGGGATCCCAGTGGTTCCCCCCCCCCCCCATATAGGCTCACCATAGCCTATGGCCGGCTACCCTTTGGGTACAGGGTCTGCGGCCCAGAGCATAGCTCTGAACACCCGACCCCAGGTGTTCCCCTACCTTCACCTGAACCGCAGCCGGGATGGGTCTCTGAACAGGTGGGAATAGGCCCTGCAGGGCCGACGGGCTTGGGGTATCCCGCTCGCCTGCAATAATCCAGAGAGACAATCTTCTGTCTTTGCAGCCAGGACTGCAAGGAAACTCTGGGTATTATGGGTAATTTGCTGCCTTTTATGGGCTGGGAGGAGTCACAAGTCTTCTTGCATTCGACTGCGCCACCTGGTGCCGTATAACCCAATAGTTAAGGGTTGAAGCGACCCGTGCTGGATACCCAGAAAAGCAGCGCGTATAAAGGCCTGCCTGCCAAAATGCAGAAGAACAGGACACCAAGAAGTATTCACCTTTCCTCCAATGCAACTGATCAACCCAGATACATGCGAGTGATCATGCTGTGTGGTGGTAGGAAAGCTCCTTCTATGGAGACAGTGGCAGGGGCATGGCCAAGATCTACAGAACACACGTCATTACCCCGCAGGGCTGGAGTGATCAGCAGTGTGCAAAGTTTTTTTTTTTCTAAACAGCACCCAGGGCCCTTCATGCAGCCCTAAAGCAATCCTATACTATACCCCCATCACCTCTCCCCTTTTTCAAATGATATAACAAAGTGCCATGTTCTAACAACATTAAATAAACATTAAATAAAAGTTAAATGAATAAATGATTGTGTAGCAACAGCCCAACCAAAGACTATTCAGGACCTCACGCTTGATCTATGGCTATCAAGGGAACTGGCCAACGGAAAAAAAAAATCATTACCTGTCAATACAACCTTTCCTGAAACAAAGATCAGGAGGACGATTCTTGGCTTGATCATTCTGTAAATAAGCCCAGGAAATAACTCTGGCTCGTAGCTGAGAAACAAAGGAACAATTAGTTGCATTTGGAGCAAAAGGGAATTGTTTGCAGTTTTGAAGCTGTACAAAACCAATGCAGCAGACACCCCCCCCCCCCCAGTAGGGTGGGCCAGTGAATACGTTGATGTGGCAGGACAAAGGCGTGTGCTCGAAGCCAAAAGGGTTTTCTGGCATATTATGCCTCTTCCAAGATCAAAGGGATCTGGCCTTGAATGCTCTGGAGCACATTCTTAAAACCAGTATCAAGGTCTGATAAAACCGATACACCCACCCATCCTTGCCCCGGATGAAGACCAGATTTGCCATTTCAAAGGAAAAAGGGGGCTCACCTGAAGGCCGCCAATTCCCTGGTGTCAGGGGAGAGATAGGCGACAGGTGGTACCTATCCAGATATACTTCTTATTTAAGACCAGTTTAGTCCAACAGTAAGGATTTACAGTATAGGTATGATGAAAGCATTAAAGCAATTGGGCATGCAGTCAGCAAGCCATCCCCCCCCCCCACGACCAGTACAAAAATATGTTACATGTTTTGCATGAGGACCATGCCAAGTCCCTGGTAAGGAAAACTAAAGTTAGTTACCTGGTAACTTCTTTTCTAAACATCTGAACAGGCAGCATACTCATGAGACCTCATGTCTCTGCCCCTAGGATGGAACACATAACCACTAGAAAGGGATACAAACTTTAGCCACTCCTCATATTCTCCAGTTGTTATAGAGATCTGAAAAATATATAAAACAGACCAAAACAGTAATGGTGATTAAAACATGAAATACATTCAATGATATCTTGGAGGGAGGGAAACCTGTATGCTGCCCATTTGGATGTTTAGAAAATAAGTTACCAGGTAACTAAGTTTTCTCAAAACATCCTCTGGGCAGCATACTCATGAGAGATAACCAAGATCTACCTCTGTTGGGTGAGGAATGCAACCTGAAGCGCACACCTGCCAAAGGACTGATTCTGTTATGTGAGCAAGTCTAAACGATAATGCCTAACAAAAAACTTGGCTAAAGACCAGGTGGCTGCTTTACTAATTGTTCAATAGAGGCCCCAACTTCTCGTTGAGTGAGCTGTAATTTTCCCAGGAACCTGAAATACATGATAGGCCATACTAATAGTGTTTCTGCCTTCCTTCAATCCTTGGTTTGATGAATATATTCCAGAAGACATTCAAAGATCTATCCACCAAAGAATCTTTATCCACCAAAGATCTATCCACCAAAGAAGGAAGAACAATCCCACTCTTAACATTCGATCTTGAAAAATCTGAAGAAAGGAGTCATGACAGGATTTAAGTAATGCCACTAAAAACAGAACTTTCCAGGTGAGGAATTTAATAGGAGAGTCCCGAATGGAGGAGCGGTTATTGCTAACAGGACTTTAGCTGGATCCCATTGAGGTACTATCTTCATGCGAACTGGCTTAGATCGACTCACTGCTAGAAGAAAATATCTAACCAGTGAAGAGGATGAAAGTCTTTTGTCCAGGAAAACTAACAGAGCTGCCAACAATACCATCAGAGTACTGACACAGAGACGCATCAGCTCCCCTCTGGAGGAAGTAGAGGATGACCGGAAGTTTAGATATTGATTTCCTATAATGAATCTTCCATGTTTTATAAGTTTTCCAGACTTTCAAATAAATCTCTTTCTTCTACTACTTCCTACTTGAGAGTACATTCTCAATAACTTCCGGGTCCACAGGGTCAAACACCACTTCTGGGGATCTGGGCAAAGCACTGGTCCCTGGAACAGCAAATCTGGCGAGTTTTCTTTTGCATTCTCTTAATGATTGTACATCTTTTTCCACGCTGGACCGTGATTCATGGGCGTAAGCCCATCTTAGTCCGCAAGTAATAAAGACTGCAAAACAAAGGTGTGTGGGAATAGAGATATTTATACAATCAATAAGTAACAAGGGAAGACAATGCCAGCTGCACCCGTCATGCTTGTCTTTATTCTTATGCATAATATTGTAATATCAACACATCTTGTTTAAAACCATGTCAGCTATTACAAACCTCCCCTGCGTGGAATGGTTATGTCAACCGTATGATTTGTTACGCCTCTACTGTTTAAAAGAAAATAAAAATATTGAAACAGAAACGAGGCTGCTGAAAAAAAAAAAAAAAATAGGCAAAGCTTATTTGTTTGCTTCTCTAAACATGTCTTAAGCTGTTAGAGCCAATAATTCAAATTTCTTGCCACACAAGTGGAGGATAGAATGAGCTTTAGGGAACAGGATTCAGCCTGTCAGGCTCTCTTTAAAAAGGGATCCTTCTTTTTATCTGAATGATCTTTAAGGATACTGAAATACTCAAAAGCCAAGCCAAAGCAAAAGGTGCATCTAATTTAGGGCACTTATCCCAAATCAGCAAATCCACCTTAGAGATAGGATATCACCTCTTAAGGTTCCCTGACTTAAATACCTTGCTAACCTGGTCTTCCCATTCATTCAGGATAGCATCCATAACTGAAATATGAAGGGGAAAGGACATAGGAAGTCCTGGAACGAAGTCCAGGTAAAACCCATCATGAAGATAAGGTAAATCTCCCGGAATGGATGCCTCAATAACAGACTCCGGCTCCTTTCCCTCAGAAGCGGACTCATCATCTTCATTGGAAGCAATGACATTTGAATGCTCAGAGTCTTGTGCTTTAAACAAAAAGGGGGTATCACAGGGATGCCTCACCAATCTACTATGATCAGCCGAATCCTGTGAGGTCTTAGGTTTCTCAAAGGAGGAAGAAATATGATCCTTCAGAACTTGCATCATATCCATCAAACTGGGTTCCCGTTACTTAGTCACTACCTTCTTGGTACAGGACTGACAGAGGCTTTTTATAGGAATCTGTCAGCTTGATTTCACACATCGGGCACCTCCTACTCTTTTCTGCTTTTGACTCCGGGTTGGATTTAGGCACCTTCAACCTTGGGGGGCTTAGTCTAAAAATAAACACAAGGGGGGGGGGGGGGGGGGAGGGGGGACACCAATTACTGGTCCGCCATGTCTGGAGTGAGGTAAAGGATTATCCCACAACTCATCCTTTATAGTGTGGATTATCCTCAAATAGTTATTTTAACCCACTGTATTGTCCAAAAAGAAGGAGTCCAGAAAACTAAAAGCTTGTAAAGCTTTTAAATAGTGCATACGTGTATCCCTTTAACAGCCAAACAATTGCACTAAGCAGGAAACCTGGCAGTGCAAGAAATGACGTCATTGCTGCCGGGTAGTGAGAGACTAACTCCAGCAGTGGAGGCGGGGGTGGTAATGGGACTTGGCCATGCCAGCTTTCTCCACAGACCATCCTTAGTTATAGAGAAACACCGCTTAACCCACCTGCCATTCAGGATAAATGAATAAATGGTCAAGAAATGGGAATCTGGACAGTTCCCTGGGGGTATCCCAGGTGGTACGCCTCCCGAGCCGGGAAATGGGTTCACCTGCATCAAACCCATAGCGCCTGATACATACCTAAACCTTTTGGTTCAGGAGCTAGTGGTCTGGCTCCTATCCAGGCAGGAACACGAAAACAACTGGACACTGGGAGGAAAGGCTGAAGTTTTATCCATTTCTGGTGGTCACGTGTTCCATCCTAGGGACAGAGACATGAGGTCTCATGAGTATGCTGCCCAGAGGATGTTTTGAATGAGGACAATGGCAAGTCCCTGGTAAGAAAAATCACTTGTGCCAGTGTAGATATAATAAGAACTGGAAATAAAAACAGAACTGTATTATATAATAATAATATAAAAAAAAAAAGAATTACCTGCTGAACTGTTGATGTGTAAGGACCAGACCTTCTAATCGGATGGGAAACTTCACATCACAGCTCCCAACCATATTTTGAATTTTAAAATCAAGGAACTTGGCTGGAAACCCCAGCTTCTGTACTACTCGAGCATATTTTCTGGCTGCCAAGCGGGACTGCTCTTCACTATTAGGAAAAAGGGAGAAGATTCAACAGTGAACAATTAACTCCTGTAACAGCACACATGCGTTCCCTTCCAGTTTTTCATTCTCGTGTAGGGCTGGCAGCAATATTTATGTATGTACATTGTTTGACTAATGGAAAGTGTCTCAGATTTAGTAAGCGTTTGCCAGCCACTGCAAAAATTGGCAGATGCGCTGCTTAGTTCAGCTGTATTCAATAACCCCAAGCCAATACATGAAGAGTGATATGTAAATGGCCAGATAGTAACTGACCTGCAGAAATTAAGAAGCAAAATGCTAAACGTGTTTCAGCCAGAAACGTCTTTTCAGTTCATACTCCGTCTTTCTCATAAATTGCATCCGCTGACATGCTTTAAGTGCTACATACAATTTAATGATGAAAAAAGTGTAAAAATACCATTTTGTGAATACTCACCTGTAAAATGGGTATTATAAGTATGTCACACACCCCACTTCAAACATTATTACACTTGGGTTATACCACCAGCAGGTGGTGACGTTGCAGAGAAGTCACGAAAAACGAGCCCCTCCTAGTCTATACATACCTGGTACCTCCCACTCATTCCCCAGTATTCAAAACAGCAGTAAATACAAGGTACCAGGAAAAAACCCATTGGTAACCCTCAAACTGTAAACGAAACTTCACCTATAAAAAATCCGGGATACCAAAAAAGGGCGGGTGAAGTGGGGTGTGTGACATACTTATAATACCCATTTTACAGGTGAGTATTCACAAAATGGTATTATTCTAAGTATGTCACACACCCCACTTCAAAAATTATTACACTTGGGACATCCAAAAGCAGTGTCCAGAAAAGGGCGGGTATCCAACAAGGCCATAATGCAAAACTCAAACCACTGCAGCTTGCAGAACCTTGCGGCCAACACAGCATCAGCTGAAGCTCACACATCAACCTTGTAAAAACTTGGAAAAGGTGTAAACAGAAGACCAAGTAGCAGCCTTACAAACTTGTTCAACCGAAACCTGGTGCTGAAAGGCCCCACAGCACGAGTAGAATGAGCAGGGATACGAAACCATTTGCTAATGGAAGACTTAGCGGGAGCCAAACCCTTCCTAGGCCCAACAGGGCACCACGAAAAAGACATCAGTCTAACGAAAAGGAGATGTAGTAAAACAGTACTTCACACAGCGTACCACATCCAAACAGTGCAAACCCTTTCCTTGTCATTCCTAAGCTTAGGACACAAGGAAGGAAGAACAATTTCCTGGGAAAGGTGAAAAGCAGAGACCACCTATGGAAAAAAAGTCCGGTTTGAAACGGAAAACCACTTTGTCCTGATGTCTCTCAAGGTGAGTAGCATGAACCGAAAAGGCTGCCAACTCCGAAACACGCCGAACTGAAGCGATGGCCACCAAAAGGACAAGCTTCTGAGTCAGAGTAGAAATAACAATAACCTGCAAAGGCCCAAAGGAGGAGCCTGAAGAGCAGAGATAACCAAAATCAAATCCCAAACAGGTAGAAAAGGCCTCCTAGGAGGCCACAATGCAAGACCCCCTGGAAGAAAGTCTTGACCAAAGGAGGAAACGCAAAAGACTTTTGAAAAACAGACAGACAAGGCAACAACCTGCCCCATTAAGATACTCAGCTGAAGACCAGAGTCCAGCCACTATTGAAGAAATTCCAAAATCCTGACAAGGCAAAGAACTAGCCTCACTCCAATCAATATAAGATCTCCAAATCCTATAAAAGATGGTAGAAGAGGACCTCTTCCTGGCACTAGTAAAAGGCTGAATACCCAATCCGAAGACCTTCCTCCCCTAAGACGGAGGTTTCAGCAGCCAGGCCGTCACAGCCAGCGTTGATGAATTGGGGCAACGCAGTTGACCCGGTATGATAAGATCCAGCCAAAGAAGCAGAACGCACTGATCCACCGCCAGACAAACGAAGTCTGCGAAACACACCCTCCTAGGTCACCTTGGAGCCATGAGAAAGGCTTAAACCCCGTCCAGGGCCAGCTTTCACAACACCTTGCCTAGCATGGAGATCGGAGGAAACAGATAAGTAACCCCAGGTCCCCCCAGCTCAGGGACATGGCAACCACCGCCAGAGCCAGAGGATCCTGAGATAGCGACACGAAGGTCGGAAGCTTGTAAAAGTGACGAGGAGCAAACAAATCCACCTCCAGACCCAGAGACAAAACGACCGAAAAACCTGAAGGTGGAAAGAGCATTCCCCCCGGCGGAAGGAGCAACCACTCAGGAAGTCCGCCTCCGTGTTTTCCAATCCTGAAATGTACACTGCCGAAATGCAAGGAACATGAGTCCCCGCCCAAGCTAGAATCAGAGACACCTCTCTGAGGGCACGCAGACTGCGAGTCCCTCCCAGGCGATCGATTGTAAGCAACCGCCGACCAATCGACCGACCGAACCAGAAACCAGCAAACCCTGTAAATGCTGCGTCAATTGAGACAGAACCAACCTGATGACTCAACTCCAGAACGTAGATGGGCAAGTGGGCCTCCCGAGGACCTGCCCCTCAAGAGAATGTCCGAGACCATCCACCACTGGAGAGACTGCCGAACCCGGGAGAACATCCGGAAAGACCGATCCAACGACCGCGGTCACCGGTCCAAGATGCCAACAGATGAAACTGAAACATCCTCGTGAGAAAACTGAACAAAGGGAACTGCCTCAAAGGAAGCTACCATCAACCCCACCAGTCTCACCCCTAGCCGGATGGACGGGCAAGGATTGGAAGAAGAAGAAGCTGCGCCAATCCATGAACCAAGAAAACTTTGGCCAGAGGCCGAACGACTCTGTGTTAGCAATAATCCAAGGTCATCCCCAAAAAGGGCACCACCCTGGCCGGAACGAGAAAGGACTTGGGATAGTTGATCAAACCTTTCCAAAGTGGATACCACAGTCACGGTGTCCACCTTCGCTTGAATGAAAGAAGAAGCCATGAAAAGAAGATCGACCAGACAGGGCACCATGAGAATCCCTTGAGCTCTGAGAAGGGCTATCATGCCCGCCAACACCTCGGAGAACACTCTTAGAGCCGAGGAAAGGCAGAACGGAAGGGCCACAACTTGAAAATGCCGATCTTCCACCACGAAAAGAAGAAACCTTTGGTGAGCCGGAAGATATGAATATGAAAATAGGCACCTTGATGTCTATGAACGTCATGAAATCCCCCTGCCACAGAGAATTGAGGGCAGAACGCAGAGGTTCCATGCGAAACCTCCGGGGAAGAATAAACACATTGAGGAACTTCAGATCCAGGATGGGACGAACCAACCCGTCCAACTCGGGCACGGAGAAGAGATTGGAATAATACCCGCGGCCCACCTCCAAAGGGGGGACCGGGCAGATGACTACCATATCCAGAAGATTCCTCACCGCCGCCAGGAGCACACGAGACCTGAAAATCTTAGGAGGAGATCGGGACTCGAACTCCAGCTTGTAAACCGGCCGACACCACCTCCCGGATCCACCTGTCCGAGACCGCCAGGTCCCATACCCGGGAGAAGAATCGCAACCGTCCCCCACCCGCAAGGGTGAGGGCGTCCCCTCATTGCTGAGCGGACTATACAGCTGATTTGAAATTGGCGCCCCAGGCATGAACGGGACGGCCACGGCCTCTACCCCTGTTCCAGCTAGCACCCCTGGGGGCGGAGGAGCCCGCGCCTCCGTCAGTTCTGGCTCCCCGAAAGAAGGCTTGAAAAAGGTCGCCCCTCGAAAGGAACGACAAATCTTACTTGCGCTGAGGTAACATACCTCCCTTGCAACCAAATCTAAACTCTCACCAAACAGGCACAAACCCAAAAGGGGAAGAGCCGTAAGCGACCTATTGGAATTAAAACCAGCAGTCCATTGCCACAACCACACAGACCGCCGGACAGCTACCAACAGAGCCGTAGCCCTGCCACACATCAACATAGCGTCATCCTGAGCGGCCAGGACAAACGAAGGACTCGCAACGCTTGAGGGCGAGATCAAGAACCGCACATAAATCAGACAATGGCCTCACCGCCAACAACAAAAGTGCCGAAGCACAAACAGGTCTCAAACCGAAACTGCACAGACAAAACCATGGCGGGTCAGCTGGCCAATCCGGCGATCCACGCCATCCATAAGAGTAGTCGTGAAAAGAAAAAGCAATACTGCCATATTGGATAGCCCCAAACCCGGAGCCTCACCCTCGGGAGGGGCAGACCAGCGCTTCACCAAGTCCGCCAGACAAGGATACTCCTATCCCAACTAGACGGAACACCAACGAAACGCGTAGGTTGCTCTCATTCCTTAAGGACGACAGTAACAAAATGTCCTTGACTGGGAAGCTCCAAGCGCAGCTTGGGCACCTCAAACAACTAGCCCCTTTGGCAGAGGAACCGCCTCAAGAGGATCCAAATCCAAAAACCTCAAACATTTGAGCCAATATGGAATGGGTGTCCAAACAGACCCCAAGGCCTGGTCACCCTCAGCACCAAACAGCTGCTGAACCTCAGGATCGTCCAAATCCTCAAATAGCTCCCCAACTTCCAATGCCTCAACAACCTCAACAGCTGAGTCCGGCGGAGGCGGGCACAAGTGTTTCCGCTTAGCTGGAGCCCACTGAGCAACCACAGCGGAAAACATCTTCTCGAGGCTAGCCAATCGGACGCATACCTCGGATTGCGAATCCCCACCCATGACAACGTCACACGGGGTCCGGAACAGGCGAGGAGGAGCCGGAGACGGCACGGCGGCGAAGAGCCAGACACCGGGGTGCCGGACTGGCGCTCAATGTTCCGCTGCGCACATGGAATGCATATAGTAACATCCCCTGGGGGCGGAGCCCCACAACCACCGTACAGCCTGGACTGCCCCAAAGGGCCGTGTCCGGTATCCTTGGGAGCCTCCATATGGTGAATTTATGGCCTTCGCAATGACCCAGGGATTTACGCATTAGCGACCCGGGATGCCCCTTAAAATTTTTTTTTTTTTTTTTTTCCAAATGGCCCTAAAGTGGGAGAATTTGCAATATAACCAATATAGGAACAAAATTGAATGGACAACCCCACTAGACAGGCAGCCAAGACCGGGAGAGCCCTGCAGCGTGGGATCCCAGGATCTGAAACAGAAAAGACAACAGTCACTCCAAGCACTAATGGACCAGCACATGTCAAATATAACACAATATGTCAGACATGAACCCACACAGGGAACAGTATACAGAATACATACAATGCACATAACTATGTAAATAAAATAAATATATGAAGGAAATATAATATATATATATATATATATATATATATATATATATATATATATGAATGAATGTGGAAGGCTAGGGATGCACAGCAAAAGAGCCCAGCAAACAAAGCAACATAATGCCAGGCCGACAAGAACCAGGGCACAATCCACAGCAAGGGAATCTGTCCCAAAACTGTCCCAGGCGCCCCCAGCCAAGGACCACCTTAAAACGAAAAAACCCCCGGCCTACCTTAAAAAACCGCAGCCGAAATGGCGGCCGCACACACAAACACAAGGAGGCAGAGGGAGAAGAAAGGCGGGCCCAGCAGAGCGCACAGACGCTCCGGCCCCACCCCTCCCTCCAATCAGAGCACAGCGCGGGCCGCGCAGGCCGTGACCCCGCCCCCCTTTCCACCTCCAGAGAACCGGAGACGACAGCGGGCGCCAAACATGGCGCCCGCACATGTTTTAACAGGGACAGGCGGGCCGGCGGCACACTACACGCCAGTACATGGCGCCCACAACGGCAACAAACAGGGGCACACCGGCGGCACACACGCCGCCCGGACCCGCCCCCCCTTGCCCTCCGGAGAGCCACAAAACCGGGGAGCTCAATGGAGCCCCCAAACATAAGAGGGAGCTGGACAAACTGGCGGGCCGGCGGCAACATACACACGCCGCCCGGCCCCGCCCCACACCATCCAACAACAGTAAAACACACGCACAGTCAGTAGCAAAGCATACCCAGGCACACAGACAAGCCCCCCCCCCCCAACAAGCGCAGGGAGAAGGGACCAAGCGGGGTAAGGACACCTGATAGGGACTAAAGGGCGGGGGTATCCCAAATCCGGATCACCAAAACCGGATAACCGCATTGCCCCATAATATGGGGTCTAGCGGAGGAGCTAATCTCCTAGGCACCTTAAGTGCCATCTACCCTTGCCCGGCCTACAGCCTAAGCTGGGAGGCTACATATATAATAAGGGGGATAATAAACATAAGGCCGGGCAGAAATAGACCAGAAAGGGGGGGCCGGGGTGATACCCCGGCTACCTGCAAGCAGGAGACTTCTTTCTTCTGTCTTGTTGCCATCTTGCAGAGAAGAAACACTGGGGAATGAGTGGGAGGTACCAGGTATGTATAGACTAGGAGGGGCTCGTTTTTCGTGACTTCTCTGCAACGTCGCCACCTGCTGGTGGTATAACCCAAGTGTAATAATTAATGTTTGAAGTGGGGTGTGTGACATACTTAGAATAAGATTAAGATGTCTGCAAGTTGTTTGGAGGATCTTGAAATCAGTGTTGAGAAGTGGTGGCAAGGCAGATGATGATGATGATGCCGAGACCAGCTGGTGGAGTCGCTAGTTGTAACAAGACCACCACTGCATTGAACCATGGTACACTTCCTGGAACACGATCTCCCTCACAGCTTACAGTCTCCACAGCCCTGATTACAACTACACAGATTAATGCGGGGTCCTTTTATTGATAACAGAACCCGATGTGCTGGGCCACAGAAACAGACGTGAAGGGGTCAAGAGGAAATCTGCGTTTTTTTATGCCGGTTGACCATTTACCAGACTTAAAGCGGACCAAACCCACTGAACTTTTGAAATACATTTGACCAAAGCCCCTGCGGATACTCCCTTCTTAGGGTGTAGAACTAGAAATTCAGGGAATGCTAGTTAAAAACGTGGGTTTTGGTACGCTTTAAATAAAATGGCAGTTTACATTTCATAGCACATGGTACACTCTTAAAACACAGAAGGAAAGTACTTGCCTTTTAGCACCCGTGCAAACCATTTTTCCAGAACTAAATATAAGTGCCGTTGTACGGGGCTCTCTTATTCTCATGATAACTGCAGCAAAACGCTAAGGAGGAAAAAAGTTGTTACTTTAAGTAAAATAGCTTTAATAGCACTGACACTACATTCATTAACACAAACGTGCTCACCTTGGGGTTATACTCAGCATTTCGCGCTCTAAGTGCAATTGTTTTAAGGTCCAGTTTACAACCAAGATTGACAGTGGACACTATGTTTCTATAAAATAAAGGATTTTCATTTTAAAACACTGCTTAATCTGCAGAGATATCTGTAGTTATTAGCAAAAAAACATTTTCACACGACATTTGTCCAGGAACATCAGAGGCACATTCAAAGCCCCTAACTCCTCATCAACCTCCCACCCCCGGTTCACATTTTGGGCATTCTTTACTCACCTTACTGGGGCATCTGTATTCCCTGTCCCTTGAATTCTGGGTGTTCTCCATTGGACAGCTTCTTATCTCATGCATGTTCAGCGCAGATATAACCTGCTGCTATGGGAGCTGGAGAAAGCCGTGAGAGTTGAAGAGCGGTGTTTTCTCAGACCTGCTTCTGGACAAGACAGCTAAAGATGCAGCCGTCTAATTCAGACGGCTAAGTGGGTGGAGGCAGAGAAACGGCACTGAAACAGCCGGATGTTGCCACGTCCCGATTGTGGCAACATCCAAAAGGTATGTAGCGCCCGGCGAGGGGTAGGATGACAGTTAGTTGTAATGAGGTCTGATGTTCCTCTTTAACAGTCAAACAGGTGCACACTTCATCTCAAGCAGGAATCAAATGAGCCAGTTACTTGTCTGCATTCACCTATTTTTTTCAAGCATTCTTGTCTTAATCTCAGTCTCACAGAATCAAATGCCTTAGAAACGCTATATAAAATCCAATGACTGCCTTCCAGTGACCAACATCCAAGGCCATAATAACAAAAAGTTTTCTAAATAGGGTAGGGATTTATCTTTCTCTGTAAGAGTAGTTGCTTGAATAACCATACTATGCATAACAATAGTAATTACTATCCTGTATACTTTTATTCAGCAAAATACCCATGCAGTAGATTCAAACTCCTGCAAGGAGAAGCATGCATGCATGGATTTCCTGGCGGGCAGTTCTGATTAAAATGTAACTTAAAATTTAAACCAGTATTTGCTGTAGTAACTAAGGTGTACACAATACTGTACCTGGAGTATTAGATGCAGAACTATAATGAACAGTGCCATTCCACAATTAATTTGTTTTTACAACTATACGTACTGTAACTGCGGTACAATGCCAGAGCTTTCGGAAGCAGGAGTGGCTGGGGTAATGGGAGTCATGGGGGTCATTGGTGATGGATACAATGGCGTATTGCCTGGCAGAGGTGCTGTGGTCAGAGTCTGTGAGTGGAACAGTTGTGGCGTTTGTCCTGCACCCGGAGCCCCCTGTTGAGACGTGGACTGCTGGGCTTGTTGCTGCTGTTGCCTTTGTTGTTCTTCCAGAATTGATAAACTGTTGGTTGTCTGTACAGGCTGTGGGGTCAAGCCAGTCCCATAGGGCATCATAGGACTGAAGATGGGGATCCCAGGAGTCATTGCACCCTACAGGATGAATAAAAAAAAAAAAAAAAGGAAAGCCGTGAAGTCAGATATAATGCACATCATTGTTAAAGTATTGACCAATCATACTACAAATGAATACGCCTGGCAGCTTACCTGATGTAGGGTTAGTTCCATGCTGTCTTTTTGCTACAGCCCCCCCCCCCCCTCCTGACCACCAATCTAAAACCGGTTAAAACCCCCTGTCAGTGGTAGGCTAGAATAGAACCCCCCACACTCTCACTAAAGCCCACCTAACTCCAATGCAAAGCACATTTGCATGCTTGCCTCAAACACTCTTATCACAGAGGACAGCACAACATGAGGTAAAACCTTATTTTATCATTACTCTGGCAATATAGGTACATTTAAGTGTACCCCTACACAGGGCTGTAGAGTCGGAGGAAATTTTGGGTACCTGGAGTTGGAGTCGGCAAACAATGCACCGACTCCGACTAAATTTTGATTTAGCAAGTTTAAATGTCCCAATTCACAAAAAGTTATAATTAATGACTTCTCTATTGTAAGAATAAAGACCAATGCATGCAGTGCCTCACGCAACCGCAAAACGAACACGTTAAGTGACCGTGAAGAAGCATGCTTTTCATGTGCTTCACTATATGGCACGCAACCCACAATTAGAAGTGCCAATACTTATACTTTGCATAGTGTTGTGTTCTGCTGTTACAGGGAACCCATGGGTAACCTAGCCTCTCACTGATAAGGGATTAAGTAAATATGTTTTTTGAAGGACTAGAGACACTTGTATAAGTGAAGGGAATGGAGGATCAATAGTTCAAGACTGAAGCTGTACCATTGGAAAAACTGCTGTCATTCAGCAAAAGGCTATAAAAACTTGTAAACTTCGATTGTTGGCTTAAACTTTAAACATGACTATGGGATTCTACTAGGGAAATCATGTTTTATAATAAAGGCCCCTTTCTGGATCCTCCCACTGCCCTATCTTCAGCAGAAGGTCAGCACACAGAAAGGAGAAGGCAGCTTCTGCCCAACTACCTCTCTCTGCTAGAAGTAATGACATGTATGTTGCCTTTCTTTCCTTCAAGGAATGTATAAAATACATTCACATATTAATACAGAGGAGTCGGAAGTACAAAAAACTGAGGAGTCAGCGTACTTATCTACCGACTCCACAGCCCTGCCCCTACACAATGTGAATATTTGTGAGTGCGTTTGTACAATGACTTTAAAGCCCCTTATAGTAATGTTCTAAAAATCATTTCCAGCCAATTAAAATAGCAAACATTACTTACCTGCAGGACCCAGGTGCAGCCATACAGAGTGCTGTGGACAGCAGCCCCCCAGTTCCAGCACCAATTTCACTGCACATGCCAATTTCACTGTAGCTTTGGAGCTACAAGTGATGCACCAGGCTGGGCCTGCAAGACCAATGTGTGATTGATCCTGTAGGCAAGTGTGGCTTGTGGATTTTAATTGCCTAGTTTGAACATCATGAATTGAAAAGATACCTAGAGGGACAAACTGGCCCTATAACTCCCAAAACTTACTGGAGATGGCTGGAAATCCGCACATTCGGGAAAAATACCGTTTTGTGAGTACTCACCTTTAAAACTGGTATTATGAGTGTGCCATACATTCCACTTCGATCTTCATGACATGTGGGTAATCTCCAGTAGAGGGCGAACTTCTGCAGAGTTGAATATGCAAAAAAGAAAGCCCCTCCCGGTCCATATATACCTGGGACCTCCCACCAATTCCCCAGTGTAAAAAAGCAGTAAGGGGACCAGGAAGAACCAATTATAACCTTAACAATCAAAACCAATGGTTCACCATATAAAAGCCCCAGAATAACTGAAAAAAAAAAAGGGTGGGGCGAAGTGGAGTGTATGTGCACTGATAATACCCGTTTTAAAGGTGAGTACTCACAAAACGGTATTATTCTAAGTGTGCCATACACTCCACTTCGATCTTCATGACATGTGGGACATCCAATAGCAGCGTCCGTCATGGGTGGGAACCAGAAACAGTAAAGAATGCACCAACTCAAACCACTGCAGCTTGCAGAACCTTGCGGCCAAAAACAGCATCCGCTGAAGCCCGCACATCAACCTTGCAAAACTTGGAAAAAGTATGAACGGAAGACCAAGTAGCAGCCTTACAAACTTGTTCAACAGAAGCCTGGTGCTGAAAAGCCCAGGATGCACCAACAGCACGAGTAGAGTGCGCAGTGACCCTAAAAGGGGGAGTCCTCCCCTAAGCAGAATAGGCCCCAACAATGGCCTGACGAATCCATTTGCTAATCGTAGACTTAGCAGGCGCCAAACCTTTCCTGGGCCCGCAGGGCATCACGAAAAAGGCGTCTGTCTTGAGGAAGGAAGAAGTAGTCACCAAATAGTACTTCACACAGCGAACATCATCCAAATTGTGCAGAACCCTCTCCTTGTCATTGTTAGGCTTAGGACACAAGGAAGGGAGAACAATATCCTGATTGAGGTGAAAAGCAGACACCACCTTAGGAAGGAAATCTGGCTTAAAACGAAAAACCACCTTATCCTGATGTCTCTCAAAGTAAGGGGCCTGAATCGACAGAGCCGCCAACTCAGAGACACGCCGAACAGAGGTAATAGTCACCAAGAAAGCAACCTTCTGAGCGAGAACCGAAAGAGCAATATCCTGTAGCAGCTCAAAAGGAGGACCCTGGAGAGCCGAAAGAACCAAATTCAAATCCCAAACGGGAACCGCAGCCTTCCGAGGGGGCCGCACATGCGCGACCCCTTTGAAAAAGGTCTTAACCAGCGGGTGTAAGGCAAAAGACCTCTGGGAGAAAACAGACAGAGCAGAAACCAGTCCTTTCAAAGTACTAAGCTGGAACCCAAGATCCAGATTATGCTGAAGAAACTCCAAGATCCTAGGAATCGAAAACATCCTGCAAGGCAAGGCCCTAGCCTCACATCAAACAATATAGGACCTCCAAGTTCTATAGTAAATGCCAGAAGAGGACCGCTTCCTAGCCCTAATCAAGGTCTGAACAACAGCCGCAGGCAAACCTTCCTCCTTCAGAATGGAGGTTTCAGCAGCCAAGCCGTCAAAGCCAGCGTTTGTAAATTGGGGTAAAGTAGTTGACCCTGAGATAACAGATCCGGCAACAAAGGAAGCCGGTACTGATCTACGGCCAACCTTACAACGTCTGCGTACCAAACCCTTCTTGGCCACCTTGGAGCCACCAGAAATGCTGGTGCCCCTTCTAGAACCAGTTTGCGAACTACCTTGCCCAGCATGGAGACGGGCGGAAACAGGTACAGAAAACCCAGATCCTTCCAAGCAAGGGACAAGGCATCCACTGCCAGAGATAGCGGATCCTAAGAAAGACACAAAGGCCGGAAGTTTGGGATTGTGCCTCGAGGCAAAGAGATCCACCTCCGGAATCCCCCCACTTGCGGCAAAGATCCAGAAAAACTTCGGGGTTGAGAGACCACTCTCCTTGGCGAGAGGATCCCCTGCTCAGGGAATCCGCCTCAGTGTTCTCCACTCCCGGAATGTAGACTGCCGAAATGCAAGGAACATTGCTCTCCGCCAGTGCAGGATCAGAGAGACTTCCCCGAGGGCACTCCTGCTGCGAGTCCCTCCTTGGTGATTGATGTAAGCTACCGCCGTTCGGTTGTCTGAACGAACCTGAACCGGTAGACCCTGTAAATGTGAGGTCAGCTGAGCCAGAACCAGTCGGATGGCTCTGAGCTCCAAGACATTGATGGGGGTGTGAGCCTCCTGAGGACCCCACACCCCGCTGAACTGATGACTTTTCCAATAACCTCCCCAGCCCGACAGGCTGGCATCCGTGGTGACCGTCTCCCAACAAGGAACCAGAAAGGATCTGCCCTTCAACAGGTTGCTCGATTCCAGCCACCACCGAAGGGACTGCCGAACCTTCGGAGACAACCTGAAAGGTTGATCCAATGACTGCGGACACCTGTCCCAATGCGTCAATAGGTGAAGTTGAAGAGATCTCATGTGAAACTGTGCAAATGGTACCGCCTCGAAGGAGGACACCATCAATCCCACCAGTTTCATCCCCTGTCGGATAGCGGGACAAGGATTGGCCAGAAGAAGGCGAATCAGACCCTGAATCCCCTGCACCTTGGTCTGGGGCAGAAACACTCGGGCCTGAATGGTATCCAGATTCATGCCCAGAAATGAAATCACTCGTGACGGAGAGAGAGAAGACTTGGGGCAGTTGATCGCCCACCAGGACCTCTCCAGGGTCGACACCACCTGGTGGGTGTCCAGCTCCGCCTGACGGAGGGAAGAAGCTGAGATCAACAGGCTGTCCAGATAAGGCACAATGCGAATGCCCTGAGCTCTGAGCAGAGCCATTATTCCCGCCAAGACCTTGGTGAAGACCCTCTGCGCCGAGGTCAGTCCGAAGGGAAGGGCTACAAACTGAAAATGTTGATCCTCCACCGCAAACCGGAGGAATCTCTGATGTGCCGGAAAAATCGGAACATGCAGATACGCATCCTTGATGTCTATGGATGTCATAAAATCCCCTTGGCGAAGGGAATTGATAGCCGAGCGCAGAGTCTCCATGCGGAACTTTTTGGCTCGGATAAACCTGTTGAGAACCTCGAGATCTAGAATGGGTCTCACCGAACCCTCCTTTTTGGGAACCGTGAAAAGGTTGGAGTAGTAACCCCTGCCTCTCTCCGACGGAGGCACCGGGCATATAACTCCCATGTCCAGAAGGTTTTTCACCGCTAACAGGAGCCTCTGTGCAGCCTGAGGGTCCGAGGGCACCCGAGACCTTAAGAATCTTGGAGGCGGCCAGTACTCGAACTCCAGTTTGTACCCGGAGGAGACCACTTCCAAGATCCAATTGTCCGTGACCTCCCGGGCCCAGACCTGGAAGAAGAGCCGCTGCCGTCCCCCCACCCCTGCGGGTGAGGGCGCCCCTTCATTGCTGAGCCGGTTTAACGGCAGACTTGGGCTTGGAACCCCAGGAAGCCGTGGGACGTGCCCGACCTCTGCCCCTGTTCCAGGACGAGCCCCTGACACCCGAGAAGGCCAAACCCCTAGTCGCTCTGGCCCCTTGAAAGGAAGGAGTGAACGAGCCAGCCCCCTGAAAGGGACGTTGCCGTTTCCTCCGCTGAGGTAACTTACCTCCCTTAGCAACAGCATCCAATTTATCTCCAAACAGCTGCGTACCCAAGAAGGGAAGCGCTGTAAGCGACTTCTTGGCCCCAAAATTCGCCGTCCACTGGCGGAGCCAGACCGATCTGCGCATAGCCACCAATAAGGCTACTACACACGACAATAGAATCTTCCATAGCAGCCAAGACAAAATCCATGAACAATTCACATCTCTTAAGGGTAGCGTACTCAACGCTAGCCGGATCAAACTGAGCATCATTCAGCCAGCCCCCGATAAGAGATCTGGTAGCCAGCGACACTAGGGCAGATGCACAAACAAGCCGCAGGACCGAGCCCACGCTGGCAAATACGTGGCACGCTTATCCTCACCATCCTTAAGTGAAGTGGCGTCAGGGGTGTTCAGCACAAAAGAGTTGGTCAAACCTAAAACTGGCGCATCGACCTCAGGAGGAGAAGACCAGCGCTTAACCGCCTCCACCGGGAAAGGATACTTCTTATCCCATCCCTGAGGAGCACCAGGAAGCCGACTGGGCCTCTCCCATTCTCTAAGGATAAGCGCATCAAAGTGACCCTGGGTAGGAAATTCCAGACGGGGCTTGCAGACCCAAAAAAATTCCCCCTTCTTGAGAGGAGGCGCCTCAGGTGGGGCAATATCCAACACCTCCAATAGATGTGACAAAACAGTGGCCGTGTCTATGGCATCCCCCAGCACCTGCCCGACGTCGGCATCACCAGACTAAACAAAATCAGCCTCTGTTTCCTCATACAATTTCCCCTCTTCTAACCGGGAATAATCCGACAAATCAATGGAATCGTCGTCCACATCCCACAAGGGCTGGGCCGACGACAAATGTCTCTTTTTAACCTGGACCTTCTTGCCCACCGTGCTAGCAATAACTTTCTCGATGCTGGCCAACCTAGCACAATCATCAGAGAGCGACTCCCCACCGGCACCAATGTCACTTGGGGTACGGATTAGGCGGGGAGGGGAAGGCGAAGCGGAAGGAACCGACCCAGAAGGCTGGATACCTGACTGCCGCGTTATGGCCTTTTGTGCACACAGTATACAGGCCAGCACATTCTCCCCCGTAAGGGATGCCCCACACATGGCCGGGAGCCCAAGCCCAGTATCCTGCGGAGCCTCCATATGGTGGTGATTTTTGTGGTCAGTCGCAAGACCGCAGGGAAATTACGCCTAAGCAACCCGGGATGCCCCTTAAAGTCCCAGTGGGAGGATTTGAGGTGACTTTAAAGACTAGGGACCCCAGGACCAGGAGGGACCCCCTAATATGCCCATGCCAGGCATTTGTGAATGGCCAGCCAGCGCCCCCCCACCGGAGGGAAGTAAGGGACCCGGAAGGGGGGGGGGGGGGAACCCTGCCAGAAACCGTCCTAAAACATGGAGAGACAGGGTATCCCACACCAGGATCACCAAAACCTGGGTAACCGCCTACCCCATAACGAGGCCTCACGGTGGAGCTCCTACCTTCACCAGGACCTGCAGCCTAAGCTGGGAGGCTCAATTAGGGGCAATTTAGAAAGTGTCCTGGCAGCAATAGGGACAATAAACGGCCTTATCTGCAAGTAAAAGAAGTCTTCATCTTCTGTCTTGTCGCCTTCCCTGCAGAGAAGAACTGGGGAATTGGTGGGAGGTCCCAGGTATATATGGACCGGGAGGGGCTTTCTTTTTTGCATATTCATCTCTGCAGAAGTTCGCCCTCTACTGGAGATTACCCACATGTCATGAAGATCGAAGTGGAGTGTATGGCACACTTAGAATATACATAATGCCCTGAAAATTAAGTTACCTAAACATATTCTATAAGATATAGAGTTACATTTGCACTCACCTGTGGGGATGCCAACCCTTGGAAAGTGGGTATACTGTTGTTCTGATCCATTTTCTTTGTCAAGCCTCGCCAAGCCTTAAAATAATGATGCTCTCTGCAGTTTTATTGGTCGCCTTTAAACCATCCCACAGTCCTCAAGAGTCTAAAATATTGAAGAGCAAATATATTTAAAAATACTTTTAGAAGAAAGCATTCAAAGATACATACTTAAAAAGGGGCTGTAAACCCAACAGCAATAATAACGCCGCAAGCAGCTCATCAGATGCCTGTCCCATGTGTCTCTCCTCTATTCTGTGCAGTTTAGGGTAGAAGCCATAGATGGACTCAAATTTAATTTTCCAGGCCCATGTAAAAAAAGTGGTCTAATGGTCACTCTGTCAGTTGGTGCTCTCTGTGTGAACGAGCGCCACAAGTGATGGTGATCCCACAGCTGTCCCTGACCATCCTATTGCTGAAAGAGGCAGATTCCAGCTCTATCACTGCCAGTCCAGGAGGGCTCTCGAATGCAGATAAATGGCCATACGTGAAAAACGCTGTTAAATGAGGAAGCAGCAGCCTTCTGCAATGACAGTGTTGGGTCCGCAGATTAAAATGGACCAAGTTTTTTTTTTACTTTTAAATTTAAAAAAGAATCACTGCAAACGGCCACCTCTCTCAGCCCTTTCGGATTTCGAACGGGACCAGACAGGGGTGCCCGTTGTCCCCCCTCATTTTCGCCCTAGCGGTGGAACCTTTCCTAAGACACATAAGGAAAAACTTAAACCTAAGAGGGATTCGGGTGGGGGAGGTAGAACATAAAATCGCGGCGTACGCAGACGATCTCCTGTTCTTCATCTCCAACCCTGTTGTGGGACTCCCAAACCTCATGAAGGAATTTGACATTTTTGGAAATATCTCGGACTTAAGATCAACTTCGACAAGTCTGAAGCACTTAATGTCGGACTACCAGAAACAGTAGTGTCCCCCATCAGGTCCTCTTTTCCCTTCAGGTGGTCCACACCTGCGCTGACTTATTTGGGTACAAAAATCCCGAAGGATATAGAGGATGTTTTCAGGTATAATTTTACTCCTATGCTTAAAGAGGACCAACACCCAGGGGTGATCGGCCCGGAAATCTATAAGATTCCCAGGCCGATCACCTCCCACCCTGCGGGACATCCGAGATCGGGATGTCCCGCGGGGTGAAACCCCCCAGAAACCCCAAAAACATCTTACCTGATCCGCCGCCGCTTCCGCCGCCTCCCGCGCGAGTTTTTTGGGGTTTCTGGGGGGTTTCACACAGCGGGGCACCCCCGATCGGGGTGCCCCGCGGAATTGGACCAAAACCCAGGATAGTCAAAATCCTGGGTGTTGGTCCACTTTAATAAAATTAAAGCAGATCTGGCAGGATGGGATTCCCTAACGCTTACGTGGCTGGGTAGGATGAGTGCCATAAAGATGATGATCCTCCCGAGAATCTTATATTTGTTCCAAACCCTCCCATGTCATATACCAACCAGCTACTTTAAGAACCTCAATACTCTGATCCTGAAATTCATTTGGAGCAACAAGAAACCAAGGACCCGCTTTGGCCTATTGCAACTACCAAGAGCAAGAGGAGGCCTAGCAGTCCCGAATCTGAGGAGGTACTGGCAGGCGGCGCGCATCTGCAGAGGATAGTAGACCGGGGGAGAAATGCGAAAGGGAAGAAGTGGGTTGATGTGGAAGATAGCTGCACAGATGTCCCGCTAAGAGAGATCCCATGGGCAACGGAGACCTCAAACCGTTGGAGCGGATCTAACTTACTGATAAAGGCCACCCTCAGTGTTTGGGATGAGACCAGGAGGAATAAAGAGTTTTCGCCCTGGCCATCACCCCTGATCCCAGTAATTGGGAACCCAGAATTACCCACTTGTCAGAGGCCGCAAGCCAGAGGGGGGTGGAGAGACTTGGGAGCGGTTAGGGGGAGAGACCTGGTGAGGGGACAAGAATGGTGCAGCATTGAGGAACTTAGGATTCAATGGGACTGCCCGCACTTGGACCCCTGGCCGCTGCTTCTCTTCCAGCATTTCTTGCAGCGAATGGGACCGAAACAGTCTCTGGGACGAGACCTCACACAGTTCCAGTCCCTGGCCACGCAGGGAGATCCACCAACAAGGGTGATATCTCGGATATACCGGCTTCTAGGTGGGGAGCGTGAGACACCGCCCCCCTTTTGCAGGGATTGGGAGAGGGACCTGGGAAGGGAATTCACGAGAGAGGAGTGGGAGAAAATATTTCTGCTCTCCCAGAAATCTTCGATCTCATCCCAGGTACAAGAAACGAACTATAAGTACCTATCCAGGTGGTACTACACCCCCAAGCGACTGGCCGCGATGTTCCCGAGCTCCTCACCTCTGTGCTGGAGATGTAAGGCAGAGGAGGGAACGCTATTACATATCCTGTGGACATGCCCCAAAATCACAATCTTCTGGAGGAGAATAGCAACGACTATGAGTAAGATTATAGGATCCCAGGTCCCATGCTGCCCGGCCCTCATGTTGCTACACCACACCAGTGATAGTGTAGCGGCTTATAAAAAAATCGATTCTGAGACATCTTTTGAATGCCGCCAAAACGATAATTCCCAGATACTGGAAAACTGAATATGTCCCAACAGAAGAGGATTGGGCCCGGGAAGTAGATAGGATAGGAGAAATGGAGGAGCTGACAGCTGCGGTACAGGACAACGAAGAGAAGACCCGCTTACTTTGGACGCCGTGGTACGTGTTCCGGTCCCCGGCGGCTCGCCCTGCCTCCTCCTCGGCCCCTACGGGTCCATAGACTAGACAGCGAGCCGGGCCCAATAGGCATATGACCGCTGACGCCACCTTTACTAAGCTTCCCCGGGCGCGGGGGGACACGGGAGCAACGGGCCCCTTCTCCTCCCCTCCTCTTCTTCCTGTAGCCACACCTTACCCGCTTCCCCCTTCTCTCTATCCTCTATACACCCTCTCCCCTCAGTGGGCTAGGTAATATCAATGACACGCGATCAACTATCCCCTGATCCGTTGAGCTATCGGGGCTGAAATTTAGCAGCTTCATTCCATTGGATGAAGATTGCCTATGTTATACAGATGTACTCCAAATTGAGATATAGACCCGACACATTGACCTTATTACACGAATAGAAGACAAATCATTCGGGAGGACAGGACCCTCTGGGGGGGTCGCCTCTGGCGCCCCTCGCGGAGCCTGGACCCTCCGACTCACTACTGAGGCAGAAGATTGCCTTGGAGAACGCCAAACATCTAGACACGGGGGATAACCTTATATGTAACACCCAGCCCTACTACTGTTTACATGTCCTTATTGTACCTACTCTATATTGTTTCGCTTTTTTCTGTAATACCTGACTGTTTTGTATTGAAAAACTAAATAATTTAAAAAAAAAAAAAAAAAAGAAGAATCACTGCATGCTTATTAAAGTGGACCAACACCCAGGATTTTGACTATCCTGGGTCTTGGTCCACTTTGGTGGGGCACCCCCGATCGGGGTGCCCCGCTGTGTGAAACCCCCCCGAACACACCTCTCCCCGCGCCGACGGACAAGCGGCGCCGCCGCGTCCCTCTTGACGCGCGCGTGCCCGTGCCGGCCATTCACAGACGGCCGGCGCGGGCACGTCTAGAGGGGAAACTAAGGTATGGAGTTTGGGGTGTTTGGGGGGGTTTCACCCCGCGGGACATCCCGATCTTGGATGTCCCGCGGGGAGGGAGGTGATCGGCCCGGGAATCTTATAGATTCCCGGGCCGATCACCGGTGGGTGTTGGTCCACTTTAATTACTTAGTGCACCCAGGACTGAGCCTTGCAGTACAGCACTACCACTACAAAACCTATCCTTCATCTTGAAGGTTTAAACAGGACCTAAGCCAAGGCCCCATCAGCCCTGAAATCGACAAGATTCCAAGGCCACTGGATTCCCTTCCACCCCAGGCATCCAGAATCAGGATGCCCTGATGTGTGAAACCCTCAGGTCGTCCGGAAACTCACCTTCGTTCTCCGTCAAAGTGCGAGCTGCGGCCACATCCCCACTATCCCTTTAGCAGGGCACATGCCCATGCCAGGCAGGCATTTGTGAATGGCCAGCGCAGGCATGCTCCCTATTACAGGGTAGTGGGGGATGCGGCCGCCAGTGCGCTCAGATCCACACTGATTGATGCATGCGTCATAGTACCGAAAAGGTGAGTTTGTTCGGGTGACCGAGGGGGGTTTCACACGGCATGACACCCCCGATCAGGGTGTCCAGGGGGCAAGGACCAAAACCCAAGATAGTCAAAATCCTGGGTTTTGGTCCAGAAAATACAGTAGATGCAGGTAGGATGATTTTTAATATGGGCAATCTGTATGTACAGGGAGAGAGAAGCATACAAGATAGACTCTTATTCAGGGTGAAGGTCCTGTTTAAAGCAGACCAAAACTCATTGAAATTGTGAAATACATTTGGCCAAAACCCCTGCCGATACTTCTTAGGGTGAACACTTTTTGAATCGTTCAGGAACACCGATTTTTTTGGCCACCCTTCTCTTTAAAATGGCAGGCGATCAGTCATAGGTGTGGCAATGACATCATTGCCAAACAATGGAAACGATAGAGGAGGCAGAGCTTTACAGATAAAACAGGGGGCATTATCTGCTTTTAGAGTGAAGCGGGGGCAGTGTAAATTAGCAAAATCGCTCTTCATGGGAGGGACCAACTCAGGGGATGCAAGTAAAAATGTGGGTTTTGGTCCGCTTTAACTACCAAGCTGTGCGTAATTGGTTCTCTCTAATCTGCTACTCGCTCCCTCATTGAGATGGGGCGCTATGACTGGTCACTGGCCAGTCATGTAATCAACTCCTTTCAGCAACCACATGACCACAATGGTAATAACAGGCTAGTCCTAATCTGTCACAATCCCTAGCCCCTAAAAAGAGTAAGAGGTGAGAACATGCAAGCAGCCTTATGCAGCTCTACAAGCTAGTAAAAAGTTCTAAAGGGTCTGTATCTCCTCATCAAGCACAGCACGCAATGGTACATGAGAGGCGACACTGACGCTATAGAGAATACAAAACACATGTGGGCACAAGGGTTTGTGTATAGAATAACATGGTCCAGGCGAGGCCATAGCGGAGGTGGTGGAGAATGACAGAGGCACAGGTCTCAGGATGCATAAAGCACAATGCTGAGCCGGGGACATGGCACCACAGGCACATGAAGGACGCCCATTACCTGCAGCGTATCCGCTGACCCCCAACTCCCTTGGCGGCTTCCACAGCCTCACACCATTCCACCGGCGCCACTACCGTCCGCGCATATTCTCACACACGGGGTCACCAGGGCCTCCTCCAATCAGCATTCGCTTCCCGGCCCACTACGTCACATCCGTATGCTTCTCAGCGCTAGCAACATTACGGTAAGCCCCAACAGAAGCGTCTGTCAGAAGTGGGCGGGGCTTATCTGGGCCCGCCCTTTGCGTGGGAACTGTGACCCGCAGCGTGTCTTGGCTGTGTATTGACTACAAGGGGACTATCCTTCTCTAATGTGCTCCTCCATGACTGCATTTACCCACACTTATACGTCTTAGGTTTTCTCTCCTGAATATGGCGCTCTCTTTACATTATCACTTTGCCTGTCACGCTGGTTTTGAGTTTCCCGCCACTTGCCTGACGTAACGTGCAGTGGCCCTGTCATGACTGTGGGGCTCTAGGACACCGAAGAGACTCCCCCCTCATGGCTTAAAGTGGATTCCCTCCCCCCTGGGGCATCCAGATTCGGGATGCCCCGCTGTGTGAACCTCCCAGGTTGCCTGGTAAGCTCACCTTTTCCTCCACTTCAATGGCGCATGTGGTCCCTTTGGCTGCTCCCTGATAAACCTTTAGCAGAGCACACACGCGTGCCAGGCATTTGTGAATGGCCGACGCGGGCATGCACCTTGCTGGAGGGTAGTGGGGGATACAGCGGCTGCTGGTGTGCTTGAGTCGGCTCAGTTACACGATTTCCTAGGTGAAGGGGCAGTAGCGGATCAGACTGCGATGGTTGGACAAGAGGCCGGGCATGTGCCACGAGGCGAGAAAGGTGAGTTAGATTGTGTAACCTGGGGAGTTTTACACAGCGGGAAATTCCCGACCAAGGTGCCCCATGGGCAAGGACCAAAACCCAGGATTGTTTGTAACAAGGCCAATGAGCCATCAAGGTACAAATACCTGACCCATGGGTACCATACCTCCTGAAATGTATCCAGGGTTTCTCTAGCAATAGCTGTAAGCTTTCCATTGAGCATGATGCTTGAGATCCGCCTTTTGGTAACTGCCCATTACACCAAAAGGCTTTGCCGAGATCTGGCGATATTCTTAGTATACAGTACGTCCTGCTCCAGATAAGAATCATTACACTTGGGTATTACTCCGCTAGATGGCGCAGGACTGCAGAGACCACGAAATTGGCTCCTCCCGGACCCTCAAATACCCGAGACCTCCCACCAATCCCCAGATCTTCTCTGCAGTCTGGACTGCGAAGGACAAGAAGATGGCTCTCCTCGCAGGTGAACGGGACTTTTAGCCTGCGGCCCTGGAGGACTATTCCCACCCGTTCCATTTTTAATGTGCCTCCCAGCCTTGGGAGCGCTGCTCCACCGCAGGCCCCCACCAAAGGGTAGGCGGTATAGGCATATGGTGAGCCTCTATGGGATGCCCTTCCCGCCCTATTGCCCCTGTCTATCGGTGGGCTATATGTTAAGTGGCCGCTGCCCTCCCTCGCTCTCCCTTGTAGCTCTCGGGGTGTGTGTGTGTGTGCATATGCCTTGGTGCTTCACTGTATTATGTGCTTCTGGTTGGTGTCAGTCTCCGCGCTGACTTGGTTGCACTGGTTGCGTTTTTGAATATGCCGCCGTCGCGCGCGCTTCCACTGTGCTCCGCGGTTGGCGGCGGCAGGAGCTGGTGCGCTGTTTTGGCTGCTTGTCACGTGTGCTGCTTCGCGCTCTCTCCGGGGGGGCGGGGCCCGCGGATGGCGCATTCCGCGTCACTGTCTCCGCGGCCCGCCCCACGAGGTATACCCGGCGCCATTTTTCTCTGGATTCGGCTGCTGCGTGGCTGGCATCTACCTACCGCGGTCCGTGAGTGCCCTCGTGGGCGGCTTTATTTACCCTATGTCATTATACATGTCACTCATGGGGTTCTCTTTGCTTATGTCTTTCAGATGGGTCGAACTCTATTGGTTTCTCCCTGCCCTTCTCCCTCTATTTAGTTATTAAACTTGTGAGGCCTAGTGTGTAAATTACTCCCACTTCCCTAGCGGGCTATTGGGGCATCCCGGATTGCTTTTATAGCGTGAATGCCTATCGGCCTATTGTGCCGCTATAATCACCATAAGGAGGCGTCTCAGCATCATGTGCTCGGGGTTCCTTCGGGACAAGCCTGGCTGTGTGTAGCTTGTGGGGTGTCCCCCACCTCCCATTGAGTTGCATACCAGTGGGGATTCTCAGGCTGATGTGTCTTCCAGACTGGCTAGTGTTGAGAAGTTGCTTGCTAATACCTTGGCGCGTAAGGCCTCTGCTAAGAAGTGGCACTTGACGCCTGATGTCACTCTTTTCCCTATGGAGGCTGATGAGTTCTTGGAACTGTCTGGTTATACCCCTTTGGAAGAAGGGGAGTTATTCTCTGACTCTGAGTCATCTGATGAGAGGCCCAGGGGTCATGACGATTCTGGCTCTGACCCCTGGGCCCCAGATGATACTGATAGGCTGTTGGCTCAGATTTTTAAGGTACTGTTTATCTCTCCCCCGGTTGCGGCCCCCAGGCAGCAGGGGGAATTGTTTCATACTGCTAAGCCATGTTTACAGTTTCCTGAGCAAGCCCATTTTAATAATCTCGTGCTCAAGGAATGGGAGCATCCCAGCAGGCTTCCCGGAGTCCCTAAGAGTTGGGATAAGAGGTATCCCTTTCCTGCTGATGTGGTGAAGCGTTGGTCATCCCCTCCAGAGGTGGATGCCCCGGTCCTAGGGTTATCTAACACCTCTGTCATGCATTTCCCTGACTGTACTACGCTGCGGGATGGTGAGGACTGGCGTATTGATCAGCTGGCGTCCCATGCCTTTGCCTGTGTGGGGACGGCGCTGCGCCTGGTCTGTGCCTCTACCATTACGGCTGTGGCTATTAGGACCCTGCTTAGAAGTTTCCTAGATGGTGCTCCTGATGATGTGTCTAGTGAGGAGTTTAATGCACTCTCTCGTTGTGAGGTGACTTATGTCCTCTCTGCCTTGGATCATACCATTAGGATGTGTGGCAGAACCTCTGCCCTTGTGGTGGCTATACGCCGCTCGGTTTGGCTGCGCCAGTGGGCTGCTGACAACGCTGCCAAGAAAGCTCTCACTGGGTTTCCATTCAAAGGACTACGCCTGTTTGGGGACTGCCTGGACCTGTTTGCTAAGGGAGGCAGGTTACCCCAGCGCAGGCGGCAGTCTCGGCCCTTTCGGGGACAGGGCTCCTTTTCTTCCCCCTACCGTGGAGCCAGACGGGGGGGGTCTCCCTTACCGGGGCCCAAGGAGATTTCTGGGGTAGGGGCAGAGGACGTGGACGCCCTGGCTCATCCTGGGACTCCAAGCCTAAGTCTTCTCCGAAGCCCCCTTAGGCATGAAGGGGCGCCCTCACCCATGCGGGTGAGGGGACGGCTTCAGCATTTTGTTCACATCTGGAGGCTTCATGTCTCAGACCGGTGGATTCAGGAGGTAGTGTCCTCCGGTTACAAGATAGAGTTTGCTGCCTGGCTGCCCCCAAGATTCATCAGATCCCGGATCTATCAGGACCCTATGTCAGCTCAGGCTCTAGTTCTGGCGGTGCAAAGCCTTCTGGAGCTGGGGGTCCCCTTACGAGAAAGGGGCAAGGGTTTCTATTCCAACCTTTTCACCGTGCCCAAAAGAGATGGGTCAGTCAGGCCCATCCTGGACTTGAAGATCCTCAACAAATTTGTCAGGTACAGGCGCTTTCGGATACTGCGCTCTGCCATAAGTTCCCTGCATCGATGGAACTTCATGACCTCTGCTTACCTTCATATTCCTGTTTTTCCAGGTCATCAAAGGTTCCTCAGGTTCGCTCTGGAGGATCAGCACTACCAATTTGTGGCATTGCCCTTCGGTCTCACTTCAGCTCCCAGAGTGTTCACCAAGGTGCTGGCAGGAGTGATGTCTCTGCTCAGGTCTCAGGGCATTCGCGTGCTGCCCTATTTGGACGACATTCTCATCCCTTCTCAGTCACTCCAACAGGCAGAGCTGGATACTCAGCTAGTAGTGTCCACTCTGGAGTCATTTGGCTGGGTGATCAACCATCCCAAATCTTCCCTGTCTCCCTCCTTGGTGACACCCTTCCTGGGAATGAATCTGGATACAGTTCAGGCAAGGATTTTTCTTCCTCAGCAGAAGGTGGACAGTCTGCTAGCGCAGGTTCAGTTCCTGCTATCTTGCCCTCATCCCTCCATCAGACAGGGAATGCAGCTGGTGGGCCTGATGGTGTCGTGCTTCGAGGCGATCCCTTATGCCCAGTTTCACATGAGGCCTCTGCAACTCCTCCTCTTGTCAGTATGGGACAAGGATCCTGCGTCCCTGGACCAGGTCTTTGTGCTGTCTCCCCTAGTCAGGCGGTCCCTCTCGTGGTGGCTGGACTCCAGGAACCTGTTGGTGGGCAGATCCTTTCTGGCCCCCTGCTGGGAGACGGTCACCACGGATGCCAGTCTGACAGGTTGGGGGTTCTGGAAGTCCCTGCAGTTCCAAGGGCGGTGGGGCCCTCAGGAGGCCCACACACCTATCAACATTCTGGAACTGAGGGTGATCAGGTTGGTTCTGGTTCACTTGACCCAACAACTTCGGGGCCGGCCTGTTCAGGTACGCTCCGACAACTAGACGGCGGTTGCCTACATCAATCATCAGGGAGGGACCCGGAGCAAGGGGGCCCTCAAGGAAGTGTCTCTGATTCTGGCCTGGGCGGAGGACAATGTTACTTGCATATCAGCTGTGTACATTCCGGGGGTGGAGAATCTGCAGGCAGACTCTCTGAGCAGGGGGACCTCTCGCCTGGGAGAATGGTCCCTCTGCGACAGGGTGTTTCAATCTCTGTGTCACCGTTGGGGCCAACCAGATGTGTGTGTCCTGTCACAATCACAAGCTCCCGGCCTTTGTCTCCCTGTCCCAGGATCCTCTGGCCTTGGCCACGGATGCCCTAGCAATGTCATGGCAGGACTTCCGCTCCTGTATGTCTTTCCTCCATTCCCCTTGTTGGGCAGGGTTCTGCGCAAGATAGCTCAGGAGGGGGTGCCAGCAATCCTGGTGGCCCCCAGGTGGCCAAGAAGAGTGTGGTTCGCAGACGGTGTGCAGCTGACAGTAGATCAGTATGCTCTGCCCAGGGTGCCAGACCTGCTCACTCAGGGTCACTTACGCCATCCCAATTTACAAACTCTGGCTTTGACGGCCTGGCTGCTGAAACCTCCATCTTGATGGAGAAGGGGCTGTCTGCCTCTGTTGTTGATACCATGACAAAGGCTAGAAAGAAGTCTTCTTCTTCCATTTACTCTAGGGTTTGGCGTGCCTACATTGACTGGTGTGAGTCTAGGTCTCTTCCCTGTCGTGTGTTCTCTATTCCCAGGATTCTGGAGTACCTGCAGCATGGGTTGGAGCTGGGGCTCCGAAGGGTCATGTCTCTGCCCTGGCTGTTTTCTTCCAGAAGTCCTTTGCCCAGCATTCTCTGATCAGGACTTTTTTCCAGGGGGTTACTCATGTGCGTCCCCCACGTAAGCCTATGTTGCCTGTTTGGGATTTGAACTTGGTCTTGTCTGCCTTGCAGGGTGCTCCCTTTGAACCTGTGCAGGAGGCTGCCCTGGCCATTCTTACTCTCAAGGTTGTCTTTTTGGTGGCTATCACCTCTGTTAGGTGTGTGTCTGAGTTGGCGGCGCTTTCTATCCAGCCCCCCTACTACTCCTTGGATGTGGTTAGGTGTCTGAAGTACTATCTGGTGGCTACTGCACCATTCAGAAAAACTGATGCCCTTATTGTGGTCCCTTCTGGTCCCAGGAAGGGTTTTGCTCCTGCTAAATCTACTATCAGCAAATGGATCCGTCTGGCCGTGATTCAGTCCTACTCTGCTAAAGGGAAGAATCCTCCTTTCCGCCTTACTGCTCATTCCACTCATGCTGTTGGTGCCTCTTGGGCTTTTCAGCACCAGGCTTATGTTGAACAAGTTTGCAAGGCCGCTACTTGGTCTTCTGTTCATACTTTTTCAAAGTTTTACAAGGTTGATGTTAGGGCCTCAGCTGATGCTGCTTTTGGCCGCAAGGTTCTGCAGGCGCCAGTGGTATGACCTGTCTGTTGTTACCTTTGGGGATCCCACCCTACTTTATGGACACTGCTACTGGATGTCCCAAGTGTAATGATTCTTATCTGGAGCAGGACGTACTGTATACTAAGAATAATACAATTCTGTGATTACCTGTAGAATTGTTATTATACAGTACGTCCTGCTCCACCCCACCCTTGGTTTTGCATTATCCTGGATCCCCTGTATGGTGATTGTTATCATTGTTATAGTTACTAGTTGGTTCTGTTTTCTTTCTCCCGGCTTCTCGTTACATGCTTTTCAATACTGGGGATTTGTGGGAGGTCCCGGGTATTTGAGGGTCCGGGAGGAGCCAATTTTGCGGTCCCTGCAGTCCAGCGCCATCTGGCGGAGTAATACCCAAGTGTAATGATTCTTATCTGGAGCAGTACGTACTGTATACTCATAATAACAATTCTACAGGTGAGTAATCACAGAATTGTATTTTCTTGCTTGAGAGCAGCAAACATGAGAGGCTAGTTTCCATTCATTTCACCTATAATTATTTAGTTTATAGGAGAGTAGGGCTTACATACAGACTTACCTGACACCTCGTGTGAAAGTGCCAGCGATTCTCTATAAGCGTCATCACTCCGATTTCCGCCCCCGAGCCTCTGATCTTCAGGAAGGGGCCCGTAATTGCTCCCCCCCCCCCCGCCGCTGACATCTGCAAGAAATAAAAAAAAAATGGTAAATGTCAGTACTCACCTCGCTCTCCCCGGGTCTTCTCTTCACCAGGAGGGGCTCCGATCCCCCCTGGGCTTTCCACGCTGCTAGTGAGGACCCAGAAACTGGCCCTCGCCGTCCTCTTCGGGCGGTGCTGGCGCCGCCCCTAGCTCCGCCCACTTGTGGGAGGAGCGGGATGACGTCATCCCGCTCCTCGTATACTGCCACCCGGGCTCCGACTGTCACTTGTCGGTAGCGATCGGAGCAGGGAGGCAGGGTGGCTCTGATCTCCCTGCCTCCCACCCTCCCTGCTCCGATCACTACCGACAACTGTCATCTGCAGCGGCGCGGGACACTGGATCAGAGGTAAGTATAAGTGAAAAAGGAATAAATAAAGAATTTTTTGTCTGGTGTCTTTTTTTGGGGGGCATCCTATAGGTGTGTGAAACCCCAGTAAACTCACCTTTATTGGGCGGATCATGTGACACATCAATCACCGGCGCTGCACCTCTGGCTTCCCTGTACCTGTGTGTGCTCCCTCGCCTTGCCTTTATGAATGGCTGGATGTAGCAGTTCGGGCCCGAACAGAGTTTATCTGAAAACTGGGCCACCACTGAACCAACATTAGAATCTAGGGTGCAGAGGGGGGCATGGGAGCGGTTTGTGTAAAAATAGCTTTAAAGTGGACCAACACCCTCCCGGGTCGGCCCGGGAATCTATAAGATTCCCAGGCCGATTCGATCCCTCCCTGCGGGGCATCCAAAATCGGGATGCCCCGCTGTGTGAAACCCCCCCAGGACGGCCAAGAACCTTACCTTGATCCCGATCCAACGGTGCATGCGCGGGCCGCATCTCACGCTTTTGTCTAGCAGGGCGCATGCCATTCACAAATGCCTAGCGCGGGAGCGCGCTCCCTGTTAGAGGGAAGCGCGAGATGCGGCCGCCAGTGTGCTCGGAGCCGCTGTGGTTGTACGTCGCTTTGACGCACATACCACAATGGCTCAGAGCACGCTGATTGGACGAGCGGCCGCGCATGCGCTGTAGGAGCGGGGTGAGGTGAGTTTTTATGAGCGATCATGGGGGTTTCACATAGCAGGGCACCCCCGATTGGGGGACAGTCAAAATCCTGGGTGTTGGTCCACTTTAAAAGCTGTGGGGACCAACCCTGTAGTCTCCAGAACGACCTGCTGGCCTGCCCCCGTGGCATCTAAAACCTGGAACCTGGATGCCCCGCTGTGTGAACCCCCCCCCCCCCCCCAGTGTTGCCAGTACACTCATCTTTACCTGCAGCTCCCATGTTGCTGTCTTTGCGGGTGCCCGCATACCCTGCTTGCTGTACTTAACCGAACCAACAGCCAGTTGGGGAAAAAACTTCATTGTCCCATCTGCATGCATGATACGGAATCATTGTCAGCATTTATATTTGCTTCTGCATCTGCTCAAAGCTGAAATGTTGCCTCACTGATTTTCTTCTGGTAGTGGCCATTTTGTTGTCTTTGCAGGTGGTCCGCAGCTTTATGAGACGCCATTTTGTTTGTAAAGTTGACCAAAGCTGGAGTTACAAAAAATCTGAATTACCATGGGAAGGGATGTATATGAGCAATGCTTCTTCTAATTGTGTTGATCCGGTTTAAGGTTGTACTTTCGCCTTTTATTGTGTTACATACCCAATCGGAGGACAGAGACAGCAGTGTCTCCGGGTCCCCAGGTTCCTCTCCGGGCAGTGGCAGCGACATCTCTCCTGTCGCGTTCAGTCACTTCTTTGTGCATGTGTTGCGCCATCTTCTGCACAGGCGCGGCAGGGTGGTGGGCACGAACAAGTGGCAATGATCCGCAGTACACGTGTGCTGCTGCAGTCTCGGCAATTGCTGGCAGGTGCACCTAGTCAGCTGTCTCTAGGGGAACC